>OX941083.1:74047831-74678581 GCA_954870635.1 Arctium minus | reverse complement strand
TTCCTCAAATTCATCTTGCTTATTATTTTTTATTAATTAGTTTATGTATACATGGTTCACTGGAATCTAGTTGGGTGTGGGGTAGTAGGTGGTTCGATCGGTTAGTTGTGGTGGGTAGGTGGTTAGAGCTCGATGGTGGTGGCTGTTGGGTTTGTATTTGATTTTGATTTGAGTCTGAGTTTTAGTTTTGGTTTTGGTTTTGATTTTGATTATAAGTTTGAGTTTTCATTTTGATTTGAGTATGAGTTTGATGTTGATTTGAGTTTGAGTTTAACTTCATGAGTTTTAGTAAGCGGTTGAGTTATTTGAGTTTATCGTGGTCGATTGTGTTTGTATGTGGTGGCCGAAGGTGGTTTATTGAGTTTGTATGTGGTGGTAGAGATGATATTTTAGCCGAAGAAGATGACCGAAGTTGAGATTTTGGTCGGAAAAAATGACCGGAGTTGGGTTTTTTGGTTGGAGAAGATGGTATGGTTCGGTGCACAATGGGGTGGGAGAGGTGGCCGACAGTTTTCAGGGGGGAGCGGGATAGGTGGTCGGAGACGATATATATATATATATATATATATATATATATATATATATATACATATCATATACTCTCTCTTCTCTCTCTCTCTCTCTCTATATATATATATATATAATATTAGATAGAGTGAATTGCATGTTCGGTCCCTCTGGTCTATTATTTTAATGAAAAACAAAAAAGATAAGTTAAATGACTAAAATGCCCTCATGTGCAAGGCACATGTAGGGATTTAACAGGAGAGAGTCTGGTGGCGTTAGACACAGAGACCAAATCCGAGCACTTTTGCATATCACAGGGAGTTTCTTGCAATAAAAATTTTGTAGGGATCAAATGTGAGAAAAACAACAAACCACAGGGACAAAATTTGTAATTCACTCAAAAAAAATATATAACTTCATTTTGTGAAAATTTAATTGTATAACTTAAAGTACAATGTAACACACCCTAAAATAAGGACACTCTTTGTAATAAACATTTTAAAAAAGAATTAGCTACTTCAAGTTTTTGAAGATAATTTTATGTGAGAGTAGACTTTTGTCAATTGGCATACATCTAGATTCTATTTAAAGGGTTAAACTAATTACTTAAGAATTTTAAAATTCAAATTTTAATATGTGAAATATTATGAAAGGAGAATAATGAAATGTGTAATTGTCGAAGGAAAATAACTCTCATCAATGAAGATGGAGAGATGGTGTATAAAGAAAAACTGTTCTTCATGTATTCATATTTTTAAATTAAAGGAAAACAGAGGAAAAAGTGAGCGCGTTAAGTATATGTGTTCTTGAAATGTACAATTATTTAGAAAATTCATAATAGATCGCTCATTTACTAAACAAGATGTATGATACATTTATGAAAATCTTGAGATGTGTATTTCCATTCTTTGAAAACTGAGTTCGATTACCGTTCTTTGAAACAAGTCGGAATTTAGTTAGAAATGGTGTACTGATTTTTTAAAATTCGTATAAAATATATTATAAGTCTGATTATGGTGATTCTTGAATATTTAGAATAAGAAGAAATGTATCTAAAACTTTCGTTTAGATATTATATTAAAAAAACCTTCTAGAGGTAGGAGAGATAGTTGGGTTTTGTAACACGTGTAATGTTAGAATAATTGTCTTTCATCTCAGTCAACATTGGATTATGTTATGGTGCATGTTTAAGTGTGTATGTATGAATATAATGGTTAATGATATACCTAGTGGGTCCGCGAGTTATGTTGTGTTTTTTTGTTTAAATCCCATAAGAGGTATAAATCGCCTAAACTGATCAAATTAGACTGTCTTTTTGTGGTATGGTCTGATTGGTTAGTTTACTTGCTACTAAACTGTTCGATTTGGAAATTTTCTCAAACCACCATTGCGGTTTAGGAGGTTAAACCGTCTAAACCGGACCACGAAAACACCTAAATAATGAAGTGATCACCAAAATTACAGATAAATATGGTTAAGTGGCGTTTGTTTTTTAAGAGGTCTGAAGTCTTATTTTACATTTGATTAATAAGAGTTGGTGCTGAAGTCTGAAATTTGAATCAATAAAACTATTTGTTTTTGTAACGTCAGGAGGTGTCTTGAGATAAAGGAGAGCGTATTAAATGAGGCGGTTATGAATTTTAAGAAATTAGGTCACCACTTCTTATTTCAGATGTAGTTAAGAGCCATTAAGAGGTTCTGAAAACTGGAAAAAAACAAACAGTCTGAATATCAAAAGGTTTGAACGATTCAGACTTAAGAGCCTTTAAAAGGGTTTTTTTTTAAAAAACAAACAACCCCTTAGTCTCAACCATTGGATTTGTGAATAATACAAATAAATATCTGACCAAACACTTAGATACATATTTTAACACTTGCCTTGAAATGAGTATTTCCGATGAACATCCATCGGATATAGGCAGTCTATCATTCAAACCTTTGCTTTGTATAGAAGAATCATAAAGCTCAAAGTTTCAGATATAGAGTTTTCATCAGATCTCTGCCTAAGAATGTTCTGTAAGATCAAATCATAGATTTGATCAAAGCCTTATCCAAACAAATGAACCCAATAAGAATTATCTATAACTTCAACATATTAGATTCATAATTCATCTTCAAAAACATTCCAAGTCATTTAACATATAAATATTCTATAGCTGGAATCCCATTTATAACTTATATAACAACATAATAGACAAAGATAAGTTTTTTTATTTGTAAAAGCCTTATAACTATCTGTATTGATCCAAAAAGCAAAAATGCCTTTAGCAAAATTGAAAACTAGTTGAAGTGAGGTCATGATAGTCACCAAAGTGGATTGGTTTGTCATCTAGCCGATAGAAGATCAATACAAGATAAAGTCAACTAGTGGTCTAACAAATACTACTACTTGCAAGACGTATTTTGGTGTGCAAAATTGTTAAACCAGGTTTGGCTCACCAACTCTACCAAACTTGTAATACGCTCAAATCTGGAAAGGGCAATTATTTTAAAATTTCCAATAATACATCAAATAAAGGATAAATCCTTTCTATAAATCAATACTTGAATTACCTCAAATAGAAAAATCTAGATTATCATCAACAATTGATAAACCAAGCCTTATATAAAGACTCGGTTAAGATTGGGTGTTACTAAAACCCCAATGACAATTGCTATCTCCAAATGTGCAAGACGTCATTAAATAGCTAGATCATTCTCGAGTCTCTATCTAGTACTCAATTCATCACAATGTTGCTAGTACTATTCTCCAACAAGGACCTGATGCACATGCCGACAAATAAAAAGTTAGGCTTAACGTCTAGTGAGTTCAAGATCTTTCATCTTTAATGTAAAATGGTAAAACTGAAAGAATGCTATTTAAATCACAATTTCTAAAATGAAATGTATTAAATATAAAAGTAATACCTTTCTCAAAACCCACCATTTTCATGATGAAATCTAGGTGACTGAAGCACTCATTTAAACATGAAATCAAACTCAATACTCAGACAATACATGAATAACGCTTGATATTTAAATACCAGAAAACAAGGATAAAACTCAACATCCAAAGTAACAACATATGGATAATAAACAACATCTAAACCTCAAATCATGAGTACATACCGTACCCAACAACAACACCGAAAGAATGAATAAAACATAATATTCAAAACGCGCATTTCGATGATAGAGGAGACCCGATTCCATTGGATGTGACAACACAAAAAGTAAGACACAACTCTATGTTAATGAGCCCACTACGGATCAATGGTCATCCAATTCAACCTTCCAAGGTTCATGGCATAAGACCCCCGATGACCCTAGATTTTACTCAAGAAATTACAATTATTGGTTAATGGTCGATGCTCGACTCAAGTGCCCACATCTTATAACCCATGAAGACCCCATGCCTATTTCACGATACATTACAAAAATTATAATTATTGGTCAATGGCCGATACCCGACTTAAAGAAACCACATCTTATTTCCATTGGTGACCTCATGCCTATTTCATGTTACATTATGGGAATGTTCATTCCACTCAAACTGACTCCTATGCCTATGGATCCATTACATTACAGTCTAAAGTACATTACCCCAAATGAATGATCGACACACTCAAAGCATGTAATCTTTCAAATCCATATGCCAAAATTGCATGTAACTCCAAAAGCTCGACATAGAGCAAATTAAACCGGACAAATGTCCCACAAGACTCATATGAGTCAAAACCGAGCCAAAAGTTCACAACTCAACTGACTAATCATTAAAAGCCAATATAAGCAATAAAATGAAAAATGACCAAATAAATAGGTATACTCGTGTTCCAAAAGTATGACTAACTCAAGAACTCACCATTGGTTAGGAAAAACCATTTTTCAATTGAAATCATACCCTTTATATTTCTAAAATGTCCCATAATGCAATAATAGGTATTTTCCAAACCCAAATACACCAAACATGCATTATTGTCAAATAAATTTCCATTTGTAAAACACATCAATGAAAGAACACACTATTTCGATTTATTCATCAAAATGTCCAAAAACTCAAATATATGCATTTTAGAAGATTTATTAACCCCAAATTTACCGAACATGCAAACTTCGTCAAATACTCAATGCATTTGATAAATATCAACTAAAACACATTAATACTTCAAAATACACATTTTATCATATGCATAGTTTTCATAAAGCAACTTGAACACAGTTTGCTAGGTTAAGTTAAACCTAGTTTCTAAATCCACCTCTGGATTCCAAAGTGGTAGAGACTTTAGATCCACAAGCAAAACTTTTAGAACTATGATGTATAGCTTCACAAGAACACTTCATTTACTCCCAAAACATACATACACAAACCCAAGAAAAGAAATGAGGGTTGAGGTGAAAAGGGACAAACCATAGGTTAAGAGATGGTTGGTTATAGGTGTAACAACCCAAACTTTCAAAAGTCAAGCATAAACATTTCAATAAAAATCAACGCCAAACGGTCCCAAGTCAACAATTAAATTTCAAGGTTTGCGGGAAGGCAACCTAATACATAACTGAGATTACAAGGAAAATAAATACTATAAAGGAAGTCTTCTAATTTCTGCCTCTGCTCACATCTTCTCCTTCTCTTTACACGAACCTCCTACTTCACGACTGCCTGAAAAGGTTTTTAGTTTTGAAAGAGCGAGGGTTAGACCTAAGGTCTAGTGAGTCCCCTCTAACAACGGTTTAAACAACGAAAGTATAGAAAAGGTTTATAATAACATAAACCAATTCATATTTAAAAACAACCCGTAGTAATAACCACGCTACTGGCACACACTACCCTCACCGAAAGTAACAGTGTGTCTGACTCATACTGCCTTAACTGGGACACACCCCCAATGGCATAAACGGGACATCCCCCAGTATGAGTACAGGCGGGACAACCCCCCAACTTTGGCCATACATGCTCACATTAATCTATGCATACATTTAACCAACACAACAATTTAAACCATGTTTATAATAAATCTCGCATGTATAAATCTAACATAATAATTAAATTGCTTTAAAATAGACTTCCACATAACTTCAACCATTTTAACAACGATAATCATTTAGTTAGAAAACTCACATTGGTCCTTGTGAAGCCTTCCTCTCAAACTTCTTTAAAAATTGAACCTAACGATAGATGCAAGTAATTTAAACAGTGGGTTGAGTCCTGGTGATTAAAAGCTCAGACGCACCCCCTAAACACGAGTGACAAACACCCCAGAACTCGGGCTCCCCAACTCCCGGGCCCGGCCCGGGTCTGCCGCCTCCCGGCATTTACCTTTTCCCGGGGTTCCCCCGTCCCGGGTCCTCTTGGTTTGCCAACTCCCGACACTCCCTTTCCCCCGGGCTCCCCGTCTCCCAGGTCTGCCCGAGTGCCGACCCCCGACCCCCTCCTACGTCGGTCTCCCCGGTGTCTTCCCACCCGGGACCCCTACTCCCGGGGCTCCCCTCCCCGGTGTCACTCTTCCCGGCCTCCCTGGGTCGCATGAACCGGGTCTCACCCCTGTGTGCGATTTCTAGGTGCGACGAACAAGTTCCGCCGCCGGGGTTTTCCCAACGCCAACCAATTGGGGATTTGGGGTTTCCAAACTCGATCGTTCAACGAGGAATGGGGAGAAAGGGGATTTTCATTCACAAAAACAAGTGGAGACTACTAATCGATTCCTTCATCGATTTGAGTCTCCCCAAACTGTTCTCATCGAGAAGAATAGGGTTTTCCCCAATCAATCCAAACTCCTTAAAACTCTAGAAAACAAAACTAAATCAAAGGTTGATTCAAGGAAATAAAAGACAAATAAGATGAAGGATTACCTTAATACAAAAAGCAAGAATTCCTTTGATGACAATCTTCTCCAAATATACCTTTCCCTTGCTTTCACTTTCTACACCTCTCTGCTCTCTTAGCCGCCACCAAAACCAATTGATTTGGGATTAGGGTTTTAACTCTTCCTTTATCACTTTTACCATTAGTCCCCTCACCTTTTAGGTTTTAACCAAAACTCACCCAAACTTTTATTTTTGAAGCATTGAACACGGTTATTATAATATCCCCCCCTCAAAAGAATTCCGTCTTCGGAATTCTATCACTGAACAAACTGGGATATTGGGATCTCATGTTCATTTCCAAATCCCAAGTCGCCTCTTGTCCTCTATGATATTGCCACTGTACTTTCACGAGTCGGATCTCTATTTCTCAGCTTCTTCACTTTGTGGTCCAAAATGGCCACCGGTTCCTCTACGTAGGTTAACTTCTCATCCACACTAATGTCATCCAATGGCACCACTACACCCAATTCCGCCAAACACTTTTTCATATTTGACACATGAAATGTAGGGTGAATCCCTCGCAAATCCTCGGGTAAATCAAGCTTGTACGCTACTTCACCAACGCATTCCACTATAGCAAGCAGTCCGACGAACTTCGGCCTCAATTTCCCTTTCCTCCCGAAACACTTGGAATTCGATTGGTTTTTTTCGCTTATTCTCATACATTTTCTGGCGGTCTTGCGCTGTCCTTAACCTTCCCTGAATCTGGTTCACCTTATCAGTCGTTACCTGCACTATCTCTAGGCCTGCCAAATGTCGTTCTCCCACCTTGTTCCAACACAAGGGTGTTCTACACTTGCGTCTGTATAAAGCTTCGAACGGTGCTGCTTGAATACTTGCATGGTAACTATTGTTGTAGGAGAACTCTATCAACAACAGATGAACTTCACACGAACCTTTGAAATCAATAACACATGCTCGAATCATGTCTTCCAACGTTTGGATGGTTCTCTCGCTTTGTCCATCCGTTTTGAAGATGATACGTGGTTCTCAACTTGAGTTGCGTACCCAATTCTCTTTGTAGGCTTCTCCAAAAAGAGGACGTGAAACGTCCATCCTGATCTGATACTATAGATGATGGCCCTCCATGCCTGGATACTATCTCGTCTATGTACAACTTAGCCAGCTTCTCTAACGGGTACGTCTCTTTAATCGGTAGAAAGTGAGCCGATTTTGTGAGCCTGTCCACTATCACCCAAATGGCGTCGTGCCCCTTAGGTGATCACGGAAGTCCCGTGACAAAGTCCATCGCGATTTCGTCTCACTTCCACACCAGCATCATCAACGACTAAATCTCTCCGTACGGTCGCTGGTGCTCCGCTTTCACCTTCAGACAAGTCAGGCATCGCTCGACGAAGTAAGCGATGTCTTTCTTCAAACCCGGGCACTAAGAACATTGCTTCAGGTCTCAGAACATCTTATTGGTTCTCGGATGTATGGAGTAACGTGACTTATGTGCTTATTCCAGCACCCTCTTCCGAAGGTCACCCAATTTAGGAATCCACACTCGATTACCAAAGCATCTCACCCCGCGACAGTCAACATTCAACGAAGTCACAACTCCGGCAATTCTCTCGCTCTTCAAACTCTCTTCCAAGAGTTCTTCCTCTTGAAATTTCTTGACTTCCTCCAAGAAATTGGAAGTTGCTTCTACTCGAAAGGCCACGACCTTGGTTGCATCCACCTGCTTCTTCCGACTCAAGGCGTCGGCCACCACATTGGATTTACCCGGATGGTAAAGAATCTCGCAGTCGTAATTGTTTAGCAACTCCATCCATCTTCGTTGCCTCATATTTAACTCCTTCTGGTTGAATAGGTGCTGAAGGTTTTTGTGGTCAGTATAAATCTGGCATTTAACCCCATACAAATAATGTCTCCAAATCTTCAAAGAGAAAACTACCACCACCAACTCTAGGTCATGCGTCGGGTAGTTCTTCTCATGCTCTTTCAACTGACAAGATGCGTAAGCGATCACCTTCCCTTCTTGCATCAATACACACCCTAAACCCAACTTAGAAGCATCGTTGTTGATCATGAATCCTTCTGATCCGTTGGGTAAGGATAAAATGGGTGCACTACTCAGGCTTTCCTTCAATCTACCGAACGCACTTTCTTGGGCTTCGGTCCATGCAAACTTGACATTTTTCCTTGTTAGGGAAGTTAACGGCGTGGCTATCCGCGAGAAGTCCTGGATGAACTTCCGATAATAACCTGCTAACCCAAGGAAACTCCTCACTTCCGACGGTGATTTCGACGCTTCCCAACCTTTGATAGCCTCAATATTCACTAGGTTGACCTTGATTCCATCTTCTGACACAATGTGTCCTAACTATTGCACCTCCCTCAGCCAAAATTCGTACTTCGAGAATTTGGCATATAATTTCTCGCGCTTTAACTACTCCAATACCGATCGCAGGTGTATCTCTGCTCACTCATGGACCGTGAATAGATGAGTATGTCATCGATGAAGACGATCACACACTTGTCCAGGAGTGGACTACACACTCTATTCATTAGATCCATGAATACTGCTGGTGCGTTAGTCAAACCAAAGGGCATGACTAAGAACTCATAATGTCCGTACCTCGTACGAAAAGCAGTCTTAGGCACATCCTTCTCTCTCATCTTCAGCTGATGATAGCCCGATTGCAGGTCTATCTTTGAAAAGTAACTCGCTCCTTGCAGCTGATCGAAGAGATCATCAATTCTGGGAAGCGGGTACTTATTCTTGATTGTTACCTTGTTGAGCTCATGATAGTCTATGCACATTTGCATAGACTCGTCCTTCTTTTTAACGAACAACACAGGCGCTCCCCACGGTGAAGTGCTGGGGCGAATGAACCCCTTGTCGAGCAACTCCTGCAATTGGGTCATCATCTCCTTCATCTCGGCTGGTGCTAAACGGTAGGGTGCTCGTGCGATTGGTGCCTCTCCAGGCACCAAGTCTATTCTGAACTTCACTTGCCTGTCAGGGGGAAAATGGTCAAGTCCTCCGAAAATACCTCCGTGTACTCACTTACCACTGGAACCGACTCTAATCCCTTCTTCTCCTTCTTAGCGTCAAGCAGATACACTAAGAATCCCAAGCACCCCTTCATCAAGCATCGCCTAGCCTTGATCATAGAGATCAAACATGACTTTCTATCCCGACAGTCACCATAAATAATCACCTCCTTCTTATCAGGTAACACTATATGAATCATCTTCTTATTACAAACTATGTTAACATCGTTGGATGCCAACTAGTCCATTTCCACGATGATGTCAAATTCCCCCATACCCATCGGGTACAACCGTAGTGGGAATAAATGACCATCAATGTCAATTGTACACCCCTCATATACTTCCCCCCTACCAAGACTCGAATATCATCAGCTACCTCCACCTCAAACCCACGATTTAACCTCTTGGGTTTCACATGCAATTTCCGAATAAAATTTGGCGACACAAACGAACGGTTTGCGCTCGAGTCAAACAACACTTTAGCAAAAGTCGAGTCAATAAGGAAAATACCTGTTACCACATCAGGCGTCTCCACCGCCTCCTCCGCTGTCATATGGAACGCCTTACTCTTGCCCGAGCTGGTTCCACCTTCCTCTCTCCTCCTTTTCCTCCAAAACCTCCGACCTCTTCCTTATTTAATTGTGGGAAATATTTCTTGATGTGGTCTGGCGAACCACACTAATAACATGACCTTGGTCTATGACAGTCCCGAGCCATGTGTCCCATCTTCCCACATTTAAAACAACCATCTTTGTCCATCATGCACTCTCCTTTATGCATTCAGTTACACTTCGCGCACGGTTTTTCCCCAAACTTCAGCGCCGCTCGCTGCTCGGGTCTAGCGCTCTTGACTCTCTTCGAGTTCCATGCAGGTCCTTTCGATTTCCTTTTCTCAGTACCCCTTTCCGTCATCTGACGAGCCTTTTCCTTTTCCTTCATATCAGTTGCATTAATGGCCGCTTAGAAGGTAGTAGGTTCTCGTGCAACCGCCAATTGCCGAATGTTACTTCTTAACCCAAACAAGTACCTCTCTATACGCCACTCCTCGTTCGACACGTTGATCTCCGCGAAACGGGCCTTTTCAAGAAACTTAGCCGTGTACTCTCGAACGG
The DNA here is from genome assembly GCA_954870635.1 of Arctium minus. Classification (NCBI taxonomy): domain Eukaryota; kingdom Viridiplantae; phylum Streptophyta; class Magnoliopsida; order Asterales; family Asteraceae; genus Arctium; species Arctium minus. The sequence continues at coordinate 74,668,118 of OX941083.1, read as the reverse complement.
TCATCTCCCCTTGCTCTACACCCATGAACTCTTCCTCTACCTTCTTCACAGCCGCTATCGAACAGAACTGCCGCTTGAACCTAGTGACGAAGGTCTCCCATGCCATGCCCCTCACTACCTTTGACCCCTCTCCCCCGGTCTCAGCCTCCCACCAGAAAACCGCATCATCCCTCATCATAGACAATGCAAACACCACTTTATATTCCTCGGCGTACTTGCAAGTATCAAAAACCAACTCCATCTCTCGGATCCACTTGATCATTACCACTGGATCACAGTCGCCTTTAAAGCTAGGGGGCTTGCTGGTGGAGAACGACTTATAGTTGCACCCTTTTTTGAACTCAGATCTGGTTGCCGCAACTGGAGTGGACTGGGAATGACTGCCCACCACAGTTATAGGCTGACTAGGTGTCTCAATCCCTTTTTTTTCCTCTCTCTTCTCTTTGCTCTCGCTCCTTGTCTGATGGGCTAGCAGAGCTTGCAAGGTTTCCTGAAGTTTTCCCATTTCCGTGGCGAAGGTCTCCTGAGTCACGAAGGCTTGTGTCCGACCCCCACCTCGGCTCTTTGACTGTCCTCTTCCCCAGATGGCAGCTGAACTCTCTTGAAAAGAGGGTTCTTGCTCTGTGCGTACCTCCACACTTTTCGCTTGACGGCCATCCTACGTCGTTTTTCGCCCCCGAACCCTCTCATCGGGTTCTTCCAGCTGGGTGGCAGCTTTCAGGGATCCTCTCCCTCGTCTCCTTCCTCAACCATGGCCCCTTCCCTGAGTGGTTTCCTTTCTCGGAGGAGCTGTCAGCCCATCCACTACTACTTCATTCACCGGTATTGCCTCAACAACCGACACCGATCTGCTCCTCGTCATACGCTCATACATGATGTTCACTGAAAAGGACGCAACACAAAAACATTCAACCAACATGCTAATAAGGCATGTTAAGCACACACATGTACCTGTAAACTCGCAATTACATTGGACATATGTAATTCCAAATTTACCTTACATTCTAGTCCTCACCACCGTATCACTCGACTCCCTAAGGCCTTCCTATTTCTCAGTTGTGTTTCTACTTTCCAAGTTTAAGTCTAGGCCCATCCGGCCACCTAGATCCCTTAAACTATGGCTCTGATACCAATTGTAACAACCCAAACTTTCAAAAGTCAAGCATAAACATTTCAATAAAAATCAACGCCAAAACGGTCCCAAGTCAACAATAAAATTTCAAGGTTTACGGGAAAGCAACCTAATACACAACTTAGATTACAAGGAAAAGAAATACTATAAAGGAAGTCTTCTAATTTCTGCCTCTGCTCACATCTTCTCCTTCTCTTTACCTGAACCTTCTACTTCACGACTGCCTGAAAAGGTTTTTAGTTTTGAAAGAGCGAGGGTTAGACCGAAGGTCTAGTGAGTCCCCTCTAACAATGGTTTAAACAACGAAAGTATAGAAAAGATTTATAATAACATGAACCAATTTAGATATAAAAATAACCCGTACTTATAAACACGCTACTGGCACACACTACCGTCACCGAAAGTAACAACGTGTCTGACTCATACTGCCTTAACTGAGACACACCCCACAATGACATAAACGGGACACACACCCCGGTATGAGTACAGATGGGACACATCCCCCGAATTTGGCCATACACGCTCACATTAATGTATGCATACATTTAACCAACACAATAGTTTAAACCACGTTTATAATAAATATTACATGTATACGACATAATAATTAAATTGCTTTAAAATAGACTTCCACATAACTTCAACCATTTTAACAACGATAAGCATTTAGTTAGAAAACTCACCTTGGTCCTTGCGATGCTTTCCTCTCAAACTTCTTTAAAAATAGAACCTAACGATAGATGGAAGTAAATTAAACACTGGGTTGACTCCTGGATTAAAAATCAGACGCACCCCCTAGACCCGAGTGACAAACACCCCACAACCCAGGCGCCCCGACTCCCGGGCCCGGCCTGGGTCTGCCGCCTCCCGGCACTTACCTTTTCCCAGGGTTCCCGCCTCTCGTGTCCTCCCCGTTTGCCGACTCCCGACACTCCCTATCCCCCGGGCTCCCGGGCTCCCGGGTCTGCTCGAGTGCCGACTCCCTGCCCCCTCCTACGACGGTCTCCCCAGTGTCTTCCCACCCGGGACCCCTACTCCCGAGGCTCCCCTCCCGGGTGTCAATCTTCTCGGCCTCCTCGGTTCGCATGAATCGGGTCTCACCCCCGGGTGTGATTTCCAGATGCGACGAACAATTTCCACCACCGGGGTTTTCCCAACGCCAACCAATCGGAGATTTAGGGTTTCCAAACTCGATCGTTCAACGAGGAATGTGGAGAAAGGGGATTTTCATTCACAAAAACAAGTGGAGACTACTAATCGGTTCCTTCATCGATTTGAGTCTCCCCAAACTGTTCTCATCGAGAAGAACAGGTTTTTCCCCAATCAATCCAAACTCCTTAAAACTCTCGATAATGAAACTAAATCAAAGGTTGATTCAAGGAATTAAAATACAAATAAGATGAAGGATTACCTTAATACAAAAAGCAAGAATTCCTTTGATGACAATCTTCTCCAAAAATCGCTTTCCCTTGTTTTCACCTTTTACACCTCTCTGCTCTCTTAACCGCCACCAAAACCAAATGATTAGGGATTAGGGTTTTAACTCCTCCTTTATCACTTTTACCACTAGTCCCCTCACCTTTTAGGTTTTAACAAAAACTCACCCACACTTTTATTTTTGAAGCATTGAATACGGTTATTACAATAGTCTTCGACTTCTAGAAATCTCAAATGTTCAAGGAAACTGTAAAGTTTGAAAAGTTCGTTCAAATTACTATGTGGTGGGGCTCTGATATGCTTTATCAAAGATCTGAAGAAATGAGATCAGAGCTAGCTAGCTAGAAAATCCACTAAGTTTTGAAGTCTGCTTAGTGTGATTAGAGTTTTGAAGTGCCGCAACGCCTAAGTACTAAGTCTGGATAGGAATGGTTAGAGATATGAAGTAATGCAATCAGAGTTAGGCTAGACTTAAGCACAATATTTCTTAGAGTTTGGATAGAAAGTCCAAACATCCTTATTCAGACTTTGCGACTTAGAAGAACATACTTTGATATCTTCAAAATGAATTACTTGTATATATGAAGATAAGAGGATACTAGAACATGTGTCAGTGTATAATTTGTCTTTTATGTATATGTATTGTATCTTCAACATAACTTTCCTTGTATAAATACATTTTGTTATATAGTAGTAGTTAACTTTCCACTTTCATATGCTCCTCAATTTGTAATATTTCTCTTTCTACAAGTTTGTAATTCTCTCACATATCAATACAAATCATATGACATTTGGTTACCATTGTTGATGTTCTTGATTTTTGTTCATCTTAACTCTTGATTAGTTGATTGATTTGGGCCTTACATAAACTTCAATCCTCTGTGTTTCTACCTTGAAGAGCTTCATAATGCGAAACCATAGCCTTAAGAATCGCCCAAAATGGATGAGAAATGAAGAAGCTATGGCCAAATGAAGAAACCCTCGAAAATCAGAATTTAAGGCATTAGACCCCGCTTGCTATAGTGCCTCGCGATTGTGACAGTGTCACAATCGCATGGCACAATCGTGCCAGATGTTATTATTGTGGCCGTTGTTGCTTTTGTCACAATCGTATCTCACAATCGTGCCGGATGTACCAACTCACACCAACTTCTCGATACATTTGTTGCGATTGTGCCCGTTATCGTGTCGTTGTCACAATTACATGGAATATTCGACCCGACAAACAAACACTTGGTAACAACGGTGCTATCATGACAAATTTCACAACTACATGTCACTATAGCCGGGACGACCATACTCTTAGTATCATCGATGCTATTGTGACAGAGGTCACAACCACATGGCACAATAGTCGAGATGACCATAATCTCAGTACCATTGGTGCTATTGTGATAGATGTCACAATTGCATGGCACTATAGTCATACCCCAAATTTGGCTTTTCCTTTACCGATTCACTCTGTTTAACACTTCCTTCAATTTTGACAAAAATTAGGATGTTACAAAACTCCTAATCTAGTATGGGAACATGCAAAAACATGTAAGCCAAAGTAAGTTCAAAAATACTATTTTATTAGTGTCATATTTTCTTTATTGTTCTCTCTGCATACAAAAGAATGGGATGGGTTAACAAGTATCTACATCTACTATAAAGGTTGAAGTAAAAAGTATAAACATGCATGGATCAATAAATCAGATGAAGACACATGTTAAAGTTGGAAGATAGCATTTAATGCAATGGGGACTATAAAAGGTCATCCTAGTCATTAGTTGCAAATCATCTGTTTTCAAAGAACTTATCTGTGAAAGTTTCTTAGGCAAAATTGGCGTCACTATCTGAAGGACTATCTAAGTTGTTCAGATCTGAAGGAGAACCTTCTTCTTTCTCTCTTTCAGTATTAGAAAATTTATCACAAGTCAAATTGTGTAGGATCACAGGTCTTACCTTCCTAGCTTCCAGAACAAATCGGTAATTTTATGTTTTAAATTAAAAATGAAAATTTGTGGTGTTTGTATTCACCCCCCCCTTCTACAAGCACACCTAATGTAAGTCATTGTATTCCAGGACCAACAACTGGTATCAGAGCGGTTTGTTTAATCTCATAAACAAGATCCAAAATAACTTCCACAACAAATGACAATGTCTCTCTATCCAAACCTCCTTGTGTCCAAAACAGAGAATTTTTCTCTTTGGAAAAATCAGATGTTGCTTTTTCTTGAAGAAGTAGACAATCAAATACCAAATGTTCTAAAAAAATGGCCCATTGATTCCTACATTTTTTTCTAGGTGATAGAGACGAAAATGACAAAGTTGTTGGACCTGGAAAACAAATCATCAAATCTTTAAATCTTTGGACATAAGAGGATAAGAAACATGTTGTTGTTGACACAAAAGCTAGAACTATCATTACGATGTATCTTTTTGATGATATTTACCACTCTATCATGAACCTTACCACTACAAAAGATATGTGGAATGTAACACCCTACAAATTTAGAGTAAAATTAAAAATTTTGCAATATGACATTTGTAACTTGAGGAACCATAAACCTGGAAATAGATGTAACGCCCTTAAAGATAAGGGGAAGTTTTAAACTTAAATCCATCCAATGACAAGATCGAAACAGACGGAGATCACCCAAGAAAGGGGAAAATAGTTAATGCGTTTACAATAATTAAATTTGGAAATCATAAATGACAACTAGCTAATCTAAGACGTAATTATCTAGATTAGACCATTGTCACAAAATCTCTCAAAAGTCCTCTATTCCATTATGTACGCCAAACCCTCAAAATAATTAATGCCAAAAACTCTCCTTTATTCGCTCAACCCATGAAGCTCAGTCATTATGAGCCTCGCCACTATTGGAACCTGTGAATACGTGCCAATCAAGAAAACAAGTGTTAGGCTTACGCCTAGTAAGATCAAACATATAAAATAACATAAAGTTGCAATTAATATTAGTACATGATATTAACAAAGATTCATTTATGGATTTGACCTTGTTCACCCTTGGGAGGGAGTAAGGTACAAAAATCATACTGGGGAGACCCGGGTTTACCATTGAGGTGACGGAACATGAAAGTAGGTCACACATCAATGTTATGGAGCTTCTATTATAGCACCAAAGGTTATCGCGTTCAACCACCCACGGTCTATAGTTCGAATTCCCAAATGGTTTAAGAAGGACTCACTCGCTAGATTTTATACATTATGGTGTACGAGGTTATCGTATTCAACCACCCACGGTCTATAGCACGAGCTCCCAAGTACCACCCCACATCCAGCCAAATAATTATCACCATGTAATTCACATAATACTACTAATGCCTATGGATCAATTACACTATAATCCAACAAAATGGTATTCATAAATAACTCATGTTATGACCAACATGAAGGCATTTGCAAGAACATGAAGTTCCCAAAAAGGGTAAATTTCGATTCATCAATAATTATGAAATACACCCAATATATCTTTGTTTCTTCAAGACCCATCAAACCCCAAAAGGGTTACCATTTACACATACAAACCATTCTTCCCAACCATTTCATCAAAATATTAAGTTTATCCAAAAACCCTAATTTTGACCTAGATTTCCATAAATCACCAAAAGATGAGAAAATGTAGTAAGGCTTTAAAATAAGTGTTTTTATGACATTTAGCATGTATATTGAGAAGGGTTTGTAGAAAGAATCACTATACTAGGTTTGACAAAACCTAGAAATCACCAAGTAGTGTAGGAGAATACCACCAAGCTTGACCAACCACTAGAATCCTTGTCTCCTATGTGTTAGTAAACCCTAGAAGAGAAACTATAGATGATCTTGAGTGATTTGAGGCTTGGAGTAAATGAGGGTTTGGTGGTTGAAATCGCCCTAAATGAAGAGAGAGGGACACACCAAATCTGATTTTGTGATAAATGATGTTCTAAAATGAGCTAAGGAACTTATATCAGCCAAAATCCCCATCGACGACTATGACCGACGATTGTGCCTAGGTCATAGTCGTTGGGCACTTTCGCCCGAAGCGTACCGCAACCACAAGGACCTCGACAACATTGCCACGGCGAGAGTGACAATGTCACAATCGTCGGGCATAGTCGCCCATTATGTACCGTAAGTCTATAACATCCCGGGACAGTGCCACGACAAGAGTGACACTGTCACAATCGTCGAGCATTGTCGTCCCCCACCTGCACCCGTCTGATTTTCGTTCCGAATTACGTACGAAGGTGATTCCATAAACAAGATTCGTAAATTGACTTTAAAACTCACAACAAAGATTATTGCTAAGGATTAGAGGTCACAAAATTCAATATTTACTTACCGAAATTGCAGGTGTTACAATCCTTCCCTCTATGGAACTGATTTCGTCCTCGTAATCCCATCCTATGAAAATAGGTTCGGGTATATCTTCTTCATGTCCTCCTCTGCTTCACACGTCACGTTGGCTCCGCAGTGATGCTTCCCTTGCACCTTGACCATTGTGACTTCCTTGTGGCGAAGTTTCTTTGATTTCCGATCCAAGATAGCATCCGGTTTCTCTACGCAACGATTTCCCTCATCAACTCGGATTTCTGAGAAGGGTATCACGCTCTCCTCCTCGGCCAAACACTTGCATAGATAACACACATGAAAGGTGTGATGGATTCCGGCAATTTCGGGTGGTAATTCCAACTTGTAGGCTTGAAGTCCCACCCTTGCCAAAATGGTAAATGGCCCAAGAAATCGGGTCTCAACTTCCCACGCTTCCTAAACCGTATAATGCCTTTCCAAGGGGACACCTTTAACATGACATGGTCGCCCACTTGGAATTATATTGGTCTCCGTTTCTTATCGGCATAACTCTTTTGTCGATCCTGAGTTGCCTTCAACCGCTCCCGAATACCTTTCACTTTGTCGGCGGTCTCTTGGACAATCTCGGACCGGCAAACTGTTTCTCCCCGGCCTCGAGCCAACATATACCGAAGTTCTACATTTCCGCCCATACAACGCCTCGAACGGTCATTCTAATACTGGAGTAATAGCTATTATTGTAGGCAAACTCCACCAAAGGTAGGTGAGAGCCCTAACTACCACCAAAATCGATGACACACTATCTCAACATATTTTCCAAGGTCTGAATCGTCCGTTCACTTTGGCCATCGGTTTGGGGATGATAGGACGCACTCAATTTCACTCTCGTACCCAATTCTTTTTGCAACCCATCCCAGAAATTGGAAGTGAAACAGCTGTCTCGGTCCGATACAATTGACAATGGGACCCCATGTCTTGAGATAACCTCGTCGATATACAACTTGGCAAGTTTGTCCATGGGCAACGTTTCTCGCATTGCCAAGAAGTGAGCACTTTTTGTCAATCGATCAACTACTATCCAAATTGTGTCGTGCCCTCGGAGTGTCTTTGGCAATTTGGTCACGAAATCCATTGTGATGTGTTCCCATTTCCACTCCGGAATCTCCAAAGATTGGAGACTACTGTAGGGCCGTTGGTGCTCAGCTTTCACTTGCAAGCACGTTACACATCTCTCCACATAGTTGGCCACATCCAACTTCATGACGGGCCACCAATAAGTTAATTTCAAATCTCGCTACATCTTGGTGCTTCCAGATGAAAGGATTACTTGGACTTATGTGCATATTTTAGGAGTAATTCTCGGTTGCCTTCGATATTGGGCACCCAAATACGACCTTGGTATAATTTCAACCCTCGACCGTATTTGGTCAATAGTGATTGTTGCTTCACCTTCACCTTGCTCTTGAGATTCTCTTCGAGCAAGGATTCTCTTTGAGACGACTTTATTTGGTCAATCAAGTTGGACACTACATCTATCCTTGCGAGCGTGGCTCGAATACCGCCACTATACTCCTTCCGGCTCAAAGTGTCCGCCACTACATTCGCTTTTCCCGGATGATAGAGTAATTCACAATCATAGTCTTTTAGGATTTCCAACCAACTCCGCTGCCTCATATTTAGCTCTTTCTGATCAAATACATATTTTAAGCTCTTGTGATCCATGAACAAGGTACATTTGGTGTCGTATAGGTAGTGTCGCCATAATTTTAAAGTGAACAATATGGCTGCCAATTCCAAGTCATGGGTTGGATAGTTCTTCTCGTGCTCTTTAAGTTGTCTTGACGCATAGGCGATCACCTTGCCTCTCTGAATCAACACACAACCCAAACCCATCTTGGATGCATCACTGTTGACCACAAAATCTTCGGATCCTTCGGGCAACGAAAGAATTGGAGCCTCATACAACTTCTTTTGAAGTGTCCGGAAGGCTTTATATTGAGTTTCCCCCCATACAAACTTCATATTCTTACGGGTCAAGGCCGTCAAAGAATAAGCAATCTTTGAGAAATCTTGGATGAACCTTCGGTAGTAGCCCGCCAAGCCCAGAAAGCTTCGAATATTAGACGGGCACTTTGGTGGTTCCCAATTCATCATCGCCTCAATCTTGGATGGGTCCACCTTCACTCCATCATAGTTGACTACATGACCCAAGAATTGGACTTCTTCAAGCCAAAAGTCACATTTGGAGAACTTCGCATACAACTTCTCCCGTCTTAAAACTTCCAACACCTCGCGAAGATGTTGCTCATGATGTGCCTCGTCCTTGGAATAGATGAGTATATCATCGATGAACACGATCACAGATCTATAGAGGAACGGTCGACACATACAGTTCAGCAAATCCATGAACATCGCTGGTGCGTTAGTCAAACCAAATGGCATCACAAGAAATTCGTAATGGCCATATCTTGTTCTAAATGCGGTCTTCGCCACGTCTTCGTCCCTCACCTTTACCTGGTGGTATCCCGAACGAGGGTCAATCTTTGAAAAGCACCCCGCCCCTTGAAGTTGATCGAACAGGTTGTCTATTCTCGGGAGTGGGTATTTGTTCTTCACTGTTACCTTGTTCAGTTCTCGATAGTCGATGCACATCCTCATTGTGCCATCCTTCTTCACAAATAGGCCCGAAGATCCCCAAGGCGATGAGCTCGGACTCACAAAACCCCTTTCTAACAGTTCTTGAAATTGGGACATCATCTTCTGGATCTCCGAGGGAGCTAAGCGATAAGGCACTCGAGCAATCGGAGCGGCCCCCGAAATCAAGTCTATTCGGAATTCGACTTGCCGATCGGGTGGCAGTCCGGGTAGTTCGTCGAGAAATACATCTGAAAAGTCACGAACAACCTTGACGTCCTCTAACTTCTTCTTTTCCAATTTGGCATCCATAAAGTATGCCAAATAAGACGTACACCCCTTTACCAAACACTTACGTGCTTTGGCCATAGAGATGACAACTACTTCTCCTTTCCTTTTCTCCCCGTACACCAAAACCGCTTCATCACCCTCCAACGGAATACAAATCCACTTTTTAAAGAAAATGATCTCCGCTTGGTTCTCTCCCAACCAATCCATTCTGACAATCAAGTCAAATCTGCCAATAGACATGGGAAGGAGTTTTATCGGAAATTTCTTCTCTTCGATTTCCAATACACAATTGTCATAGACCTGGCTAACCATGACTTGACTACCATTTGCTATTTCCACCACTAGAGCATCCTCTAAGGTACTAGCAGTCATAGGAAATCTTGTTAGGAAGGACATAGACACGAAGGAATAACTTGCACGAGGATCGAAAAGAATATGCGCAGGCACAGAGTTAACAAGGAACGTACCCGACACCACATCAGTCAACGCCTTAGCCTCCTCATCTGTCATCTAGAAGGCCCTTCCCAACACTTTTGGTGTGTTCTCTTTCTTTCCGGGATTTCCTCCCGTCTTGTGTTTTGGGAACTTGTTGCGGAAGTGGCCCAGTTCTCTACATTTAAAGAAAATTGGCCCTCTGACCGGGCAATCTTTATGAGTGTGGATAAGATTGCCATACTTGTAACAAGATTCGGGCTTCGAGTGGCACAGGCCCAAATGCTTACTCTTGCACTTCGGGCACCACCTAGCCTCCCACTTTAAATCATTGCTTCGATTGTTGTTGATGAACGGTCTTGGTCGCTTGAAAGACCTGGAATTACCTTCCCATTTCCTCTTTTCCACTAGCACAGACTCCTCTTCCTTCTTGCGGGCATACACGTCTTCCATGAGCTTGGCCTCTTCGTTGGCCTCACGGAGAGTGGAAGCCTTTGAGTTTCGAACCATGGCCATCATATCGGCCGGTAGGCCTTTATCTTTTCCTTTTCACTTGGAGCCGCGTGCCCCACAAGGTCAAATTTTTCGATGAAAAGGCATGTATACTCTTTCACCGATCTGTTACCCTTCTTAAGGGCTCTGAACTCCTTCTCGATCAGATCGATAGCGCGCTCATTACAGTATTCCTCCATGATTTTCTTTTTGAAAATAGCCCATGACAGTTGAGTTATGGTGGTGGCGTCTAGAGTAGACTTTATGATGTTCCACCATTTGAGAGTAGGGCCCCGAAGCATCTGAGAAACAAACTTAACCTTCTGGCTCTCTCTGAACTCACTAGAGTCAAAAGCTTGCTCTGTCTCCTGAAGCCATTTCATACATACCACTGGGTCTTCAGATCCAGAAAACTCTGGCAGTCTACTACAGAGAAAGGTTTTGTAGGTACAGGTCTTAACCCCTCTCCTGATATCGGCGACTACATGCTCCTCTGTTCTCACGACATGCCCAGTACCTCCGGATCCCGCCACTATATTCTCAGCAACAGTCTCATGCCTCTATAGACTGGCATCTCGGTCATCCAAAATCTTCAGAAAGGCCTCCTGCTGCTTCTCCAACGCAGAGGTAACCATTTGCATGACATTAGTCATCAACTCTGCCTGAGGGTTCACCTCCTGAATGACGGGGTTGGAGGAGGCCAAGGTTACCCTTGGGATGTGCTCAACTCTCCCGCCCAACAAAGGTGGCAAGGGTGGAGGGACAGCGTTCACGACTCTATCCAACTGGTTAGGACTGGATACACTTTCCTCCTGACCATCCACATCGGCTCCCAGTCTACTCCTCGTGTTAACCGTAATGGTTGCCACACACAAGGAACGAAAGCTGAGAATAGAATAGAAACGAGAAACGTAAAGAAACTTACTTCTACATTCATCAATTGTCATGACAATAGTACATCAAGAATGCTCACGTAACAATATATTCATAATAGCATTAGCTAAGTGCAATTATTAATGTATTATACACAAGGATTCTCATCACCGTCGTCACAATTCTCAATTAGTGTAATTTCCGTCGACTTTAAAACCATCCTATCTTAGAAGATCTACCCAATCTCACAAATCATGACTTAATAATCTCAACTTAAGTCTAGAAATCTTACATTCATGCCTAGTTCACTTAAACTAGAGCTCTGATACCAACTTGTAACCCCCTACAAATTTAGAGTAAAATTAAAAAAATTGCAATATGACGTTTGTAACTCGAGGAACCATAAACCTGGAAATAGATGTAACGCCCTTAAAGATAAGGGGACATTTTAAACTTAAATCCATCCAATGACAAGATCGAAATAGATGGACATCACCCAAGAATGGGGAAAATAGTTAATGTGTTTACAATAATTAAATTTGGAAATCATAAATGACAACTAGCTAATCTAAGACGTAATTATCTAGATTAGACCATTGTCACAAAATCTCTCAAAAGTCCATTATTCCATTCTGTACGCCAAACCCTCAAAATAATTACTTCCAAAAAGTCTCCGTTATTCGCTCAACCCATGAAGCTCAGTCATTACAAGCCCCACCACTATTGGAACATGTGAATACGTGCCAATCAAGAAAACAAGTGTTAGGCTTACACCTAGTAAGATCAAACATATAAAATAACATAAAGTAGCAATTAATATTAGTACGTGATATTAACAAAGATTCATTTATGGATTTGACCTTGTTCACCCTTGGGAGGGAGTAAGGTCCCAAAATCATACCGGGGAGACCCGGGTTTACCATTGAGGTGACGGAACACGAAAGTAGGTCACACATCAATGTTATGAAGCTTCTATTATAGCACCAAAGGTTATCGGGTTCAACCACCCACGGTCTATAGTTCGAGTTCCCAAATGGTCTAAGAAGGACTCACTCGCTAGATTGTATACATTATGGAGTACGAGGTTATCGTATTCAACCACCCACGGTCTATAGCACGAGCTCCCAAGTACCACCCCACATCTAGCCAAACACTATGTAATTCACATAATACTACTAGTGCCTATGGATCCATTACACTATAGTCCAACAAAATGGTATTCATAAATAACTTATGTTATGACCAACATGTAGGCATTTGCAAGAACATGAAGTTCCCAAAAAGGGTAAATTTCCATTCATCAATAATAATGAAATACACCCAATATATCTTTGTTTGTTCAAGACCCATCAAACTGAAAAAGGGTTACCATTTACACAATACAAACCATTCTTCCCAACCATTTCATTAAAATATTAAGTTTATCCAAAAACCCTAATTTTGACCTAGATTTCCATAAATCACCAACAGATGAGAAAATGTAGTGAGACTTTAAAATAAGTGTTTTTATGACATTTAGCATGTATATTGAGAAGGGTTTGTAGAAAGACTCACTATACTAGGTTTGACAAAACCTAGAAATCACCAAGTAGTGTAGGAGAATACCACCAAGCTTGACCAACCACTAGAATCCTTGTCTCCTATGTGTTAGAAAACCCTAGAAGAGAAGCTATAGATGATCTTGAGTGATTTGAGGCTTAGAGTAAATGAGGGGTAGGGTTTGGTTGTTGAAATCGACCTAAATAAAGAGAGAGGGACACACCGAATCTGATTTTGTGATAAATGATGTTCTAAAATGAGCTAAGGAACTTATATCAACCAAAATCCCCGTCGGCGACTATGACCGACGATTGTGCCCAGGTCATAGTCGTTGTGCACTTTCGCTCAAAGCGTACTGCAACCACAAGGACCTCGGCAACATTGCCACGACGAGAGTGACAATGTCACAATCGCCGAGCATAGTCGCCTATTATGTACCGTAAGTCCATAACATCCCGCAACAGTGCCACAGCGAGAGTGACACTGTCACAATCGTCGGGCATTGTCGTCCCCCACCTGCATGCGTCTGATTTTCGGTCCGAATTACATACGAAGGTGATTCCATAAACAAGATTCGTAAATTGACTTTAAAACTCACAACAAAGATTATTGCTAGGGATTAGAGGTCACAAAATTCAATATTTACTTACCGAAATTGCGGGTGTTACATGGAACACTCTCACTATGTTGTATGAAGGAACATCCGAAGTGAAGCAAAGCAAGAGAATCAACCTCATTAGACAGTATGAACTATTTGTATGCAACAAGAACGAATCTCTCAGAAAGGTATATAACATGTTCAACTCTCTTCTGAATGATCTTAAAGTTCATATGATAAAATCTTTGATAATGTTGAGGTTTTATGTAAAATTATGGACTGTCTACCAGACTCAGGGGAAAACATAATTGTGTGTTTAAAAAACTCTAAAGATCTTCATCATAAGCCTCTTACAGCCTTATATGGAACTTTGTACAACTTTGAACAAACTAAAACTTTAATGAAAAATATCTTTCAAAAAACTAAAAGTATAAACATTGCTTTTGTTTCTTCGTATTCCAAGAGAGTAGGATCAATGTCACATGCCACATATGACACTGAGTCTGAGTATTTAGAGAAACATCTTGAAAACTCCATCATAGACCCTAATGAAGGTTCTGATGATGGAATAGAGAGATTATCCATACAAGATCTTAGTAACTCTCTTTCTTTAGTTGCTTCAAATTTCAATAAAGTTGCCAAACAAAATAACTTTCAAAAAAGGTCAAAAAGAAGATTATAAAACAAACCATCATTTATCAATCAAACCTTGTCTTCTCATGAGTGATCTAATGATGAGTGCTTTAATTGTGGAAAGAAATGACATTTTGTCGTCGATTGCAAATCAAAAAGACCAATCACATTTTCTCTAGGACATCTCAAGGATCACAATCTTCCTGTAAAGGAATGAGAGATGAAAAACAAGAAGTAAAACACAGATATGAGAAATCTCAAAGAAAAGAGAAAGGCATGATGGCAGGAGAACATGTATGGGAAGAGCATTCCTCCTCATCCAACAATGAGCAAAAAGAAAAAAACAAACTTATGCTTCATGGCTCATTTATCTAAGATAAATGATATTGAAAATTTCAAAGTGAATGTTTCTTCGTCAAAGGAATATGAATCTCGTTCACCTCTAAACAAACATGTATATCCTTCTCTCTCCTCTTATGATCACATTTATGTAAAAATGTGCAATGCCCTTAAATCCAAACAAAAAGCTGAAAACAAAGTAGAAAAATTAACTGCCAAATTTTCCGAGTGCTTTAAACAAATCAAAGATCTTAACAAAGTTAAAACTAAGTTAGATGATCTAAAAATTTTCTGCAAGTTTCGTAACAATGAAAAACGTCTTTTATTAAATGAACTTGAAAAACAAAAATCCACCATAAAAAGTTGGAATCAAGTATCTATGGATCACATAAAAGTTTTAGATTATCAAATTCCCAGTTCTGGTAATGGATTGGGTTTTTCTCTTCTTCAAAAGACTTAGATAAGGTGTTAAGTGGTTTTTCTTACTCCTGAAGGACATCTTTTTTGAAACATTTTCTTGCAAATTTTCAAAGTCTGATAAGGTCAAGAAGGAAGTCAACGACTTTGTTCATGCCTCTTATAAAAAATGGGCTAACTATGTGTCAAAAGAAAATGAATGTGAATCAATTATATCCACATCTCATCTCACTCAAAAAGATTTATAGCAGGAACTTTGAAAAATGTGTTATTCCCAAAAGAACAAATGAAAAGGGTATTCTTGGATCTAAACCGTCTTTCTTCAACAACACTCTTTATCAGAAAAGAATTTCACGGTTTCCTCAAAAGAATTCTTAAAGGTCTCAAAGATCATTTTCTTCTAGAAAATGCTATAAACTGTTGAAAAAAAATTTCATTTTGCAAAAGATTGTCCCCATGACTAAATAGAAAGATTTTCTGTAGTTCATATTCTTTCAAAATAACCCATCAAAAGATGGTACCAAATTAGCCTCTTGTTTTAGCAGGACCAGTTCATACTTCAAATTTTCATAACCTAATAACAGGTTTTATTCCCTATTAAAAAGACTTTGTGTCAGAAAGCTAGTTTTCTCAAAATTTCTTCCTTGAAAAATTCGTTTTATCATATTCTTAAAATTAGATTGAAATTTGATGACATCGTCCTAGATATCTCGTATCATCCGATGTTGATAGTTTGTATCCCATTCGAGTCATATCCCTTTGTTATAAATCTGATAGATCTTCTAGTTTCGGATTTCTCCCTAATTCTATCCGATTACTAAAACAACTCTATTCCATCTCTTCCATCGAATTTCTTCTTTCCTAAAAGTTGTTGAATTCGATATGTCTTGTCCCCAAAAGAAGACCAAAAGTCTAGTGCAATCAAAATAAAATCTTGACAACTGTCACATCAGACGTGGGGAGGTGGTTTTGGTAAAAATTGTCCACTCAACTGCCGTCTAATCGTGTAAAACCATCATCATTATTTTTTATCTCTCATCTCAACCCTTCAAATATAAGTACCTAAAACCCCTAATCTTTTTCTTCCTCACCTCGCTCAAACCCTCTCATATTCTCTCAAGAACAAAGAATACAAGAAATCTTCTTCTCCAAAACTTATTCATTTCTAATGGCTTTAAATGTTGTTGGATCAATTCTCTCCACTAAAGATGTTAAGTTCACCTCCTCGAACTACATTGGATACCAAGAAAAACATGATGATTATTCAAACTACCATGATATGATTGATTTCCTGACAAAGGGCCCTCTAAAGCATGCTCTTACAGCTTCTCCTTCACCATCTCAGATGAGCACCTTTCGTCTTGGAAATTCATGGTGTTCATACGTCTATTCCAGAGAAAATGACTCAATCATAGCCTATGTGCTCACCGATAAGGATGTGATCATCACTGCAAATGATGTCGCCAAGGTTCTACAACTTCCATCATCTTCATATGAGAATATCTACTCTGACGAAGAACTTGAAGAAGTTCTTCATATTATTGGATATATCTGGTGTTCTTGCGTCTATTCCAAGGAAAATGACTCAATCATCATAGCGTATGTGCTCACCAATAAGGATGCGATCATCACTGCAAATGATGTCGCCAAGGTTCCACAACTTCCATCATCTTCATCTAATTCCTATGAGAATCAATCCTCTAACGAAAAACTTAAAGAACTTTTTCACATTCTTGAATATAAACTGAAAGTTTCAAAAGCAAACACCTCGGGAACATATTTCTCAAACACATGTCTAGGGTATGGCATACTTCTTCACCCATCTAGTATAGTGTTACAATACGAAGACTGGGGGATACGATCAATCTCCAAGCAATGTCACCAGACTTGCTCATGCTTTAATTTTCCAAAGAAATATCAATTTTGGAAAATATTTCTTTGATGAATTGGTACAAAAAGTGACTCAGACGAGCAAGAGAAAATTGCATGTTCATTGCGTTCGATTTTTGGCTCTTCTCATTACTGATAATATAACACCCTCAAATTTGGAAAGAGCAACTAATTAAAAGTTTCGATATAACATCAAGTAAGGAACAAAACTTCTTCCTACAGTTCAAAACTCAATATACCTCAAGTTAAGATTCTATAATTAACCTCAAAGAATTTAAACTCCAATGACATACAAGGACTAAACCAGAGTCAGGTATTACTTAATCCCAAATACAAGTTGCTATCCCATAATAATTGCGGAATACTTTACCAAACTATTCACTTCTCGAGCACACAACTAGCTCTCATCTCTTCATAGTGTCACTAGAACTATTCCCAACCGGAACCTGTTGCACATGCCGACAAATAAAAAGGTTAAGCTAACGCCTAGTGAGTTCAAGAGTTTTCAATATGAATAATTAGGTCGCAAAAAGAAAGAATGCAACTTAAATCATAATCTTTCAAGACGCTTTACTTTAAATATGAAAACGACTCATTTCCCTTAATACGCATGATTTAAAAATGGATGCCCCAATGTAAAATCCTTCTTTGATGAGGTGATGCAACCCAAAACTCACTCAAAACGTGAATATAAATCGACTCCCAATTTATGAAGACGTGAATGAAACTTTATATCACAAAACACCCAAAACACGGGTGGGGAATAATATTCAACCCATAAATCATGGTTAATAAACCACATATACAATACGTCACCGAAAACATGGGACACTAAACCCAATACTCACACGACCATAAAATGGAAGGAATCCAAATATCAAAACGTGGGGATAAAATATTTCATTCAAACCTTAGTATACGTGGAGGGAATCCAATATTAAGGCCATCATTTACAGTTAACCACACAAACCAAACGATAATAAAGTATGGCGTTAATAATTACAATGTTATTGGCCGACGACGGGGGAGACCCGTATCCGTTGAGAGTGGAGGAACACAAAAGTATGCCACTCTTGCAACGTTAATCACATGACGCCTCACGACATAAAAGCCCAAGTGTCTCTACGACTTCTTAACAAGTTTCACCTCAAGAGTCGGTTGACCTTGGTGAACATTACAAAGAATTCCACCCCGAAGGCTCGGCACACTTAAAGACTACCTCCAAGGCATTACTTCAAGCAGCGGAAGTCCTAGTGCCTACCTCCCCGGTAGCACTTCCAGACTCAACCCTCCTAGTGCCTACTTGAAAAGTTTTCGGTCGTAAAACATAGGTACCAGAGTCCAACCCCACAATACCCAATTGACCACCCAAAACAGACTGACTTACGTGCCTATAGATCCAATGCAACATAGTCTAACATTATATGACTACACAGGAATGACCAACGCACTCAAGCATGTAATTAACATCAATATACAACAAGGTGCATTAGTATGTAAATCATAACCATGCTCTACACTGAGCCATTAAAACCGGACAATTGTCCCCAAAGACTCTTTTAAGTCGACACCGAGCTAAAGTTCTCAAAATCCTTTTTGACCAACAAATAACATTCCCCAAATAATAAACGCAATCGACTCGCGTCAAGCAAACACATGCTCCAAAATGCATGAATGAACTCCAACACAGTTTAGATTAGGACAAATTACTTTCCAAATGAATTATACCATTTATTCCTTCAAAAACATCCCATAACACAAAATTAAACATTTCTCCAAAACAAACGCTAAAAGTGCTTTTTAACCAAATAATCTCCATTTATGCAATAAATCATCAAGACACTTTCAATTATGACTTATTTATCAAAATGCCGAAATAACTCAACAAATGATAATTTCATGTAAAAACACAAACACTTTAAAAATGAACATTTTGGCATGTATAACGTTTTCACAAATCAACTTGAACCCACCTTGCTATATTTAGGCTAAATCTAGATTTTCCTCAACTCGAGCTCCTTTGAAGAGACTTGGGTCCTCAAGCCAGAAACTTCCAAAAACCTAAATCCATAAATTTCAACCATAAATATTTACATCCAACCATTTAGAATCATTTCCCAAACATTATACATCAAGATCCCCAATTTGGCCAAAACCCTAATTTTTGACCTAAATTCTCCAAAATCCTCAAATCCAAAATTTGAGAAACCAAACACTAGGAAATCATCAATGAAACATTTATATCTTATAATAGGGTTTAGAAATGGATAGGATAAACTTACCACTTAGGTTTGGTAAAAACCTAGAAAACCCTAAAATTGAGCTTGAGGTTGAAGATGAAGAAGGAGATGGTGAACTCTTGATCATAGCTTCCAATCCTTTGTTGATGGTTTACCTCCATAATACCCAAAGATTTGAGACAAAGATGACCCAAAATCACCAAATATGTTTAGGTTTGTTGTAGAAAGAGTTTAGGAAGAAATGGGAATGAGAAATGAAGAAGTGAGCTGAAAAATCGGATTTATCAGCAATCAACACCCTTTGTGCGACATTGACAGGCTACAATGCCCTAGTCAATGTCGATGGTCATTGTTGCACTTAACACCCCTCCTTCTGTTTCTTCCTGCTACATTGCCAGGTGCGACTATGACAGTCATTGTAGCCGGGCCCGTACCAAGCTCCGAAACTTGACTTTTTCAATGCCAATACTCTCGATACTCTAAGGGACTTTAAGTAATGTTTCCCCAACAAAAATTCCACCATTTACAAGATACAAAAACGTCCGGGTGACCTTTACTGACCAAAAATTATGGGTGTTACAGATAAACTTGGAGCATTCCAATTCCTTATAAAGGCAGTCACTACCAAGAAAGCAACAACGTCACCCCCAACATCTTTCAGAAAAACACCTCTTTTGCAGAACCTCCGACGCCCACAGGTATGATCTCCTTTGCTAGATCTCCCAGACTAACTTGGATCTCTTCTGTGGATAGAGAAGCAACTAGGCGTTTTCTGTTAGCCAAAGTTGCTTTGTTATCTTAGAAAAGATCCAAGATGGCCTATTCTCACTCACTTTCTTCTCGACCATCCAAGAAATCTAAGAAATCTGATACCAAAAACAGTATCAGATTCCTCTCAAATTCCCTTGGTAGTTACTTCATTACCATCATATAAAAAGACCATGAAACTGAAAGCACCTTCGGAATCTACCTAAATTTTACATCAATCTAAACAAAAATGGAAGTTACTCTCTCTAGCCAAACTGGGATCTTCAAAGAATATCCCTTTAGACCAGAGAACCAAAACCACAAAACTATCCAAAGGCTCTTAACAACTCTCGGATATTGAAATTCTCCAATCACAATCCATGTCATCCGATCACTCAGCTAACTACTCCTTACCCTCCCAACAGGATAATGTTGTGCAAAAGGGAAACCTCATAAAATCCATTACGATACCTTTGTTGGGCGGTGGTGTGAATAAGGATACACCCTAAATCCAAATTCCTTTGATCACAACCTCTTTAGCCTCAACTACCCTATCACTTGCACAGTCCGATGAACCTACAGTTGCAACTACAGGGGAGGAAAATTCATATCTAATGGCCCTCTTGCAAGAAATTCATGGTTCACAGGTTAATATGGAATCCGATGATGTTGGAACTATGGCTCAATCAACCTTTGTCACACCTGTGATGTCTCCTGAGATTATTTCTCTCTCTTCTTCATCTTCTGAGAGAGAGGATCATACTTCTGCAAGCCCACCTTCAACCAGTACACCTGTCGCATCAGGAACTCTAATTCCGATCAACTCCACTTTGCTGGATCAAACCACTACCGGATCTCTACCAGTCTTCACTTCATTAGATTTGATAAATGATATCCAATTCACCGATAAACCTCAACCATAGGACGCAATTCATCATGGATGTGATCATATGTATCAAATCCACATGCTTTATGCTCTACCTACTCAATTTCTTGATCAGCTGAGTGAATTCATTATCTAAAATTGTTTAACATCATCTCAATTGGCTACTCTCACTAAAAATCTTTTGGAGCAAAACCGGATGTTAGATAAAATATGCAAACAATTGGAAGATGCTCAAAAGAAACAAGTTAAGATTCATCAAGAAAACATGAATGAAGTGCTGAAAAGGATAGAAGCATTGGAATGATCACAAGATCAAACTAGTAAAGAAATTGATAAGGATGTCAAACTTCAAAAGGAGATCAACAACTCTCTGGGCCTTGCCTCCGCATCCTTAGAGACAACCAGAATACAAAACGAATCACATCAATCCAACATGGTCTCTATTGCTCAGGATTTGGGAACATATGTTGAAGTGGTGATTAGTGAAATGGAGAAACTATCAAAGAATTTGAAATCTGATGAAATCAAGGAATCTCTTGATCAACTTCATAACAAAGTTGATGCATAGAATGCGATGACTAGTGCAATTATTGAAAAGGTCAATTAACCTTCTGCATCCACTAGGCTGAGCTACTCACTCTCGGAATATGACAGGGAATTATTATACATTACTGAAAGATGTACCAAAAAGGTTGTGGTACTTTTCTATGAGGAATTGTCAATCACCGTTGCTTGGGTGATTGGAAAAACTTTGTATATAGAGAAAAGATTACAACGGATAAATACAAACAAAATCCTCTAATTTAGCCTTAGATAATTACATTTAAATAAAACAGTTTTTTTTAAGATTATCACAAAAACATTCCTTATCCCCCTCCGACGCAAGCAAAACGTGGGATTAATGCCAACGTGTAGCTTGGGTCGTAAGAATTCAAAAGTTGGGCGTACCAAACTCTTGGTGAAGATATCTGCTAGATGAAGATGAGATAGAACAAATTGTGTATGAATTTTGTCAGCCAAAACAGGTTCCCGAACAAAATGGTAGTCGATATCAATGTGTTTGGTCCACTTATGCGCAATAGGATTTTGGCTAAGAAATAATGCACATGTATTATCATATAGGAATAGCGGGCGATCTGGAGGTAAATCCCGAATCTCACGAAGTAAATGTGTAACCCAAATAAGCTCAGCAGCAAAATTAGCAAGGGCCCAATACTTAGATTCATATTTAGAGCGTGACATATGGGCTACTTTTTAGCACTCCATGAAACTAAGTTTCCACCTAAGAAGATGGCATAACCATACGTAGAGCGACGTGTGGCATCGCACTGTCCCCAATCAGCGTCCGAGTAGCCAATAAGTAGTGGGTCATATTGTGGAGTGAAATGGACACCAAAATGCATTTTCCCTTTAACAAAACGTAGAATACCTTTGACTGCAAGAAAATGATCATTGGTAGGTGATTGAAGATATTGAATGGAGTGATTAGCAGCGTAAGGACAAGTCGGGACGTATGATAGTCAGATATTGTAGGGTATCGACAAGGGAACGTTAGAGTGTAGGAATATGAACGCATGACTGTCATTCATCAAGGACTCTCCAGCAACTAAGGAAGTAGCAATAGGTTTGCAATCCAAGAGATTAGCTTAGGAAAGGATATCAGTCACATACTTTGTTTGACACAGAAAAATACCATCGTCAACAAAGCCTTTTTAGGTGACAGGTTGAAACCACACATGCAAGGCTTGCTTTAGTCCATACAAAGCCTTTTTTTAGGCGACAAACATGATGTAGAAAGCGAGGATCGATGAATCCAGGTGGATGTTCCATGAATATTGTTTCTGTTAACACTTCGTGAAGGAACACATTTTTCACATCCAACTGGTGAAGATGCCAGTTTATTTGAACAAGAGGGTAAGAATGATGTGAACCGTTGCAGCTTTGACCACTGGACTGAAGGTGTGAGATAAGTCAAAGCCTGGAAGTTGAGAAAAACCTTGGGAAACGAGACGGGCCTTATGGTGATCAATTGTGCCATCTGAGTGATATATGGTCCGAAAAACCCATTTGGACCCAACTACATTATCTAGAGGAGGGCGTGGAACGAGTTCCCATGTTTCATTGGTATGAAGGTTTTTGATTTCCTCATTCATGGCAGCAATCCATTCCGGATATTTAGACATGGATTTAAATCCTTTTGGCCAACAGTAATGGGCCAAAAGTAACTTAGTAAATGCGAGGTTGACAACGCGTCTAGGCTTGAAAATACTAGCTTTGGCATGTGTTGTCATTGGGTGAGTTGCTATAGGTGGTGCATTATATGAAGGGACACGATGTTGCTCCTCTGAAGAGAGATCAACAGGTTGCATAGGGGCAGCCGAATGATCAGATTCAGAGGTGTTGTTGTAGCGGGAATGGCAACAAACATCGGACTGCTAGAGGCAGTGCTGCTGGAAGCCGTTCGGAGAAGCAATGTGTGCGGGAGATGGGCTGTCATTAACACATATATGACATGGACCAGTAGAGACTATGTTATTTATACGCTTCGGTAAAAAGGCAACGGGTGCATGATGTTGAACCGAGCACACGGGTTCAAAGAAAAGGACACATCCAAGTCCGCAGAGGATGGTGTGATCGAGTTACCATAGAATGAAAAGAGGTGCTCATCAGATTGAGCATGCCTTGTAATAAAAACATGAGAAGTGATGGGATCATATCACCAAAGACCTTTGTAAATACCACTGTAACCTATGAAAACGCCGAGTTTGCTCATGGGTGCAAGTTTGGTGGAAGCGTAATATCGCAAGTAAGGATAAATGCGACACCTAAATGTCTTGAACATAGCATAGTTGGGAATTGTGTTGTAGACGAGCCTAAACAATGACCTATTATTCAACAAAGTTGTTGGTAAGCGATTAATAATATAGACAACTGTAGAAAAGACATCCAACCAGAAATGTGATGGGGTGTGGGCTTGAAACGTCATAGAAAGCTCGGTCTCGGTAATTTGTCGATGCTTACACTCAGCTCGTCCATTTTGTTCCGGAGTGTAAGGACAAAAGAGGCTACGATGAATACCATTTCGAGCAAAGAAATGTTTAACACGGGCATTGGTAAACTTTGTGCCACCGTCAGATTGAAAAACTTTCATTGATGAAGAAAATTAGATGGAGATAAGTGCATGAAATTGCACCAAGACATCATAAAATTCCGACTTTGTGTAGAAATAAAGTTTGGGAAAAGATGAAATTACAAACGAAAATAAAGAAAGCGGGTTGGCCGAGGCCTGTGTAAAACCACAGTTCCCTTAAAACAGATTCACCCTGTGGTGTCTGTTTCCCAGGGTACAACGACCGGAGCAATTGAACTGCCGGACTGAGCGGAGCCTGAAAGAAATCGAGAACACACCTGTTTAACCGAGCACAATTTCTGTAAATGGGAGCAGTTGAATCTAAAAATGAAATCCACCCATTGTTATATCTGTAGATATAGAATGGGAGTTATAAAGGAAGAAATAAATTCAAGAATCTGGAAAGCCAAAAGATTTTGCCAAAAAAAAACGCAACAGAAAAATCTGAATTTTTTCAAAAACCCGCCTGAACTTTTCGGTTGACCTCGAGGCTGCATTTGTGTCCGCAGGACGCGCCCGTGCACACAAGTTCAGTGGTCCGGTGCTCAACCGGTCCATAATTCGCACCCCCTGCGTGCGCACGTGAGGGAGACTTTCCTTCAATTTACCTTAATCTCTCTATTTGCAAAATCATATATAAACTTGATTCCTTTCCATGTTCCCACCAATGTGGGACAAACCCTTTTCCCCAACAATACCCACTTAAATGAGCCAACTTTGAGATCCAATTTCTCATTCATACGAGCTCCATTTTGGACAAACTTTAGCTTGTTATAAAACCTTTACAGTGATGAATGAGATCCAATACATAGTTCCACAATAATCGGACATTTGTCCAATTAATATTTTTGTCAAAAATGGCTCGAAACCACATATTTTCCAACACTTTGCACGTAAGGGATATAACCAAGTGAAGTGAGAAAAATCATCTACAAGCATAATATAATAACGAAAACCATTAGGAGTGCAAACAGGAGCCGGTTCCCATAAATCACAATGAATTAAGTGTAACAATTCACTAGAACGTTTCTCATTCAATGTAAAAGAAGACCGTTTGTTTTTTTCTAATTGACAAGAAGAACAAAGTTGTGGTTCTAGCAACAAACATGTAACAGATAAACGCCCCCATTTATTTAATAAACTAATAACATTGGAATGAACACGCCCTAAACGAGAGTGCCATAATTCAAAAGAGGCCTTCAAAACTTATGAACAAAGAGTAGCAATCAAAGTCGGATGACCTTTTTTCCAAAATATAGAGACCATTATCACATTTAACGCGAGCCAACACTTCCTTTGTTGCCCGATTCTGAATAGAGAATGAGTCATAAGAGAAAAGAACATCAACTGGATAATTAGACGTAAGTTTACTAATAGAAAGTAAGTTCTTAGTAATATGAGGCATCACCAAGAAATCCAAGAGGTGAATGTTATTGGATAAGCATCAATTACTAGTATTAGAAATAGGTAGAGAAGCACCATTACCGGCGACGACGTTATCGAAACCCGAAAAAGGCTAAAAAACATACAGATGCGAGGTTTCGACCATCATATGAACAGGAGTACCAGTATCAAGAAACATATCAGAGTTGGGTTCCGAGGAGAGGTTGAACTTAGCACTAAAGGCTTGTGCTAAGTTGGCAGATGACATACATGTGTTGCGAAAATATGATCTCATGAATCGTTTTTGGCAGCGATCTGCAAAATGGCCTTCTTCACCACATAGTTGATACTTCAGGTTATATGAATGATGACCACGCCCATCGCAAGAGTAGTTACGATCACCGCCATAGGAGGAGCAACCACGACGACCACCACATGACGGAGTAGCAGTGAAGGAAACTTGTGTGGGAGAAGGAGGCGTGAGAGGCTGTTGGAACAAATCAAAGCTCTGAGCTTGGTGAATGAGATCACAAAATTAGAGGCTTTGGAATGAAAGACATCCAAACGTCGGAGAAGCTACTGAATTGAGGATCGAGTCCTCGAAAGGACCAATGCGTTTTGTTAGATTCGTCAACTGGTCGGCCAATTGCAGCAAGTTGATCACATAGTAGCTTGAATTTGCGACCATATTCAGCCACAAAAAGAGTTCATGTGGTAAGGGAATGTAATTGATCACACAATTGATGGGTTCAAGATTCAGAATTATGCTTGAAAGCCACTTCGAGACCAAGCTATACAGCTCGCACAAAGGATGCACCAATCACTTCTGACATGGATTCTTCAGTTAGAGAGGAAAGAAGGCGGCTAAGAATACGTTGGTCTTTTTCATACGAAACGGCATAATCGGGATTTGAAGTTTTCTTGCCATTGTTAATTAGATCCGATGGAGGAGAATAAGAGGTGTTATCAACAAAACCCAGTAAATCATGGCTGGCAAGGACAGGAACGACTTGGTTCTTCCATAACAAATAATTGGAAGAGATTAAATTGATGGTTAACATATGAATGAGGGTGGAAATAGAGACATTATCGATTGAGGAGGAAGAATCCACCATTCGAGAGAAAGAGAGGTTTTCGGTGGTGATATTTCGGATGATACCATATGATGAATTATCAATCACTGATTCTAGAGTGATTGGAAAATCTTTGTATATATAGGAAAATTTACAAGGGACAAATACAAACAAGATCCTCTAATTTAGGCCTAGATAATTGTAATTAAATAAAACAATATTTTCTAAGATTATCACAAAATCAGTCCTTATCATTTTCAATAATGTTGTTCTTCAACTAAAGACCTTGTTAGATCCAAACCCCAGTGCTATTGAGGGGGAGAATACTACTGAATCACTAGCATAGGATCGAATGATCAAGATGATGAGGCCTCCTACAAGTCATCGGATGAAGACCTATCAAGTGAAGAGATTACAGAATTAGTGTCAAAAGATCAAGTCCAAGGGGAGGAACCTCAAGATAATGTTCAGGAGGAGGATCCTCATGTTGAGGGGGAGAAATCTCAGGAAATGGAGGAACATCCTCATGTTGAGGGGGGGAAACCTCAAGAAACTGAAGAAGTATCCATAACTTCAACCTATCGGATTCATAACTCCTTTTTAAAAATATTACAAGTCATTTAATATCTGATAGACTTACATCAGAAATAATGTATATAGGAATCTGATTTATAGCTTATATATCGGAATACACAAAGATAGGATTTTTATTTGTAAAAGTCTTGTAACTATCTATATTGGTCCAAAGAGCAACATGCCTTCAGCAAAATCGAAGACTAGTTGAAGTGAGGTCAAGATAGTCACCAAAATGGATTAGTTTGTCATCTAGCCGAAAGAAGATCAATACAAGATAAAGTCAACTTGTCTAGCTGAATTTTATCTAGCAAGGTTTGTCTGAAAAATACTCCTACTGGCAAGCCGAATTTTAGAGTGCAAACTTGTCTAGCAAGGTTTGGCTCACTAACTCTTCCAAACTCATATTCTAGTATGGGAACATGCAAAACTTATCAACCAAAGTAAGTTCTAAAACACCATTTTATTAGTGTCATACCTTTTTTACCGTTCCCTCTGCATATAAAAGGATCAGATGGGTTAACAAATGTCTACATCAACTAAAAAGGCTGAAATGAAAAGTGCAAGCATGCATGGATCAACAAATCAGATGAAAAGACAAATATTAAAGTTGGAAAGTTGCATTTAATGCAGTGATGGCTATAAAATGTCATCCTAGTCAGTTGCAAATCACCCGTTTTAAAAGAATTTCTCTGTGAAAGTTTCTTAGGCAAAACCAGTGTCACTATCTGAAGAACTATCTTAGTTATTCATATATGAAAAAGAACCTTCTTCTTTCTCTCTTTCAATGTTAGAAAATTTGGCACAAGTCAGATTGTTTAGGATCACAAGTCTTACCTTCATAGTTTCCACAACAAATTTGTAATTTTATGTTTCAATAAAATATAAAATTAAAAGTGAAAATTTGTGGTGTTTGTATTTAACCCCCCTAAAAACACATCTTGTGTAAGTCATTGTATTTCAAGACCAACAAATACAAAAACACATGATTATCCTTAATTATTTACTTTATTTTATTTTAATTTTAAGCTTTTGTTAAATAATTTGGAAGGTCAGAAATGTTCTCGTATTTTTGTAAAACAGGGGTGTTCTCGTTTGAACCTCTCCCTTCCAGAGCAACCCTCAATGTCTAGCATATGTAACATTCATTTTCCAAAAATATTCCACTTGAGAAAATCAATTGAGCGATTGCACAGGACCCACTGCCCCAGTCATGAGTTGCTCTCATCAGCTATAGTCGTAAATGTTGAAAGATAAATTGTTGGTGATTTTAGTGTGTTAGGACAACCTTTTTTTTTGGGAGGGGGGATGTTGTGTTACATTTAAAAAATGTTTTTAAAATTATTTTTAAGAAAATATATAACAATATACAAGATGATTTTTTTGTTAAGATTTTAACACAACCAAATAGGCAAACAAAAATAAAGAGACAGGGAAGAGAGATAAAAATAATTTTAGAGAGGTTCACCCAAAACCAAACTAATCCTCTTTGTTGAGTAAACTCAACGAGATGATCCACTATATTGTTCTTTTAAGGTAGAAACACACCGTATGAACGCTTTATTACACAAGATTTGAATACTTGAAAAATGAACTCAAGTTCTAGCTATTATTTCATACTACAATGTGGATGCTAGTTGGAGATCTCACACACTTACTAGAGTTTGGAGAATATTTGTGTTGTATTCTTGGCATCACAAACTCTTGTTGATATTTGAAAAAAATAAGATGCAAGAGTTCAGAGTGTTAAGGGGGCATTTGGTTCGCTGGATTCCACCGGAATCTGATGGAATTGGAATGGTCAATTCCATTGACCAAATTCCATCATGATGTTTGGTTATCCATGGAATGGAATTAAATTCAATGAATTCCTTTAAATGTGGATTTGGTCATTCCTTCACAAAAGTGATGGAATTCAATTCCATTTCATCTAATATTTTAAAAATGACAAAAATATCCTCTTAACAAAATTAAAACCCATCAAATATGGATTTGGTCTCCTCTCTCTCTCCTCTCTCCTCTATCTCTCTCATATCTTTATCTCTCTCCCCTCTCTCTCTACCCGCTCCCTCTCCCTCCCTCTCTCACAATCTCTCTCCCCTCTCTCTCCTCTCCTTTCTTCTCTCTCTCTCTCTCTGCATTTATAAAAATATAAATAAAAAAATAAAAATAAAAGAAAGGGTATTTTTGTCATTTTTCAGAATTTCATTCCAATTCCTTTGCAAACCAAACAGACAGATTTCAATTCATTTGACTGATTACATTCCATTCCTGCCAACCAAACATTTGGTCAAACCTGATAACATTTCATTCCAATTCCTTCCAGATTCTAATTTCTTAGACAGATTCCATTCCTTCAGAAATCATTATGCGAACCAAACGCCCCCCTAAGAGACTTGAAAGGTATGAGAGAGATTGAGAGTGTTCTCTAAAAATGTTATTGAGAGGGTAAGGGTGTTTCTTGAGGGGTGTTGCTAATAATTTTCTTTTTCTTTTACTATTTTAACAAACCAAAATTTGATTTAGTTATCCAATCAAATTACTTTGGTTTAGTTACCCAATCTAGTTAGAATAAAAATATTATTTAAAAATATTTTTACAAACTATATCATTCAAAAATGCAATTTCTTAAAATATGATGTTTGTGAAAATCATTTTATAAAAAATCACTCTCAATTTTTATAAAAAGAAGTTTTATACTGATCGGTAAAATCGATCGGAGCTGGAATACCAAGCATGAAAAAGTTGTATTTCCACATCCCGCTTGAATATTTTTGTTTCGTTGTGCCTTCTCGGATTTGATCATTAATTTGAAGTTGATACGATTTTTGAGACGACAACATATACTCTCGTAACTTATATATGCACATCAAGTAAAATGTTAGACATACAATATAATATGGTTTGTTTGTAATCATCAAAACAATTATAAAGATGTAGCATACTTGCACCAACAAAGTGTCATCAATCATTTTGATGTAATTGTGATTTACTTAAGATCGATTAAAGTGATAAGGCAAACATACGTGAGTTATGAAGTGCGGAGTGCACACTCACAAATATTGCCCCTATCACCCTAGATTGCCATAAAGCGGGGGTCAAGAGGATTGCGGCCCCTTGCAGGGTTCTAGGGGCAGTGCCCTTAGCGGGGTTCCAAGTGGTAGAGCCCCTTGGCGATGGTCCCGCTGACCATTCAGTTGGGGGGGGGGGGGGTCTGAGTGGTCCCGCTGACCGAACTTGGTGAAAATATCACTAAGGTGGTGTTTGTTTTTATAAAAAAATCTTTTATTTGCCACAAATCAGACATAAAACAATTAAGACCGTTTGTTTTTTTCCCTTTCCAGAGCCTCTTAACCCTTAATGTCCTATGATAAATTAAGGCGCCGTTTATTTTTTTAAGAAGTCTAAAGTCTGAAGTCTTATTTTAGTTATGATTAATAAGAGGTGGTGTGTAAAAAAGTCTGAACGATTCAGACTTAAGAGCCATTAAGAGGTCTTTTAGGAAAAAAACAAACAACCCCTAAGTGACAACGAACCACTTAATTATCTCTTATTTCCATCCAACACCATTCTTTCGATTTAAACATCAGTTCTAGCCCAGATGCACCCCGAATTTGCAAAAATGCAAAACGCGAAGATTGTAGACATGTGTGTTGACTTTCTATAACATCTTGAATAGCTTAAATCGGGTTTTCGGTATGTGATATATGATTAAAATTCAACAGTCTCACAAATCTGCCAACATCCTTCTTTTGTTTCTTTTTTTTGTTTCGTCCTTTGATCATCGATGCTCATTTCAATTGACGTATTTAAGTTGAATTTTTTAGGGATAAAATAGACAATTATACATATTCAGACATTTGTCAGTTTACAAAAACAAACAGTTTTATTTGGTTCAGATTTCAGACTTTAGCACCACCTCTTAAAAATCAGACTTCATACTTCACCACCTCTTAAAAAACAAACGCCACCAAAATATAAGTTTGGGTTAATTGATCAGAGATCTGATCCTTCTGATCAGAGTTCTGATATAACGCATAAAAGTTCTAAGTATAACTCTGAGTTGAATACTCAGAGATCTGAACCTTGCATCCAGACTTGGGGTCTTTAGATCCAAACTTGTGAAATTGACTAAGTCTAGAACTTTGATTCAATTATAACTGCTTTTCATCTTATCCATTAAGAGTGCGTTTGGTATTTAGGCAGGAGAAGACATGACATGACTAAACATAACAGAACAGGACAGAACAATTGTTCAATATTTGGTAAGACAAAATTGGACAATACAGAACAAGTAAAATGACCAATTTACTCGAAATGAGTTGTTTATATCTTTTATGTATTTTGATTAGTTTATGTAATTTATTAAATTATAATAAGATAAATATTTTTAATAACAAAATATATTATTAGAAAATTTTCGTCAAGAGGATTAAAATGATAACAAAATAAAAAAGTTTATGTAGGTTCCAATTTTTATTTTATAAAATTTTTATATTATTTTTTATGATTAATATTAAATAAATTACAAAAATTAACCAAAATATAAAAATCGTATGAAAATAAAAATATAGGACAATAAAGTGAAAGTTTAATGAATATAAAATAAAATGCATAAAATAAAATTTAAAGAATAAATAAAATGTAAAGAGTGAGACATATTTGATGTTTTAGAAAATAATTAAGTTTTATTTTTAGGGTATACTAGAAGCGTACTCGCGCAATGCAGCTAGATACATCACGATTTTAATGTTTCATTTTATTTTTTGTTTTTTTTTGTTGATTTACAGTATGATTTTGGATGGTTATGAGAAAGTGATAATATTTATTTTATATAAATTTGTTTAATTTAGGCTTAATAATATAATGTTTTTTTATATAAAAAATTAAGTATTTTGTTAGAATTCAATGATTATCTTATATATTTTAATGACATCTAGAAAAAATAACCAATTACATATTTAATAATATAATTAAAACAAATTTATAGTAATATAATAATAGTGATACATGAAAAAGTCTGCATAAAAGGAAGATCCTGCACATACCAAATTGGTGGGTGTTAGAAGTCTGCAGTAGTAATATGTATCTTGTGCTTTGATACTTGTAAATTAAGAGATTTTTAAAATCTTGAATAAAATGATGATACCTTATGCCTAATAATTTGTATTTAAGAGTTTTTTATCCGTTTTATAATATAGTATAGATTGGTAAAATATATGTCTGTTCAACATTGATCCACCTTGTTCCATGGCCCATGAGATGAGGGTGAAACATGCGTGATTTAGCTTGTTTCATTTTGTTCATGTCTGTTCCACATAAAATCCTGCCAAACATAGAAGAGTGATTTCTGTTCTGTTATGTGATTTAGCTTATCTTCCCTTGGATGCGATATGACCTGTACATTATTTTTAGGTGAGGTTTTTGACGATCTTTATTTCGCAAGGGAAAAGCCATCAAGGGTATTACGGTCAATAAAATATAGTGTCATTTTGGTAATTTCATGAAAAACGATGGGCCTATATGCAACATTCTTCGCAAATATTGATATCCATGAATAATAATTATTTTTTGTTGTATAAATATTTGCATTGTTGTTTCTGTACTGTACCCACCCGCTGCCCTGCATCTGAAACCCTTCTCTTGCATTTGATTTCGCCTCTCTCTCCCCTTTACCATTTTCGCCAAATTTTCTCTAAATGGGAGAGGAGAAACCAAAGCCTATCGGCGGCGTATGGCCCACCGTTAAGCCCTTCGTCAATGGCGGAGCCTCTGGTATGCTTGCCACCTGCGTCATCCAGCCCATCGATATGATAAAGGTACATCAATTCAATTAGATTGAATCTTTTCTTGTAATTGTCGAAAATTGCATTTGTTAGCTCTTCACTGACACCAGATCTTGTGTTGTTTACTTTAAGACTGTTTTTAATATCATGATAGTAAGAGAGTGCATCTGTTTAGCTCTGTAGTGACCGGAGCTTGTTGGTCGCAGATCTTGTTTCTTTTTGGAATTGGATCTGTGAGCGAAGAAAGGGATCATTTTAGTACTTCAAACTGGTGGATTTGTTGTTTTGAGATCTCAAAAGGACTTTGAGTTTTAGATCGGATGCTATTCATATATCTAGCTTTTTTTTGCTTGATTTGACATTTGAAATAACCTTTTCGTGTTTTGCTGCTTCAAGTTTGATCTGGATCGGCATACTAAACAACTGAAATTTACACTCTGGTTGTTTGTGTCAATTTCCTTGTTTTCTAAATCGAAAATTGGTTGATTGTGTCGTAATGATTCTTTATTTTAAATTTGACCTTCTTTCAGTCATATGCTTGGACCAAGTCTATTTATGTCAAAGCTATTTGGCTGAAGATTTGGCATACAATTATCAATGCTCGTTTATCTGTTAATTCCTGAGTTCTAACTTGTAAGGTGTTCTAATATCTGTATATCTGTTAATTCCTGAGTTGTAACTTGTAAGGTGTTCTAATATTCGTTTATCTGTTAATTCCTGAGTTATTACTTGTAAGGTGTTCTAATATTTGAACCTTATTGTACTTTTAATTTTATGATGCCAAGTTGTTGTGATTCATTGATAGGTGAGAATCCAACTGGGTCAAGGATCTGCTGTATCGGTGACAAAGAATATGCTAAAAAATGATGGTGTCGGTGCTTTTTACAAGGTTTGTTCGTCCTACTATTGTTTATCAGTTCTGGAATGGTCAATGGTAAAATATAATGGCATATTATATATGTAATTACATGTGTATGTGTCCTTATGTGATCTCAACTGTGGTGAAGATAGGTGATACAACATAAGCAACCCACATATTCAGATATCCACTCATGTTTTTAACAAAGTAGATAGTATGCTATTCGTTATTAAGTCATGTTATGTCACAACTCACAACATGATTTACAAATGAAAGCAATCCAAGCATGTGGTGTATATAAATCACATTAAAATTATAGAAAATTCATAACAGAATCCATTCACTATAAACAACAAATCAACTTTCACAATGATTAGAAAATATCGAGAGAAATCAGTCCTCAGTTGAGATACATAATCACACAACACATAGTTCTTAATTTTGAATAGTAATCCATCTGACATCCATACACCAAGTATCCCACACAAAAGCACCAGCACTTGATTTAGATGCATCATCCGATAATATTCGTGATAATATTCGTTTCCAGAGTGTTAAAATGGATCTGGTAAATTCATGTCAGGATCTTCTGAATCCATGCATTTTTTTTGTCAAGTGCATGTTTCTTGCATTCACTCATCATACATATGACATTTTTCTAACCATGGTGTTGTTTGGAGCAGGGCCTGTCTGCTGGGTTGCTAAGGCAAGCCACATATACTACTGCCAGACTTGGTACATTCAGGTGAGTAATTATTTGATAGAATAAATGTTTATTGGAAGATATTTCGATGCTACATCTATTTGAATTTAGCTTTTGTGTACATCATATAAGATCCGGACTGTTGATGTTTTCTTGGTTTTCAATGTCATTTTGCTTCTGCCATTCTGCTTTACCCTCATCAGCTGCTACATGTGTCCTATACTGAATAATTTATGTAAAGATGTTCTTCTTTTGGTATGTGTGTGTATATATATCCGATCTAGCCGTGTTTAGCTTGGTTATAGTTAT
This sequence comes from Arctium minus, assembly GCA_954870635.1. Taxonomy (NCBI): domain Eukaryota; kingdom Viridiplantae; phylum Streptophyta; class Magnoliopsida; order Asterales; family Asteraceae; genus Arctium; species Arctium minus. Next base: position 74,633,419 of record OX941083.1, on the reverse strand, counting down.
TGTTTTGCTTTTGCCAAACTCAGATATGAGCTTAGACCAGAATAATGAGCTCCATCCATTTAAGGTGCCATATATTTTCATAAAACTGTTATTTGATTGTTTTGATTCTTTCCTAGTCTCACCTTATATTGACATTTTACACTCCCCCAAAAAATCATAGACTGCAGGAAGAGTGGCATATGAAGCATTGACACATCAATGACCCAAGTTATGAGATAACACTGCTGGTCACAGACCATTAACATAGTCTTTTTAAGTATATAATATCTATATACAACAAATGCAACAAATAAACTCACACACCCTCCTCGCCTTTGTTGAGGTTTGAACCCCTTACCTCCTGGGAAGCCACTGACCTGGATGCCGCTAGGCCAAAGACCCTTTGGTCCAATCAACATAGCTGTGAACATATATTGGATGGATAAAGAATCATGTTGGTTGCTGGTGTTCTGCTTGTTACTCCTGATAGGATATCTACTTAAACATCTCATGTTACTTCTATTCTATATGTCTGTCATATGGCCGAGTGTTCAAGCCTTTTTTTTCTTGCTGGGCAAGGCCACGTATCCTAAACTATTCACCAACCCCGACTATGGTGGGATCCTTGTACATTGGGTTTCTGTTTTTTTGGCTATTTTATGTAACAGAAATGTTACAACTTTATCTAGGTCAGCTATTAACTTCTGCAACTCAATAGGCAAGCATTGGTAAGCAGAGGGTTTAAAACCAATTTAAGTGCTCCAAGCTTAATCTTATCCCCAACCCTAGTTAATTTTCAAATTAGCTATAGGCTATAGCGTTGTACAAAGTTAGAAAAACTCTATTTTGGATATTTTTAATCATTTATAGAAGTTCATGACTTTGGTTGACCATAACATCACTTGTAAATGGGATTGTACAAAGTATGCAATGTTCCCATATGCAAGATCTTTAACTGCAAAACAGTTTGAGGTGGGTTCGAGTCTTTGATTGTCGAGCAGTTAGCAATTCTAGTGTGGTCTTGACTTGAGGGTACCACTGCCTCATTTATTACCACAAAAAAGTGTTCATATACACTGTTTTTACAAATCACATGTACATGTTGATGTAAGTGATATCAAAATTAACATCTATACTATAAAGGTTCATAATATTTAAAATAAAATGAGAGGCTGATGCAAAGAAGAAAGTGGCATATGTTTGCTGATGAGTTTTTGATCCATCATTGCACACATAGTCAAACTGAATTGTGTTTTATATATGAACCCCTTGTTAACCCGTTTTTTAATTACTTCATTAGGATTTTGACGAACAAGGCACTTGAGGCCAATGATGGAAAGCCTCTTCCTCTATATCAGAAAGCTTTATGTGGGCTGACAGCTGGAGCAATTGGGGCATGTGTAGGGAGCCCAGCCGATTTGGCACTAATTCGTATGCAGGCTGATGCCACTCTACCCCTTGCCCAGCGTCGTAATTACACAAACGCATTCCATGCTTTATATAGGATAACTGCAGACGAAGGAGTGTTGGCTCTCTGGAAAGGTGCTGGTCCAACCGTTGTAAGGGCAATGGCATTAAACATGGGAATGCTTGCCTCTTATGATCAAAGCGTGGAGTTTTTCAAGGACAATCTGGGTTTTGGTGAGGGTGCTACGATTCTAGGTAAGTTAAAACTATATGAAAAACCATATATTATTTATCTTCATTTCCGATATGGCATTTGTCAGTGTGCAGGGAAAGATTACTAGTTTCTAACTAAATTAAGGAAGGTTAAGGGAAGGTTCATATGTGAATCATTGAAAAGTTTCATTTGAAGATGTATATGTGAACCCATATGAATAATCTGTATCGTCGGCTCGGTTCACATATGGATCTTCAAATAGATTTTTTTTTTGGATTTTTCTGGTGACTCACATATGAACCTTTCCTTCTTACCTTCTCAAGATATTTAGACTTCTTATTTTAACAGGCCCCTATATATAGGAGGCAAATCAAATGAGAACCATAGAAAGGTTATAAACTTGTGAGAACCGATCTAAAAATATTTTTTTTCACCAAAGGCTAGGCTTTAAGGTATTGTTTCACGTGTATTTGTTACGTAATGTGATAGTTTCACAATGTGAAACTTTTTTGTGTGATTTTTCGTTTCACTATATGGACCAAAAAAGTTTCACATGTATTTATTTCACAATGTTAACACAATCGCATGTGAAACAATACCTTAAATCATAGCATTTGATAAAAAAAATCATGTAAATTTTTTTATATCGGTTCTCACGAGTTTGTAACCTTTTTGTGGTTCTCATTTAATTACCGTCATATGTATATATATATATAATATATATATATAAGAACTTGACAAACATGTACAGTTTATTCTAAATCCTTAGAGCATCTCCAACAGCTTCCCCAAAATTTCTCTAAAAGGGAGAACCAAAAATAAAAATCTCCAAAAAAAATTACATTCATCTCCAACAGATTCTCCATTTTAGAGAATCAAACATTGATTATAATATTAAAATACTCCATTCATCTATTAAAATATTATTCTCTCTCTACATATTTATTTTCAAAGTTCTCTATTGGTCTCCTCACTTGGTAATTATTTTTGGGGTGATCTCCATATTTGGAGAAAAAGCTCTTATCTCTCCTACTTTCTCTATTTTGGAGATAGTTTTGGGGAAGCTGTTGGAGCAAAATATTGGCTCAAAATCTCCATTTTCTTCATTTGCTCCAAAATGGAGAAGCTGTTGGAGATGCTCTTAGAGTAGATCATTTGGAATTGATCTTGCACCACATTCACCTGTCTGACAAATAATCTATTAAACTAACTGTACAATCAATTTGATCTTTTGATTCTTAATCCCTGTGAAACAAATCAAAGAGTGGATTACAAAATTGCCCCTTGACTATGTTATTGAATCAATTTAGTAATATGACTTCTAGTTTTGAAATTTTGGCCGTAAAACCTACACTAACCCATACATTTGGTCCAAAATGATGATCCATTAAACCAATTCTGTTAAAATTGTTAAAACATGTACCTTACATCTGAAACTTAAACAGGGACAAAGTAAAGGAGTAAAATAAATATATATGTTTTTCTTTTATCAACATGGAGTAAATGAGTTGAAGACGAATAAAGTACTTTATGTTTTTAAAATATTATGCCTAATTCATTTTAACATAAAAAGCAATCCTCATTTTGTTGTTGTAATGGATGAAATTAACCGACTGACTTTCCCGGGTTTGTCGTCAGGGTTTGTCAAATTTTTTTATTGTGTTTGAGGTTGAAGCCTGAGGGGGCTTGTAACGAGTAAGAAGATTAAAGCACATATAGGTCTATAAAATGATATGTTTGATAGCAAGTGTAGAAGGTAACTTTGAAGACAGGATGAAAATAATGATTAAAAAAGCCAAACAGTTGACTGGAGTTTCTTGAGACCCTGCTTTTATGCACAAATGATAAATGATTGTTATTTCTGAACTTCTATTTGGAAGTTTTAATAATTACATTTTTGTTTCACTTGAATGTATTGATAAACAACTTGAATTGTTTGATATATTTAAAAATAATCCCAAGCATTGTATGGATAAAAGCTGGTTAGAAGTAACATTGTAGCTGCCGCTATTTATCTCTGTATTCGGACTGTTTATTTGGTTTTAGCTCTGATTATCATTTTCTGTTTGTTTATTTCCCTTTTGCAGGTGCTAGTTCAGTATCAGGGTTCTTCGCTGCTGCCTGCAGTTTGCCTTTTGATTATGTGAAAACCCAAATTCAGAAGATGCAGCCCAATGCAGAGGGGAAATACCCTTACACGGGATCTCTTGATTGTGCTATGAAAACCCTCAAGGAAGGAGGACCTTTCAAATTCTACACCGGGTTTCCTGTTTATTGCGTTAGGATTGCCCCACATGTCATGGTATTCTTTCCCTCTCCCTCTCCCGTGCACGCTCGCTTGCATACTCACACACAAACTCACAGTAAACAGACACCATTTTCTTTGTTTTACTTCATACAGATAAAGAGATTAAATTGAATTTTTAGGTCAAATACTGATTTTTAGCTTCCCATTTGAACAATACAGTGGCAGATCTAGGAATTTTAGGGTGGATGACCCTATATTATGCATTTCTTTAAATGATTACAAAGAAACAACACAAAATTTGAATAAAGGAAAAAAAATCAACAACACAATAAATAGTTAAAGTACCAAAAACATCCCTGAGGTATGCCATAATTGTTGTGGATAGGTCCATTGGCAAAAGATTACAAATTAATGCCTGAACTTTGTAATTTTTGTCAAAAATTATCTTAGACCATTAATTGAGCTCTTTTAAGTGAATGACAAATTGGTAAAGTACCAAAAGCATCCTGAGGCATGCCCTAACCGTCATGGATAGGTTTGTTGACAAAAGAGTTAAATTAATGCCTAAACTTTGTACATTTTGCACAGGAATGATCTTTGATCGTTACCTGAGCTTTGTTAAGTGAAGGGCAAATTAGTAATCTCAATTATTATATTTTTTAGTAGTTGTAATAAACTAATTATACCAATATTTATTGAGAATATATTTTGATATTAGTAATTTGAGTTTTTATGTCTCCTGTATATGGTGTGGAAGGAAATGAAGATTCGGTGAGTCCCATCTGTTTATGTGATGGGACCCCCAAAACGGAGAATTGTTGTATAAAATAATGAATTTTGTAATAAATCTGTATCAGGTTTGACCTCAGAAGTCGGCCTTGTTTGACAAAGGAAGTGTTGTCTTTCATATTACATGCATTTATGATTTGTTTATTTTATGGTTACACAGATGACGTGGATCTTCCTCAATCAAATTCAAAAACTAGAGAAGAAGGCTGGATTATAGGAGTTATACTTGCTGCAGGTTTTGATCACTTGGCATCTCCAAGTAAACTTATTAATTCTCAGATTTCTATTTTTCAAATGATTATACATTAATGTACCTGTCTTTATGATCAGAACTTTTTAGGGTAGGATTAATTTCACAAATTTTTGTTTGTTGTTTTTTCTCCTGCATACCACCAGAATCTAGCTCCTGGACCTGGAGTCTTGATTCAGAATGTTATTTGAGCAAATAAAATCCATCAACTTTTGATCACCCTTGATTCATTTGCAATGTGGTTTAGAATTCATACTTTTGTTTGTGTCTTTATGGTCGTGAGTCACATTGAGGTAATACAAAAAGGACCGAACATCTATTAACTATTCAATTACAATGAGTGGAGATATATATATATATTTTTGTTGGGGGGGGGGGGTGTGTGACATCATTTTAGTTCTTGAGTTTGCGTGTACCCGACACCTTTTGGAGTATCTGTTCCATATCATTCAAGTTTGCTTCTGCCACCTTCTTTTTGGTTTCTTCGTCTTTTGACAAACAAACACAACTATTTTAGTCCCAAATAGTTGAGGGTGATGAAGAATTGATAAAAGGGAAGCATACATATAAGTATACAATATACATACCAGGAGGGCATCCTGTGGGGCTGTTAGGGCAGTGTTCGCAGTTGAGAACACAGAAAAAGTAGCATTCGATTTCTTGGGCCTCTGTGTTGTGCTTCATGCAAAGGCTTGGGCATTCACGCATGCATATCGTTTCAGCCTCTGCTGCCTTGTTGTTCAAGCAAGCCAGCATGATTAGATTTATAGCAAGGAAGCTTACGGTTTTCATCTATGATCGATCTATCTATCTATCTAACCATCTATCTATCTATTTATCTATCTAGGGTTTCAAAATCAGGAAGAGGTTAGTTAGGGGGGGGGGGGGGGGTGATTATGTCTTCTGCTTGGTTTCTCTTCCTGGGAATTTCCTTGCTAATAAGAGGAGCTATTTGTAGTTGGATTTGATGGTTGTAAGAGGCAGGAGGTGTTTCTGTGGTTGAGATTGTGTTTTCTAATTCTATATTTAGAATTAGTTGTTGATTTTCATCTTTTTTTGGAGTTGGATTGGAGGACCATTAACAATTAACATTCTTTTTACCCAACAAACTCTTGATTGGGCATCTTGCCAAATATAGAAAGAAGGCAAAAGAATGGATATTATTTCTTAGTGCACTTAGGGGTTGTTTGATTAGTTTTTCATTAAGTTTTGTATGGATAAAGTTAATTGTATGAATTTTATAAATTGTTATTTGTTTGTTCTGCTGAATGAACTCTCTAAACGATGAAAATGACTATTTTAACCTTAAAAAAATCAGAAGATTGATGATGAATAGATGAAATATTCATCTTGGAGAACATCATCATCTTCCTCTTCAAGAACATACAAGAAGATTGAATGTCAACAAAAAAATATGAGGAATACTAATTAGAAGGGAGGGGGGGGGGGGGGGGGGGGGGGGGTTATAACCAGAGAAGAGAACTTCATCTTCAACAAAAAAAACCCCACAAAAAAAAGCCTTCAAATTTGAACAAAAAAAAAAAACTAGAACATCGAGAAGACATCAAGGAGGAAGACATATTACTTTCAATTACCTTTTTGAATCAGTCAAAAACCCACAACTTGAAATCTAAAATAAGAAGATTTGAGAGTTTCAAGTCTAAACATGAAGAAGATGACAGATTACTTCCTATTTTTCAAAGTATAAAACTCATCCCTTTTGATGCTCCGGTGACGAGAAGAGAGGACGGCGACGAGATGCTCCGGCGAGAGAGAGGGTTGCGGCTGTGGGTTATGTGCAAGTGGGTTTGTGTGTGGGTTTTGTGTGATGGAGAGTTTTTTGTCCGGTACAAAAGAAGAGGCGTGTTATACAAAGGGTAGGGTTGGAAACTTTGAGTCTATATCCATAAAGCATAGGCTTCAAAGTTGAGCAAATAAGTTGCTTTTTAAAATGGACCCTTATTAAGTCCATTAAGTCACTTCCAAACAGGGCTTTACATTACATTGATGTGTGAACTTAATACAATCATATGATAGTTTAAAGGATAAGTTTGAAAATGTTTAAATTTCTTGGTAAACTACCATATTTTATCTGTAGTACATTAAATATTAAAAATTGATGTTCGCAGTGGGGGGATGAAGTTAAATCGGTAGATCATTGTATAATTCATTGCAAGGAAGTAAGGTCTTCGGTTGGTGGGGCTTGGGCTCCCCCGACATGCTCTTTATCAATGATGTTTTTTCTCTTGAAACTCAACCTTCCCTTTTTCTGCAAAAAGGGTGTGGCATCCTTTGAACTTCTATGTATATGATGTGGACTTTCTGAAATAAAGTGGTGTTTTCTAATTGGGATTCTCGTCAATTGGATTTGTTTTTCGACATTCAGCTCAACCCGAGAACCAGTTTAGGAGACCGATCTTAGTTGGTGCATGGTTGTCCTTGAGCATTTGTTGTTGGGGGGTTTCTTGGTCCTTGTTTAATTATACTTAGATGGTTGCTTTAGGGGCCGTTATTACCAAACTCTTACCGGGTAAGCACTCATCGACAAGAGTTATCATACTCACTTACCTTATCGGGTAATATTTTCGGTCATCAAAATGGATTGTGGTAAGCATCTTTTACTCGGTAAAAGCTTATCGGGCAAGAGTCTTCTCCCTCACTTATCGGGTAAGATTATCGGTCCTTGCTATGCCTTTTACCAGGTAAGATTATCGGTCCTTGTCATTCTCACCAATAAGGTAAGTGATGCCCGATAATACCCGATAAGAGTTTGGAAACGGCTCCTTAGTCTTTCGTAGGCTGTTTTGTTTATGTTGTCTCTTTTGCTTCTTGTTGTTGTTGGTGGTGGTGGTGGTAAGGTCCCTGTATGTTGGGGTGACTCTTGGATTTTGTGTTGCTTTCTACTTCTCGTGGAAAGTGTTGATTGGGGTTTGTTCTTGACTTCTTGTACCCTATATAGAGTGTACAAGGTTTAGGGCTCGTTTTTCCAATGCTTACCGGATAAACGCTTATCGACAAGAGTCACTACCTGTACTTACCTTATCGAAAAACATTCTCGGACATCAAAATGGATTGTTGGCAAGCATATTTTACCTGGTAAGAGTTTTCTCCGTCACTTACTGGGTAAGATTTTCAGTCCTTAGTATTGCCTCTTACTAGGTAAAATTCTCGGTCCTTGTCATGCTCACTTGGTAGACAACCCTTAATCTGACTTCTTTAATAATTGATAACTTTTTTGTATTAAATTAAAGGCACCTATAAAAAAATTCGTATTAAAACTATACCAAATTCTTGATTAAGGTCAATTTGCAACCTCCAATTATTTTCATCTAAAACTCTTTCGAAGAAGTTGCGATCACCCTCAACACTCCCGATCCATATGAACGAATTGGGAGGTTAACAGCCAAATGGGTAAGTGGGTAACAAATATTTAATTTGCACATTTTAAAACATATTTCTTTTTTCCTCGTAGATATAGGAATCAATTTTTCATTCAATTGTTGACAACTTTTAAGAGTATTTAAAATAAACGGTTTTTCACATGTAGAATCATTGTTATAGAGATTTCTCTTGAAACTAGCATAGGTTTAACTACAAATATTGACAAATGAGACATATATATTCTATAATAAATTATCAAATTATATTAATAGAAAATCATTAACGTTTCAGTTAAAGTTTCGAAACCTAAAAAATAATTTATCTTTTACAAACGTTATTTGGGTCGACATGTTTTCAAAAGAGTATTTTTAACCTACTTTCACCTACCATGAAAAAGTTTATGTACTTGCTTCATAAACATAATAAATATATAAAAGAGTGAATTACATTTTTGGTCTCTCGTCTATGGTTGATTTTTAGTTTTCGTCTCTACAATTTGTAAAGTATATTGGTGGTCAATTTCGTGTTTCGAAGCCCAAAATTGATCCCTCCACTTAACATCGTTTAAGGAGGCTTCGTTAAATCAGTCACATGTGCTCATCACGTGAGGGGCATTTTCATTTTTATGCCTAAATTTAAGTGAATTACATTTTTGGTCCCTCCTCTATGGCTGCTTTTTGGTTGTCGTCCCTACAATTAGTAAAGTACATTGGTAGTCCGTTTTTTTGTCTTTTGAAGTCGAATATGATCTCTCTTCGACATTGTTTCTCCAACAAACTACCACCCCCTCAGTGAAAACCCCTATTCTTGGACATGGGTTTTCAAGAACATGAGTTTTCACTCTTTGTGTTTGACAATGGTTTAGAAACCTAGGGACAATGCTTGTGGTGGTGTGATTCACCGTTTTAGATTGGGGATGACAGAAGGGTTTTGAGAACATAGGTTTCACAAAGGGAGGGGGGGGGGGGGGGAGGGGATACAATGATGGAGGGTAAAAGGGTTCCAAGAACAGGGGTTTTCACAAATGGGGTGATGTTTCAATGATGAAGGGTAGAACAAGGGTTTTCACGAAAGGAATGGTGTTTGCTGGAGAAACAATGTCGGAGGAGGGACCATTTAGGCTTCAAAACATGAAAAATGGACTACCAATGTACTTCACTAATTGTAGGGACGCAAACCAAAAAACAACCATAGATGAGGAACCAAAAATATAATTCACTTTAAATTTAGGCATAAAAAATGAAAGTTTATGACCGACTTAATGAAGCCTCCTTTAACGGTGTTTAGTGGAGGGACCAGTTTTGAGCTCCGAAACATGAAATTGGACCACAAGTATACTTTAGAATTGTAGAGACGAAAACCAAATCAACCATAGACGAGGGATCAAAAATGTAATTCGCTCTATATAAATCTATCACTCAACCTTAATGATTTTTTTTGTCCTTGAACATTTAAATAAAATTATGTCAATTACATTATTGTTGTATTCCAAAAACCTATCGGGCCCATAGTACCAAACTCCAAACTTGACTCTTGCAACCTTTATGTTATGAGTTCAAGACTATTCAGAGATATTTATTTGAGTTGGTTGGTTTGTTATTTCAAAAGAAACATTTTTTCTTATCAAATTAATTGACATAAATAATTAATCAAAAATAAGATGACGAAAAAATAATAATTTAAATATTTCATAGTATATTATTGTTTGGGTAAAAAATCACACCCTCGACCGATGTGGGAAATTTCTTCGACATGACCCATAGTCGTTGATTACCACGACGACCAAGGATATCCATGACAGTCATACCCCCAACCAACAAGGATAATATCCACGATTGTCATATCCCCGACATACGTTAATAACCATAATAGTTGATTATCAAAAGACATCTTGTGTCAATAGTCATTCAAGACGGTGTCTTTACATCTCATAACAGCACGTCACACGTCACCTGTCACGACTCATATGTCGTCTATCTCATGTTGCTAGTTTCATGTCTCTAGTCACAGGTCGCCAGTTACGGGTCGCCAGTTACAGTCGCCAGTTACGGGTCGCAATTTACCCGTCTCCAGTTACAGGTCGCTATGTAACACCCTCAAATTTGGAAAGAACAACTAATTTAAATTTTTCAATAATACCTCAAAGATGGATAAAATCTCTTACGACAAGTTCATACTTAGAATATGATTCTAGAATTTAACCATCAACAACATGAATAGAGTCCTACATAAAGACTAATTAAAGGTCAAGTGTTACTAAACCCAATTACAAGTTGCTATTCCTAAGGTAATTGCGGAAGACTTCACCAAGCTACTCACCCTCGTGCATATAACTAGTACTCATCTTTTCACAGTGTCGCTAGAACCATACGTCAACCGGAACCTGATGCACATGCCGACAAATAAAAAGGTTAGACTAACGCCTAGTGAGTTCAAAAGTTTTCAACATGAATAAATATTTCGTTAAAAGAAAAGAATACAATTTAAATCAAAATATTTTAAAATGATTTACTTTAAATATGGAAACGACTCGTTTTCCAATAACATGCATTTTTAAGGACGAACGCCCCAATACAAAATATTATTTATAAAGTAACGCAACCCAAAACTCACTCAAACGTGAATAGAAAACGGACTTCCAATTATAAAACGCGGATAAACTTTATATCCCAAAACATCCAAAACACGGGTGAGACATAATACTCAACTCATAAATCATGGAAAACAATCCTTATAAATATAATATGTCACCGAAAACATGAAACTAAAGTTCAATACTCACGCGACCATAAAATGGAATGAAATCCAAATGTTAAAGTATGGACAATTAATTATCCAAAATACTGTTGGCCGACGACGGGGGAGGCCCGTATCCATTGAGAGTGGAGGAACACAAAAGTATGTCACTCATACAACGTTAATCGTATGACACTTCACGACATAAAAGCCCAAGTGTCCCTACGACTCCCTTCAAGCTACACCAAAAGAGACAGCTGACCTTAGTGAATATTACCATGAATACCACCAAAGGCCCGATACAGTCGGGGGTTACAACCAAGGCATTGCCCCGACATGGCGGAGGCCCCAAATGCCCATCAACACGATAGCACAACCTGACTCAACCCTCCTAGTGTACACTTGAAAGGTTAAGGTCATAAAACATGGGCCCCGGAGTCCAACCCCGTAATACCCAATTGACCATCAAATAATGACTAACTTACATGCCTATGGATCCAATGCAACACAATCTAAAATTACATGACTACACAGTAATGACCAACACACTCGAGCATGTAATTAGCATTAATATATCACAAGATGCATTCATATGCAAATCATAAATGGGGCTCTGTATTGAGCCATTAAAACCGGACAAATGTCCTCAAGACTCTTTTAAGTCAAAACCGAGTTAAAATGCTCAAAAATCCATTTTGCTAACAAATAACAGTCTTTAAATAATAAAACGTATTTAAACGGTGTTTACACTAACACACACCTCGAAGATGTGACTATCCACAACTCATCACGAATTGGAACAAATGATTTTCTAGGCTCATACCCTTACGTTTCCAAAATGTCTCATAACACAGAGACATGCATTTTTCAAATGGTTTGTGAAATCAAATACACCAAAATGCATAACTCATAAAATAGACTTCATTTGTACAAAAATCACCAAAAGTGCATAAATCATATAATAGACTTTATTTGTACAAAATCACCAAAAATGCAAAAACCATGCTATTACTTATCAAGATATCCAAATCCCAAATATGGGCACTTTATGAAACTAAAACAACCCAAGTTTATCAAATATGAAAACTTACCCAAATACTCAACACTTTGACAATTACCAAGGAAAAACATATTTTTACTTCAAAATACACATTTTGGCATGTACATAGTTTTCACAAAGCAACTTAAACTCACCTTGCTAGATTTAGGCTAAATCTAGATTTTCCCCAACTTGAGCTCCCTTGAAGAAATTTGAATCCACAAGCAAATCCTTCCAAAAAAAACCTAGATCCACAAGTTTCCAATCATCAACATTCATATTCAACCATTTAGAAACGTTCCCCAAACATCTTATCTCAAAATACCCATTTTGGCCAAAAACCCTAATTTGACCTAACTTCTCCAAAATCATCAAATCCGAAATTTAAGAAACCAAATACTAGGAAATCATCAAAGGAGCACTTATAACTCATAAAGAAGTTTGGAGATGTGGGAAATGAACTTACCACATAGGTTTTGGTGAAAACCTAGAAAACCCTAACATGGAGCTTGGGGTTGAAGTTGAAGTTGAAGATGAAGATGGAGACTCTTGATCCTAGCTTCCAATCCTTAACTTGATGATGGTTTACCACCATAATACCCAAATATATGAACCAAAGATGACCCAAAATCACCATATACGTTTTAGATTTGTTCTAGAGAAGGTTTGGGAAGAAATGGGAAGTGAAGAATGAAGAAATGAGCTGAAAATTCGATTTTAACAGCCCCTGCCCCATCTGGGCGACATTGTCAGGCGACTATGCCATGGCAATGTCGCAGGGCATTGTCGTAGCATTGCTCCAGCATTCTGTCCATTTTGTGCTACTTTTCCAGGTGCGACTTTGACATGTCATAGTCGTTGGGCATTGTAGTCGGGCCCGTACCAAGCCTCGAAACTCGACTTTTTTGACACCAAGACTCCCGATACTTATAAGGATAATCTAAAATGATTATTTAACATAAAACCCACTATTTAGAAGATGCAACGAAGTACGGGTTTATTTCCACTTACCGAAAGTTCCGGGTGTTACAAGCCAGTTATCCGTCGACAGTTTCATACCACCAGTGACGTGTCTGATGTCTCACGTTGCATGTTAACTGTTACTTGTAAACATGTCGCATGTATTATGTCTCTTGTCCTAAGACCTGACCTTTGGTCATGCCTAACCAAAGACAGCTCAAGAAGGTAACTCCTTTATTTAATCCTCATTAATCAACGACCGTTATGTTTTTTTATTTATTGTGGGTCCTACTTATAACTGAAGAGTTATGACCAAGATTCATCTCATCAATACATAAAAACGTAACCGATGACCAACATTTATTTCTATCATCAAGACACAACCGCTACAATCATTATGATCATTAAATTGGAGGTTACAAATGCTCAAGTATAAATAGAAGGATCAAGACATTAGAAGGGAAAGCATGAGCTCACAAATGCTCTCAAAATAGTTCTCTACAAGTAGAATTGCTACTTGATTTATTTTCCAGGACAACCTTATTTTCCACGTCTTGTGACAACATCATCACGTCCTGTGACAGCATCCTCACGTCCTGTGACAACATCAATATCATCACGTCTTGTGACAGTGTCCTCACGTCCAGCAATAGCGTCCTCACTTCCTGAACTAGCGACAACAACATTACCCACGGCTGGAAGTAGCGACCACAACATTACCCACGTCCGAAAGTAGCGACCACAACTATTTTCCACGTTCGGAAGTAGCGACCACAACTATTTTTCACGTCCAGAACTAGTGACAACAACTATTATCCATGTTTTGTCCCCAGGACATCGGTTATTATTCACCGCCGACGTGTTTATCCATGATATGTAATTGTAATTACTATTATTAAGGACGACGTCCCTAGTTGACGTCCATAGTACATTGATGACTTCTATCGTCGTCCGCGGTTTTTACCCTCGACGGGGTTTTTCGCGTCACCAAAATCGTTTGTCTCATTTACATTTTCTTCATCATTTTTCTTGTTTATTTCGAAGATTCAATCTGTAATTTGATAAGGTCCGAAATGAAACCTTAGGTCGTTTTTTTTGTGCGATCTTTGGCATAAACAATTTAGTGCAATTTTTTGCATTAACAATTATTAGTCCATTTAATCATCGTTGAGGATTTATATTACCTAATTTGATTAAAATTAAATCAATATAAGGAATATAGTTAGAATAATAGAATGTCAATTCTATTCATACTCCTTTCTATACGAGTGGTATGAGTGAGGAGGGGGACATGAAATGTGAGTGGTGTGAGTGAGGAGTATGACATATGAGTGGTGTGAGTGAGGAGTATGACATATGAGTGGTATATGAGTGAGGGGTATGAATAGCACCCCCAAATAGAAATATATACTTTTATATAATCATATAATTAGGACTGTACATAGGTGTGGTCGGGTTGAAAGTATTTGAACAACTCAACTCAATGTTTACGGTTTAAAATATCTCAATTCAATTCAACCCAACCCAACCAAGCAAAACTACAACCCAACCTAACCCAAACCGTGCAAGTTGGGTCGGGTTGAAACTTCGGTACATCATTTTACAATCACATTAGGCATTTATATTTAAATGAAGTAAAATAAAAAGTGAGAGAATAAAAAAAATTGCTAACAAACTCAAAAAAAGTTGAAAGTTCATGCAAAAAAGAAAGTAAAATAATGGTTGAAATCGTAATATAATTTTGAATATAGCTAATTACGAGTTAGTCTAATGTCTAATCTACATATATTAATCAAGGACTTAACAATCATATTAAATCCATAATATAGAAAGACATCGGGTACATCGGGTTGGGTTGGGTTTAAATTACCCTAACCCAATTCCAACCCAATAAATGCAGTTTGGCCTAATTTTGTATCAACTATGAGTCGGGTTACTTCGAGTTGAGTTTTTTGGGTTGAGTTGGCTGGTTGGTCGTTTTTTTAGCATCCCTACATGTTATTGAAAAGTACAATAATCCTTTTAGGTCATTTTTAGGGGGTGTTTGCGATTGCTTATTTAAACTCCTCATTGACTTATAGTTTTTTTCCTCACCGCTAATAAGCTATTTTTAGTGTTTGGATTGGAGAAAAAAAAATGCTTATAGCTTTTCCACACCATAAATGAGGAGTTTTTAATAAGTTAAATCATTCTGACTTATCAACTTTTTGGAGGCTATACCTAGACTAATCCCTTGGTAAATTATTGACTGTAAGACATCAACCCTGATTAAACCTCAGTGGCCACAATTGTTGTGTACGTCTGGATTCGAACCCTGGGCATATGCGATATTCCACCACATCCCCCAGGGCCTTAACCAGTACGCCACAACCCTTGTGGTTGACTTATCAACTTATTTAAAACAAATTATGACTTTTTTGGTTATTTTACATGCATAAGCAATCCCAAACACCCCTAAATAACAACTTATTAACTTATTACGTTTTGGTACCACAAAAAGCTAATCCAAACACTTTTTATAAAACATTTTTTTGTCACTACATAAGTTGATAAACACTTTTGAAAAAAAATCATAAGTTGTTTTAAATAAGCAATCCCAAACACCTCCTAATAGTAACCGTATACTATAGTATTTTTTGAGGTTATTGAAAAAAACTAGGTTTGTTGTAGGATTATATACCATCATCAAAAGGAAGTGATTGATATAATATTTTCCTAGTATTAGAATTTACCATAATGAATGTTTCATTTTCTTTGTAAACTTTTCTCTATTTAAAGGGCTTATGATTAATGAGAATTACAGACTTCTTCTCTCTGTCTTATTGTTATTCTCTCCATATTGTTGTTCTATTTGTTTTTCCCTTTAACACGTTATCAGCACGTAGCTCGTTTGCGCTGTCGCTCCCCCAAATCGTTTCCGCCGCTATTAAACGGTTGTTCTATTCGCAATCTACCACCATTAGAAGGCCTGTTTTTCCAATATTGCAATTCAAATAAGTATTTCTACAAAAACTTACAATTTTTTGTCTATGAATTATGATTAATCGTGATTAACCTTTTAGCCATGATCATGCTTATATGCTTCAGTTTTTATTTATTTTTTCTTATTCTTATTAGTTTGTGGTCGCCGATCAATTTTAATAAACATAAAAATGGTTCTGGCAATTTGCAAGGTTGTAACCAATTACTTTCAAAATCCTTCTATTTTTTTAATGATGATATGTTTTTTTTGATAATAGTAATTGATCGTTATTTAATTTGATTTGAAATCAATAAATTTTTTGGGGACTATGCAACTTTAGAATTGTTGTTAAAAAAAATTAGTAAACAAAATCGTATTCTTCAATTAAATTTTCACGGATGTAGCTCACCGTATGTACTTGAAATATGGTTTGTATTTAACTTCTATTAAATTGGTTTTATTTATCTATTTTATTATATTAATTTATTGTGTTTTAATATGGAATGATAGCTTTTATGTATATGATATATTTATAATTTTGAATTTATTTTTATTTTTTATTTATGATTATTCAATTAGTTTAAACATGTTTAGATGGTTAGTTTCATTATATAATGTTATGTATTTATTTATGTCTACAATTTGATGGTATCTTTTAAATTAGACTAATATATTATTGTGGGATATGCTAATTAATTATTATTTGAATATGATAATTTATTTAACTTGACTTGCCATTTTTAATTTAATTATATGGGGCAATAAATATTAATAAACTTGATTATGGATTTCTAATACCATTATTATCTCTTTTGAAATCTTCTATATGTATGTCAATTTATAAATTCATTATTATTTTATTTTGGTTGATCAGAAAATTTATATATTCGTTTAAATATTCCTAAAATATACACTTTTATCATATATGCTTGTTTTATAACAAGTTAATTTAAGATATGATAATTTATTTAATTCAATTATATGGGTTATTTAATATTCTAGTTGCTATTTTAAACCAACTATATATGGATATGTAAATACGATCCTATTATTTATATTGTAATATTCAAATATTATATTAGTATTTAATTATATATTATATTAGTATTTAATTATATTTAAAGTCTCTTGAATTCTTAGTAGTCATATTTACGATTGAGGATCATATAATTGTTAAAATGTTTTGTAGTTTATTCATTTTGACATTGAATATATAAATTTAAATGTTTATCTTGAGTTTTTACTCATAATTCTTAATTATGTAATTAAATTTTAGAAGTCACACTTCCAACCCCCATATTTTGGTATCTTACCAAAAGCTTCAAAAATACTATTAAGGTATTAAAATTGGCTTTATATGTCAAACTCATAGTCATTTTGGCATCATGCCAAATGTTCTATAATTAATAATTTTATATTTAAATTAAATAAATCTCAAAATATCGATTGGATTTTATCAAACGGGTGTAAATAGTCCTAAGGTTTGTAGGGACTTAAGAAATCCATGTGATTCCCCTACTACCTGGAAATCCAATAGATTGAGTGATTTGTTTTCGCAAATTGAAATATTGATGAAGTATTATCTATAAAATTAAAGCATACAAAAATCCAATATGGTTATGATAATGAAATTTCATACATAAAATAATAATTATATCCACAATCCACTGTCTTATCAAAAAGAAAATCATATATTATCCCTTATATACGTAAATGGTTGAATCAACTAATCCCAAAATCAACTTCGTAAACTCAAAAGAATTTGAGTATCATAAATGAGTATATAAACCTCCTTTTGAAAAGGTACAAGAAAATACCTAAAGTCCATCAACTCCCCAATTGACTCTAAAACCAACCTCTTGAAAAGGTACAAGCAAATACCCTCATGTTTTGAGACGACATATAAATCCGAAGTTTCATAGGAATACCTTTACTAGAAGCCCCCAAAGAAATGTGGGATGTCCCGAAAGGGATAATAGGGAGTAGTCATTAATATGTACTTCCCGAACTAATCGTACAGTGGAATGAAACCCACTTACTCGATTACAAAAAGGTAACTGATTTCAACAAAGAAATGTTATATCCAAAATGCGTCTCAATCTCTGTGGCAAGGAACTCACAGAAGATGACATGATTCGTAACATTATTTCCACCTTTCATATATCAAAAATATTAATGAATTAATATAAGTTGGAAAGTAACCTTTAGACAAACTCATCAACCTACTGCAAGTGGTTGAGAGACATAACAAGGTTCTTTCGAATAACAACACCACATATGTCGAGACAAAGAAAATTATCGAGATCAATAATGAAAGCATTAAAGGTGGAAACAACTCCAAAGAACAGAGAGTTAAAAAATAATTTCACACATGTGACATTTATGCACTATGTGGACGAAAACCTATAACGGGGTTAGGGTCTCGGTAAGAGTCGGGAATGATTTTTCAACATCTGGAGTAGAGATACAACTACCGTCCCAGGTGAAAATGGACAATCAAATAAGAAATGCACTAAAGAGTGTTCCTATCGAAAAGGGAACAAGTTGAAAATGAACTATAACATATTAATTTAATATTGATTAAGCATATGTTTCTTTGAAAATTAATTTTAAGTATCAAAATTAATTTCTCTGCTAAGTAATCGAATATGTAACCATTATAGATGTAAATAAATACATCGTAACAAATGCAAAAATTTCAATATTATCCGTTCCGTGTAGGAATGTATAGAGGAGAATTGATTTTTTTTTATCTCTCACACAATCTAAAATGATAGACAAATACTTATTTTATAATTCATTCAACCGAAATACTTAGACGATGAACTGTCATTTTCTTGTTGGTACAAGATCAATAAGAATCTTGTAAAGATATTCGTATCAAATGGAAATTATAATGAGCATATATACATAAGTTCTAATGAATTTGAAAGTAAACATATATCATGAAAACTATGTGTCAAACTAGCTAGTAGATTATTGAGTCATCGAAACATTTTTGTCACCAATAAAGAACTTTAGGGAAATGAGACATATATGTTTCGACATGACCATGTGGGACCCCATGGTTATGACATAGTGATCCGTGTATTGCAAAATACACATAGACACATTCTCTTTCGAGTGATAGGCAAAACGAGGCAAATTGCAACTGTTGACTTCTGCAGCATAAGAAACAACATTGCCATCATAATATGCCCTCTAGAATACCTATAACTTTTTTATATACCCTAATCCTTAGCCAAGACAGGAATGAGATCATCCTAAAGATAAGAACATAATACAAAAATATTCCATTGTTACAACGAATACAAGGTGGTATTTGTGGACATAAACATCCAGAATGTGGGTCATTAAAACTTTATGGTTCTGGTTTCGACATGATGAACGCATGTCGTATTATTATCCACATGATATACTGCACTCCTAGCACTAACTATACGTTTAAGGGCTCATCACCCTGATTATTTCATCAAGTCTACATGACTTGGAATGCTGGAGAATTTACATCATAGGGATTTGATGTTAATTGCATATGTATGAGGATCAATGTAGAGTTTCCTATACCCCATGTGTATATATAAAATGGTCTCATAGAAGTTTTTATCAAAAGAATATGATGACATCTAGGGTATTAGTAATGTGCACCAATTTACCCACATCTACCTGGGGTTATGCAATTATTATATGCAGTTTTTTTTTTCGTTTTTAGACCCACTGCTTGCTAACCAGCCTCATGCGTACCAGTTGGTAACTAGATATAATCCTGATACTTTACATTTACGCATGTTTGATTATATGTGCCAATTGCGCCCCCACAGCGCATCGAAATGGGTCCTTAAAGACGATTTGATATATGTTGGATATGAATCCCCAACAATTATCCGCTAATCAGAATATTTGACTAGTGATATCTTTACCGCAAGATTTGCGGGTTGTCACTTTCACAAGACAATCTTCCCGTCGTTAGGGGGAGATAGGAAAAAGGATTTTACATAGGAACGACAGGAAGTGCCATTGAATATTCCCACTCTGTCTCATTTTTCACAACGTAATGTTGAAGTCAAACGAATCAGACTCGATACCTGATACGTTTAATGTTATTCCAGAAGTGACAAGATCACATATACGAGCTGCAAAATACTCGCAAGATTAAAGTCCCCAAACAAGGGCACAACGTCACTGGAAAGTGCGTTGCAATCACACATGGTGGAGGTGTGGTTAAGGTCGTAGCTCCCAAACGGAAATGGGGGAATCTACTTGGTTCGATAGATACTCATCTATAGAAAGAGAAGAGTAAGGCACAACTATTTGTCATCAATACATAAACCTCTCATGAGATTGTCTCTGATTAAACTATGTCTATGAATCATTACCAGAGGACGCTCCAAAGTTAATATCGATTCCAGAGATTAAAGAAATTTCAAATGAATTATGAGAGTACACATGAGTCGATGGACAAATAATACATACTCATTGATGATATATTTCGCATATATTGTTGCTTATGAGATGATAGAGCACATTGACATCGAACCATGCTCAGTTGAAAAATATCAACAAAGAGCAAATTGGCCTAAATAAGCAATCCAGGAGAATCATCTTATTTGAAAAATGAACAGGTATTTGGTTTGGTAGTGTTAACCCACCAAGTGTAAAACCTGTAAGACATAGATAAATCATTTGTCGTAAAGCATAATGAGAAAAATTAAGTTATAATGTATGAGACTCTCATTTGGCGCAAAGTTTCTCACAACTCCCCGGATTGACCATGAGAAGACTTACTCTCCCGTGATGGACGTTATAACGTTATGCTAATTAATTAGCATAGTAGTTTCCAAAGGACTGGAAATGCAGCTCATGGATGTGGTTAATACATATCTCTATGGGGATCTAGATTCAGAGATATAAAAGTGCTTGATGGCATTACATTACCAAAATCAAATAACTCTAAACCACGAAGTGCGTTTGCAATAAAATTGAAACGCTCACTTTATAGATTAAACAATCTATGTGGATGTGGTATAACCCCCTAAGTGAACACTTGATTGGGAAAGGATATATAAAAACTATGAATTGTGCCCTTGTGTATTTATGTAGAAAAACAAGTTCTAGACTTTCAAAGTAGCTTTATATGTCGATGTTATGAACATAATAGGCACTCTTTATGAAATAAGAGAAACCACAAGCAACTTGAAATCTAAATTTGAGATAAAAATCTTGGGAAAACTTGGGTTTGTCTAGCTATTTGAGCCAGGACACCGAGTTTGTGAAATATTCACCTATCGCATATGTCTAGAAAATAATCAGGCAATTTAATATGGACAAAGCGCATCCGGTTAGCACTCCCATGATTGGTCAAAGTGTTGGATATAAGGAATTGTTCATTTCGTCTAAAGGATGGTGACGAAAAAGTGTTGGGAGCTGGAATTCCCTATCTAAGTATAATATAAGCATTATCGTACTTAGCACAATATACTTGACTGTATATTCTATTTCTCAGTGAACTTGTTAGCTAGATTTATGTAACAACCTCAAATCTGAAAATAGCAATTAAATTAAAATTTTCTAAATACACCGATAAATGATTCATCTACAATCACAACTTAAGATTTAACCTCAATACACACATTCATTCTATACATACAGTCTATAATAAGGACGGGTGCTACTACAACCCAATAATAGTTGCTATCTCCAAACTGCGGAAAACTTCACCAACTACTTACACTTGCACAAAACTAAGGCTCAACTCTTCATAGCTGCTAGAACCAAACCCCAACAGAACCTGATGCACATGCCGACAAAAATAAAAAGGTTAGGCTTAACGCCTAGTGAGCTCAAGAGTTTTCAACATATAAAAATTAACCTTTTAAAAGAAGAAATGCGGTTAAAATCATAATCTTTCAATTCGTTATGTCTTACATACGGAAACGACTCATTTTCCAATAATATGCAATTTAGGCAAAGAACACCAATTTAAACATTTTCCAATCTAAACTACTTCAAGGACGAAGATACCAAAATAAACCTCTCATTCATAAATTTGGTTTAACACAAAACTCACTTTAAACGTGGATAGAAATTGAACTCTTTATTTATGAAAATACGGTTAAAACTTTATATCCCAAAACACCCAAAACACGGGTGGGGCATAATACTCAACCCATAAACCAAGGATAAAACCCAATTATACAAACGCCACCGAAAACTTGGATAATAAAACTCAATACCCAAAAACAACACCTTTCGGTGACGGGGGATACCCAAATTCCATCGAAAGTGACGGGCACACAAAGTTAAGCCACTTATCAATGTTATATGAGCATCGCTTAGGGATAAAACACTCGTTAACATCAACCTTTCCGGGTCTATAGCTAACAAACCAACAAGCTCAACAACTCCATGTCTATTGCCTGGATAATCACCAAGTTCAACAACTCCTTGTCTGTACCTTGGGAATCTTCGTGCACTCATCAAGTTCAACCCCTCCAGGTCTATACCTTGGAATCCCAAAACATCCCAGTTAAACTCGTTCACAAGAAAGTTGCAATTATTGATCATCAGACCTCATGCCAATTTCAAGTTACAATACGGGGATAAAGTCCCCAACTAAACCAACCGACTGACTCATATGCCTATGGATCTAATGCATTACAGTCTAAAACGTTACATGACTCAAACGAATGGACTAACGCATTCAAAACATGTAACTCTCAAATAAGATGCAACTAAGTACACCATACGTCCAAGGCTCCTCAACGAGCTACCCAAAACCAAACAAATGTTCCAAAGACTCCACCGAGTAAAAATCAAGCCCTAGAGGCTAAATAGACGTTTGGCCAAAACATGCGAGCCAAAATAGTTATATAAATCAAAATACACATTTTCCCAAAACCTTTAATTCTCAAATTACCATTGGCCTTCGGCCCCAAACCCCAAAAAGGTTTTTTTTCCATTTCTAAAATGTTCCCCATAGCCGGGAATGACCCAAACCCAAAGGACTCACGTATTCGTAACTTTCAAAACATCCCATTTCATGAACGATGCATAAAACCCGACAGACACTTAAAAGTGCCTTTTTGACCAAATACTTATTTATGCAATAATTCCTCAAAACCCGTTCATTTATGACACATTTAATGAAATGCCCAAAAATCACAAAGATGTGTGCTATATAAGTTTATAAAGTTGACACTTTCAAAATAATCAAACTTATCAGCAGTTAACAATTTCATGTAAGACGCAAATCCCTTTAAAATAAACATTTTGGCATGTACACCGTTTTCACAAATCAACTTGAACTCTCCTTGCTAGATTTAGGCTAAATCTAGATTTTACCCCATTTTGAGCTTCCTTGACGAAACTTGAATCCTCCTAGCCAAAACCTAGATCCAAAAATTTCCAACCGTAAATAACCATAATCAACCACATAGAAACATTTCCCCAAACACTTAATCATCAAAATCTCTATTTTGGGCAAAACCCTAATTTTGATCCAAAACTCCCAAAATCTTCCAAACCGAAATTTAGAGAAATCAAACACTAGGAAACCATCAATGGAGTATTTATAACTTATTTCATGGTTTAGAAATGGAAGGGATACACTTACCACTTAGGTTTTGATGAAAACCTAGAAAACCCAAAAATAAGCTTGAGGTTGAAGATGGAGATGGTGAATCCTTAACCATAGCTTTCAATCCTACCACTTGATGATGTTTCACCTCCACAAAATCCAAGGATTTGAGCCAAAATAAGTTAGGGTTTGAAGGGGAAAGAAGGAAATCGGGTTGGGAGAGAGTAAAAAAATTTTGGATGAAGAGAAATGAGAAAATAGGCTGAAATCCCGAGCTTAACAGCCTCTGGACATTTTGGGCGACATTGCCCATGCGACATTGCCCAGGGCAATTTCGCTGGTCATAGTCGTAGGTTCTCCCAGTTTTCTTCTCGTTCACTGTTTCGGCCGTAACTTCTTCGTTATAGCCTCGTTTTTGCTCCAGAAAGGACCGTTGGACTCGTAATTGGATCCTTCATCCATTAAGACTATGAAACCCAAGATTCAAGTCCAAAATCCTATATCTTATTTTTCCCTTTAAAATTACTGATTTCTACATTAACATGAAATCATACCTTTCGAAATTCGGGGTGTTACAATTTAGCTCAACGCCAACGCAACGTCATTTGGAATGATATCAAGTAAATCTTTTAGAACCATTGACATGGGCTTATTGTAAGACTCGATTTAAAAAACGTATAATTATTTCTTACCCGAATTGAACCGTAATATAAATGTCAATTAAAGATAATTTGAGGGTTAAAACCGTTAATTATCCAAACTCTTTATAATTATTAAAGAAAAAAAAGGTACGTGTATATATATATAACAAACTATTATTAATAGTGTATATTTATAAATAATAATAAAAAAATAGTAAGAGTAGATTACATCAATATTTCGGCTCCCTAAATTCATATATTCATCACCGCCATAACTTCAATCTTTCTCATCTCTCTCTCTAAAAGAAAATCTTTGAAACTTCTCTCTAAAATATTTATTCATCCGTCGAAGTAATCACAAATTCAATTACATATTCGGAATCTACGCTTCGAGCCCTTCTTAGAGGTATAAATTTCTTGTTATGTTATTTAAGTTGGTAAGTTAGGGTAGTTGAAGTTGGCTGATAGATTATGATTATATATTGTAAAGTTATAATCATTTACATATATAAGAATGTTTGTTTTTGTCAAAATTACAAACGGGTAAAGTTTAGAATCCAACCGGTTATATTTATATCTAGATGTTTAACCACACACCAAGTGATCGGTTTAATGTCTAAGAGAATATAATTTCGTGATTAAGTTAGGATAATAAGCATTGAATTTTATGATATGCGAGTAATAGTAATTTATGGTTTAAATAGGCAATCGAACGGGTTAAACTTCATCCCGAGTCTCGATTGATCACGTGTTGCATCTCAATCCGATCAAGGTATGGATTTCATTTCTTTTGAATCGTGGGCAACTAGTTGTTGTAGTTGACCCTTCCTAAAGGTGGTTCACCACCTTGTGATTGATCAATCGAACGTGATCAACAAATGCGAAATTGTACACACACATACACATTGATTTTGGTTTATTGAATCAATTGTTTGAACATTTTGATGTTTTATTAAAATGTGTCTCGTATGAGATTATTTATGAAAAATGTGAAGTATATAGATTATAATTTCTGTGATCGCCATTTGGGTAAGTGGCACATGTTTAGTTTTCTTTGATTTTAGAAGAACCCAATAAATGGGCACATTATTTGGGATGCCTTCTATGGCGGCTTTGTTGTCATAGCGTCCTGCAGATGACGGTCCACCAGAGTTAAGCCTATGTGGCTTACGTGAACCCACTCTGGGAGGATTTGGCTGACTTTGTTGGCTCCAGGGTGGATGAATCGATTCTAGAAATTTACCCACAGAATATGTGACTGTGGTTAAATTCACGGGGGATCCGTTGTGTGTGCCCGCATGCCGACCCAGTTCGTGTGGTTTGGCCACCCCACGAACACAACAACAGGAATTGACGGACTTTATTTATATTGCGTTTTGAAATTAAAGTGTGAACTGTTCTTGAAATTATTGTCTTTGAAAATTACTGAACATCTCTTTTGTTATGAACTCGAGTTTCAAGAACTTTCATCGAATGAATTTTTAAGTCTTCCGCTTCGTTATCGATGTTTTCATTATTATTTACGAATTTATATTATAATCCATTCACTGAGCCCTGTGCTCAGCCGTGTTTTTGTTTCTGAACACGGCAGGTTCGAAGTGAAGTTTACGGGGGCGGGACTTGAGATCGAGTGTGATATTTTGGAGTTCTTAGAATCACTTTATTTTATAATATTCTAAGTTTATAAAGACTTTTTGAGGTATGATAGTTTGGATTGTAATATATGTTTGGAGTTTATTAGTAGCTCTGATTTAGTTGTGTAATTATGTTAAGTCCCGTATGTGACATCACCCGTTCCGGACCGCGGGGACGGGGGATGTTACAAATATGGTATCAGAGCATAGGTTACGACTTGTAGATTAAATAAGTTTGACCTGTGAGAATTGGATAGACATTAGAATGGGTAGACTAGAATTTAATTCTATTTAACGATTTTCAATCCATAACTGTTTTGAATTCTGATCTTGATATTGTTCTGTGTTAGAATGTCTAGACGTGGTCGCCCACGCAAATCCAGATGTTAACCTGAGGGTAACCCAAACCCCAATCCAGTGAGGGGTACAAGTGAGCCTAATATTGCTGATGTGGTTCGTCTGACCATGTCTAGTGTGATGTCTGGTTATGCTTTGTTTGATACAGGGGCAACACGCTCTGTTGTTTCTGAACAATTAGAATCCCGGTTAAAACCTTATGAACAAACCACCGAATGTCCAGTCGTAATATCTACCCCAATGGGTGGTTCAATCTGTGTGTTAACTCGATTTTCAAACTGTCCGTTATTTATTGGAGATCGCATACGGAAGATCACTCTATTTCCAATGCATATGTCCCACTTTTAATTAATATTGGGTATGGACTGGTTTTCACACCACCATGCAACTATAGACTGTAACGCCAAGCAAATATTGTTTGGGGATGTTGACAAACCAGAGGCAATCTTCCAAGGAGGTACTCTAAAAGAAGATGTTAGCGCTTTAACTTCTATTACTGTGAAGCAGTATACTTGGCAAAGTAGCGAAAGTTTTCTGGCTTCGTTACAAGATCCCGAACAGATAATCCCTACATCTGCACCCATACCTGTTGTTTCTGAATATCTTTATGTGTTTCCCGACGATTTACTGGGTATACCACCAGTCTGGGAAGTCGAATTTACCATCGATCTAGTTCCGGGAGCTTCTCCTATTTCTAAGGCTCCCTATCGAATGGCTCCAACTGAAATGAAGTAACTCAAAACTCAACTCGATGATCTATTGAAGAAAGGTTTCATTCGACCCAGCGTCTCACCCTGGGGAGCTCCGGTTCTCTTTGTCAAAAAGAAAGACGGTACGATGCGTCTTTGTATTGATTATCGGGAGCTTAATAAAGTAACGATTCGTAACAAGTATCCGTTGCCGAGAATCGACGATCTGTTCGATCAATTACAAGGGGCACAATACTTTTCCAAAATTGATCTTCGGTCCGGGTACCATCAACTTCGTATCCGAGATTGTGATATTTTGAAAACCGCATTTAGAACTCGCTAGGGGCACTACGAATTTTTAGTAATGCCTTTCGGGCTAACTAATGCTCCAAAAGTCTTTATGGATCTTATGAATCGGGTTTTCAATTATTATCTCGATGACTTTGTTATCGTGTTTATCGATGACATATTGATATATTTGAAGTCAAGAGAGAAACATGATCAACATCTTCACATCGTTTTGGAAACTCTTCGAACGAAAAAGTTATACGCAAAACGTTCCAAATGTGAATTTTGGCTTGATCAAGTGTCTTTTCTTGGACACGTAATCTCTGCGGAAGGTGTTAAAGTCGATCCAACGAAAATTGAAACCGTCACTAAATGGCCTCGACCTACGAACGTATCTGAAGTTCGTGGTTTTCTAGGTCTGGCCGGTTATTATAGACGATTCGTTGAAGGGTTTTCTAAAATATCTCTACCGTTAACCCGATTACTCCGAAAAGGAGTCAAATTCAATTGGGGTTCCGAACAAGAATCTAGTTTCGAGGAATTGAAGCATCGATTGGTTACCACGCCTGTTCTTGTATTACCATCTGGCACCGACGGTTTTCAAGTTTATAGTGATGCTTCAAAGAAAGGTCTCGGGTGTGTTCTTATGCAAAACGGACGAGTCATCGCATATGCGTCTCGTCAGTTAAAGCCTTATGAAGTCAATTATCCGACTCACGATCTCGAATTAGCTGCGGTTATCTTCACACTCAAAATTTGGCGTCATTATTTGTACGGTGAGACATGTGAAGTTTTCACCGACCACAAGAGCCTTAAATATATATTTACTCAAAAAGAGTTAAATATGCGTCAACGGAGGTGGCTCGAACTTCTAAAGGATTACGCTGTTCATATACAATATCATCCGGGTAAGGCTAATGTAGTCGCCGACGCTTTAAGTCGTAAAGTTGTGGGACAAGTTTCTTCTTTACTTGTTCCTACAGAGTTGGCTTTGGAGATTGAACGGTTCGGACTGGAAATCTATCCGAGTTCACAAACGGAAATTCTATCGAACCTGATGGTAGAACCGACTCTAATTTCTCGGATAAAAGAAGCCCAACAAGATGACGGTGAATTGTGGGCGAACTTCCAGCAAGCAAAAGAGAATGTTAGTTCGGAATTCAGGATCGATGATGATCACGTGTTGTGGTTTCGGGATCGTCTTTGTGTTCCAAATAACTCGGAGCTTAAAGATCAAATTCTGACCGAAGCTCATAAATCTATGTTTTTCGTTCACCCGGGTACAACAAAAATGTATCGCGACTTACATACCCATTACTGGTGGGTTGGAATGAAGCGAGATATCGCCGATTTTGTAGCTCGTTGTCTCACTTGTCAACAAGTTAAAAGTGAACATCAACATCCGGGTGGTCTTCTCCAATCGCTGAACATTCCCCTATGGAAATGGGAACATGTAACTATGGATTTTGTAGTCGGACTACCCCGCACCACCTTGAAACACGATGCAATTTGGGTAGTGGTTGACCGACTGACGAAATCGACTCATTTTTTTCCTATCCGAAAAACTTGGTCAATTGATAAATTCACAGAAGTATTCCAACGTGAGATTGTACGTCTCCATGGCACTCCTGTATCGATTACCTCTGATCGAGATCCACGCTTTACATCTCGATTTTGGGAAGGTTTACATAAAGCTTGGGGCACACGTTTGAATTTTAGTACAACCTTTCATCCGCAAACTAATGGGCAATCTGAACGTACGATTTAAACACTAGAGGATATGCTCCGAGCATGTGCGATGGAATGGCATGGAAGTTGGGATAGTTATTTGTACCTAATAGAGTTCTCCTATAATAATAGTTGGCAGACAAGTATCGGTATGGCCCCATATGAAGCACTTTATGGCCGAAAATGTCGAACACCGACTTGTTGGAATGAAGTTGGAGAACGTATTCTCGAAGGCCCAGAACTGGTACAAGTTACTACAGAGAAGGTCGAAATTGCGCGTCAAATGATGAAAGAGGCTCAGGCTCGTCAAAAGAGCTACGCCGACAAACGACGACGACCTATCGAGTTCCAACCGGGAGATAAAGTTTTCTTGAAGGTTTCCCCAACTCGCGGTATTAGACGTTTCGGTCTCAAAGGAAAGTTGAGCCCGAGATACATTGGTCCCTTCGAAATTCTGGAAAAGGTTGGCGTTGTGGCTTACCAGTTAGCCCTACCACCGCAATTATCCCAAATACATAATGTGTTCCATGTCTCTTCACTTCGAGGGTACAACTATCATCCCTTACACGTCATTGAATATCCCTTAGAACACATAGAACCTGATCTTTCTTATCGCGAGGAACCTGAAGCGATTATTGATCGTGATGAGAGAGGTACACAAAAGAGAGTGATTCATTTCGTAAAAGTTCTTTGGAAAAATCATTTTGAATGTGAGGCGACGTGGGAAACTGAGGAACACATGCGACGGGAGTACCCCGAGTTCTTTAATCGATGTAAGTTTTCTGTCTAAGTTCGATTTCGGGGACGAAATCTCTTTTAAGAGGGGAATAATTGTAAGACTCGGTTTAAAAAACGTATAATTATTTCTTACCCGAATTGAACCGTAATATAAATTTCAATTAAAGATAATTTGAGGGTTAAAACCGTTAATTATCCAAACTCTTTGTAATTATTAAAGAAAAAAAAGGTACGTGTATATATATATATATAACAAACTATTATTAATAGTGTATATTTATAAATAATAATAAAAAAATAGTAAGAGTAGATTACATCAATATTTCGGCTCCCTAAATTCATATATTCATCACCGCCATAACTTCAATCTTTCTCATCTCTCTCTAAAAGAAAATCTTTGAAACTTCTCTCTAAAATATTTATTCATCCGTCGAAGTAATCACAAATTCAATTACATATTCGGAATCTACGCTTCGAGCCCTTCTTAGAGGTATAAATTTCTTGTTATGTTATTTAAGTTGGTAAGTTAGGGTAGTTGAAGTTGGCTGGTAGATTATGATTATATATTGTAAAGTTATAATCATTTACATATATAGGAATGTTTGTTTTTGTCAAAATTACAAACGGGTAAAGTTTAGAATCCAACCGGTTATATTTATATCTAGATGTTTAACCACACACCAAGTGATCGGTTTAATGTCTAAGAGAATATAATTTCGTGATTAAGTTAGGATAATAAGCATTGAATTTTATGATATGCGAGTAATAGTAATTTATGGTTTAAATAGGCAATCGAACGGGTTAAACTTCATCCCGAGTCTCGATTGATCACGTGTTGCATCTCAATCCGATCAAGGTATGGATTTCATTTCTTTTGAATCGTGGGCAACTAGTTGTTGTAGTTGACCCTTCCTAAAGGTGGTTCACCACCTTGTGATTGATCAATCGAACGTGATCAACAAATGCGAAATTGTACACACACATACACATTGATTTTGGTTTATTGAATCAATTGTTTGAACATTTTGATGTTTTATTAAAATGTGTCTCGTATGAGATTATTTATGAAAAATGTGAAGTATATAGATTATAATTTCTGTGATCGCCATTTGGGTAAGTGGCACATGTTTAGTTTTCTTTGATTTTAGAAGAACCCAATAAATGGGCACATTATTTGGGATGCCTTCTATGGCGGCTTTGTTGTCATAGCGTCCTGCAGATGACGGTCCACCAGAGTTAAGCCTATGTGGCTTACGTGAACCCACTCTGGGAGGATTTGGCTGACTTTGTTGGCTCCAGGGTGGATGAATCGATTCTAGAAATTTACCCACAGAATATGTGACCGTGGTTAAATTCACGGGGAATCCGTTGTGTGTGCCCGCATGCCGACCCAGTTCGTGTGGTTTGGCCACCCCACGAACACAACAACAGGAATTGACGGACTTTATTTATATTGCGTTTTGAAATTAAAGTGTGAACTGTTCTTGAAATTATTGTCTTTGAAAATTACTGAACATCTCTTTTGTTATGAACTCGAGTTTCAAGAACTTTCATCGAATGAATTTTTAAGTCTTCCGCTTCGTTATCGATGTTTTCATTATTATTTACGAATTTATATTATAATCCATTCACTGAGCCCTGTACTCAGCCGTGTTTTTGTTTCTGACACGGCAGGTTCGAAGTGAAGTTTACGGGGACGGGACTTGAGATCGAGTGTGATATTTTGGAGTTCTTAGAATCACTTTATTTTATAATATTCTAAGTTTATAAAGACTTTTTGAGGTATGATAGTTTGGAGTTTATTAGTAGCTCTGATTTAGTTGTGTAATTATGTTAAGTCCCGTATGTGACATCACCCGTTCCGGACCGCGGGGACGGGGGATGTTACACTTATACTTTCCCTGTAGAAATAAAAATGAGATTGATAATGAAAATTCAATACCTACTTAGAATGTAAGCAACAAAAGTACTAGCTCTTATAGAAAAACACCAAACAATCTCTTGGAATGTCTTTGCTGATATTAGGTATCTATCTGACCCATACAAATGTTGTTCTCAAATTGGATAAGGAATTATCACTGGGAATACGCTGATTGCTTAGAAGTAAGCTAAGCAAACCCTTGTAACTACCTCCTTGAACTAATCCAATAATATTACTCTCCATGAGATAATGTATATGATTAAGGACTATCATTACATATATTAGAGGAGTTAGTAATTTTGGGTTCAAACAGTATCCTATTTGCATATATGGAAATAATGCATCATGTATCGAAGAAATGAACATAAGATACATCAAGTGTGATAACACAAAGCATATTCTGCTTAAGTCTTATACAATCAACAATAAGAAAAATCTCCTCAAGATTCAATTGAATCAAGTAAGATGCTAGGAGAATATTACATATTTTACCAAATCATTACCTAAATCCATATATTGGAAAACATGTAGAAAGTAAACGCAAATGTTTTCCAAACTCCCTGGATTAATGCACGAATCAGGGGGAGTAGTAGACAAAAGGGGGAGTCTACTATATTTGTGATATTGGTATGTTGTGCTCTTTCCTTAACCAATGTTTTATTTTTCCCATTGGGTTTTGTTCCTTGGTGTAAGGTTTTAGTGAGGCAACTGTTTATATACCATCATATTTTCCTAACTCTCTCGATTAATGTGCGAATCTAAGAGAAAACTAGATTGAAGGAAAAGTCTATATATTGCAAAAAAAACTGGTGCGTTGTACTCTTTCTTCGTCAGACTTTTATTTTTTTCCACTGGGTTTTTATTTTGACGTAAGGTTTTAACGAGGCAACAATTGTGCACCATTACTCCTTTGACTCGTCACAAGGGGGAGTGTTGTAGGATTATGTGCCATCATCAAAAGGAAGTGATTGATATAATATTTTCCTAGTATTAGAATTTACCATAATGAATGTTTCTTTTTCTTTGTAAACTTCTCCCTATTTAAAGGGCTTATGATTAATGAGAATTACAGACTTCTTCTCTCTATCTTATTGTTATTCTCTTCATATTGTTGTTCTATTTATTTTTCCCTTTAACAAGGTTTAATTTGTAATAAGTTAACTATAAAAGCTAATTCAAATACTGTTGTCATAACCTTCAAGGTTACTTTTTCAATTATAATTTATATATTTTTAATAAGTTTTACACATCATTTTAGGTCATATTACATTTTTATCTATTTTTTTAAAAGGACAATTTTATATATTTATGAACCAATTTTTATTTAAATATAATTAGTTTAGAATCTAAAAGCATTTCCAACGGATTCTCCAAAATTTATATAAAATTCCGAATCAAAACTAAAAAAAAAAATTACATTCAACTTCAAGAGATTCTTTGAAGATTGCAACATTATTTATATTATTAAAATAATCTATACATTTAATAAAATATTATTTATCTCTCATAAACATTTACCATCAAGGTTTCTTATCAATTAAAATATAATAAAAAATTGTTTCTCTCTCATAAACATTTACCATCAAGGTCTCTTATCGATTAAAATATAATAAAAAATTGTTTCTTTTTCATAAACATTTACCATTAAGGTTTCTTATCGATTAAAATATAATAAAAATTGTTTCTCTCTCATACTAATCATTTTTGGGAAGTAGGGGTGCTAATTAACCCGGTCAACCCAATCCGAAAAAAACTCAAAAAAAATCAACATGAGGTAACCAGACATATAATCGATAAAAAATTAGGGCAACCCGAATTTATTGGGTTGATATTTGGTTAGGTCCAAAGTAACCCGACTAACCCGATAAGCCGATGAAAGTTTTAGCGGCTTCTCTAAAATTATTTATATTTCTTTTTAATATTTGTAAATTACCAAAAACAACTCGGCAACAATGAACAATGAAACTTATAAGAGAACATTATTGAAAAGTTATATGTAATACCTAAAGATTTGATGAACTCGTATATACTCTTGAATGACTGATCATATTTCAAACGAAGGTTTCTTTATTTTTATGTTTTAAGTGTTGTTTTTACTTTGTTTAAACACAACCCGGTCAGACCGACCAACCCGAATGGGTTAGGTTGCACTTTTGTTTGGATTGAGTTGGGTTGAAAATTTTCAAACTGTCAACATTTGGTTGAGTTATTTAAATGTTTCCAACCCAACCCGTGACCACCCCTGTTGAGATGTTCACCAAAATTGAAGAATTCCACACTATCTTTTATCTTATACATTTTCTCCATTTAAAATAATTTATTGGAATAAAATTTATCTCAAAATCTTCATTTTCTGAATCCGTTACAAAATACTTATTTATATGTTGAAAATCACTTTTTGAGGTCACTTTACCAAACATAATTAAAAAAAGAAATGGAAAATATAAGGGATATGGGTGCAATATTTCCCTAGATTAGATTTTTTTGATTTTCCAAATCATCATCATCATCACTTTCTTACGACGTCAGATTGTCACGCAGGGAAAGACAGAGACAGTGAGGGAGGGAGGGTTGAATTGCTCCACTTTGGTAACGAACGAAAACAGATAGATAGATCACATAGAAATTTGTGGTCGAACAACAACCAGATTGAGAGGGAATCATCCTTCTTAATTGATGATGGCGTCGTCGATGAAATTGTCTCTGTTGTTCTTGTTCATTACGCTCTCGATTTTGTTTTCCGTTTCCTCATCTTCTCCGTCGAGGTGTCATCCTCAAAATTTTCCATTTCTTCGCGATCTACAGCTTCAGTGCCCTACCACAATCGTATATTCTTCGCCGATCGAGGTAGGTTTTGATTTTAGTTTTGTTTTATTATTATTATTATTGAAGAATCATGATCCATAAATATGTATATATGTGTGTGAAATTCTTTTTCGTTTTATGTTATATTTGTTGAATTAATTGCTATTTTTCGTTGATTTCTGTCTGTTGTCATGTGCATTGATTATTTATCGTCAAATTTTTCTTCAATAGCTTAGGGTATTTGAATATTGTTGGTTTATGTTTAGGTAAAAACGTCTTGATTTTTTAGCAGCTCCCTTCGATCCGAATCCACGAAAAAAAGGCTTTACGATGATTATATATTTTTCAGATATGCCACGGTAATGAGTTTGAGAGTTTCCATTTTCTAAGTTTTGAGGATGATTAGGAGGTGCTTTAGACTTGCTCAGCTTATGATAAACAAGATAATTTGCAAAAAATTACTTTTGTTTTTCCTCTTTGAGGAGGTGATCAGCTGGCGGAGGGGAGGGTGATTGTTATTTGTTAGTGTTTAGACTCCTAGAATGGCACAGCAAAGCCACAACATGATGAACATAAACTCTTCAGACTTCACCTCAATCCCAAATATGTCTGAAGATCCACCACCCATGACTAACCAAAAACAAGACCTACCTAAAACTTTTTTCCTAGATTTAAAATTTAGTGCAGAAAATGAGGATTAAGACATAATTGCAATTCCCCCTACATTGATAGAAAAAAATTAAAGAGATATATAAACTATCTGGCACTTAATAAACCGTTTCAAGGTTGCCACCTGGTGAAATGTAGGATTCGATTAGTTATGTTGATAAATTTGACAGCTGGAACCAACATAACTGTTGTACTTAGGATCTGTGCTTGTGTCTTATGTTCATGTTAACAAGGGAATCAATAGCGATTCACAAGCTAAATCTTCTAATCGATAATTAGGCCAAAAAAAGAACTCGTATTTCATTAATTCTAAGACCTTCAATATCTATTCTCGAGCCTTACAATCTTAGACCTGAGTTTTTTCGGATGTCCAATATGTGTTCTTGTGGTCTCCAAAATCTTTTAGTATTGAATATTTTATCCCATTTCAGCCATTAAATTCAACCAGATAGAACTAATTAACCGTACCTCAATCCATCTGGTTACAGATTAACATTTACATGGCTAGGATTGTGGTAACTAGTAGGGTGGCCCATCTTTATTAATTTCTTGCATGTGTTCTATGAGCTGGTTTAAGCATATTATTGTGTTTATTAGCGTTTTTAATTATATGTCACCTGTAGATGGATGGGGAGTCTCTTGACAGGCTTTTGAGCTCAACGAATGTTTATAAGGCCATATTGTTCTATGCTTCCTGGTGTCCGTTTTCTAGGAATGCACAACCCAAGTTTGATGCTCTTGCTTCAATGTATCCACAAATTAAGCATGTAAAGGTTGAACAATCTTCGGCCCTGCCAAGGTAAACCATTGCCTTTAATTCAATTTCTATGATCAACAATTCATTCAGGAGTACTACATTTTGTCTAATAAAGTGCCTGTATGGCTGTGTGCTTTTATTTCTGCCCAGCATGTAACTGTTCATAACGGTGGCCAGAAGCTAGATCTGTCCAATATTTTCATCTTTTTACTGAAATAAATTTAGTGGTCTATCCCTTAATACATTGCACGAGTTTTTAGGGTGATTGATAACCAAGAATAGTGATATGTTTCGGCTGGCAGGGTAAGATTTTGTTCTCTCATAATCTCATTTGTAGATAGCTAGCTAGGAAGTGATAGAAGTTTTGGTTCAGAATAGCAAGTCAACTTGAATTTTGTTTTCTTAAGAGACATCCCATGATTTAGCTTACAATTTTGACTGTTTTTCTAAATATACCCTGAACTAATTCGGTTCTGTATTGTTGTTCCTATATTTACAATAAGTAAGGAAACGGCCTGATTTCCTCTCCTTGTCGGTAACAGAGTCCGGAGATGTTTTTTGTACATACTTTTACCTGCTTCATGTGATCCTTTCAGTGTTTTCTCAAGACACGGAATTCATAGCGTTCCCGCAATCTTAATAGTGAACGGAACGACCCAAGTGCAGTATCATGGTCCAAAAACTTTACACTCCCTTTCAGACTTCTATCAAAGAACTACAGGTAGCATTTTAATAATTCGGTTTCAGCATCTTTTTTGTACTTGTCATGTATGTCATGGTTGTGGAATTATGCATCTTTTTTATTTGTATATCATTGGTTGTGGAATTATGCATCCTTTTGATTTATATATCATTGATTGCCGAATTATGCATCTTTTTGATTTATATATCATTGATTGTGGAATTATGCATCTTTTTTATATATATATTTTCTGCAATCATAATTACCATGTGTGTGATTAGCATTATGCATCTTTTTGTATTGCTATTGCTTACTTGTATCCAACTTTGGAAAAATAAACTTTTCTGCTTTTCTCCTTTTCACACACTTTTTATAATTTGGGCTGTTTCACTAAAGTTTGCGGTAGAGGTCAGATCTACCTACATCTTACCCTCCTGGACCCCACCTCGAGGTGGGAAATACTGGGCTTGTTTTGTTTGGTTTGGTTCATGTGTTTGATTGGTGATCCTAACATCAAGACTATGTTTTTGGCATTTCTAGGACTTGAACCCATGGTGTACTTGACCGAAGATCAAGTGGTGGCGTCGTCAGAAAACAGAGCGAGAGGCGTTGATTCATGGAAGGACATAATGAGTGAGGATCCCTATTTGGTGTTTTCCTTATTGTTGGTGTTATTGAAGACATTCCTAATTTTATGTCCGGAGGTGGTATCGAGTGTGATAGCTTTATGGGTAGCTTACATTCCGCGATTGAATCTGGCAATTTTTGGAGAAAGTAGACAGGTTTTGACGCACGCCCTCCAGCTGTTTGATGTAAAGTCGGCATTTAGTAAGCTTAAGGTTAGCAAAAGCAGGAAGTTCCATAACGGAGCGAGAAGTGCTCGTGTATTGGCATCGTCGTTGGCATCGGTATCTTTGGGGGAGACATCTTCAGGAAGAGCATGAGATGGTATAAATGAAGAATCATAAACCTTTACTTGTTTCTTTATAAAACATTAATTAGACTGAGGTGAACAACTTGTGTAATATATATATACACACTAATATGTATATTTTGGCTCCAAGCCTTGTGTTATGCTTTCCAAGTTATATGGTGGAGGGAAAATAGGCGAATATTAGTGGTCGTTTGCTACACTTATCAACAAGAGTCAACACATTCATTTATTTTATCGGACAATATTCTCGGTCGTCAAGAGTTTTTTTCGTTATTTACCGGATAAAATTTTGGTGCTTATTATGCCTCTTACCGTGTAAGATTCTTGATCATCGTCATGCTTATCCGGTTATACAGTTACTCGTTAATCGTTTGATAAATAGTCCCCAAGTCTCGAGCCATATTGCCTTCTTCTGTCCTCAATTGTAATGTTTATGATTCATTTAGTAAAGAGGATGAGAGTAAAATATGATTGATTTATCCTTCATGTTGTAGCCCAGTGGTTTGGTAACATCCTGGGGGGTCAGTGGATGGTATCCCTGACTACCCGGGTTCGAACCCCGTGGTGAGCATGTTGTGATATCCAGATCATGGGTCTGCCACTTAGTGGTACCCTTAATTGGGTTGGGCCGTGGTCAATGGGGATTAGTCGGGTGACACACTTAAGTGGGAGCCCGGATACCCTGAGAACGTGTGCGTGTGTTAACTTGTCGTTCAAAAAAAATATGATTGATTTATCATCCCAAGCTAATGGTTGATTAAATTTTTTTTCAAAATATGTATTTAAGAATGAACGGTTTTCCTTTAAATGAAAATGGGTAAACTACGATTTTTTGTCCTTGTGGTTTGATGTTTACAACGATTTTCGTCCCTGGTATTTAAAAACTGTTTTTTTCGTCCTTACGGTTTTATATTATTTCGTTTTGCTTTTCGTCACTGAGACTAAGTTAAATAAGTTTGTTAATTTCAGGGCAATTTGGTTATTTTACATTTTATTTTTATTTTTCTTCTATTAAATTAAAGCATATATAGAATACTTATTGGATCCTTAGCAATTCATGCGAGGATTGGTCGTTGGGGGTCTCTCTCTCTATATATATAAAAGGAAAACCTATAAATGATGATGTGACACAACGTGGGAGTAGTATTCTCCTAAAGAAATTATCTTATTGTTTTGAATTTTTTTTTAAATACCAATAAATTAAAGACTTTTTTACCCTTAAATGAAAATTGTGTACTTCACTATAAGAAACATCATTTGGTAATTTTATTTCCAATTTAATAAACTTTAACCTCTAAACTATCCAACTTTCTATATGTATTCATTTTAGCCTATTCATCTCTCCATCTATTAATATCTCAAAAAATAATTAAATATGATAACAATAGACATGAAAAAAATTTGGCTCCACAATGATAACAAAGTTTTTCAAGTCAGATAAGTCCTTGATTTTTTTTTAATCTTACCCTACCAACAAAGTTTGATATATTATCTCGCATAGTGATGAAACTGTATACCATTTCTCATTTTGAGTTCACATCTTTTTCCTCCATTCTCTCAATATCCTACAATCTTTTTATCTATTTATGTTTTTTTAATATTTGCATTCAACTTCAAACCATTCATCTTCTTTTATTTTAATTCAAGTGACATAACTCCAAACCATCTACCTCCTCCAACTGTTGATCTTATTTTATATTAAAGCTACATAACTCCAAACCTTCCTATTTTAAGGTTGTTGACAACAACCTTGGAGAACAACATTTGCGAGAATACCATCGTCGAAATCATGAATGGTACCAACAAAGTAAAAGTCAATCACATCTTCATTTTATAAGGTTAAACATTGAAACTCTTCATTTGCTCCTCAATGCATCATTTTGCTTTCTCATGAGTTGTCTATTACAGAATCTCTTCTTCTGTATCTCCATCACTTGATGTGTTCTTAATTCCATAAATCATTATTCTTTTACAAAATTACTTTTCAGGTTTATTTCGAGAAGATTAATTTGGGTATGTATTTCTTTTTTTTTGTTGAGATTTTAGAGTTTTTTTTACTTATATGTTCTATATTTTTCGTACGTATTCCTAATGAAACTGAAGGTTTGTTCTTTGCAACACTTTTAAAGTTTTGATGACAACAAGGTTCGATGATAGAATCTTAAATGTATTACAATCTATATGTAGCCTCAACTAACTTCAATCTGTCATTTTTCAATGCTTAATTTTTTTTTTCAAGTATTATTCGAGAAGATTAATCCGGGTATGTATTCATTTTGATTTTTTTGTTTTTGAGATTTTAAGGGGGTTTTTTTCCTTTTAATTTTTGTTTTCTATATTTTTCTTAAGTTTTTTCAATGATGGAACTGAGACTTTGTTTTTTGCAGAACTCTTAGAGTTTTAATGGCAACAAGGTTCGATGGTAGAATCTTGAAAATATTACAATATATGATGTAGGTTCAACAAACTTCAACATGTCATTATCAATGGTTGTTTTTATTTTTTTCAAGTATTCTTTGAGAATACTAATCCGGGTATGTATTCGTTTTTGACATTTGTTGAAATTTTAATGTTTTTTTTATTTAATTGTGTCCTCTATATTTTTCTTAAGTTTTTTTTTTCCTAATTATGGAACCGAGAGTTTGTTTTTGGTAGGGTTTTTAGAGTTTTGAAGGCAACAACAATGGGATGATGAAAATTTGAAAGTATTACAATATTTGATGTAGTCTCACCAAATTCAACATGTCATTTTTCAAAAGTTATTTTTATTGTTTGAGGTTACTTCGAGAAAACTAATTTGGATATTTCTTATGAATTTTGTTTAGATTTTAGAGTTTTGTTAAAACTTATCTCTTCTATAATTTCCTATGTTATGGAGTCAAGGTTTATTTATGACAGCGCTTTTAGAGTTTTGATGACTACAATGATTTGTAACAAAGTCTTGAAGTATTACAATCTTTGATATGACCTCACCAAACTTAAACGTGCATTTTTATACTTTGTCTACTTATCTATATCTATACTATATATTAAAATTCTATTACGGTTATTGAAAAAGGTAGTTTTTGGAAAAAACGGTTTTTGAAAAAATATTACATTTACCACCCTTATAATTAATTATTTAATTTACTTTATATCCCTTATTTTTTCATTTTTCATTTTACACCCTTATCATATTAACGCACATAATTGTATATGAACAAAAATACAATGAAAAAATACGTTTCTTTTTCTTACAAATTATACCATTATAATCGTCTCGTCAATACCTTCAAAACGAGTCCAATATTGAATATTTTTTAATTTAATCGTACTATTAAATATCGTGAATATTTACGAATTAAATTATTTTATATCCATACATTTTATTTTTTTTCAGCGTTAGCACATTAAAAATACATAATCGTAAAATATATTAAAAATACGTTTCATTCTTATTATAAATAAATCACGGTAATCTCTACTATATTATAAAAATTCTAATACAGTTTTTTACAAACCTTTGAAAGCCAAAAAAAATTTCCCAATGTTTCACTTCCAAATTCAATTAAATGTTATATTTATCACTCTTACAATTAGTTATTTAATTTATTTTATATCTCTTGTTTTCTTATTTTCTATTTTACATACCTATCATGTTAACATAAATAATCATATACGAACAAGAATGGAATAAACAATACGTTTCTTCTTTTTACAAAATATATCATTATAATCGTCTCATCAATATCTTTAAAACGAGCACAATATTGAATATTTTTTTAATTTAACCTTACTATTAAATATCATGAATATCTACGAACTAATTTGTTTTCTATCCATACGTTTTACTTTTTTCCACCGTTAGCACATTAAAAATACATAATCGTAAAATACGTTTCATTCTTATTATAAAATATATCATTATAATTTTTTTCATCAATAATTGTAATATAAATTAATTATTGAATATTTTTATGGGTTTATGATTTCATAAGTTGTGATTCTTAGGTCATGGTTGATTGTTGATGACATGTCTATAAGGAAATAAAATTAATTGTTCGTTCTTTACTTACATTCCGCTGCATCGCGCGGGTATGTACCTAGTATCTATATAAAGGAGAAAGATCAAAGATGACGTGGTATGTTGAGAGAGCTTAAAACATTAGTTGCTATTTTCTCCAATTTTTGAATTATTTTAAAATAAAATATATCATTAAATGAGTGAACCTTTCATTTACTCTATAGGTTACATGTAAAAAATTATAAAATATAAAAAATCATCTATCTATCTATCTATCTCTATATATATATATATATATATATATAGGGGGGGAGAACTGTATTTTTTGTGATAACTGTGAGATCCAATCTCATCCACACATCAAAGAATAAATTAGGAAATTAATATATTTGGTAATTTGACTTTAATTTTAAATTAAAGGGCATTTTAGGTATTATGATTCTCTCTCTCTCTCTAAAATCTGACCTTTGAGACCCGCATACAAACATTTATCAGTGTGATACCCAAACATTCACCAATGTGATACCCAAATTAAATATAAGACGCACTGTGATACAACTATAATATCACTGTGATACAACTATAATACACAATGTGATACCTAAAAATATGGACAATGTTAAAAAATATATACATTCAAACGATCATGAGCGTGATACTCAAAATACATACAAGATGCATTGTGATACCCACTGTGATACATTGTGACACCACTGTGATACATTGTGATACCATTATGGAGAGGCGTGCGTTATCATCCGTTTCAAAATGATAAGTAAGGTAAATTGTAATCAATCAGGTTCATCGTGTTAGCATTATTGTTTCATAATGAAACATGATGAATTTGTGCCATTTTTGTTAACTTTCCATTTTTGTTTCATTACCTGTTCAGTTGCATATCCGTATATGAAAATAGATTCATCAGGTTCATCGTGTTAGCATTATTGTTTTATAATGAAAATAGATTCATCAGGTAATCGTGTTAGCATTATTGTTTCATTATTACCATATATAAGCTAAATTAAAATTAAATAATTTATCTAAATTAAATATCTCATTTTTAAATTAATCAATGATTATTATTACCATATATAAGCTAAATTAAAATTAAATAATTATTAATATAAATTATAACAGTTACCATATATATTATGAAATAATGTAAAAGGCAAAAATAACCTTTTCAATTAAAAATATAAATAAAAAAAAGAAATTCACTGATTGGTTGATTTCGGTTTCCAAAGTTTCCAATGTAATACTGGTTTCCAATTGATCGCTCCCCTATATATATATATATATATATATATATCAATTTTAATATTAAAATTGATACATTCATCCGAAGTTCGAGTTTACAGGGAAGTTTCTTTTAATTACTTTTTTTCCTTGAATATACTCATATACTACTTAAAAGTTAAAACATATGTTACATTAACGTCATCTGCACCAAAAGAGAATTAAATATATGTGGAAACTGAATATCCAACCCCAAATCCATTGTAGCAGATATAAACTCTTTCCCATGTTGATAAGCTCTCGGTTATCTCATTGAATTGGTCCACTGGATCTCGAAAGCAACCTTCTTTTTATATTAAATGAAATGTATATTCTCACAACTTTTGAAGAAACTGAGGTATACCTCACCAAATGACAAACATGTTTAATTAGAAGATAAAGTTTGAAATTTATTAATATTAGTTGTCTATCTTTGTATTAATGTGGCGAAATGCAAAGTATAAACACGTATTAATGAAATAAAACACATTCGGTTTGATTTTATGTAGAGTGTGAAAATGGAAAGAAAAAAGTGGTGTTATGTCCTAATTACCAATGCTTGTAAGAGTCCATATATAAACCGAAACATTACAAAACAAAAATGATGTTGTACAAAACTCAAGTACAATTGGATGGCGGTCTTATGGTTGACTCTAATAAATATCTTCACCATCATGTAATTATCCAAACGTATTAGGGTAAAAATCTCATGTCCCATTCATGTCCACTAATCATATGAATACACGTCATCAAAAAGATAATATAAACTTGAATTAAATATAATCAACATTCCTTACAATCCAAATTCAAGAAATAAATCTTAACATTGATGACACTTCATTCTATACTTCTCCTCTATTTTTTTTAACGATTAGTATGTTTGAGTGGCAAATTACTTGGAAAGAATCAAAGAAAATAACATGATAATATCAATTACATAAGAATCAACGCTAATTATCTTGTATTTAAAATTTGAATATGTTTATCACTTACTCCTTGGTTAACTTTATGTAATTCAAACATGTATGAAGTAATGCTTAATAAGTTGTACACTTGATCAAGGGGAAACCGATAATAGGAAATTGATAAAATGATTATTAGTAATACAAGGTATAAAAATAAAAATTACAACAAAAATAAACCAATAAATTAATTTATAGACACATACATAGACATAGCGCATACCCATCTTATCTTATGTATCAAATGCACCCTTAAATAAAGAGTAAATTACAAGTAGTATCTATGTGATTAACCAAAACTTTGCAATCCAACCGGTGTTCTCATCATGCAATCCAGATCATGGGATTCACCACCATTTCTACAGTTGGTAATAACTATTTGATCCATGTAGAGGACTTTGTATAAATACAACACCCAAAAAAGGGAACTTCACAATGAGAACTGAACAAATACATTGAGGGGTGAACCATACAAATCGACATAAGGCATGGTTTCAGAAACTTACTTTGATGGGCCCGACGATATGCTTGAACAAAAGCCCTTGCCAGTATTCCAGAACCCATTACAATCAGATTTGCAAGAATCTTGGCAGCCTGCACAAAGACGAATCTTACTCGGTAAGTACAAACCGAGAAAATTGTTGCATACGATACCATATTAATGGACTATAATCTTACCCGGTAAAGTAAGTTAGAGTGTTGACTCTTAAGAGTAAGGGCTTAGCGAGCAAGTGCTTGGACAAGTGTTTGAGTAAACGGCTTCCAAGCAATCAATGTTAACTTTGTAATGTCTCAAAAGCATACTTGTTGAGCTAACACTAAAAGTTGAACATGGGTGTTCAAATAGCCATTGAAAGATGAAATCATGAGAATAATAGGATGTAAAAGACGAAAACCAACTCATTTTATTCCAATATGATACTGGAAACTTTCCATCAAGTTTCTTGAGCAAATTTCATGAATGACAAGTAGCAATGGATCAACGTTCTCTGGGGGAAGGACCTGGAAGCAAGGCAATAGGGTATCATTACAATCTCGGACTCTCCTAAAAAATCTGTGTAGTTCAAAACAGTGAAAGCTTCGAAATTTCTTGTGGATTATATGGTCTTGACAAAGAGTGAAAGAGTTCAATAGAGGAAAAGAGCATCAAATAAGATCTTTACTGAATTTAGTGAACACTGAAATGATTTTGAACCCAAAGTTCAGTCACACAAGTTGCAAGTGAATAAGTATGGTAGAAACTTTACCAACTACTTGACTTGACTTGAACTACAAGTTATAATGCTAAGAAAAAATAAATGTCAAA
Organism: Arctium minus; assembly: GCA_954870635.1. Lineage (NCBI taxonomy): Eukaryota > Viridiplantae > Streptophyta > Magnoliopsida > Asterales > Asteraceae > Arctium > Arctium minus. The sequence continues at coordinate 74,588,489 of OX941083.1, read as the reverse complement.
TAGTCTTGTTGATAAGAATTTGTAAAGATATGAATAAAAGGTAAGTTAAGACCAACCAGAGGGGTTAAAATATCTCAACCTTCAAACTCAACTTAAGAAAAAATGTTCCAAAATGATCATTCATAGTAATTTGATGTTTTCCTTGGCGATAACGGGTAAATCAATCAGACTCCTTCACCAAGAAGTCAACATCATCATGACCAACTTGCATATCGTCAAAAGCAATTTGAGTAGCTAAATTATTTAGAGTTTCAGAGACTTGGGACACCAACCTCATAACAGAAAACCAAACTCACTTTATCACCCTTTAAGACACATGAAAAAAAAGAAACCAAGATCTTACATAAACCACTTGGGTTGTAGCGCACTGGTAAAACCTTTGAGGGATGTAGTGGAAAATCTCATCTACCCTGGGTTCAAATCCAGATGTTGTCAAAGCCCTTGTGGCCATGGAGGTTCACCTGCGATGACTCCAGACCATTCGTGGTCGCCCGGGGATTAGTCGGTGGGCGTAAGCTGGCCCGGAAACCCACGGTTACCAAAAAAAATAATAATAAAAAAAAGTAACCTATGTTTAATTCTAAAGAATATTGGCAATCTGCTATACCAGTTAATTTAGTTATGGACAATGAGTTTGTCAATATATAATGAACAAAGATTATAGTCTGAAAATGATACCTTAATTCTAACTTACTCTTCAAAAATCTGGCTTTGTCATGAAGCTAAGAAAGTTGAGAGTAAAACTTCATATTTTAATGCACAAAAAGCCAAGGAAGACTTGTTTAGAAACCATCATGATGACTATTTCACCAATCCTGCCATACAAATTACTTTCATGGGAACAAATATTTATAAGCAAGGAAACACAAAATTATTATTAGAAATACCTTGCAAAAAAAAAAGTGTGCAACTACATTTTTCTTTTGCTTGAGATTTGTACAACTACATTTCTCTCAGACATTTCATCGAACACCTTTCAGGCGCTCCACAAATCACCACACTTAGTGTATACGGTCACCAAAGAGGCACAATCAGTGAACCAAAAAAAGTTAAAAATCATAAAATAAAACCAACAACATTAGAAAAAGAAAAACAGGAGCTTTAAAGACGGAACGCAAAGAGAGTTTGAGATCAACGCCTTATCAAAATTGTAACCTCCTAAAAATTGGGCATGAAATACAATGATAAATATCTAAAATTTCCACTTAATATAAACAACTTAAACCCGAAGAGGGAAAGTTTGTACAATGAGCTTAACCAAATTATTAAGTGAGATATTAATAACAACCTAAATAATCTAGTCACTTAACAACTAGATTACAATTGGGTGTCATTATAACTCCAAAAGAATTCTTCTCTCAAGTGGTCCCCCAAAAGTCCTCCCTTCCGTGCTCCTAATGGCACCGGTCGCGCATCCCAAACAATCTTAGAACCACCACTAGTGGGACCTGAAACCATGTAAAGAAATCAAGTATTAGGCTTGACGCCTAGTAAGATTACATACAGACAAGTATGCATAAGTTAAAGTTAAATAACAGTTCAAGTGTTACCCGATCTGTAATGGTAATACAATACCATAAGCCACAATTTAAGAATATCCCACACCTGAATATTTAAATATGATACATCTCTCGATGACAGGGAGACTCATTTCCATCAAGGTGACGAGAACACAAGAGTATTGCCACCTAATGAGGTTATCGGGACTACACCTCAGGTTCTTGGTTTTAGTATCCTTACCACTTTGGCAACACCTCAAACCCTCATATTCCTTTACTCCAAAAGGTTACACCTCAAAGAGTTTTGAACCTTAGTGCCTACCCATTATCTACACAGGTTTCACCTCAAGAGTCCTATCGGCCCTTTACTGTCTGCTCTCTAGTAATCCAAGTAATTGACATAATTAATATTCAATCATCAACTCATCAAATCCTCATGCATAAAGATTTGGATCCAAAATAACACATACTCATATTCAAATATATAGAATATACCAAGAATCCATAGTATATAATTAATCACCATTTCTCATGGTTCTCATTTTCCCCACATATATCAAGACCTCATATAAAGTCAAAGTAGTATATATCCATCACAAGTATCATGAAATTCTCATATACAATCTAAATGTAAAACTGAGCCAACCATTACCATACTTAAGGTTTAGAAATCATTTTAGGTCAAGCAAATAAGGTTAAGTTAGGTCAAAAATCCCCAAGCTAATGTTCCATTTTTTAAGTAGCAACATGATTTAAGCATAAGAAGGTAAACACATAAATAGTGAACTCACATGTTAGGTTTGTATGGAGAAAACCTAAAAGTGATGAAACCATAGAAATGTAAGTGGTGCCTTTGAGCTTGGACAAATACTTGAAGACACTAGAACCCTAAAAGATAAGAAATAGATATCCTTGGTAACTTGAATCTTGCATTCAATAAAGAGAGATGGAGGAAGGGTAAAAATCACCCAAAAAGTTGAGAAAATCGCCTTAGAAGTGAACGAATGATAATTGTTGTTGTAGGCAAACTCCACTAATGGGAGGTGTGAATCCCAGTTACCCCCAAAATAAATGACACACGACCTCAACATGTCATCCAAAGTCTGAATGGTCTATGTTATCTTTTATGCATCAAAAAATTGAAACTTCATCAAAACAAACACGTAACATATGTAAAACAAAATAACGAATAATATAAACATAAAAGGAAGAACAAACAAATTGAATGTTGAGTCGAGATTTAGATCTCTCTCCTTAAGAAAAAATCGTCCCGTATTTGCCGACGGAATTGAACGATGATATGTCTCCCATGATATAACAACGTATATGTACCTTCATTAATCACGACACCGATATTTGAAGTCATTCGAACCTAATAATGTGTCACTCCCCCTCAGTGTTGAGACTCTCTTGAGAAAACCAAGGAAAAACTCCCAGGAAAATACCAAACTAAATATGTAGAAAAGCAAAAGAAAACTTCACACAAAATAACAAGAACGGGTAATTTGTTAACCCGATTTTTTGTACTAACTTTGTGAACCAAATCTTGACCATTGATATTAAGATGAAGGGCTAAGATTAAAACCTATCTACATTAACTCTTATTTATTAGTCTTATAATAATTAATTATATTGAGCATATATGATAGGGGCTTTTGAGGAAATTCACAACCCTTTTTCACATTTAGTATTGTAACTCCCTCATTAAATAAATGTTACAATTAACAAAAAAAAATTCAATAATGACATCATATATTTATTGTACATATATATTAAACCAAGACTAACAATGGCTTTCTAATGGTTGAATTAGGTTAACAAAATTAGTATGAATGGGATGGGAAAAAAGTAAAATAATTTGTAAGGGAACATATATGAACATGTATATGTTAACAACCACTCCATTAGTTTTCATTTGAGAAAGTGAACGTATATGAAAATAAATGGACATAAATGAACATATATGGGCATGTATATAACGAATGAACATCTATGATCATTCATTACAGTTCATTTGAATCTGTTGAACGTATATGAACAATGTTGTTATAATCATCATACTACCAGATATTCATACAAGTTAACTCGTTCATTAGAGTTCAATCGATCAATGTTGTTATTTTGTAACCTCTCCTTCATTAATGGTCACTTTGTAACTCCCAAGCCAAAAAGTCTAGGGAAAAAAAACATAATGAAGTATCATTTCTACCCTTGAACATTTAATGATTTGTTCAAACCAACCAAGGATTAAAATGAATTCCTATTGGTTGAGAGGAGTTCATAAAGTTAATACAAATTGGAAGGTTAACAAAGTAACCTCCCTCTCTCTCTCTCTCTCTCTCTCTCTATATATATATATAGGTTTATATGATAATAAGTTTGGATAGTTACGCAAAACTGTCAACCAAACTAAAACAAAAAAAAAAAACTGAAAACCAGAAGAAAAAAAACTGAAATTTCCATTTAATTTAACTAAATATCCAACAATCGCGATTTGCGTTTTGGGTTTTCTTCGATTTAGGGCCTCCGAATTTGGTTTTGTTTTTTGTTTGATTTAGGGCTAAGGTTTGGTTTAGGTTTTGATTTAATTTTGGATATTGATTTAGTTCAGACCACCAAGTCGACCGATCCATCCAAACTCAATTTCGACTACAGATCCAAATCAGAGGAGCATAAAAATCTGGCGAGTAGCAACATAACAACAGTCGTTGGACGATTTCCAGGCCAAGTCCTCTCATTCAAAGTTTTGATTGGAGCCCTAAAAACTTCAGTTTTAAAGTTTCGGTTGGTCATTTTTTATGCAAGTATCATATGGTAAATCAAATTCTCCCAAGCCCAGAGTAGCAAAAACAAAACATAGGAAACCAAAAGCAACTCAAATTTGGGCGAAATCTACGGCCAAATGTTCTTTAACTCAAAAACCGACGAAAGCCACAAAAACTTTCTAAAAATCAAACCAGAGTACTGTTGATAATCCAAAAACTGAGAAATAACCCTTCTACCCCTCTTAAGTTTTGTGTATGTTGTTATGTGGCTGGAGAAGATGATTGGATTTGGGCAAAAAATATTATCGGAAAAAGGGTTTGGTCGGAGAAGATGATCGTAGGCGACAGTGGTTATGGGTGTTATTGGGTGGAGAAGATGAATTTTTTTTACTATTTATAATAATATAATATATGATATGTTTTTTAATTTTAATAGAAATTGAAAAGAAAAACTAAAATGACTAAAATACCCCTAATTAAATAGGAGTTAACAGAAAAAGTTAACGGTCGTTAGTGGGGGGACCAAAACCAAAGTGAAATAACAAACGTGAGGAATCAAATCCGAGTTTCAATAGTTTAGGGACGATATCCGTAAAAAATGATAAACGTCAGGGATCAAAATTAAACTTTACTCTCTTTTTTCTTTTTTTGTCAATATACGAAAGACTGAAAGTTACCTAGGATATTTGAGTTTATTACACGTGCCAACCTTACAATCTTGTTCAACTAAATCACATTTATATTTTCATTGAGTAAACTACAATTTTCGTCCCTGTAGTTTAATGTTTATAACGATTTTCGTCCTTGGTTTTTCAAAACTGTTTTTTTCATCCTTATAGTTTCCATTTTGTCTCCCTTTTCATCCCTCAGGCTAATGTCGTTAAAATAATCTTTTAAATTATGGGTATTTTAGTCTTTTAACGGTGGTTTTTAATTTTTCATTAAATTTTTTTAAATATATACTAGATATTATATATATTGTAGTATACACAATTGTCTTCTTCCCCAATATCCTCACCTCCCTTCTTCGACTTTCCCTTCCAGCCACCACTCTGAACCATTTTTCTTCTCCGATAACTAGGCCTGATAAACATGTCGTGTTGTGTCGGGTTCAAAGTTAAACGAGTTGAGAGTGTCTAACCATAACCCGATTCGTTTAATAAACGGGTCGGAAAATCTCAACTCTAACCCAACACGACCCGCCTAACCTGTTTAACCCATTTAACATTTATAAAACTAAAAATCTAAAATTCCCAAAAAAGTACAAATCCAAAATTCAAATGAAAGCATTAGAAATCTAAATTTTATAGTTCAAACTTATAAATTCATAACTAAATCTAAAACATTAAGGCTATGTTTGGCAAATTAGCTGATAAACTAGCTTATGACTGATAAGTTAGCTGATAGTTGATAAGCTAGCTAATAGTTGATAAGCTAGCTGGTGACTGATAAGCTAACTGATGAAAAAGTCATGTTTAACAAAAACTAGCTTATTAACATGTAAAATTACCAAAAATGACATCTAAAAAAAATCAATTACAATATATTAATTAATATAAATAAATTTTAAAACCACATTTATAGTAATACAATATATTGAAATTTATTATTATATATATTATAAATTTTTGAATTTTAAACCAAATTTTAAAAAAAATCTACATTAACTTATGATTTTAAATAACCGTTACATATAATATAGAAAAAATAATCAAATAATAGTTACAAAAATAATAATAATTAATAACTAAAATATATTCATCAATATTAAAAAAATTGATATAATTATCAGTGACTCTAAATAGTTAAAAATTAATATCAATGTATAATTAAAATTTATGTTATAATTTTCAGATAATATTAATTAATAATAATAAATTTTAATAATTAATATTTATTTGTAATTAATAGTTAATAAGCAATAAGAAATATTAATGAGGGCATAATTGGAATAATTACAAAAAAGCTCCTCATAAGCTACTTTGAGTAGCTTATCAAAAAACTAGCTTATCGTCATCCAAACATTTACCCAGAAAAAAAGCTAGCTTATTTTTGCCAAACAATAGAGAGAGAGAGAGAGAGAGAGAGAGAGAGGTTATTATGCAGCCCCTTCAAATGGTGCAACCCTTGCAACCTCTCTATCCACCACTCATTTTATTTTCATCTTTTTCCCTTTTTCTTAATTACAAAGTGAAAATAAAATGAGTGGTGGATAGAGGGGTTACATGGGTTACATCATGTAAAGGGTTGCATTTGATCGCCCCATAATATATATAAACGGGTTATTCGGGTCATTTTCGAGTTGAAATTTTTGACCCTGACCTTACCCGTTTAATTTTCATGTCGTGTCGTGTCAACCCGTTTACTTAAACGGGTTGAAATGTATTACCCAAACCCGTTTATTTCGTGTCGAGTTCGTGTCGGGTTAGCGTGTCGTGTCAATTTTTGTCAGGTCTACAGATAACCACAACCCTCCCCTTTATAATAGGGTTTTCATCCCCTAATTGTTCTTCCCCCAAAATCTAATAACTTCGGTGAACATAAGGAGAACGAGGCTTTGATATTAAACCTATCAAATATTCTAGGTTTGTGATTCCAAACCAGATGGAAATCAATAAAATGGATAAATTAGATGGGTCTTGATGGTCTAAGCCCAGATGTATCAGTAGGCGGGACGAGCCATTCTTCTAGAAAATGGACAAGTTTGGAGATTGAAGCTTAGAAAATGGACATTTTGAGATTGAAGCGTAAGAAAATTGATGGTCATTTTGATATTGAAGCTTATGGTTTTATGGGGTTTGTTTTTTACCTACTCAAGTTGGTTTCTGATCGAAGGTCGGTGTGGTTCTGGTTCACCGGGAATGGGGAAGGGACGATGGCCCCACTGTACACACCAACTTCATCTTCCTCTTGCCTAGAAACCCGTTTTCCATCAACTCTGTCTCCTTCACATCAAACCCTAAACTTTCTTTAAACCTTTCTGTTCTTCATTTGCCACATAACTCACTTGCAAGACAGCCTTCGCCACCAAACCATTCGATTTCTTCTAGTTAAAAGCAAGTTTCATAGGCGAAACAGGAACACCAAATTCAAATCCAAATGCTCTTCTTTTCAAATCCAAATTTCAAATCCAACAATGATGATATGAGAGGTAAATCAACAGCCATCAAAGCCATGGACTGGATCCAAGAATTTTGAAGATTGGTCAGATTAAAGATAGAATTTTTAAGAAAAATTCAAAGACGAAAAATTAATTAGCAGGTAAAACGACGTGGACGGAAGAATTGAGAAGAAGATGTTGAAGGTCCATTAAGGAGAAGTAGGAAGATTAAGAAGATGGGTGGGGGTGGGAGTAGGGTTAGATTTTGTTTTTATTTTAACTAGTGTTCGACATCGTGCGTTACGCGATGATCAAATTTTATATTAACCAAACCGTAAAATCTGTTTTTGTTGACTACTTTCATAAATTTGGAATATGTTGCAAGTCCACATACAACAATTTATTTTAGATAAAGATTGGTTTTGAGCATATTCAATTAATAAAGTTACGAAATATGTTAGATGTATGATGAAAATTATTAGTAACAACTATAGTTTAAATATTTATATGTATTAGAGACAGAAATTGAAAGGTAGGTTGTTGTATGATCAAAAAGTTAAAAAAAAAAACAATAACATAGCCAACAAAAAACAAAAAAAAACACTTATGTTTAAATAAAGGAAAATGAATGATTAATTAAAATAAAGAAAAGGAAAATGAATGGTTAGTAACATTAAAGGAAAATGAAAAGTTAATTTACATAAATTACAATAAATTGAATGACTAATTAAAACAATTAATAGAAAATGAATAGTTAATAATAAAAAAGGGGAAAACACTTGGTTAATAACAATTGCAATAGGTGTGTAAAATTACTTAAAAGACCATCATGTTTGACATATGGTGACGGAAAAATCTTTAACATATTCAACATTTTAAAAAATCAAAAATTTGAGAAAAAAAAGGGAGAAGACATTCTAAAAATTAGAAGATGCCACATCAATTCTTTAGGATTCTCATTTATATATAGCGATCAATTGGAAACCAGTATTACATTGGAAACTTTGGAAACCGAAATCAACCAATCAGTGAATTTCTTTTTTTTATTTTTAATTGAAAAGGTTATTTTTGTCTTTTACATTATTTCATAATATATATGGTAACTGTTATTATTATTATATTAATAATTATTTAATTTTAATTTAGCTTATATATGGTAATAATAATCATTGATTAATTTAAAAATGAGATATTTAATTTAGGTAAATTATTTAATTTTAATTTAGCTTATATATGGTAATAATGAAACAATAATGCTAACACGATTACCTGATGAATCTATTTTCATTATGAAACAATAATGCTAACACGATAAACCTGATGAATCTATTTTCATATACGGATATGCAACTGAACAGGTAATGAAACAAAAATGGGAAGTTAACAAAAATGGCACAAACTCATCATGTTTCATTATGAAACAATAATGCTAATACGATGAACCTGATGAATCTATTTTCATTATGAAACAATAATGCTAACACGATGAACCTGATGAAATCTATCATCCAATGAACTCTAACAAGCATTGGTAATTAGGACATAACACCACTTTTTTCTTTCCATTTTCACACTCTACATAAAATCAAACCGAATGTGCTTTATTTCATTAATACGTGTTTATACTTTGCATTTCGCCACATTAATACAAAGATAGACAACTAATATTAATAAATTTCAAAGTTTATCTTCTAATTAAACATGTTTGTCATTTGGTGAGGTATACCTCAGTTTCTTCAAAAGTTGTGAGAATATACATTTCATTTAATATAAAAAGAAGGTTGCTTTCGAGATCCAGTGGACCAATTCAATGAGATAACCGAGAGCTTATCAACATGGGAAAGAGTTTATATCTGCTACAATGGATTTGGGGTTGGATATTCAGTTTCCACATATATTTAATTCTCTTTTGGTGCAGATGACGTTAATGTAACATATGTTTTAACTTTTAAGTAGTATATGAGTATATTCAAGGAAAAAAAGTAATTAAAAGAAACTTCCCTGTAAACTCGAACTTGGGATGGATGTATCAATTTTAATATTAAAATTGATATATATATATATATACTAGAAGCGTACTCGCGCAATGCAGCGAGATACGTCACGATTTTAATGTTTCATTTTATTTTTTTGTCGATTTACAGTACGACTTTGGATGGTTTTGAGAAAGCGATAATGTTTTTTTTATAAATTTATTTAATTTAGGCTTAATAATATAATATTTTTTATATAAAAAATTGAGCATTTTATTAAAATTCAATGATTATCTTATATTTTTTAATGACATCTAGAAAAAACAACCAATTACATATTTAATAATATAATTAAAACAAATTTATAGTAATATAATATATTAATTAATAGTGATACATGGAAAGGTCTGCATAAAAGGAAGGCCCTGTGCATACCAAATTGGTGGGTGTTAGAAGTCTGCAGTAGTATTATGTATCTTGTGCTTTGATACTTGTAAATTAAGAGATTTTTAAAATCTTGCATAAAATGATGATACATTGTGCCTAATAATTTGTATTTAAGAGTTTTTTATCCGTACTTTATAATATAGTATATATATATATGTATATATATATGTTGTTTACAAGTTCTTGAAAAATTTGTGAACCTTTAACTAGAAGTTTACATGGGTTGAGTTGGACGAGTTGGGGCCATTTGAACAACTAAAATTAACTATTTCGGTTTCAAAAATTGCAACCCATTCAACCCTCTTTAAATATATAACTCAACCTATTACCTTTCGGGTTGGGTGGTTTGAACGTATATTTAAAAAAACGATTGTGTTAGAATTTTAAATAAATATGAGTACTTAATCACTCGAAAATACCATAACAATTTGATTTTATGTCTAATTTCTATAAGTACTAGAAGCGTACTCACGTAATGCAGCGAGATACATCACGATTTTAATGTTTCATCACAATATTAGATTGCGTGGGAAATTTTATAATGAAATGAAATTAAAAAAAAATATTTTATTACATTTTAAAAGAAAAATAATTTTTTTGATGAAAAGACAAATGCTCCTCGTTTTCATAGTAAAAAAATAACAAAATTTATATTGCGTGGGAAATTTTATTTTTGGTTTCAATTAATCTAAATAAAATAAACCTTTTTGCCATATTTGAGACACAAAATCAAAAGACATATTTAGCCTTGAAATTTATATTGCGTGGGAAAGGTGTTCGATGAAATGTCTGAGAGAAATGTAGTTGTACAAATCTCAAGCAAAAGAAAAATGTAGTTGCACACTTTTTTTTTGCAAGGTATTTCTAATAATAATTTTGTGTTTCCTTGCTTATAAATATTTGTTCCCATGAAAGTAATTTGTAAATTCAGGATTGGTGAAATAGTCATCATGATGGTTTCTAAACAAGTCTTCCTTGGCTTTTTGTGCATTAAAATATGAAGTTTTACTCTCAACTTTCTTAGCTTCATGACAAAGCCAGATTTTTGAAGAGTAAGTTAGAATTAAGGTATCATTTTCAGACTATAATATTTGTTCATTATATATTGACAAACTCATTGTCCATAACTAAATTAACTGGTATAGCAGATTGCCAATATTCTTTAGAATTAAACATAGGTTACTTTTTATTATTAGTATTTTTTTTGGTAACTGTGGGTTTTCGGGCCAGCTTACGCCCACCGACTAATCCCCGGGCGACCACGAATGGTCTGGAGTCATCGCAGGTGAACCTCCATGGCCACAAGGGCTTTGACAACATCTGGATTTGAACCCAGGGTAGATGAGATTTTCCACTACATCCCTCAAATGTTTTACCAGTGCGCTACAACCCAAGTGGTTTATGTAAGATCTTGGTTTCTTTTTTTTTCATGTGTCTTAAAGGGTGATAAAGTGAGTTTGGTTTTCTGTTATGAGGTTGGTGTCCCAAGTCTATGAAACTCTAAATAATTTAGCTACTCAAATTGCTTTTGACGATATGCAAGTTGGTCATGATGATGATGACTTCTTGGTGAAGGAGTCTGATTGATTTACCCGTTATCGCTAAGGAAAACATCAAATTACTATGAATGATCATTTTGGAACATTTTTTCTTAAGTTGAGTTTGAAGGTTGAGATATTTTAACCCCTCTGGTTGGTCTTAACTTACCTTTTATTCATATCTTTACAAATTCTTATCAACAAGACTATTTGACATTTATTTTTTCTTAGCATTATAACTTGTAGTTCAAGTCAAGTCAAGTAGTTGGTAAAGTTTCTACCATACTTCTTCACTTGCAACTTGTGTGACTGAACTTTGGGTTCAAAATCATTTCAGTGTTCACTAAATTCAGTAAAGATCTTATTTGATGCTCTTTTCCTCTATTGAACTCTTTCACTCTTTGTCAAGACCATATAATTCACAAGAAATTTCGAAGCTTTCACTGTTTTGAACTACACAGATTTTTTAGGAGAGTCCGAGATTGTAATGATACCCTATTGCCTTGCTTCCAGGTCCTTCCCCCAGAGATCGTTGATCCATTGCTACTTGTCATTCATGAAATTTGCTCAAGAAACTTAATGGAAAGTTTCCAGTATCATATTGGAATAAAATGAGTTGGTTTTCATCTTTTACATCCTATTATTCTCATGATTTCATCTTTCAATGGCTATTTGAACACTCATGTTCAACTTTTAGTGTTAGCTCAACAAGTATGCTTTTGAGACATTACAAAGTTAACATTGATTGCTTGGAAGCCGTTTACTCAAACACTTGTCCAAGCACTTGCTCGCTAAGCCCTTACTCTTAAGAGTCAACACTCTAACTTACTTTACCGGGTAAGATTATAGTCCATTAATATGGTATCGTATGCAACAATTTTCTCGGTTTGTACTTACCGAGTAAGATTCGTCTTTGTGCAGGCTGCCAAGATTCTTGCAAATCTGATTGTAATGGGTTCTGGAATACTGGCAAGGGCTTTTGTTCAAGCATATCGTCGGGCCCATCAAAGTAAGTTTCTGAAACCATGCCTTATGTCGATTTGTATGGTTCACCCCTCAATGTATTTGTTCAGTTCTCATTGTGAAGTTCCCTTTTTTGGGTGTTGTATTTATACAAAGTCCTCTACATGGATCAAATAGTTATTACCAACTGTAGAAATGGTGGTGAATCCCATGATCTGGATTGCATGATGAGAACACCGGTTGGATTGCAAAGTTTTGATTAATCACATAGATACTACTTGTAATTTACTCTTTATTTAAGGGTGCATTTGATACATAAGATAAGATGGGTATGCGCTATGTCTATGTATGTGTCTATAAATTAATTTATTGGTTTATTTCTATTGTAATTTTTATTTTTATACCTTGTATTACTAATAATCATTTTATCAATTTCCTATTATCGGTTTCCCCTTGATCAAGTGTACAACTTATTAAGCATTACTTCATACATGTTTGAATTACATAAAGTTAACCAAGGAGTAAGTGATAAACATATTCAAATTTTAAATACAAGATAATTAGCGTTGATTCTTATGTAATTGATATTATCATGTTATTTTCTTTGATTCTTTCCAAGTAATTTGCCACTCAAACATACTAATCGTTAAAAAAAATAGAGGAGAAGTATAGAATGAAGTGTCATCAATGTTAAGATTTATTTCTTGAATTTGGATTGTAAGGAATGTTGATTATATTTAATTCAAGTTTATATTATCTTTTTGATGACGTGTATTCATATGATTAGTGGACATGAATGGGACATGAGATTTTTACCCTAATACGTTTGGATAATTACATGATGGTGAAGATATTTATTAGAGTCAACCATAAGACCGCCATCCAATTGTACTTGAGTTTTGTACAACATCATTTTTGTTTTGTAATGTTTCGGTTTATATATGGACTCTTACAAGCATTGGTAATTAGGACATAACACCACTTTTTTCTTTCCATTTTCACACTCTACATAAAATCAAACCGAATGTGTTTTATTTCATTAATACGTGTTTATACTTTGCATTTCGCCACATTAATACAAAGATAGACAACTAATATTAATAAATTTCAAACTTTATCTTCTAATTAAACATGTTTGTCATTTGGTGAGGTATACCTCAGTTTCTTCAAAAGTTGTGAGAATATACATTTCATTTAATATAAAAAGAAGGTTGCTTTCGAGATCCAGTGGACCAATTCAATGAGATAACCGAGAGCTTATCAACATGGGAAAGAGTTTATATCTGCTACAATGGATTTGGGGTTGGATATTCAGTTTCCACATATATTTAATTCTCTTTTGGTGCAGATGACGTTAATGTAACATATGTTTTAACTTTTAAGTAGTATATGAGTATATTCAAGGAAAAAAAGTAATTAAAAGAAACTTCCCTGTAAACTCGAACTTCGGATGAATGTATCAATTTTAATATTAAAATTGATATATATATATATATATATATATAGGGGAGCGATCAATTGGAAACCAGTATTACATTGGAAACTTTGGAAACCGAAATCAACCAATCAGTGAATTTCTTTTTTTTATTTATATTTTTAATTGAAAAGGTTATTTTTGCCTTTTACATTATTTCATAATATATATGGTAACTGTTATAATTTATATTAATAATTATTTAATTTTAATTTAGCTTATATATGGTAATAATAATCATTGATTAATTTAAAAATGAGATATTTAATTTAGATAAATTATTTAATTTTAATTTAGCTTATATATGGTAATAATGAAACAATAATGCTAACACGATTACCTGATGAATCTATTTTCATTATAAAACAATAATGCTAACACGATGAACCTGATGAATCTATTTTCATATACGGATATGCAACTGAACAGGTAATGAAACAAAAATGGAAAGTTAACAAAAATGGCACAAATTCATCATGTTTCATTATGAAACAATAATGCTAACACGATGAACCTGATTGATTACAATTTACCTTACTTATCATTTTGAAACGGATGATAACGCACGCCTCTCCATAATGGTATCACAATGTATCACAGTGGTGTCACAATGTATCACAGTGGGTATCACAATGCATCTTGTATGTATTTTGAGTATCACGCTCATGATCGTTTGAATGTATATATTTTTTAACATTGTCCATATTTTTAGGTATCACATTGTGTATTATAGTTGTATCACAGTGATATTATAGTTGTATCACAGTGCGTCTTATATTTAATTTGGGTATCACATTGGTGAATGTTTGGGTATCACACTGATAAATGTTTGTATGCGGGTCTCAAAGGTCAGATTTTAGAGAGAGAGAGAGAATCATAATACCTAAAATGCCCTTTAATTTAAAATTAAAGTCAAATTACCAAATATATTAATTTCCTAATTTATTCTTTGATGTGTGGATGAGATTGGATCTCACAGTTATCACAAAAAATACAGTTCTCCCCCCCTATATATATATATATATAGATAGATAGATAGATAGATAGATAGATGATTTTTTATATTTTATAATTTTTTACATGTAACCTATAGAGTAAATGAAAGGTTCACTCATTTAATGATATATTTTATTTTAAAATAATTCAAAAATTGGAGAAAATAGCAACTAATGTTTTAAGCTCTCTCAACATACCACGTCATCTTTGATCTTTCTCCTTTATATAGATACTAGGTACATACCCGCGCGATGCAGCGGAATGTAAGTAAAGAACGAACAATTAATTTTATTTCCTTATAGACATGTCATCAACAATCAACCATGACCTAAGAATCACAACTTATGAAATCATAAACCCATAAAAATATTCAATAATTAATTTATATTACAATTATTGATGAAAAAAATTATAATGATATATTTTATAATAAGAATGAAACGTATTTTACGATTATGTATTTTTAATGTGCTAACGGTGGAAAAAAGTAAAACGTATGGATAGAAAACAAATTAGTTCGTAGATATTCATGATATTTAATAGTAAGGTTAAATTAAAAAAATATTCAATATTGTGCTCGTTTTAAAGATATTGATGAGACGATTATAATGATATATTTTGTAAAAAGAAGAAACGTATTGTTTATTCCATTCTTGTTCGTATATGATTATTTATGTTAACATGATAGGTATGTAAAATAGAAAATAAGAAAACAAGAGATATAAAATAAATTAAATAACTAATTGTAAGAGTGATAAATATAACATTTAATTGAATTTGGAAGTGAAACATTGGGAAATTTTTTTTGGCTTTCAAAGGTTTGTAAAAAACTGTATTAGAATTTTTATAATATAGTAGAGATTACCGTGATTTATTTATAATAAGAATGAAACGTATTTTTAATATATTTTACGATTATGTATTTTTAATGTGCTAACGCTGAAAAAAAATAAAATGTATGGATATAAAATAATTTAATTCGTAGATATTCACGATATTTAATAGTACGGTTAAATTAAAAAATATTCAATATTGGACTCGTTTTGAAGGTATTGACGAGACGATTATAATGGTATAATTTGTAAGAAAAAGAAACGTATTTTTTCATTGTATTTTTGTTCATATACAATTATGTGCGTTAATATGATAAGGGTGTAAAATGAAAAATGAAAAAATAAGGGATATAAAGTAAATTAAATAATCAATTATAAGGGTGGTAAATGTAATATTTTTTCAAAAACCGTTTTTTCCAAAAACTACCTTTTTCAATAACCGTAATAGAATTTTAATATATAGTATAGATATAGATAAGTAGACAAAGTATAAAAATGCACGTTTAAGTTTGGTGAGGTCATATCAAAGATTGTAATACTTCAAGACTTTGTTACAAATCATTGTAGTCATCAAAACTCTAAAAGCGCTGTCATAAATAAACCTCGGCATATGGGCACACACAACGAGTCCCCCGTGAATTTAACCACGGTCACATATTCTGTGGGTAAAGTTCTAGAATCGATTCATCCGCCCTAGAGCCAACAAAGTTAGCCAAGTCCCCCCAGAGTGGGTTCACGTAAGCCACATAGGCTTAACTCTGGTGGACCGTCATCTGCAGGACGCTATGACAACAAAGCCGCTATAGAAGGCTCCCAAATAATGTGCCCATTTATTGGGTTCTTCTAAAATCAATGAAAACTAAACATATGCCACTTGCCCAAATGGCGATCACAGAAATTATAATCTATATATACTTCACATTTTTCATAAACAATCTCATACGAGACACATTTTAATAAAACATCAAAATGTTCAAACAATTGATTCAATAAAACCAAAACCAATGTGTATGTGTGTGTACAATTTCGTATTTGTTGATCACGTTCGGTTGATCAATCACAAGGTGGTGAACCACCTTTAGGAAGGGTCAACTACAACAAATAGTTGCCCACGATTCAAAAGAAATGAAATCCATACCTTAACCAAATTGAGACGTATCATGCGATCGACCGAGACTCACGACGAAGCTTAACCCGATCGATTGCCTATTTAAACCATAAATTACTATTACTCGCATAACATAAAACTTAAAGGCTATCATCTTAAGTTTAATCATGAATTTTTATTCTCTTATACATTAAACCGAACACTTGGTGTGCGGTTAAAAATCTAAATACAAATATCACCATTTTGATTCTAAACTTTACCCTTTTGTAATTTTGACAAACCTAAGCATTTCTAAACATATATTTAATCATAACTTTGCAATATGAATTCATAACCTACCAACCAACTTCAATTACCCAAACTTACAAACTTAAATAACTTAAGAAGAAATTTATACCTCTAGGAAGGGTTCGTCGCGTAGATTCCAAATATGTAATTATTTCTTTGATTAACTTTAAGAATTGAGAGAAAATTTTAGAGAGAAGTATAAAAGTTTAGAGAGAGAAAATGAAATTGAGAATGGCGGTGTGATATGAGATGGAAGGGACGATGACTTATGGATTTGGTTTCATGTTTGTTGTTTTTTTTACATTATATATATATATATATATATATATATAATATTAATAGAAGTTAAATTAAATTACAGTTTTAACCCCTCAACTATCTTTGATTTGTCATTTTAATTACGGTTAAATTCGGGTAAGAATAATTACACGTTTTTTTTAAACGGGGTCTTACAATTATTCCCCCCCTTAAAAGAGATTTCGTCCTCGAAATCGAATTTAGACAGGAAACTTATATTGATTAAAGAACTCGGGGTACTCCCGTCCCATGTGCTCCTCAGTTTCCCACGTCGCCTCACGTTCAGAATGATTTTTCCATAGAACTTTTACGAAAGGAATCACTCTCTTTCGTGTACCTCTCTCATCACGATCAATAATCGCTTCAGGTTCCTCGCGATAAGAAAGATCAGGTTCTATGTGTTCCAAGGGATATTCAATGACGTGTAAGGAATGATAGTTTCACCATCAGAGTGAAGAGACATGAATACGTTTTGTACGTGAGATAATTGCGGGGGTAAAGTTAATCGATAAGACACAACTCCAACCCCTTCAAGAATTCCGAAGGGATTAATGTATGTCGGGCTCAACTTTCCTTTGAGACCAAAACGTCTGATGCCACGAGTTGGGGAAACCTTTAAGAAAACTTTATCTCCCGGTTGGAACTCGATAGGTCGTCGTCGCTTGTCGGCGTAACTCTTTTGACGAGCCTGAGCCTCTTTCATCATTTGACGTGCAATTTCGACCTTCTCGGTAGTAACTTGTACCAATTCTGGACCTTCGAGAATACGTTCTCCAACTTCATTCCAACAAGTCGGTGTTCGACATTTTTGGCCATAAAGAGCTTCATACGAGGCCATGCCGAAACTCGAATTCCAGCTATTATTATAGGAGAACTCTATTAGGTACAAGTAACTATCCCAACTTCCATGCCATTCCAACACACATGCTCGGAGCATATCCTTCAATGTTTAAATCGTACGTTCAGATTGCCCATCAGTTTGCGGATGTAAGGTTGTACTAAAATTCAAACGTATGCCCCAAGCTTTATGTAAACCTTCCCAAAATCGAGATGTAAAGCGTGGGTCTCGATCGGAGGTAATCGATACAGGAGTGCCATGGAGACGTATAATCTCACGTTGGAATACTTCTATCAAATTATCAATTGACCAAGTTTGTAGGATAGGAAGAAAATGAGTTGATTTTGTCAGTCGGTTAACCACTACCCAAATTACATCGTGTTTCAAGGTCGTGCGGGGTAGTCCGACTACAAAATCCATAGTTACATGTTCCCATTTCCTTACGGGAATGTTCAGCGATTGGAGAAGATTACCCGGACGTTGATGTTCGCTTTTAACTTGTTGACCAGTGAGACAACGAGATACAAAGTCGGCGATATCTCGCTTCATTCCAACCCACCAGTAATGGTTCTGTAAGTCGCGATACATTTTTGTTGTACCCGGGTGAACATAAAATAGATTTATGAGCTTCGGTCAGCATCTGATCTTTAAGCTCCGAGTTATTCGGAACACAAAGACGATCCCGAAACCACAACACGTGATCATTATCGATCCTGAATTCCGAACTAACATTCTCTTGTGCTTGCGGGAAGTTTGCCCATAATTCACTGTCTTCTTGTTGGGCTTCTTTGATCCGAGAAATTAGAGTCGGTTCTACCATTAGATTCGATAGAATTTCCATTTGCGAACTCGGATAGATTTCCAGTCCGAACCGTTCAATTACCAAATCCTACTCTGTAGGAACAAGTAAAGAAGAAACATGTTCCACGACTTTACGACTTAAGGCGTCGGCGACTACATTAGTCTTATCCGGATGATACTGTATATCAACATCATAATCCTTTAGAAGTTCGAGCCACCTTCGCTAGCGCATATTTAGTTCTTTTTGAGTAAATATATATTTAAGGCTCTTGTGGTCGGTGAAAACTTCACATGTCTCACCGTATAAATAATGACGCCAAATCTTGAGTGTGAAGATAACCACAACCAATTCAAGATCATGAGTAGGATAATTGACCTCATAAGGCTTTAATTGACGTGATGCATATGCGATTACTCTACCGTTTTGCATAAGAACACAACTGAGACCTTTCTTTGAAGCATCAATGTAAACTTGAAAACCATCGGTGCCAGATGGTAATACAAGAACATACATGGTAACCAATCGATGCTACAGTTCCTCGAAACTAGATTCTTGTTCAGAACCCCAATTGAATTTGACTCCTTTTTGGAGTAATCGGGTTAATGGTAAAGATATTTTAGAAAATCCTTCAACGAATCGTCTATAATAACCAACCAGACCCAGAAAAGCACGAACTTTAGATACATTCATAGGTCGAGGCCATTTAGTGACGGTTTCAATTTTCGTTGGATCGACTTTAACACCTTCTGCAGAGATTACGTGTCCTAGAAAAGATACTTGATCAAGCCAAAATTCACATTTGGAACATTTTGCGTATCTTTTTCGTTCGAAGAGTTTCCAAAACAATGTGAAGATGTTGATTATGTTGCTCTCTTGACTTTGAGTATATCAATATATCATCAATAAACACGATAACAAAGTCGTCGAGATAATCTTTGAAAACCCGATTCATTAGATCCATAAAGACCGCTGGAGCATTAGTTAGCTCGAAAGGTATTACTAAGAATTCGTAGTGCCCATAGCGAGTTCAGAATGCGGTTTTCGGAATATCACAATCTCGGATACGAAGTTGATGGTACCCAGACCGAAGATCAATTTTGGAAAAGTATCGTGCCCCTTGTAATTGATCGAACAAATCGTCGATTCTCGGCAACAAATACTTGTTACGAATCGTTACTTTATTAAGCTTCAGATAATCAATACAAAGACGCATTGTACCGTCTTTATTTTTGACAAAGAGAACCAGAGTTCCCTAGGGTGAGACACTAGGTCTAATGAAACCTTTCTTCAAGAAATCATCAAGTTGAGTTTTGAGTTCCTTCATTTCAGTTGGAGCCATTCGATAGGGAGCCTTGGAAATAGAAGAAGCTCCCGGGACTAAATCAATGGTAAATTCGACTTCCCGGACTGGTGGTATACCCAGTAGATCGTCGGAAAACACATCAAGATATTCGGAAACAACAGGTATGGTACAGAAGTAGGGATTACCTGTTCAGGATCTTGTAACGAGGCCAAAAAACCTTCGTTACTTTGCCAAGTATACTGCTTCACAGTAATAGAGTTTAAAGCACTAACATCTTCTTTTGGAGTACCTCCTTGGAAGATTGCCTCTGCTTTGTCAATATCCCCACATAATATTTATTTGGCATTACAGTCTATAGTTGAACGGTGGTGTGTCAACCAGTCCATACCCAATATTAATTGAAAGTGGGACATATGCATTGGAAGTAGAGTGACCTCCCATATGCGGTCTCCAATAAATAACGGACAATTTGAAAATCGAGTTAACACACAGATTGAACCACCCATTGGGATAGATATCACCACTGGAAATTCGGTTGTTTATACATAAGGTTTTAATTGGGATTCTAATTGTTCAGAAACAACAGAGTGTGTTGCCCCGGTATCAAACAAAACATAAACATATATGACACTAGACATGGTCAGACGAACCACATCAGCAATATTAGGCTCACTTGTACCCCTTTCTGGGTTGGGGTTGGGGTTACCCTCAATTTGAGATCTGGATTTGCGTGGGTGACCACGTCTCGACATTCTAACACAGTACAATATCAAAATCAGAATTCAAAGCACCTACAGATTGATAATCAATAAATAGAGTTAAATTCTACTCTACCCATTCTAATGTCTACCCAATCCTCACAGGTCAAGCCTATTTAATCTACAAGTCGATACCTATGCTGTGATACCATATTTGTAACATCCCCCGTTCTCATGGTCCGGAACGGGTGATGTCACGAACGGGACTTAACATAATTACACAACTAAATCAGAGCTACTAATAAACTCCAAACATATATTACAATCTAAAATCTTACACTTCAAAAAGTGTTTATAAACTTAGAACATTTATATAATAATGTGAGTCTAAGAACTCCAAAATTTCACGCTCGATCTCAATTCCCGTCCCTGTAAACGTCACTTTGAACCTGCCGTGTCAGAAAACAAAAACACGGCTGAGCACATGGCTCAGTGAATGGATTATAATATAAATTCGTAAATAATAATGAAAACATCAATAACGAAGCATAAGACATAAAAATTTGATTCGAAGAAAGTTCTTGAGACTAAAGTTCATAGTTCATTTAAATCAAGAGAAACGTTTGGTAATATAATCAAAAGCAATAATCTCAAGAACATTTCACACTTTAACTTCAAAACGTAATATAAATAAAGTCCGTCAATTCCAGTCGTGTTTGTGGGGTGATCAGCCACACGAACTGGGTCGGCATGCGGGCACACACAACGAGTCCCCCGTGAATTTAACCACGGTCACATATTTTGTGGGTAAAGTTCTAGAATCGATTCATCCGCCCTGGAGCCAACAAAGTTAGCCAAGTCCCCCCAGAGTGGGTTCACGTAAGCCACATAGGCTTAACTCTGGTGGACCGTCATTTGCAGGACGCTATGACAACAAAGCCGCCATAGAAGGCTCCCAAATAATGTGCCCATTTATTGGGTTCTTCTAAAATCAATGAAAACTAAACATATGCCACTTACCCAAATGGCGATCACAGAAATTATAATCTATATATACTTCACATTTTTCATAAACAATCTCATACGAGACACATTTTAATAAAACATCAAAATGTTCAAACAATTGATTCAATAAAACCAAAACCAATGTGTATGTGTGTGTACAATTTCGTATTTGTTGATCACGTTCGGTTGATCAATCACAAGGTGGTGAACCACCTTTAGGAAGGGTCAACTACAACAAATAGTTGCCCACGATTCAAAAGAAATGAAATTCATACCTTAACCAAATTGAGACGTATCACGCGATCGACCGAGACTCACGACGAAGCTTAACCCGATCGATTGCCTATTTAAACCATAAATTACTATTACTCGCATAACATAAAACTTAAAGGATATCATCTTAAGTTTAATCATGAATTTTTATTCTCTTATACATTAAACCGAACACTTGGTGTGCGGTTAAAAATCTAAATACAAATATCACCATTTTGATTCTAAACTTTACCCTTTTGTAATTTTGACAAACCTAAGCATTTCTAAACATATATTTAATCATAACTTTGCAATATGAATTCATAACCTACCGACTAACTTCAACTACCCAAACTTACAAACTTAAATAACTTAAGAAGAAATTTATATCTCTAGAAAGGGTTCGTCGCGTAGATTCCAAATATGTAATTATTTCTTTGATTAGCTTTAAGAATTGAGAGAAAAATTTAGAGAGAAGTATGAAAGTTTAGAGAGAGAAAATGAAATTGAGAATGGAGGTGTGATATGAGATGGAAGGGACAATGACTTATGGATTTGGTTTCATGTTTGTTGTTTTTTTTACATTATATATATATATATATATATATATATATATATATATATATAATATTAATAGAAGTTAAGTTAAATTACAGTTTTAACCCCTCAACTATCTTTGATTTGTCATTTTAATTATGGTTAAATTCGGGTAAGAATAATTACACGTTTTTTTTAAACGGGGTCTTACAAAATGAAATTAAAAAAATATATTTTCTTACATTTTAAAAGAAAAATAATTTTTTTGATGAAAAGACAAATGCTCCACGTTTTCATAGTAAAAAAAAATAACAAAATTTAGATTGCGTGGGAAATTTTATTTTGGTTTCAAGTAATATAAATAAAATAAATTTTTCTTGCCATATTTGAGACACAAAATCAAAAGACATATTTACCCTTTTCATCTATTATTTTTATTTATTATTAATAAATTAATTAATTTACTACCATATTTAATTGAAATGAATCTTAACCATTGATTATAAAGATCAATGGCTGAAATTTGGTTTCCAAAGTTTCCAATGAAACTTGGTTTCCAATTGATACCTCCCCTATATATATATATATACTAGAAGCGTACTCGCGCAATGCAACGAGATATATCACGATTTTAATGTTTCATTTTATTTTTTTGTCGATTTACAGTACGACTTTGGATGGTTTTGAGAAAGCGATAATGTTTTTTTTATAAATTTGTTTAATTTAGGCTTAATAATATAATGTTTTTTACATAAAAAATTAAGTATTTTATTAGAATTCAATGATTATCTTATATATTTTAATGACATCTAGAAAAAATAACCAATAACATATTTAATAATATAATTAAAACAAATTTATAATAATATAATATATTAATTAATAGTGATACATGGAAAAGTCTGCATAAAAGGAAGGTCCTGCACATACCAAATTGGTGGGTGTTAGAAGCCTCCAGTAGTAATATGTATTTTGTGCTTTGATACTTGTAAACTAAGAGATTTTTAAAACCTTGCATAAAATGATGGTACCTTGTGCCTAATAATTTGTATTTAAGAATTTTTTATCTGTGCTTTATAATATAATATAGATAAATATAAATGTCAAGATATATATCAAAAAGTAAAAAGAAAAAAAAAACTTTGAACCCCTTTGATTAACAATGATGGATTTTTGCTCTGTGACTTTTTTGGAATAAATTTTATTTAGGGACTCTTTGTTTGTCTCTTAATAGTTCCATTAAGATGCAACATCTGAATCTTTAAGAAGTGAATCTTGTTTGGCAAAAAAAGTCTGTCTCTTAATGGTTCTAAAAACATCTGAATGATTTTGTATCTTGTACCTCCCTTAACCATTCAGCGCCCTAATTTCATCCTGAACAATTACCAAACAACCATATTTCATTTTCCACTATATCATAAGAGTCTCTTAATCATTCTGACCACTTAGGGGGTGTTTACTTGGGCTTAATGAGCTTAATGACAAAACCGGCTTATTCGCACAAACGTTTGGAGTGTTTACTTGGGGCTTAATGACAAAATCGGCTTATTCGCGCAGACATTTCCGGCTTATTCACTAAGTAGGGGAAAGATGTGTTGTCCCCATTAAGACACATCTTTGACATTTCTACCCTTTAAAAATAAAGACATGCCTACCCTCCTACTCAATAATCACGCAATAAAAACCTAGCTGCTCGATTTCACCTTCACTTGTTCGATTTCGATTTCACCTTCACCGCTCGTTCGATTTTACTGCTTCGAGTTTATTGCTGGTTCGATTACACTATTTCAATTCACTGTTGGTTCGATTTCAACCCTAGACAATAATTTCCTTTGGTCGATTTCTCCAAAGGTAATGATTTTACTGATTGTTCGATACTTGTTTCTTCTCCATACTCGATTGTTGTTCCATACTTGTTTCTTCTGTCGATTGTTGTTCCATACTTATTTCTTAAGTCGATTGTTGTTCCATACTTGTTTTCTTCAGTCGATTGTTGTTCATTACTTGTTTTTTTAGTCAATTTTTGTTCCATACTTGTTTCTTCTCCATAGCTGCTCGACATTTTTGCAATGTAGATTTTTGTAACCATGATTTCTACAATGTCGATTTCATACTTGTTTCATACTTGCTACTTTTTGTTTGAATTTGGCTACATTGTGTTTGAACTTGGAAGTTTAAGTACTTAATGAATTTTTGTTTGATTTTTTTAATTATATCAATGAATTTATGAATATATGGCTTAAAAAATAAACAAAAATTTATAAAACAGCTTAAAATTCATATTCATGGGTAAATTGGTCATTTCTGTTATTCAGACTGTTAATTCAGATAAAAAAAGTAAACAACAACATCAATTTATCCATACAGTACTTAATGAAAAATTTGGTAAACAACCCCTTAATCATCCTGCACAAAACCATTCAACAACTGCCAAACAACCCCTTAATCAATTACATTTCTAAGACTTGGAATGTAGTGCTAAGCACTTAAAGCATATTAGTTGGAGTAACGAACTATTTAATGAGGTTGGTTTGTTCGGTTTATTTTTCGAGTTGAGAAGAATGCGTTAGCAGTTGGATTTTTTTTGCACCCCAACTTTTAATAGGTACCAACTAACTTAAAATCATTGGTTCTATAAATCGGTCTAAACTTTTGGCTCCTCATATGCGGTTGATTATGAGTTTTGTTTTATAAAATTCAAGCATATTATAAGTAATATGTATGTAATAATAAATAATAAATGATTGTATAATATAGTGAAAATATTCTATGAATATACTCAGGGACGGATGGCCTGCAGGGCTATCAGGGGCCATGTCCCCTAAACTTTTTCAACCTCCAGGTAAGGAGCAGCTCAAGCATTTCATTAATTACAATAAAAATTAGTTTGGAACCCTCCACTTCTAATCCATCAACTCCCTAACTTCTGATGTGGCTTGGCAGCTTTATGCATAAGAGGTTCAACAAAGTGATGAGCTTAATTAAATTTTTTAATACATTAACTTCAATGATGATTTTTTAATAACCTACATTTTTTGATAATTAAAACCTTTTATTAAAGATACTCTGATATGATCACGAAACTTATCGAAGATTTGTTGCTATTTTACATTCAATAAACAATTGTGTCAATGGTTGGTAAGTAGGGACGGACTTACAGTGGTGCCTACGGTGGCACGTGCCACCATATTGTTTTTCCGCCGTAAGGTAAAAAAAAAAATTAGGTCTGTGAAAGGTGCAACCGTATCGTTTTAGAATATGCAACCGTATTATTTTAAAAGTGCAACCGTACCTCGTAATCAACCAAAAAGAACTCTTGAAATCAACAAAAAAACCCGAAAAAATATCTTGAAATCCACAAATAATACCGAAAAAGTATCTCGAAATCGATAAAAAAAAACTTTAAAATCCCTCGAAATCAAGTAAAAAACTTTAAAAATCCCTTGAAACGGCGGAATTAGGCTAAAAACACATCGGACGATACTGAACATTGGTAAAAAGATGAAGACACATTAATAAAACCATATTATAAAATATGGTGCCACCGTATGAAAAAGTTCTTGGGTCCGTCTATGTTGGTAAGTTTTAAAAGTTATATAATATATTAGGTCCGGCCCTTGCGGTTGTGAAACTTGTGTTCCGCCCCTGAATTGTAACCCCCAGAAATTTCGGTAAGTATGTCCGTAAAACCTTATCCTATCTTTTGCGTATAGTAGGACATCACCTCGTGATTTTACCTTGTTTAAGTGGACCCTTGAGCACGAAAACCATAACCGAAAGGTCTAGAGGAGTTGAGCATCGTTGGGAGCGAAATCGAGCCCGGAGCAGGGTCGACGATTGTGCCCGCGATTATGACACCTTGTCAATATCGCAGGTCACAATCGCGAGAGGGAGATACTCTACGGTATAAGCGGCGTGATTGTGCCGGCGATTGTGACCAATGTCACTCTCGCCTGGCACTCTCGTTGGAGATGTACCGATAAATCCTTGGAGCGGGCGATAGTGCCCCGACGATTGTGACCATATCACTCTCGTCGGGCAAGGTCGCGAGTGGGCTTTTGGGTATTAATCAGACCTCAGCCGACCATAACTCATTTATTTCACTTCTAGCTTTGTGTAGGGCGATTTTCTTGAGCTCTAGGTAAGTCTCATCCTCTCTCTTCATTCATTGCTCATAAATGGAACCTTAAGACTCCTTATTCCTCATTATAGGTTGTCAAGTATCTAGTGTGAAGATCTCAAGTTCTCAAGTTCAAGATCCCCATCTTTTCATCTAGACTTTTTAGGGTTTTCAATAAAACCCACATTGTGAGTCATACTTCATTTTCTTAAACTTTATACATGTCAAAACACTATATTTTAACTCCTAGACATCTCCTTGATTTTTGGTTCATGTTTGTGAGACTTTGACCTAATTGTTGTATTTTTGGAGATTTTATGGTTTTTACCACTGTCAACTAAAATGAAGGGTTCCAACACATATGATGAGAAATATGGTTTACTTACATATTTATGTGGATTTCTTGAAAGCATATACATATTTTCACTTTTATGATTCTCATACTTATGAGTGGGTCTTACTGGATGAAATGAATCTTTGTGAGAAAAATACATGGAGTATTGTTGTTATGGTCTATGACCAAATTAAAAAGGGTGTGTCATTTGAAAGATGTTTTGGTAAAAGAAACATATTTGGAAATGGAAAATGGCCACATTATGACTCATGATTGGACTTTGCATTTTCTTATCAGCAGTTAACCATAGAAATGCATTTTTGGATATAAATGGTATTAAGAACTATATGTTTGATTATAGTTGGTCACAAATGAAATTGTAACAAGTCTAGACTATTACTAGTAGATCAATAAGTATAGAGTCGACTTGATTATTGGGGATAACTCCCGTTTGTATCTAGTTGAGACATTGGGCCCTAGGGTGGCAACTTGGTATGGTTATGTGGGACCGGATACTAGTCGTGGGTCGTAAATGTAAATCCTAGCGAATGAGCATGACTAGGGATCATTGGGTTCCCTCCCCCACATCTTAGTACGAGCCGGCGTGTTCGTGGCCTTGATCCTAGTATGGTGAGTTCAATAACTTGGAAAGTGACCTACTTTGTGTTCCGCCACAATCCTTGGAAAATCGGGTCTTCCCGTCATCGCAAGATGTATTTTGGACCGCAAGGTCATTAAGTGTTTATCAAATCATTTACGAATGCGATTGGTGAAAACGATTTACTCATGTTGTATTTAAATTTCTTACTAATTATCGTATAAACTGTATGTTCTCTTTTGGCGTAGTGGTAAGCGCTTGAACCTAACAAGTGGTATCAGAGCAGGTCATGGGTTCGAATCCAATGGAGTGCATTTAAATGCCAAAGGCATGCTGTGCAGCCATTGACTTCTAGCGAAGATCTTGTTAGTGTTGGCAGATGCTTAGGGGGGGGGGGGATTGTTGGGTCTTTGACCAGCATCTTCCTAAATCGAAACGTGGTGCTGGCTGCTACGCTATATGGAAATAAAGTTGCGCCTTCTCCATCAGCAATTGCTTTTGGCGTAGTGGTAAGCGCTTGATCTTAACATTCTCACTAGCCATCGGCAATTGCTTTTGGCATAGTGGTAAGCGCTTGATCCTAACATTCTCACTAGGCTTTTAGCCTAACACTTTTTCTCAAATGACATGTATAACAGGTTCCCTTAGCGGCGGGTCGTCAAAGAGTTGAGTGAAGAGCGTGGACTCTTGAGGGCATTTTTGAGATGATAGATATTAGAGTCTTGGCGTTTAAAACAATTTACTTATTTTGGAAAATTTGGGTTGACAACCTATGTAATCTAGATAGAAGTGGTTTAGATTAGTTTGTTGTCGATTTCCATAATTCTTATGCAGGTTTTGTAAACGCTTACACTTTTACTCTTTTTGGGTGGTTCGCTCCAAATACAAACGTCATATTTCTGAATTTTCAGTTTTTAAAATTACTCTAAATTTTAGGGTGTTACAAAGTTTCTTGCATTGCATATTAATATAATCATGATTGGAATTTTGAAAACAAAGTTACAAAAAATTGAAAAAAAAAGTATATCATATAAGTATCAAATTAAAGTGATAAAAGTACATATTCTTTATATAATTTGTGTAATTAAAAAATTAATTATATCTAATATAATTGAGATATTGTTTCTAATTGTGATAAATCTTTGAGTTTCCAAAACATGATCTCTTCATATAAAGAAGGTAATATGAGTTTCTAAAACCTTTCAAGCTTCCATTTTTATTGTCTATAAATGAAAAAAAAATAAGAATATTATAAAAATTAAAATATTTTACATGTATTATTGATATGTACATAATATTTTAACTCTTGCATTCTCAAAAAATTAAGGTCCCATTGTTTCGTTTGCAGGATTAAATTGGATTTGGATGATTTTGGAATTGTATGTCATTCCAATCTCTTGTTTTACTTGAAAGATTACCATGATTTAAAATCCGGAGATTTCATTTGAAATCCCACAAACATAAATTTTGAAATCTTACGACTACAAGATGGGAGGATGTGTGATCTATGTTGCTTAAACAATTCCGATTGACCACAATTGGGTTCCTATGCGAGCAGTTCCAGGCACCTTAATTCAAAAATCTTTCGTGTCCCTTTATTATGATACATGTGAGATATCAAACGCTACTGCTCTAGTACTGGTGTAGGTTGCCATTGTACGCATATTTTTTTAGGATTTGTATTTAATGATATTTTAAAATATGTTTTAAATTATTTTTTATAATAATCAATTTATAAAAAAATAATTTAATTATTTATAATTTGTTTTTATAAATTATTTATAAAAAAATGAAATTCCTTTACATTTCAAATACAAACCAAACACCAAAAATTTCAAATCCTTCTATTAAATCTAAATGGGTCAAAATCATTACATCAAACCAAAGGAACTAAATAAAGTTTTAAAAAAGAGATCAAATCTAAAATGTTTTATAATAGGGAAAAGTCCAAAAAAACCTAATGGACTTTAGTGTTTAGAGTGATTAAATCTTTGGACAATTTTTTGGAACAAATAAGTCCTTAGACATTTCAAAACACACTAAATAAATTTTTGGACTTTTCAAAACCTGTTAAATACATCCTTATTACTTAAAAATGTAACTTGCAACCTACATAACAGATAAAACTACAAATTAAAAAAAACAAAAAATATGTCACCTACTTTATCCCCCTACAGATTAAAAAATGGAAAAATTAATTAAAATAGTTAATCTTATCAACTAAATTCATTTTTTAAAAACTTTTCAAAATCTCTTTTTAAAATAGTCTAAGTTTATGCATAATTTTTTTTTGCCTTAAGAATTGTTTTTGGCAAAATAATAATAATAATAAAAAATAGAAAACATATTTATAATTTGTTATTTAATTTACTTTATATCTTCTGCTTTTTTAATTTCAGCTAACTCTTTATTATATTAATACACATAATCGTATATTAACTAAAATACATTAAAATGAATATGTTATTTTTTCATATTACACGACTATAATTGTCTCGTCAATGCGTTTAAAATGAGCTTAATATTGAATTTTTAGGATTTAATATCATATTATTAAATATCATAAATACGTACGAAATATATTTAATATTTACACTTTCTATCTTTTTAGGGTTATTTATTTAATAATATAAGATAAATCTGTAACTATAAGTATTAAAAATAGTTTGTACGTATTTGTGATATTGAATAATATAAGATTAAGTTAAAAAACAATATTGAGTTCATTTTGAACGTATTGACGAAACGATTATAATGATATAATTTGTAAAAGAAGAAACCATTTTTTTTTATATTTTAGT
This sequence comes from Arctium minus, assembly GCA_954870635.1. Classification (NCBI taxonomy): domain Eukaryota; kingdom Viridiplantae; phylum Streptophyta; class Magnoliopsida; order Asterales; family Asteraceae; genus Arctium; species Arctium minus. The sequence goes on along the minus strand of OX941083.1, from coordinate 74,557,920 downwards.
TATTATACGATTATGTGTTAACATAATAAAAATGTAAAATGAAAAAGTAATGCATATAAAATAAATCAAATAACTAATTATAGCTTTATAAGGATGAAAAGTGTATTTTTTTTTCTAAAACTATAAGCAAAGTGAATATTTATACATAAAATTTTCTATGTAAGGATGTTTTTTATTTTATTTTTTTGGAAAAAACAATCCTTACATAGAAAAAAAACATTATGTGCAAACTTTAACTATTTTAGAAAAAAAAAACTTTGAAAAGTGGTTAAAAAATGAACTTAGTTGATTAAATTGACTTATTTCAGTTAATTTCCTCATTTTTAGTTTGTAGGTGGATAAAGTACGTGACATTTCTTTTTTAATTTGTAGTTTTATCTGTTATGTAGGTTGCAAGTTACATTTTTTAAGTAATAAGGATGTATTTAACAGGTTATCAAAAGTCCAATGATTTATTTAACGGGTTTTGAAATGTCCAAGGACTTATTTGTTCGAAAAAATTGTTCAGAGACTTAATCACTCCAAACCCTAAAGTCCGTTGTTTTTTTTTTTTACTTTTCCCTTTATAATATCCTATTAAATATTGATAATATATATTTATTTTCTTGAGTAAATTACATTTTTAGTCCTTGTGGTTGACACCCATTATCAAGTTTGGTCCCTCTTTCAAACTAATTACAATTTTGGTCACTATGGTTGTTATTTCATTTCATTTTTGGACATTTTATCTTTTTCATTTTTTTGTTTTACTATATTATATAGTAAATTACAATTATAGTCCTTGTGGTTTGTTTGTTTTTTTTTCATTTTTCATTTTATACCCTTATTATTATTAATTAACGATAATTTTAACCAAAGATACATTAAAAATACGTATTTGACTTTGTAAATTATACCACTAAATTTTTTTTGTCGATACTTTTAAAATAAGTTAAATATTAAATATTTTTATACTTTGATGAATATTATCTGATATATATATATATAGATAGATAGATAGAGAGAGAATTCAAACGAGAACAATATCTATTTAAAAGAACACGAGAACTAACAAAATCATTAGTGATTTTACATTAACAAACGAAAAAATGACTTTGGCTGCGGCTTCAGGCCCGTGTGACTTTTTTACGCGTTAATGTAAAATCACTATTTGTTAGTTCTCGTGTTTATTTTAAATAGTTATTGTTCTCGTTTGATCCTCCCTCTCTATATATATTTGCAAATCCTTCTTCACTAATCCAAAAAAAAAACTTTTTATTTTAAGTTGTCTTTAAAAAAGTATCATTTTTTTCTTATTTATGTAATATAAAAATCGAAATTTATCTATATATCTATTAATAAAAAAATGTATCATTTTTAGATAGTTCATTAATTATATATTTTTAAAATGTGTATCAATTAATATAATTTATAATATTCTTATTAAAAATCAAAATATAAACTTAAATTTATATAGAGAATGATATTCGGTTTTATTCCAAACTACAAACCATATACCCAAAAAATTCCAGCATTTCAAATTCCAAATCACTCGAAAACATTACGTCAAACCAAACGAGCCCTTATTGCTTTGTTTGATAAAAAATACAGACTCATGAACTATGCATATTTCACCTTGTAAATCATTTTTTTTCTAATCCACTGATTCATGAAAATAAATAAAATAAAGAAAATGTGTAATTGTTAGTTGGTTATTTATTTTTCGTTATGATAAATTTAAGTTTATATTTTGAAAAAAAATATATTATAGAGGGTTTTTTATTTCATCCACATTTAATAAAAATATTTAATTAATTAAAATATCTAAAATCGATACATTTTTTTAATTAATAGACATAGATAAATTTCAATTTCTTTTTCTTACATAAATAACGAAAACGATAAATTTCTTAAAGACATCTTAAAATAGAAAAGTTTTTTTTTTCGGATACGGATTTGTAGATATATATAAAGTAAATTGCATAAAAATTTCAAAATATTCAATACATAATTTATTTTAAAGTTATCTACAAGATTTTTTTTCTAATGGTGTAATTTACAAAATAAAATACGTATTTTTAATGTATTGTTAATTAAAGCTATCATGAATGAATGAATTAATTAATATAATAAGAGTATAAAATGAAAAATGAAAAAAGGTAGGAAAGAAAAGAGAAAGAAAAAGACAAACTACAAGGACTATAATTATAATATATTATATAATCTAATTAAATGAAAAAAAATAAAGAAAAGGTGAAAGAACCAAAATACCCTTAATGTAACTAAGCTTTTTAGCTTAAGTTGGTCAGAGGGAATGACAACCATAATGACCAAAATTGTAATTAGTTTGAAAGAGGGACCAAACTTGATAATGAGTGACAACCACAAGGACCAAAAATGTAATTTACTCTATTTTCTTTGAAAAAAAAACACTAAGGGGTTGTTTGACAGTTGCTGAATAGTTTAGTGTAGAATGATTAAGAGGTTTTTATGATATAGTGTAAAATGAAATATTGTTGTTTGCTAATTGTTAATAATGAAATCAGGGTTCTTAATAGTTAAGGGAGGTTAAGATACAAAGTCATTAAGAGGATTTTGAAACCATTAAGATGCAGCCATTTTTTTTGCCAAACAGGATTTACCTTTTAACGATTCAGAGATTGTCTCTTAATGGAATCATTAGAAGGTAAACAACAAACAACCCTAAAGCTAACTGGGGTCAACCGAAAAGCGACCAAGGGCGTTTGGTCTCTTATCGGTTGCGTTCATGGATGCCATTGAGACGAACCACTAGTTTTGAAGTCAATATATATCTACCACGACAATTAATATAAGAAGACGTGTGTAGGTATTTCAACTTCTTTTGTCATAATTAAGCTGCAATTCATTTAATAATTAATAATCCAAAACCAATCTCATGCAATTTCCTTTATTTATCATCGATCGTTAATTGATTGATCAAATATATGTTCGCATCGCAACTGCAACTGCAACTGCTTGAGGAGAGATGAGTCGTATTTAAACATGATATCATTATTAATCTCCAATTTCAAACATCAACAACAAAATTTGACACAAATTACCAACTCCACAAGTATTATATATATAAATAAGATGCATCAGACAGAGTATGTATATTAATATTAGAAGAGGAAGGCAGAAGCTAGTGCGAAGAGAGAGGCGATGGCAGTGGGAACGAAAACCGTGGTAGCATCGGAGATGGGACCAGGAGCAGGGCCATCAACGGCGGTGACAGTTGAGACAGCAATCATCATCATCATCACCAGCATTACGGAGAGAAGCCTCATCATCTCCATTTTTGATTGTTTGAAATTGTGGAGATCTATCTGGTGAGAGCTGTGGGAAGGAAAGGGGGGTCGTGTGTTGGGGTTTTATAGGAAGAAGGGAACGTGAGAGAGAGAGAGAGAGAGGAATACAAATCATTTGGTAAACTCTATATTTTCTTTAATAAATCGTTACCTTATTTAATACTTCCCCATTTTAAATAAATACCCACAATAAAAATGGTATACCATTTTATAAATTATTATACTTTTTTAAATAAACAAATAACACTTTTACTTTTAATTCTCATAATTAAAGGTAGAATGAGAATGAAAACTTGTTTTTGAAAATGAAAAACTTATTTTTAGGACAAACTAAAAGAAAAAATGTAGACATTTTAAAAAAAAAAGGTAAATTATATTAAGAGAGAAGAAACAATAAAACAGAGACATTGAGGGGATCTGCGAGAAATAGAAAAAAACACTTCAAGATCCTTGAGGAAACCAAAACCTAAAACAAAAAATGTTGACATTTAATTTGGGACGGAGAGAGTATATATATATATATATATATATATATATATATATATATATATATATATATATATATATATATATATATATATATATATATATATATAGTGTTTGGTTCATTTGAAAAATGGTAAATATATGAGAAATAGAGAAGTAATCCTAGCCATTCATATGGTCAAGATCGGATTTGACTAGTCAAATATTGCGGATTTGACCGGTCAAAAATTGCGGCTTTGACCGGTCAAAAGTTGCGGCTTTGACCGGTCAAAAGTTGCGGCTTTGACCGGTCAAAAGTTGCGGCTTTGACCGGTCAAAAGTTGCGGCTTTGACCGGTCAAAAGTTGCGGCTATCCCAAAAATAGAAGGACAATTTCGTAAATTTTACAAAACACACGGGCTGTGTTCATATATGAACATGTATAATTCAAATATGAACTATATGTTCATATATGAACCAGTGCAATTCACCACTGAACTCTTTTAACTTATTCATATATGAACCTTTGTGATTCATATATGAATCAGTTGAACTAACTAACAGATTCATATATGAATCTTTGTGAATCACAAAGATTCATATATGAATCTGTATGAATCACAAAGATTCATATATGAATCAGTTGAACTAATTAACAGATTCATATATGAATCTTTGTGATTCATACAGATTCATATATGAACTCATCCCGTGTATTTTACGAAATTACCCCTCTACCTTCTATAGACCACACAAGAAATTATTCGGTGCTTCGCGGTCAAAGCCGCAAATGTTGACCAGATGAATGGCTAAGATTACTTCTCTATTTCTCATATATTTACCATTTCTCAAATGAACCTCTCCCTATATATATATATATATATATATATATATATAGCCCCATTCATTTGCTAACCACGACATTTGTGCTAACCGTGCTAACCAATCTGGACCGTTGGTTATTTAGATCAATGGTTCACAATTAATTAGAATTTTGATTAAAATAAAATATAAAAAAACGGTTTATAAAAATAAAATGCATGTATGCACAGGAGTATTTCGGTCAAAATACATTTCCTATTATATTTTAATTGAAATTTATTTTAATTATTTTTGAAGATAATCACGGTGCATGAAATCAGGGAGAATCTTAAATTTAAATTATGCAGTTATTTTTGGGAGTTATCTTTTCAATTTGCAATTATCATTTTTTATTTGATTTTATTTTGTCAAATCCATGATTCATATTAACCATGATTCATGTATTCCGGCGACCACTTTCAGCGTGACGGAGATTTCAAATCCATGATTCAGATTAACCATGATTCATATTTTCAATTTGCAATTATACTTTTTTATTTGATTTCGTATTTAGCTGCTGTTCTTCAAGCACTTCTGAAAGTGGTTGCCGGAATCGAAATCTCCTTCACGCTGACGTCAAAATCTGACGGAGACGACGAAGATGACGAATTCGCAGATCTTTACGTAGTGAAATGGACATCGCTCATGATCCCGCCGATAACGATCATGATGGTGAACTTGATCGCCATTGCTGTCGGGTTTAGCAGGACGATTTACAGTATGATACCGCAGTGGAGTCGTCTTCTTCAGTTTTTGGGTGTTGGCGCATTTGTATCCGTTTGCGAAATGGTTGATGGGAAGAAGGGGAAGAACACCGACGATCGTGTTCGTGTGATCGGGGTTGATTGTGATGATGTTCTTGATTATATTCTTTTTAACACCATTTTTGATATCCAAATTTGTTGTTTGTAGCTTATTTTCAACCATGAAACAATGTAGAAGTGTAAATGGTATATTCATATATGCAACCTGTGTATATATGCAGTTCGATGTAAATGGTATATTCATATATGCAACATGTCCATATATGCATTTGTGCATCATTTAAGATTGCATATGTGCATATGGTTATATGTTAAGTTTCAAACTTAATGTTTAAAATGTTTTTGTTTTCTGATATTAAGCCTTGGTGTGCATATATGCATTTTGAATATGCATATGAAAATTGTGTAAAAATTGTGGATATGCATTTGTGCATGTTCTAAGAGTATGGAATCTAGAAAATGCATATATGCATTTGTTCATCTTATAAGAGTTGTTAATGTGGACATAAGCTAAGTATCTAATAAAATATGTTTAAAATTTCTCCGTTTCGAGGTGTTCGAAGGTTCGGATTCAAGGGTAAACTGAGTCCTCGATATATTGGACCTTTTGAGATATTAGAGAGAGTTGGCGAGGTGGCGTATCATTTGGCACTACCTCCGCAACTTTCACACATTCACGATGTTTTCCATGTATCCTCGCTCTATGGATATCGCTATCATCCTTTGCATGTGATTGACTATCCTTTAGAACGAATTGAGCCAGATCTCTCTTATGTTGAAGAGCCGGAAGCGATCATAGATCGAGAAGAGAGGCGATTGCGGCGCAGAACCGTCCCTTTTGTGAAAGTATTATGGAAAAATCATACATATCGGGAAGCGACATGGGAAACAGAAGACTCGATAAGGAAGCTATATCCACATCTATTTTAAGGTATGAAATATACATCCTTAATTTGGTTTCGAGGATGAAACCTTCTTTTTAGAGGGGGAGAAATGTAATACCTGTGTAAGACCCGGTTTTAAAAACATATAATTATTTCCTACCCGAATTGAATCGTAATTAAAAATAACAACTAATGATAGTTGAGGGGTTAAAACCGTTATATATCCAAACTCTTAATAATTATTAAAAGAAATAAGTAAATATTATAATTATATATATATATAGTTAAAAAAGAAAAGGAAGTAAACTACAGTTCATCGTCCCTATGCTCATTCTCTCTCTCTCTAAAACTGCATACTCAACTTCTCTCTAAATTTCTATCAAATTCGTGAAGCAAATCAACGAAAGAATTACATATTTGGAATCTACTCGTCGAGCCCGTCCTAGAGGTATAAATTTCTTCTTAAGTTATTTAAGTTGGTAAGTTAGGGTAGTTGAAGTTGGTAGGTAGATTATGATTCTATAGTGTAAAGTTATAAGCATTTACATGTATAGGAATGTTTGTTTTTGTCAAAATTACAATCGGGTAAAGTTTAGAATCAAAATGGTGAATTTTTGATTTGATTATGATTTTGTGTTAGAAGTATTAATTTGGGAAATTGGTTAGTTTTTGGTACGAAAAGTGGGCAAATGAATGAAACCATTAAAATGGTTTTGAGCTTCAAATGTTTATTGCCCACAAGGTGTTCGATAAAATGCCACAACCAATTTTTACAATTCACAGAGACCTGAATCTATGTCGAAGTTGCTCAAAAACTCAGCCTTTAGCTGCTAGTCTGCAGCTACTCGAAAATCTGTTGCTGTTTTTATTTACCTTATAGTAAATAGACCGTAGCTTCAATCATCATGAGTCCAATTGTGATGGAATCCCGAGAGGTGTAGTTACAATCTTGGTTAGAAAGGAATGACTATATCATATTCTAATTAGGTGTTAAATGTGTGTTCGATATGACTTAGGGTCGCGTATGATCTAGGATATGGGCTAAAGCTTGGTGGAAGCATTTTAAGCACATTTTGGATATCAGGTACGGATTTCCCTACTTCATTCTATACGAGGATAATCCCTTGATAAGATTATCCATTCCATGATTAAATCATGACACTACAAAAGTAAGTGCATGTATTTCGAATCCGAAATTCCTTTATTTTGTCGAAATACGATATTCCTTTGTACAACAACATTCCTATGATTTTGTGCCTACTCTATGAATCACTTTGGAAAAACGATACTTTGAAAGTATTCATGTTCATTCAACTATTATTCTTATGTGAGGTTTGAAACGTCATTTTAGACTTTAGTTGAACGATTTTGATATTGATCATTCTTTCAACAATATTATGAACCATAAGAGTCGTTTGATAGATTTCATGGTTGTTATTTCTTTTAACTTTCATGATTCTTACTTGATGTTATAATTTTATATGACACAGTGGTCAGGGCATAGATCATTGTGACGCTCTGTAGTGCTCGTAAACTACAGCGTCCCCATACTGGTACTCTATAGTGTGAGCTTTACCTAGGCATGGGTGGGGGCGTATGGACTGGTCCTAGGATATGTGCATTATGATACGCATTTGTTGCGTACGGGAATGGATGTGTGTGCCTGCACTTCATCCCACAACCCATGTGGACTGATCCTCCCATGGAATTTATGACACATTGAAGGTTTCATCCGTTGAATCCTTTTTGTGATTATGAACTGAGAAACCGGTCTTGTAATTTATTTTTATACGATGCTTTACCGCATATTTTTGTTTAAAAGTATTTTATAACTCATATGTTGACTTATTCTTTGACTTATGTTATGTCAAACTATTATGATTGTTTCCGCTACAAATTGATTTTGTTTCCGTTATTATTCTTTATATTTTTATTTTAATCCGTTCACTGAGCAATTTGTGCTCAATCGTGTTTTTGTTTTCTGACACGGCAGGTTCAGTAGAAAAGATTCGGGGAAATTCTGGGAACTGACCGAGTAGACTTGAAGTTACAACCGCTGGATCTTTTGATAGTTTAGTTGTTGTTCAGGTGTTATACGCTTTATATTTAGCCGGTTGTGTTTATGTTTGAGGTTCCGAAAAATTTATCTTTTGGGTTGTGTTTAATTTCTTGATACCGACCCTAATGCTTAATTAGTTTATATTTGGGTTTCGGGTCAAAAGTGTGACACACACCCTGTCCTCAGCCACGCGGGACTGGGGGTGTTACAGTTATGGTATCAGAGCATAGGTTATGATCTTGTAGTATATAATAGGCCATGACCTGTGAGGATTGGGTAAGTTTAAGTCGGGTAAACTTACGTTAGGACTTATAATTTATTATTAATATCTTTAAATTCTTTTGTTAAGTTATCATGCCTCCCAAGCAGACTCGGCGAGGTTGACCTTCATCGCGAAGGCAAGATATTGGTGGTGATTCTACTCAGCCACCACGTACTCTCTCTGATGTTCCTCCAATGAGTCCTTCTCCAGTCAGTTCTCCCTCTGGCAGTGCATCTGCATCTGTTCTTGATGCAGCTATACGTCGGTCTCTAGCTAGTATCTTACCTGGGATGCTGACACAGGCTCTCCAGTCTATACAACCTGGTATCACTCAGCTAGGAAGTGCTCAACCTACTTCTCAAGCGACTCCTATTATGCCTCCGGGCACATCATCTGGCCCATCTGGATCTGATATGTCTCTACATCAGTGGCTTCGTGAATTTAATAAGCAAAAGCCACGTACTTTTAGTTCAGCAGCTACTCCGGTTGATGTTGAACACTGGATTTCCCATCTAGAGAATTTTTTTCTGATTTTAGGGTGTCCAGATAACATCTCTGTCCAGTTGGCTGTTTATAAGTTAGAGGATGACGCAGAGAGATGGTGGCAATCCTGGAAGAGAATCCACGGGGGAAATGATTATGTGGGGTCCTTAACTTGGGCACAATTCAGGGATATCTTTCTTAATCAGAATTTCTCCAGACCTGAACAAGATGCTTTGTCTCGTGAATATGCCACAATAAATCAACGTGATGATGAATCTGTTACTGACTTTATAGCTCGCTTCCAGCGACTTCTTAGTTTTGTTGGATCATCTGCAGGTTCTTCAGAGGACCAGATACAAAAATTCTTGTGAGGGTTACACGACAAGTTTAGTAGCCGACTGATTGACCGGGAGTTCACTAGTATCAGTCAGGTTATGGACGCCGCTCGGCGTATAGAGCTGTTTAAATTGAGATCTGCATCTATTGGACTAAATAATAGTAAGAAGGGATTTCTCAGTTCTTCAGGTAGTAAGTCTCGCGGGTCATCCGTTAAACGCCAAAAGTTCGGCCAGACATCTCAGGGACGATCTTCCTATAGTTCGTCTCACTCTTCTTCTATCAGAGATTCATCAGATGGGGTTCAGAAAGTTTTATGTAAGGAGTGTGGAAAGTTTCATAAGTCAGGTCATTGTCTTTCTAAAATAGGAGCATGTTTCAATTGTGGCAAGACAGGCCATATTGCTCGTAATTGCAGGTCTAAGCCATCAAGTCAAAGTCAGGGTACTACTTCCCAATCTACTGCTGGTGGACGTGTCTTTGCACTGGCTACTGATAAGCCAACTTCGGGTATGGTTTCCGGTATTTTATCTATTAATGCTCGTCCTGTGTATGTATTGTTTGATACGGGTGCGACACACTCAATTGTATCTGATGCATTAGAAGCTTTTCTGAAACCCTATGAATCACTGACGGAGCATCCCTTAGTGATCACGACACTGATGGGCACATCTGTTTATATTATTAATCAGTTCCAGCATTGTCCGTTATTAATGGGTACTCATGTACGGGAGGTAACACTACTACCCATGAGAATGAGTCATTTTGACATAATTCTCGGTATGGATTGGTTGAACCAACATCGATCTATTATTAATTGTGAAACAAAGCAAATCATCTTCGGCGATGTGAATCATCCCAAAGAAGTGTATCAGGGGTTTGAGCCGAATCCCGACTCTTTCACTTTCTCATCTCTTCAGGTTGAGCCGTTTGTCTGGCAGGGGAGTGCGAGTTTCTTGGCTGCACTCACAGATCCTGGAGAGGTACCATCGAAACTTGAATTAATTCCTGTGGTTAATGAATTTTCGGATGTATTTCCAGATGAGCTTCCTAGACTCCCTCCCGATCGTGAGGTGGAGTTTTCTATTGAATTGTTGCCCGACACAAGTCCGATCTCAAAGGCTCCTTATCGTATGGCTCCATCTGAAATGAAAGAGCTCAAGGAGCAAATTCAAGATCTTTTAGATAAGGGTTATATACGACCTAGTGTATCCCCGTGGGGAGCGCCAGTTCTATTTGTCAAAAAGAAAGACGGTTCTATGCGACTATGTATTGACTATCGCGAACTGAACCGAGTCACTGTGCGCAATAAGTACCCATTGCCTCGAATCGATGATTTGTTCGATCAACTTCAAGGGGCAAGATATTTTTCTAAAATTGATTTGAGGTCTGGTTATCATCAGCTCCGAGTTCGGGAGCAAGATATTCCAAAGACAGCATTTCGTACTCGGTACGGCCATTTTGAGTTCGTCGTTATGCCATTCGGGTTGACGAATGCTCCTGCTGTTTTTATGGACCTTATGAATAGAGTGTTCAAAGACTACTTGGACGAGTTCGTCATAGTGTTTATAGATGACATTCTCATATACTCTAAATCTGAAGAGGAGCATTCTAAACATCTACGTATAACTCTAGAGGTTTTGCGATCTAAGAAGCTATACGGGAAATTTTCTAAATGTGAATTTTGGCTTTAGCATGTGACATTTCTTGGTCACATTATCTCAGCTGATGGTGTACAGGTGGATTCTACCAAGGTTGAAGCTGTTTCTAAATGGCCGAAACCGACTAATGTGTCTGAAGTGCGTGGTTTCCTTGGTCTGGCAGGTTATTATAGGCGTTTTGTTGAGAATTTCTCTAAAATTTCCTTACCAATGACTCAGTTACTTCGTAAAGGAGTTAAGTTTGTTTGGGGTGTGGCTCAGGACCGTAGCTTCGAGGAATTAAAGCGTCGGCTCATTACTGCCCCAGTGTTAGCTTTACCTTCGAGTACCGGTGGTTTCCAGGTCTATAGTGACGCATCTCGTCATGGGTTAGGTTGTGTATTGATGCAACATGGGAAAGTTATAGCCTATGCTTCACGACAATTGAAGCCATATGAGGCTAATTACCCAACTCATGATCTCGAACTTGCTGCAGTCATCTTTGCTTTGAAAATCTGGCGGCATTACTTATACGGCGAAACTTGTGATATTTTTACAGATCATAAGAGCCTAAAGTACATCTTCACCCAGAAAGAGCTAAATATGAGACAACGACGATGGCTCGAGTTGCTTAAGGACTATGATGTTCGCATTCAATATCACCCCGGTAAGGCGAATGTCGTAGCTGATGCTTTGAGTCGAAAAAGCGTAGGTGAAGTTTCTTGTCTTCTAGTTCCGCAGGAAATAGAAAAAGATTTAGAGCGCCTTCAGATCGAGTTCTGTCCATATCGTAGAGATGGATGGTTGGCTGCCTTGTCTATTGAGTCAACTCTCATTTCCAGTATCAAAGAGGCTCAAAAGTCTGATGGCGAGTTGTGGGCAATCATAGATAAGAAAGAAAAAGATTCTTCGTCTAAATTCTCTATTGATGATGATGGTGTAATTTGGTACGGTAGCAGGTTGTGTGTGCCTAATGTGTCCGAACTTAAAGAAGCTGTTCTTCGTGAGGCACATAGTTCACCATTCTCTATTCATCCAGGATCCACGAAAATGTATCGAGACCTAAAACAATATTTTTGGTGGAACGGTATGAAACGTGATATAGCTGAGTATGTTGCTAAATGTTTGATTTGCCAGAAAGTGAAAATCGAGCATCAGCGAGCCAGCGGTCTGTTACAACCCTTAGAGATTCTAGTATGGAAATGGGAGCACATATCAATGGACTTTGTGACAGGATTACCAAGAACTGTACGTAAGCATAATGCTATCTGGGTGATCGTTGATAGATTAACGAAATCGGCACATTTTCTGGATATACGAGAGACCTTTTCAGTTGACAAGTTAGCTGAATTGTTTGAAAGAGAGATTGTTCGACTACATGGCACTTCAGTTTCAATTACCTCTGAAGAGATCCCAGATTTACCTCTAGGTTCTGGAAGAGTCTCCACCAGGCCTGGGGTACAAAGTTAACCATGAGTTCGTCTTATCATCCTCAAATTGATGGTCAAACTGAACGAACAATCCAAACTCTTGAAGATATGCTTCGAGATTGTGTTCTTGAGTGGTCTGGTAGCTGGGATGAGTATCTCTGTTTAATTGAATTTGCCTACAACAATAGTTTCCAATCCAGTATCGGTATGGCTCCGTTTGAGGCTCTTTACGGACGCAAATATCGAACTCCTTTGTGTTGGAATGAAGTAGGCGAGAAAGCTATCGAAGGCCCTGATCTTGTTCGAATAACCACGGAAAAAGTTGAAGTGGCTAGGCAGAAAATGAAAGAAGCTCAATCACAACAAAAAAGAGTTATGCGGATAAGCATAGACGGTCAATAGAATTTCAGCCCGGTGAGCATGTTTTTGTGAAAATTTCTCCGTTTTGAGGTGTTCGAAGGTTCGGATTCAAGGGTAAACTGAGTCCTGATATATTGGACCTTTTGAGATATTAGAGAGAGTTGGCGAGGTGGCGTATCGTTTGGCACTACCTCCGCAACTTCCACACATTCACGATGTTTTCCATGTATCCTCGCTCTATGGATATCGCTATCATCCTTTGCATGTGATTGATTATCCTTTAGAACGAATTGAGCCAGATCTCTCTTATGTTGAAGAGCCGAAAGTGATCATAGATCGAGAAGAAAGGCGATTGCGGCGCAGAACCGTCCCTTTTGTGAAAGTATTATGGAAAAATCATACAGATCGGGAAGCGACATGGGAAACAGAAGACTCGATAAGGAAGCTATATCCACATCTATTTTAAGGTATGAAATATACATCCTTAATTTGGTTTCGAGGACGAAACCTTCTTTTTAGAGGGGGAGAAATGTAATACCTGTGTAAGACCCGGTTTTAAAAACATATAATTATTTCCTACCCGAATTGAATCGTAATTAAAAATAACAACTAATGATAGTTGAGGGGTTAAAACCGTTATATATCCAAACTCTTAATAATTATTAAAAGAAATAAGTAAATATTATAATTATATATATATATATAGTTAAAAAAGAAAAGGAAGTAAACTACAGTTCATCGTCCCTATGCTCATTCTCTCTCTCTCTAAAACTGCATACTCAACTTCTCTCTAAATTTCTATCAAATTCGTGAAGCAAATCAACGAAAGAAATACATATTCGGAATCTACTCGTCGAGCCCGTCCTAGAGGTATAAATTTCTTCTTAAGTTATTTAAGTTGGTAAGTTAGGGTAGTTGAAGTTGGTAGGTAGATTATGATTCTACAGTGTAAAGATATAAGCATTTACATGTATAGGAATGTTTGTTTTTGTCAAAATTACAATCGGGTAAAGTTTAGAATCAAAATGGTGAATTTTTGATTTGATTATGATTTTGTGTTAGAAGTATTAATTTGGGAAATTGGTTAGTTTTTGGTACGAAAAGTGGACAAATGAATGAAACCATTAAAATGGTTTTGAGCTTCAAATGTTTATTGCCCACAAGGTGTTCGATAAAATGCCACAACCAATTTTTACAATTCACAGAGACCTGAATCTATGTCGAAGTTGCTCAAAAACTCAGCCTTTAGCTGCTAGTCTGCAGCTACTCGAAAATCTGTTGCTGTTTTTATTTACCTTATAGTAAATAGACCGTAGCTTCAATCATCATGAGTCCAATTGTGATGGAATCCCGAGAGGTGTAGTTACAATCTTGGTTAGAAAGGAATGACTATAGCATATTCTAATTAGGTGTTAAATGTGTGTTCGATATGACTTAGGGTCGCGTATGATCTAGGATATGGGCTAAAGCTTGGTGGAAGCATTTTAAGCACTTTTTGGATATCAGGTACGGTTTTTCCTACTTCATTCTATACGAGGATAATCCTTTGATAAGATTATCCATTCCATGATTAAATCATGACACTACAAAAGTAAGTGCATGTATTTCGAATCCGAAATTCCTTTATTTTGTCGAAATACGATATTCCTTTGTACAACAACATTCCTATGATTTTGTGCCTACTCTATGAATCACTTTGTAAAAACGATACTTTGAAAGTATTCATGTTCATTCAACTATTATTCTTATGTGAGGTTTGAAACGTCATTTTAGACTTTAGTTGAACGATTTTGATATTGATCATTCTTTCAACAATATTATGAACCATAAGAGTCGTTTGATAGATTTTATGGTTGTTATTTCTTTTAACTTTCATGATTCTTACTTGATGTTATAATTTTATATGACACAGTGGTCAGGGCATAGATCATTGTGACGCTCTGTAGTGCTCGTAAACTACAGCGTCCCCATACTGGTACTCTATAGTGTGAGCTTTACCTAGGCATGGGTGGGGGCGTATGGACTGGTCCTAGGATATGTGCATTATGATATGCATTTGTTGCGTACGGGAATGGATGTGTGTGCCTACACTTCATCCCACAACCCATGTGGACTGATCCTCCCATGGAATTTATGACACATTGAAGGTTTCATCCGTTGAATCCTTTTTGTGATTATGAACTGAGAAACCGGTCTTGTAATTTATTTTTATACGATGCTTTACCGCATATTTTTGTTTAAAAGTATTTTATAACTCATATGTTGACTTATTCTTTGACTTCTGTTATGTCAAACTATTATGATTGTTTCCGCTACAAATTGATTTTGTTTCCGTTATTATTCTTTATATTTTTATTTTAATCCGTTCACTGAGCAATTTGTGCTCAGCCGTGTTTTTGTTTTCTGACACGGCAGGTTCAGTAGAAAAGATTCGGGGAAATTCTGGGAACTGACCGAGTAGACTTGAAGTTACAACCGGTGGATATTTTGATAGTTTAGTTGTTGTTCAGGTGTTATACGCTTTATATTTAGCCGGTTGTGTTTATGTTTGAGGTTCCGAAAAATTTATCTTTTGGGTTGTGTTTAATTTCTTGATACCGACCCTAATGCTTAATTAGTTTATATTTGGGTTTCGGGTCAAAAGTGTGACACACACCCTGTCCTCAGCCACGCGGGACTGGGGGTGTTACAAATATTTACATTATTAATTCAGATCTGTAATTGCAGACCTAGTCATTACGGTGATAAAAATAAAAAATAAGTCATTGTTTTGCAAAAATAAGTTAGCTTGTATTTTTTGGGTACATGTTTGGATGAACATAAGCTATATAAGCTAGCTTTTTAATAAGTTACTTATGAGGAGTTTTTTGTGATTATTTCAATTATGCCCTCATTAATATTCGTCATTATATATTAACTATTAATTATTAAAATTATTATTATTAATTAATAAATATTAATTAATATTATCTGAAAATTATAACATAAATTTTAATTAGACATTGATATTAATTTTTAATTATTTAGAATTATTGATAATTATTAATTTTTTTTAATATTGATCAATATATTTTAGTTATCAATTATTATTAATTTTGTAGTTATTATTTGATTATTTTTTCCATATTATATGTAACGGTTATTTAAAATCATAAGTTAATATATATATATATATATATATATATATATATATATATATATATATATATATATAGGGTCAGGTTCAGGGGAAAACCTCACAAAAACGGAAAACTGAGGAACATCCTGGTAGCCTTCCATCTGAACGATATGCACTTGTGCATACAGGTAATTTGTAACATGCATTTGTGCATATGCACAAGTGCATTGCATAAAAAGTTAAAAACCAAAAAACAACATAATTTACCTGTATGCACAAGTGCATACCATCCAGATGGAAGACTACCAGAGTTTTCTTCAGTTTTCCATTTTTTTGAAGTTTTCCCCTGAACCTCCGTCTAAATATATATATATATATATATATATATATATATATATATTTTAAAATTTGGTTTAAAATTCAAATTCAAATTTATAATATATATAATAATAAATTTCCTATTCTTTTAATTAACATATTATATTATTTACTACCTTATTTGTATTAATTAATGTATTATATTACTATAAATTTGTTTTAATTATACTCTTAAATATTTTAATTGATTATTTTTTATAAATGTCATTTTTGGTAATTTTACATGTTTATAAGCTAGTTTTTGCCAAACGTGACTTTTTCATTAGCTAGCTTATCAGCTACCAACTAGCTTATCAGTCATAAGCTAGCTTATCAGTTAGTTTGCCAAACATATCCTAAGGGGTTGTTTGACAGTTGCTGAATGGTTTGGTGTAGAATGATTAAGGGGTCAGAATGATTAAGAGGCTTTTATGATATAGTGCAATATGAAATATGGTTGTTTGGTAATTGTTCAGAATGAAATCAGGGCGCTGAATGGTTAAGGGAGACCCAGGATACAAAATGATTCAGAGGGTTTTGGAACCATTAAGAGACAACCTTTTTTCTGCCAAACATGATTCACCTCTTAACGATTCAGATATTGCCTCTTAATGGAACCATTAAGAGGTAAACAAACAGCTCCTAAGTCAATTTCCCTTACATATGGAAAATGGATATAAAGTTTAAGAACATATGGTTTGTATTTGGGTTACGGGTGCCGTCTACAGGTTGTCCGTTGCCTATATGTCACAGGATATTTGCCGTCATACCATTATATTTGAGGTTCTAGTTTTGCAAATGTTATTAACTTTGAAATGTCATGTTATCAACTTAAAATTTTGCTTCCAGCCACATAATGTTTTACAAGAAGATCGTAAACTAATTACATTAACCACTTGGGTTGTGGGGCACTGGTAAAGCTTTTGAGGGATGTAGTGGAACATCTCATCTACCCAGGGTTCAAATCCAGGCCCTGCCAAAGCTCTTGTGGCCATGGAGGTTCACCTGCGATGACTCCACGCCATTCGTGGTCGCCCGGGGATTAGTTGGTGCGCGTAAGCTGGCCCGGAAACCCACGATTACCAAAAAAAACTAATTACATTAAAGTTAATAAAAACCAATTACGAAAAAGAAAATTGGGATTCATAAAATTTGTCATCTGATTTAAGAAAAAGGTAATTTAGTATTGTAATAACAATTTTGTTTTATTTTACAGTACCAACTTTTTAAAATTTAGAGTAAATTACATGTTTCGTCAATGCGGTTAGTTGTTTATAACGATCATTGCCTTGTTTTGAAAAATTGTGATTGTGTTTTGTAACAAGTTACCTCCTTAAGGTTGTTTTTTTATAATGAGTTGGATCCCTGTACGATTGCATCTTTTTAATGAGTTCGGTCTGTTAGGTGTATTTTATATGTTGAATTGAAGTAGAGGGGTGCATATTGTAATTACTTTATTCTTATTGGGATTTCTCTATTTAACGGGTCGTGGGCCTTTAGGTCTAGGCCTGAGTATATAATGTTTTGTTTAACCTATTTTCTAGGTTAATGGTCAGCTTAGGTTTACACGCTTTTCACTCAATTCTCTCTGTAAACCTTTTGATTTTTTTTTCATCTCTCTGACTGATTTGTCGATCGTTTTTTTTTGTATATGGGTTAGTGATTTTTCCTAAATTCTTGAATTTGTTTGATCCCAATCTCATTAGTCGAGCTAGATTAAGGTCTTGTCAAAGTCTCTCGTTCTAATTCATAGTATTAAAGTTGAATTTTAGGTTATTTATAAATTTGAAATTTGGATTTGTGTTCTTGGTGTTCTTAAAATTTTTGCTTGAAAATCATAGTGTTTTGGTTAAAAATCAATTGAAAAAGGGTGTTAGAAATCTGGGTTTAAGCTCGATTTGTTTAGATTTACGGTTTGCATCGATTAACTTTTGGTTAGTGTCGATTGAGATCTGCGGCGCATAAACCCTACCCTGATATTCCTACCTGCACCAAGCCCGCGTCTTGAGACACGCATACCCTCACCCCCACTACTCTTACGCCTCTCTCCCTTAACACCGAGATCCACATCCCCCTTACACCTCACCCGCATCGGGCTCTTCCTCATCCTCTACCCAATCGGACGAAGACCGAAACCAATTTCGTCTCGCACTTATCGGTCCTTGCCTATCTCCTATCTCTTCCACTCAACCCTCCCCCAAACCAACTTACCATCTCATTCCTCTCCCCAATCCTAACTAGCCTCACCTACACCCATATCTCCTACATCATCTCACCATACATCACCTACACCTATCTTACCTCAACCTACCTCCCCCACATCATCACACCATCCTTCCCCCGCACCTTCCCTTTCCCAAGCCGAATCTGGAGACATAAGGAGAGCGAAGGGAGTTTCAGTCGAAAATGAAAGTGAAAATGAGAGTGACTGTGTGAAGGAAAGGCACAGTAAGAGAAATAATGAGAGATCGAGCATCACAACCAAATCTATCCGGGTAGCCACATCTACTGTCAAATCCCATGTGTTCGAACGAGACATTGAAGAAGACGCCGTGGACCCAGCGGTGCATACACAAACCCTACCTGTCCACTCAACCATCTCACAACATATGGTTGTTTCAAATATTCACGGGGACTTAGCACATACGCTATCGGGCTCTCACTTGGAGAGTCAAGGTATTGAAACAGATAGGCCCCAACCCCAACCCCAACCCCAACCATCGACTTTTATTCTTCTCGCATCCAGTCTAGAGCCTGTACACTCTAGGACACATTCTGAGTCTATAGTTATGAGCATGTGTGGCCCAACCGGAACAACTATAGTGACACCCATAAGCGGTGCTCCACAAGGATTGGTTGGAAGTCCTACCATAACTATCATCACGCCAACTGTGAATGTAGGCGGTACGACTTCAACAATAGTTACCACAATTGGAAGTCTATGTGACCCAGATGTTACCTTACCCACATTCATTACACTGGAACTATTGCAGCAGGCTTTGCAGGATGTCGATGTTTCCATCTCACGCCAATTTGATCAACAACGCCGATCAGCTGAGGAGTTTCAACAAACGGTTCTCCGACTACAGAAAGGAAAGTCCCTAGCAGCTGAAGCTCCTCGTTCAACACCTACACTGCCACCACCTCCACTAGTTCGACAATGACCGTCAACCACCGAGCTCAAATCCATGTTTCTAGTCGATCTTCTATCTCACGGTACCCCTGAAGATGAAGGTCTGATTGCCATTCCCATGCTTTCCAAGATGAAGTTAGAGCAGGTTTCCGAGATCTCACAGCGAAGATTGATTCCATTTTTGCCGATTTCCAGTCTTCGATATCTACCCTTTCCAACAGGGTAAGGTACTCGAGGATACTTGTCGCACTCAAGCCGGTTCTTCCAAACGTCCACATGACGACCGTGATGGTCCCGATCGTCATGAGGGCAAGAAACGCCAGCGCCTCAATGACACAAAAGCAAGAACTGAGATCTCTTAGACAAATATTTAGCCAGTAACTGCACATGAAAAACAATCAGAAGGGGTTCAGGACGCTGAATCAGTACATGATATGGAGATCGATGATACACAGACGGAAGTTATTTCACAGTCGAGTCACCATCAGACAGAATGCTCAATCACAAAATTAGTCGATTGTGAAGCAGGTACAGACTCACCTGATGAGGTCGGGAATTTGGATATCACTGATCTATTTGCAGATGTTGAAGAGTCAGCTGAACCGGCAGTATCCGAAAGATCTTTAGTCGTGTTCCAAGAAGGAGTCAATGAATTGTGCACATTCGATGATGAAGAATGTATGCTACAAGAAGACTATGATTGCTTATTTGAGCAAATGCGACTACAGTTTCAGTCTACTGAGTCACTTACCGGTGTCATCCCTCTACGTTCAGTTCCTTCAGTACCACCAGATCTCCTCGATCAAAATACGTCAGAAACTCCAGTTTGTAAAACCATAAACGTTCGACCTGGTCTACCACTGAAATGGGAAAGAGTAAGGATCAATGTTCCCTTTCTTGAAGAGTCTCTGAAAAGGATCTTTGTTTATTGGATTCGAACATATGATAAGGTCTTCATCTATGGCATTGGATCATTGAACATACGGAAACAATACGAATATTGCTCTCTAAGAGGGAACCCCAATAGATCAAACAGAGGAATCTATTACAAAACTCAGGATCAAATCTGTCAATGAGATTGGTACTAACTGTTCCCATAAAATATGGTTTCCGACTTTCGTTGTCACCAGAGCTGATGGTAAGCAATGGAAATTCTCATAATTTGACTTTGAGTATCTAGAGCTACCAGATCTTCTGTTTTTGCTACGTGACATGAAGACGCGAATCATACGTCTAGGAGTAATTCAAGATGCACTAGTTGCTGTAAAGCGATTCATGGTAAACAAAATGAAGTTATCGTGTCTTGAAGACTTACAAATTGGTATTGAAAGCCATTAAGCCAAGATCAATTATTCAAACCTGATCTGAGTCTACCAATAAACAATAAGGATGCTCCAGCCTACACTGTGATGAAAAATTTCAGAACTTGGCATGACATACCAAACAGTGAAGGTAAAATGCGCTTCATTAGATTCGCCAGATTCTGTGATGGTACTTTGTACATTCTTAGAGACAAACTTCGTGTCATGATTTCTCAAGACGACAAAGGTCAGAATTCGTTGGACCCAGATTACAGAAAACTCGTGTCTAAAAGCCTTGAAGCTGATTCTTGAAAGGTTAGAGTACATAAATTTGATAAGAATTTTCAAGATACACTTTGGCCTTCGGAAGACGCATGTTTCTAACCGGAGAGACTACGAACTTCAATTCAAAGGGGGAGATTCTTAGGTGTATTTTATATGTTTAATTGAAGTAGAGGGGTGCATATTGTAATTACTTTATTCTTATTGGGCTTTCTCTGTTAAACGGTTCGTGGGCCTTTAGGTCTAGGCCTGAGTATATAATGTTTTGTTTAACCTAATTTCTAGGTTAATGGTCAACTTAGGTTTACACGCTTTTCACTCAATTCTCTCTGTAAACCTTTTGAGCTTTATCAGTTAATACAAATCATATGACCATAGTTGATGATAATAATTGATTGTTCTTCATTGCTTTATTCGATACACTTGCAAACTGGGATTCACACAATCCTTAAATAAATTATCAATCTGGATCCATGTGGTTGCATCAATGACCCAACTCATTGTAAAAGTGCAACGACAAGGACACCACAATATGTTGAATTTTCAAAACGGAACAAGAACTGTTAAAAATATATAACCACAAGTACGAAACAAGTACTTTACTCTAAAATTTATTCATTAACTATTTTTTGTATTGTTTTTATACTAAAACGATGCAAGTGCATCTCCAACAGATTCTCCATAACGGTTCTCCATAACGGATAGAGTGAAGCTTTTAAACTTTTATTTTTGCTTCATATTTGGAGAAGTCTCCAATAATGATTACTCAAATGTCAAATGGGAGAACTTATTTCTTTTTATCATTTTATATAAAATTAATTTGAAATTTAGTCTGGATATTAAAACTATTGAATGTTTAACTAATGATATTTATATAGGAATCTATATAACGGAGAAACTATTGGAGTTGAATTTTTTTCGGGATATTTTAACATTTGTTTCCTTATTTTAGAGAAATGATAGAGAATAAGATATTCTCTCCTATGTTCCATGAACACCATGTACGGTGACATATCCATTTGGGGGGAGTGGGGTCGATCCTAACAAAGTAAAAACTCTTGCGTAACGAGTGATGTTTATAACCATGCCCCCAATGTGTATTCTTAGTTACCGGAGGTTTTGGATCTGTCATTGACCATGTATGTAAATTTTGATTGTGATGTCGAAGGGACCATCCTTACAAAATGGTATATTTGCATATGATACATTATTGTACCTGTGTCGTGCATGAAATAAATTTTTTTTTAACATGTATTTATTTAATTTAGTTTGTATTGTTTTTTCAATAAAATAATAATATGTCTTTAAATAATTAATGAATATCGAGAAAATAAGAAATTTGAAAACATTAATGTCGTGTGTGTTTGTATGTCAACAAGTCCGTAAGTCTCAAGGCCACAACGAATAATAACAATATTCCCATTTTCACTAAATGAAATAAATGTACAGAAACATTTATGATTAGTTAAAATCAAAGAATAATTTTTTTTTTAAATTTTGGAAGAACCAATTTTTGAAAAGAAAAAAAAAAGATTGATTTTAATGTAAATTATTTAAATATAATATTTAATCAAATTATTATTTAATTCACAAAATCGTCAAGAAAGTAAAAGGGCGTTGAGGAAAAGCATGAAGCTACTTCGTGCACTTCACTCCGAAATGAGCCACGCAATAAATTGTGTATACTATTCGTTCGTTGAAAATTTCAAATTCCATCACATATCAAACTTTTTGAATATTCTTATAAAATAATTATCGAAGTTGAATGTTTGAATCAATGCTTCTTTTTCTTTTTAGGGAAAATTGCGTTAAAATGGAATAAACTTTGGACTAATTTCTGTTTTAGGAAACCAACTTTGAAAATCATCATTTAAGGATTTTAAACAAAGTTTATGTTTATTTAAGGGACTTTTTAACCTGTTAACCTGTATGATGACTTGGCCCAAACATATTGCCAACTAAGATTCCATCTCATTATCAAATTTACAAAAATAAAACTAAAAATGATGATATGGCACAAAAACAAAATTATTTAAAAGTTAATTGGTTTTGCCTACTCTTCTTCATCTTCCATCTTCAGCTTCTTCAAGAACACTCCAACCCATAAGAAAATCTTGAAACTCATACCCCAAAATAAGGAAAACTATGTAAGATATTTGCTTTACTACTAAAATGAAAAAGGCGATGGTTTGACATCTAACCCAGAAATGAAGATTATCAATAACATATTTGCTTTACTACTAGAATGTATGATACTAAACTATAAACAAAACCTAAATCGAAGAACATCATAAACCCGCATCATCAAAAAAATCAAAAGAAAGATATAATTAATTCATGTTTAACGAAAAAGAAATGGAGGAAGAGCATTTCGGAAAGAAAAAAAAAAGCCCCATTCTTTACCTAATTTTGAGAGAGTGGAAAAAAGCCCCATTTTTGAATGCTAGGTAAGAAGCACCTGAGTGGTCTTCCATAATTTCTTTGAAATTTTAAATTGGTTTGTTTATCTCTATGAGCTACCCAAAAACAAACCACATGTTATTTCATTTTGAGATTGTTGATGCAACTGAAACAAAACCGAGCAGTCCTCTATGGCCCCATCTCATAAATCTAAGGTCTATCACAACTCTCCACCTTTCAGTTTTATTTTGTAATCTGCAAGTGGCGGTGGAGTAGGGATGTTATTGAGACCGGTCAACGAGACCCTTAAATATACGTAAACTTTGTTTCAGACCCTTAAATGATGATTTTAAAAGTTGGTTCCCTAAAACAGAAATATGACCAAAGTTCGTTCCATTTTGGTGCAATTTTCCCTTTTTTTAAAAGGCAACTTTTATTAGATACCAAAGGGACAAATACACCCAAAACAACACCGACACTTAACGAAACCGTGCAACCGCACGCTAAAACTATTCCAGAATCAAAGGAAGCGAAATAAACAAAACAAATGAGAATCGAGTCTACAGTATTCTAATTCGTAACGACAAACGGAATCCAGTTTGCGAGACTTAAACTATCCGTTGCCATCATCGAAAAGGAATGAACCTTCAGCCGCTTCTCCCCTGATCCCCACTTTGTACCTTTTGCACTAGGTGATTGCTGACGGGTTCGAGAACCAAGTCGCACCGTCTACCGCTGCGTTGGATTTACGCCTTTTGACCCACTCCAATATGATAGCTTGAAACACGTACAGTTGTTCCGCGATTTTGCTTTGACCTCTTCTAAACACCAATCTATTTCTATTCTCCCATATCAAGTATAGGGTAGCCCAAATCACTCCATTCCACAGCGAATCGGTCGTATTGTTATTGACCGAGTTTGCTCCTTCTTGGATGATTTTTCGAACCGATGTTAATACCCTCCAAATTTATTCCCCACCATCTGTCGATTAATTTCCAAAGGGTATTAACTTCCGGGCAAGAGACAAGAGCATGGTCCACTGATTCAATCGAATCTCCACATCTTGGGCACAAGACCGAATGTAAGTCAATTCCCATTCGGTCTAGCATCGATCGACATGGGATTCGATCTCTTAAAGTTCTCCAAATGAACACGCATACCTTTTTTGGAACCAATTTCATCCATTTTGTGGGATATCCATCGAACCATTCGGACTTGGTCTTCCGTCTTCTATGGTCTCTCTTAGTTTCTTGACGTTGAAACCTTTCGCCTCGTCTAATGCCCACTCCACTTTGTCTTCTCGTCCTCTTTCGAGTTGAATATCTCCTAGCCTTCGAGTTAAATTCTCCAACTCTCCTAATTCCCTCCCCCTTGGTGATCTTCTCCATTTCCATTCCCAATTCCACGATTCTTCCGATCACTTTCCTCTTTCCGCGATCTTTGCGTCTTGGTCCAATTCCAATCGATACAATCTTCCGTATTCTTCTTGAAACATCCTTAAACCCGACCACCTTTCTTTCCAGAAGCTTGTGTTCTTCCCATCGCCAACTTTCTTGCGGAACGAGTTAGTGAACGCTACTCCATTATTATCCATCACCTGGCTGATCCGAACTATGTTACTCCATACCGTACCTGCACCAAACCGAAAAGATTGGTTACCAAACAGCCCCCCCGGTAAATGCTTTTGATTATTTTTATCCAAAACGCGTTTTCATCGTTTTGGAATCGCCACCACCATTTCGCTAAAAGTGACCAATTTGCCGATTTCAGGCTACCAATATTTAGACCCCCTTTGTTAAGACTCACCAACGATTTCTCCCAACTCACCCAAACTAAGCCTTTCTTTTCGCACTCTCCGACCCCTCCCCCCAAAAAAAAATCTGCATCTCAACCTTTCCATCTCTTTTAACACTCCGCTCGGGGCTCGATAAAGGGAAAAGAAGTACAAGGGAATGCTTCCTAATACCGACTTTACCAACGTCAACCGACCTCCGTAGGAGATCACCTTTGTTTTCCAAGATGCGAGTCTCTTCTTTACTTTCTCAATTGTCGGATTCCAATGTTCCAAACGATTCATTGTAACACCTACTGGGAGTCCTAAGTATGTGAACAGTAAGGCACCCGTGCCGCACCCTAAACATCGTGCCCAACTTTGAATTTCTTCCTCCGACACACCCAACCCATAAATTTTACTCTTGCTAACGTTTATCTTTAATCCCGACATCATATGGAAACACTTGAGAATTGTTAACAAGTTTTTTAGATTGCTTAAACTCCACTTACCGAAAAATATGGCGTCATCCGCGTATTGAAGATGCGTGATTGGGATGTTGTTAGACCCCACTTTGATGCTTTCGTATAGACCTTTTTTCTCCGCCTCTATCATTAACAAGTGGAGACTTTCCGCCACAATGAGAAAAAGAAACGGCGCCAAAGGGTCTCCTTGTCTCAAACCTTTACCCATCACGAATTCCTTAGTCGGACTTCCATTGACTAGGATGGATATCGATGTCGATTGGAGACTAGCCTTTATCCACTTGACCCATTTTTCACCAAAGCCCATTTTATTCAAGCTATCGATCAAAAAATCCCACTCCATACTATCGTAGGCTTTTTCAAAGTCCGCCTTGAAGATCATCCCCTTCTTTTTCTTTTTTTTCATAAAGTCGATCACCTCATTTGCGATTAGGATCCTATCTAAAATGGACCGGCCTTTCACGAACACACTTTGAGAGTCACTAATTATTTTTGACATCACCTTATTCAATCTCTCCGCCAGTACCTTAGAGATTATTTTGTAGTAGATACCGATTAGGCTAATTGGCCTAAATTCCCCTAGATTTGTCGGCTTTGCTACTTTAGGAATCAAGGCGAGGAAAAAATTGTTTCATCCTCGGCTAATCTCCCCTTTTTCACCGAACCATCTTAATTCCGCCATAAGATCCTCTTTTATTGTTACCTAAAATCTTTTTATGAACCCGATAGTAAAACCATCCGGACCTGGTGCTTTATTTGTCCCACATGATTGGATTGCTTTCAATATTTCTTCTTCTTCAAATGGTCGCTCTAAGTCATCCGCTTCCTCTTTTGATATTCTTTTATACTTTTCAACTTGAAGACTCGACCCCCTCGATCAACTTGACTCGAATTTTTCTTTAAAGAACTCGAAAGTAAAGTTCTTGATTAAGGTTGGTTCATCCGTCCATCCCGAATTCGTATTCAAACCTCTAATTGAGTTCTTTCTCTCTCTATACTTCATTTCCATGTGAAATATCTTGGATTTTTCGTTCCCTTCCAAGATCCACTTCAACTTAGCTTTTTGTCTTGCCATTCCCATCTTCTTTTCTTCGAATTCTAGCCACTTTTTCTGCGCGTGAAGCCAAATTTCTCTATTACCTTCGATCCACCCGCTTTAATCCGCCTCTTCTTCCTTTTTGGATGCCTCTTCTTTCCATTTGCCCAACTCATTTTCTAGGTTGCCAAACTTTGTTTTTGCCCAAACTTTGACAACTTCTTTCCCATTTTTTAGCTTATCCCTGAAGACACAATCCGGCCGATTCGAAAGCACTATTTTATTCCACGAAGATTCCACCCATTCCTCTAATCCGTCCTCTTTCATCCACGAGTCGAAAAATTTAAAAGGTTTTGGGCCAAAGTCATTTTTATCTTCGAAAATCATGATAGGAGCATGATCCGACTATTTTCGTTCCAAAACTTTTACCCCCAAATTTCTTCCCGCAAGCCCGAAATCTCTCGATATTAGGAATCGATCAAGTTTACTAAACTTCAACCCATCATCACTAATTATCGTATACTTTTTACCCCACATTGGAACCTCTAACAATTGACTTTTTCAATAAAGTCTTTGCCCCCTCGGATTCGTATTAGAATTCAATCTTTCATGATCCCCCTAACCTCGTTAAAATCTCCAAAAAGGCACCATTTCGCTTCTTCTTTTTCTACCATTTTTTGAAGTCTTTACACAATTTTGTTCTACCTTTAAGATCGTTTGGACCGTAAACATTAACTAATCCAATCTTGCCTTCTACCCCTACCCAAGTTCCTACCACCGCCAAGAAGGCCATGTCCTCTATAAGGTAATCACATTCAAATACCTTTTTATCCCATATCGTAACAATTCCTCCTGAGTTCCCGATAGCATCGACCTTTGCATAATCAAGATCGTCGCCTCCCGAGTTCCTCTACTTTGAACAATATCCCAACTTTTTATCTTTGTTTCTTGGATTCCCACCACGCTCGGTTTTTTGGACCTACAAATTTCTTTTAGCCACTTCTTTTTTTCCCACGATCCCAATCCCCTCACATTCACATAAATGAAATTCATGATGAGCTTTCAATTGTTCGACACTTACCTGCCTTGTTATCGTCCACTACCATTGGAATTTCTTTCCCTGTGTTTGGCCTTTGCAGTTTATCCCACACCATACCAATCGCGTTCCCAAATTGTTCCACACCCTCCGATTCGTCTTTGTTGTTTATTTCGTTCGAAACTGATATGTGAGCTGTCACCGCTGCAGATTCCGTACTGTACTTTTTCTTTCCCCCTTTGTCCCCGATTCCTACCTTGTCTTTCCTCATTCCTGTCTTCTTTGAGTTCAAATGTGCCATTTGTTTTAACAGATGAAAACTAACCTTTCCTCGCCCGTAACTGTAAGATTCCACCCTTTTTCCTCTCGTTTTTTCTCCGATCGACTTTTGCGATGATGACATTTCTTCCCATTGATTGTCTGCTATTTTATCGATTGCTGTGGTTGACGCTCGATCACCAGAGCCATCTGGGCTACAATTACCTTGATCATTTTCCAAGATTTTGGGCCCGCACCCACCTGTTGGGCCACCTTCGAAAAATTGGCCCCCTCCGCTTCCGCCTGTTGGGCCATCTGCTTTTTGTTGGTCTAATTCCAACCCAATTTCATAAACTTCTTTTTAGGCCACACGATCTGCTCCTTCCTCTTTGCTGTTTCTATTTTCCACATTTTTTTTTGGAGTAGGTCCCACCTGACCACCTTTATTCACCATTGATTTTCTATTTAAAATTAAAAAATTTCTCTCTTCTTGACTTTTCCTAAGCCTATCCGATTGACCTGCAGTGCCACTATTAATGGGGGACCCAACCTCATGATGATGTCTTGGAACTTCATCCTTCTTTAAATCGGGTGCCTCTTCGCCTTCCTTCTCTCTACCATTCTTCTCGCCGACGTTAACTATGTTCCGACCAGACTCACCGGAATCCTCATCACTCTTTTTTTTGGTTTGTTCTTGTTCCAATGCATCTCCTTCCCCCATATCTCCAACTCATGTCTCTTCCACCCCCCAATCCTCTTCCGAAAGTCTTCCATCTTCCGACCATTGTGACGGAATAGATGAGTCGTCCTCTTCTTCCCCTCCACTACTTGAGATCTCTTCTTCCTCCCTATCCCATTCAAAAGTTTCCAAGAAGCTGGTTTCTTCTTCCACGATCTTGACCCGATAGTAAAACTCCCCCACTTTTATTCCTTTTAAACAATTGATCGGAGATAAAATATGGGTGGATATCATCACCTTACCCTAGGACAGATTATTATCCTCTTCCAACTCACATCCCATAGTTTTCAATACGACTCCCCATTTTTCCGCAATCGACACAAATATTTCCTTTTTCCAACCATGTAGCGGGATTCCTATTATTTTTATCCATACTAGTCTTTTTCGGAGTTTCGATACCCAACCGACCACTTTCGGAGGTCATTTACCCAATAGTGAATCTCGTGTAACTTGTTACTAAGGATTTTGTTTAATGATTCCTCCCCATCGAACCTTAATAAAATTTGAGTACCGCCTAGGTATTTTACTTTCTTCACACCAATGGACTCCTCATGCATACATAGTTGTCGAATAGTTGCTATGTTATCTATGGACCTCATGCTTCAAACTAAGCACCATTTCAATATTTCCATTGCCTTACCATCCTCCGGCCATGCACCGATGATTTAGTCATTCTCCTCCTTTAGCGATGGCTCTTTTACCTCCTTTGTCGGCTTCTTGTTATCGATTTTTTTTCCCAAGATTATTCTTTAGAACTTATGCGTATGACTTTCTTCCTACCCCGTCCAGCCTTCCTTTTTGCATATACGAGCTACCTGCTCCCTGGAATCTCCTTGTTTCCCGAAAGCTTTTCCTCAAATCCGTATTAACTTCAACCCTCTCTCTATTAGCAACGAAAGCCCGAAGTTTGAAAGAATCAATCCAAATGTTGTTCAGTTTCTCACCCAACGACTTGACATCATTGCTTTTTCTATACCTCACGAACCCGAATCTTTTTCCGTTCTTCAATCGCTTCCTTGCTAGATACACATCCGATAAGTCTCCATATCGCCTGAAAATTCTCCATAGCACCCTCACTTCTAAGTTTTCCGAGAAGTTAAAAAATAGAAATGAATTTTCCTTAAGAGGTCTGTTGAAATTGGTATTGTCGGAATCGGTCGCTCCGGTATACCGGATTTTCCCTAAGCGAGCCCCCTCACCTCACATCTCCTCTTCCCTCTCTCTCTCATCTCTCCCTGAGTTTTAATCAATGCTTCTTTTAATAAATACTAGAATCGTACTCGCTGTATACACATCATGATTTTAATCTTTCCTTTTATTTTTTGTCGATTTACGGTAGAATTTTGGATGATTTTGAGAGAGTGATAATGATTTTTTTAAATTAATTTGTTTATTTTAAGCTTAATAATATATTGTTTTTTATATAAAAAAATTAAGTATTTTGTTAGAATTCAATGATTATCTAATATATTTTAAATTCTTTATATTTAAATTGAGATGTTTATCTTGTTTTGATTATGTTTATTAGTTAGTTATGAATTCAAACATATAACTTTAGAAATTTGTACACATCTATCATTATTTGTAATCTTAAATTTTAAATAATGTGTATCAATAAATAGTACTAAATTTATAAAAACTTATTTTTAAAAGTTTTTACGATAGTTTAATAATAATATAATTTATTTTAGATTTAGTAATATAATGTTTTTTTAAAATAAACATTAAATATTATGTTATATTTTCTTAATTATATTTTAGATTTTTTATATTTAAGATTTGATTTTTATCCTGTATTTAATTATGCAAGGAGTGATTTTAGGGGATTGAAATGGGGAGTGATTTTAGGGGAGTTAATGTGGTTAGAGATAATGATTACAAGTTAATAAATAACATTAAATGTAGTACATAAAGATTTAATGATTATTTTTAAGAGATTTTAAGTAATTAATATTAAATAACGGTTCATTAGTCTTTAGCAATTGTTTTTAATAGTTTTTTATACGTACTTTATAATATACTAGAAGCGTACTCGCGCAATGCAGCGAGATACATCACGATTTTAATGTTTCATTTTATTTTTTGTCGATTTACAGTACGATTTTGGATGGTTTTGAGAAAGTGATAATGTTTTTTTTTTTATAATTTTGTTTAATTTAGGCTTAATAATATAATGTTTTTTATATAAAAAAATTAAGTATTTTGTTAGAATTCAATGATTATTTTATATATTTTAATGACATCTAGAAAAAATAACTAATTACATATTTAATAATATAATTAAAACAAAATTATAGTAATATAATATATTAATTAATAGTGATATATGAAAAGGTCTGCATAAAAAGAAGACCCTACACATATCAAATTGGTGGGTGTTAGAAGCCTACAGTAGTAATATGTATCTTGTGCTTTGATACTTGTAAATTAAGATATTTTTAAAATCTTGCATAAAAGGATGGTACCTTGTGCCTAATAATTTTTATTTAAGAGTTTTTT
Source organism: Arctium minus (assembly GCA_954870635.1). NCBI lineage: Eukaryota > Viridiplantae > Streptophyta > Magnoliopsida > Asterales > Asteraceae > Arctium > Arctium minus. Next base: position 74,526,653 of record OX941083.1, on the reverse strand, counting down.
TATCCGTACTTTATAATATAGTATAGATTATAGAAGTTTAATAATAATGTAATTTATTTTAGATTTAATAATATAATATTTTTTTTAAATAAACATTAAATATTCTGTTAGATTTTCTTAATTATATTTTAGATTTTTTATATTTAAAATTTTATTTTTATCATTTATTTAATTATGCACGGGAGTGATTTTATGGGATTAAAATGGGGAGTGATTTTAGGGGAGTTAAAGTGGTTAGAGATAACATTTGAAAGTTAATAAATAGCATTAAATGTAGTATATAAAACTTTAATGATTGTTTTTAAGAGATTTTAAGTAATTAACATTAAATAACGGTACATTATAATTTAGAAATTATTTTTAAAAATTTTTATCCGTACTTTATAATATAGTATAGATAATAACTAAAATTACAATAAAGATCGAGGTATAATGCTTAAGACTCGTTCGATTTAATTAATTGACCTGATATTTTGTGTATGAAATATATATTTGGATCAACCCATTGATCCAATAGCGTTTCATCATTTACATCTCTTTTTTAATTAATTTTGGAGAAATTCTGAAAAATACAACGAATTTTCCTATTTTAAACGAATAAGGCATCGTTTGACAAAAATTAACTATCTTATATTTTAAGTACATGTTTAGATTGACATAAGTTAGCTTATTGATAAATTATTTGGAATAATTTATGAGGATCTTTTTATGACTTTTTCCAATTATACTCTTATTAATATTAATTATTATTTTTAACTATTAATTATTAAAAATTAAAAATTAATTATTACTAATATTAATTAAATTTTAATTATACAATTTGGACAAACAAATTGTATAATTAAAATTTTAATTATACAATGTTAATTTTTAATTATTTTGAATTATTATTAATCATATCAATTATTTTTATATTTTTTAAATATTAGTCGATATATTTTAGTTATCAATTACTATTATTTTATTAATTATTATTCAATTATTTATTTTATTTATATTATATGTAATTGTTATTTAAAATAATAAATTAATGTAGATTTTTCTAAAATTTGTTTTAAAAAATTCAAATTTTATATTATTTAAATAATAATAAAATTTAAATTCTTTTAATTAACATATTATGTTATTTAATTTTTTCTTTACTATCTTGTTTGTATTAATTAACATATTATATTACTAATTTTTTTAATTATATTATGAAATCTTGTAATTGATTATTTCTTTTAAGATGTCATTTTTGGTTATTTTACATGCTTATCAGCTAGTTTTTGTCAAATGTGATTTATTCATCAGCTAGTTTTTCAGCTAGTTTGCCAAACATAAGCCTAAGTTCCTGAACTCTTTTATGAAGGAAAAAACCATTGAACTTTCACATTTTAAATGATTAAGTCTATAAATATATTTTTTTGAATAAATAAACGATCAAACTTTTCGAATACATTTTTTTAACCCAAAAATATTATCTGTAATAGGCTAGAAGATTTTAAAGTAATAAAAATCTAAATTAGTTCTACGTTCACAAACCTTATGAGTTATGTCATTCAAACCCCTCACGTGCAAGGCCATCGCTCACCTAGCCACCTCTCGCCACCCTATCGTCATCTACTCCCTATCACCGTCCATCATCATTGTTTGCCTCTGCCATTGATCTCTTTCTTTCGATCAATTCCTTTTGTTTTTTCCATTCTCCTACTTTTTTATCTGTCTATATATACTCCATTAAATTGTTGTAAGAGAGGGAAAATTGAAAGAAAGAAAAAACAGACCAAAAGGAGGAAGATAGATGGTGGGGCCAATGACAATGATGAGTGGTATGAAGAACGAATGACGACGGGTGGCGAGGGGAGCGATGTCATTGGGTGTGAAGGGTTTGAATGACTTAATATTTGGAAACGGTAAACTGTTTTTTTTTTTACTTAAAAACCTTCATGACCGGTTATACGTAGGTTTTGGGTTAAAATGATGTACATAACCAATTCCTAGAGTTTGATGGTTTTTTTATTAAAAGAAGTTTAATGATTTATTCATTCAGTAAAAGTATAGGGACTTAATCATTTAAAATAGGAAAGTTCATCAGGTTTTTCTGAACTATTCTCTTAATTTTCTGATTTTATTTTAGAACTTTTTTGTATTTGGTTATTTGTGATTGATTACACACATATATTTTAGAGAGTAATTGTTTGTCTTCTGTTATTTACATTTTGTATTATCATATATTATTATTTAAATGATGGATTATGGTGTTGTTTGAGTGTTAATTAAACATTTATATCATTCTTATTTGTTGGGTCACAATAATTTGTTGTTGACCTCTCGATCTTCTTTTAGTTCATTACTTTGCATCTCACTCTTAGATATGTAATGGTTATTTTGTAATATCTTGGTTCATATTTAGCATGTTTGGCAAATCGAAGACTAGCCGATATCAAGAGGAAATACATCTGCCGATGTGGATCAGAAGATGCATTTCCCGAACTTACACCAAGCTTCTCCCTACCGATTAGCAACAAATCGGACAACACTTTTCCTTTCAACAGAACTGTTTGTTTTACGTGCAAGATTCTCTCTGTCCAAATCTCACCAACCTTGTACCTGAAGGGGACATTCTCTGAAGAACCTGAAGAAGAGAATTTGTCTTAATGTGCTTTTGATGTGACCCCTCAGAAGTTGTCGGGTACGTGCTCCTTGACATGTCCTTGTCCCATGCACGATAAAGAGGACCTCTAGTCCTTTTTCAAGGACATCTCTAATCTTCTTATCCCTAAGTGACAAGTATCCTCATGCATTTAATGCACATGGTAGTATTTAAGGCAGAACTCTAATTCCATGCAAGGTTACGCTTTCTAAAGACTCTCTACATGAACAACAAAAAAGTCGACAACTCTCTCAACCAGCATAGCCTTTATTTGAGTTTAAGATGTGTTTTTGTTTTCTAAGTGATAGATTGTCAGAATAGTTTTTTAATCTTTTCTTTTCTGCAATAATCTTGTTTCTTTTTGTAATTCTTGTTCGGAAATAAGTTAGAAAAATATGTGTTGGAACTATTTTAGGCGTAAATAATAATTGGACAAATGTCCTATTTTTGTGGAACTATATAATAAATCTTGTTTATCTCCGTAAGGGCTTTGAAACAAGCTAAAGTTCGTCCAAAATAGAGCTCGTATGAATGAGAAATTGAATCTCAAATTGGAGTCAAACATCTAGATTACTTTGACACTTACTCTCTAGTGACACGTCTCACATCCATTAGGTTGGTACTTGCCATTGTGTTAGGACTGAAAGTCCTAGTGTGTTGAAAGTTGTATAACGCATTTACAAGGGGTCGAATTGTAATTGTTAGATAGTTGAATTGTAAATGGGCCTCAAGCCCATTAGAATGTCACGTTCATATTTAATGTTTTCTAAACCTAGTTTTAGGTTAGAGGTTAGAAGAGAAAGAAGAAGAAATCATTGTTAGAAAGCTAGTCGTAAGGTTTACCTTCTCTGATTAGAAATTCTCTCTATAAACCTAAACCCTTCATTGATAAATCTAATCATATGACTAGCAGTTGTGGTTTATACATTGTTCTTCATTGATTACTATTGTTGTTGATTGCACTGTATCTGGGATCAACTACAATTCAACTATCCAACAATTACAATTCGACCCCTTGTAAACGCGTTATACAACTTTCAACACACTAGGACTTTCAGTCGGGAGAAAGCCCGGGATCGGGACAAAGCTGGGGATCGGGACAAAGCCGGGGACCGGGACAAAGCCGGGGACCGGTGTCACCTGGGATCTCAACCGATAGAGGTTACACACCCCGGGAGTTTAACACGTCTCGGGGACCGGAGGATTGAAACAAACCCGGTGACCGGATGACACAACCCCGGGAACCAGGAGATTCACAAACGTGAAAAAAAAACTCAAACAAAAACTAATTAACCAATCACAGTTTGATAGAACACCTAATTGATTACTAAACTCATGGATGGATGAAACGAGTGGTGTCTAATTGGTGGATATATTTAAAACCCAGTTCCAATTATCAAAATGGAACAGAATTAATTTCGAGATGCCGCCGGTTAAATTGCAATTAAACAGCAGCAATTCACAATATTGGATCCACCGACCCACTAAGATTAACAGCCACTAGTTATCAATTTAATCTCCACCGACCAAATTGAAAGAAAAACAATCAGCCGCGGGCTAAAATTCATACACCACCGCCGGCCTAATTTGATTCCAATTTCTGGAAATCGAGAAAATCTCGACCAAACAATTTCAAAAAAACTGTCAAATCTGAACCAAAATCCTCCAAAATTGATAAAAATCAATAATCTTAATCGATTCCAATGATTTTAGCAAGTAAGATTGAATCGGTTTAAGCAAGAAAACTCACTGATTAGAACCAAACTTCATAAAATCAAATAAAAACACACAGATTCAAAAACCTTGGGCCTAAGAACATGAACTGTTGAACATCGATCGAATCAAAGAAATTTTTTTCGATCCTGCTCTGATACCAATTGTAGATCCCAGATATAGTGCAATCAGCAATCAATAACGAACAATGATTGAGCCACAACTTCTAGTCATATGATTAATAATCAATAAAGGTTTAGGTTTACATTCCCGTATCATATATTCTCTCTGTAAACCTAAACCTTTATTGATTATTAATCATATGACTAGAAGTTGTGGCTCAATCATTGTTCGTTATTGATTGTTGATTGCACTGTATCTGGGATCTACACATTGTTGCCTTGAGAAATTTGGAGGTACATCAAATGGATGTGAAAACCACATTTCTTAAGGGAGATCTAGTAAAAGAGATTTACATGGAACAACCTAACGGGTACATTTCCCCAGGACAGGAGAAAAATTGTGTATACTTGTGAAGTCATTGTATGGTTAAAGCAAACACCAAAACAAAGGCATCAAAAGTTTGACCATGTAATGTTGGAATGTGGATTTAAGTTCAACGAATGTGATAAGTGTGTCTATGTTAAAGACATAAATGTTGGGTATGTCATATTATGTCTTTATGTTGATGACATGCTCATTATTGGCAGTAATGATAATATGATCAAATCCACAAAGAATATGTTGAAGGCAAGATTTGACATGAATGATATGGGTCTAGCTGATGGTGATACTTGGAATTCAAATTTCGAGAACACATAATGGGCTGGTATTAAGTCAAGCCTAATATATAGACAAAATTCTTGAGAAGTTTAATGCTGAAGAATACTATTGTTGCAAGAACACCAATTGACACTAGTCACCATCTATCTAAGAATTGAGGCGAAGGTGTTGCTCAAGTGGAATATTCGAGAATTATTGGTCGTTTGATGTATCTGATGAGTTGTACCAGACCTGACTTAGCCTTTGCAATAAGTAGGTTGAGTAATTACACGAGTTATCCAAGCTCAAAGCATTGAAAAAGTATAACTCCGGTGTTACGATACATGAGGTACACCCGAGATTAGATACCTGAGGTACACCCAAGATTATGGATTGCATTATACATGGTACCCTGCAATCATCGAAGGATATAGTGATGCAAATTGGATATCTAACATGAAAGACTCAAAATATACCAATGGGTATGTCTTCACACTTGGATGTGCTGCAATTTCTTGGAAATCATCAAAGCAGACGATCATAGCCAGGTTCACTATGGAATTTGAATTTATAGCACTCGATAAGTGTGGAGAGGAAGTTGAGTGGCTAAGCTCTTGGAATACATCCCAAGGTGGGAAAGTTGGTATCTTCCATTTGCATACATTGTGATAGTCAATTAGCAATTGGAAGAGCACAAAGTGCTATGTACAATGGTAAGTCTCGACACATTCATCGAAGACATAACATCATAAGACAACTAGTCTCTACAGGAGTTATCTCTGTTGACTATGTAAAGTCAAAAGATAACATCGCAGATAACTAACAAAAGGTTTTAACAGAGAGCTAGTTAGTAAGTCATCAAGAGGAATGGGACTAAAACCATTTAATGAACAAGTAAATACAAAGGAAACCCAACCTAGTTGAATGGAGATCCCCAGATCTAGGTTTAAAGGGACAATCTAATTGTATACACTAGTTAGATCATTGTGGGGAGGTTTTTTTTTCCTTAAGTCCTATTCTAAATGTAACAGTGAATATGATTCCAAGAAAAGCTTATGGCTTTTAATGATCTTAGAAGGATCACCTATGCAAAAGAGAAGTGGGGTCGCTTCGAAGGGAGTTATATAGGGGCATAATTCCTAAGAGGTCTTGCAGAACCAGGCAAATGATCATGACCATAAGAAATATGACAATGAGGACTAAGACTTGTCAGGAAGAATTGTATGTGAAGTGTGACATCGTCTACACAAACGGCAGAACAATTCAAGGACATCGCGTCTACTGATTAGCCAGTATACTAAGTACATTTCACAAGGGAAGGTTCAAAGGGTAACCTATCTATCCTTTGCAGGATTTAAACGTTGAGGGTTTTTCGAGAGTGCATCAGTTTTTCGATCAATTTCTATTCATGTAGGGGATTGTTGAGAAATAAGTTAGAAAAATATGTGTTGGAGCTATTTTGGACATAAATAATAATTGGACAAATGTCCTATTTTTGTGGAACTATAGAATATATCTTATTCACCTTCGTAAGGGCTTTGAAACGAGCTAAAGTGGACTCAAACATGTGAGTGTTGTTGGGGAAAAAGGGTTGTCCTACGTTGGTGGGAACATGGAAAAGGAACAAGTTTATATATGACTTTGCAAATGAGAGATTAAGATGTATTGAAGGAAAGTCTCCCTCACGTGTGTACGCAGGGGGGTGCAAATTCTGTACCGGTTGAGCAATGAACTTGTATGCACGGTCGCGTCCTGCAGACACAAATGCAGGCCCGAGGTCGACCGAAAAGTTCAGACGAGTTTTTGGAAGAATTTTTCCATTTCTTTTTGCAAAATCTGTTGGCTTCCATTTGCTTGTATTTATAATTACTTCCTCCCCCCCCCCACAAAAAAAATGCTACGTTTACTATATAAATCAGAGTAAGGAGTTCATTTTTTAGAGACATAGCTCCCATATAGAGATTACTATCGGATTTTCAGGTGTGAACTCAGAATTCTCTCAGGCATTTGTCTCAGACCGACAGTACCACTGCTACGACCGTTGTACCCTGTTTAACAGACACCACATAGTGAATCTGTTTTAAGGGCACTGTGTTAAACATAGGCCTCGACCACTCATATCTTTTATTTTCTTGCGCATTTTTTTATCATTATTTATTTTATACATTTCGAACTACAATTCTTGATTTGAAGAATCTATAAGAATTAAAATTAAGTGAAAATTTTGTGTAATTGTATTCACCCCCCTCTACAATTAAATGTGTGTCTGTCATTCATATTCAAGACTAACAAGTGGTACCAGAGCAGGTCAGTTTAAGCCGATAAACTTGATCTGTAATGACATCTCCTTCTCCTGGTAAAGCGGCTCATCCTTTCAAAATGCCTTTGCTGGCTCATACCACAATGGTTCTATAGCTAAACCACCAAAGTTCAACCGTAGCAACTTTGCTCTGTGGAAAATTCGTATGATGCTCTTCTTGGAAGGCGTGGACAAGTGATATCCTACCCTCCTATGTGAAGGACCCATCATTCCCAGAAACTGGGTTCGTCATGGGAACCATAAAAATAGTAAAGATGATTCCAATGAACCTTCGGACGAGGTAAAATTGGAAGCTATTGAGAGATAATTATTGAAAAATCTTAAACATTACATTGAAGAAGGCAAACATATTATCTCCCTTGACTGTAAAACCCTCGAATTCGGAAACTTTATCTTTTGAACCATAATCGTGGAATTATCTTATAAGTCGATTTTAAGATAACCTCGCATTGTATTCGTGCAATCTAAGTGAAGAACCAAGGAAAAGAGGAGTTTTAGAAGGGCAGACAGTGGTTAAAGTGGGTTCCCAGTGAGTTTAGCTGCATGGGAGTCGCTTTAGACAGTATGGTTTGCAGCCCCAAAACCTTTCGGGCGACCTTGGTGCGAGTTTACCCGCCATGGGGGTCCCTTTAGACACTGAGGTGTGCAACCTCAAAACACTTAGTCGACTTGGATGCGGCCTAATCCTTATAGAATCTGCATTAGCCACTGGCGAGTGTGAAGGGCTTGGGTGTGTGAGACTTTGGCACGCCTAAACCCGTGGCCAAGTCGTGGCTTTGCACTTACGCCTTGTTGTAGATGATTTTCCATTCTCTTTTTCATTTATTCTCTCATTCTCTCCTCTCTCTCTCTCTCCTTTATTTCTCTCTCTCTCTTCATTGAAGATGATTTGGAAAACCCTAGGATCGATTTGTAGAGCATTCAAGGAGTATTTATTCCTCTCTAGCCTCAAGGTTCAGGATTTGGAAAACTCAAGAGTCTAAACTGGTAAGCGCTTCCAGGGTAAGAATTGGTTTCACTCACTTACTGCTTTAGACTCTCGGTCCTTGCCATGCATCTTGTCGAGTAAGAATCTTGGTCCTTTCCATGTTCAATCAGTAAGGTAACTGGTATCAGTAAGCGCTTATCCGTTAAGCGTTTAGTAAACCACCCTTAGTTTGTATAGAGCAAAGTTAATATAGTATTTTATTTCTAATGTATTATATTATTTTTCATCAAAAAATAAATTTCTAAGTATATTCCAAGAGGATGCCCATGAGGCGTGTTCATTGTTTGAAGCATCGTATTTCGACCGGGTGTCCCAACCAGTCATGCCATAGCATATAAGTGTCAGCACCTGATGAATTATTATATTACTTTCAATGTTTTGGATCGTGGTAACATACAAACCACTTGAAAGACATATCAACTTCTCAAATATCCTTAAGACTCAACAAGTTGGGACTAGAACTTGGAGAATATAAGGTCGCATAAATGGTTAGAGTAGTAACATTTGACAACATGAACTGGGCTTTTAACAAAGCCTTCAGCAAGGATCGACAAGTCCGAAATTGTTGTTAGTGAGATTAATTTAGGCGTAAAGTTGATAAAATAACTTTTATCTTTAGGATAGTGTGGGTAGTACTACTATCAACTAGACAATAAACTGTCCCACAATGCATACGTAAAAGTAAAATATAGTTTAAAGTCGGTCACACTAATAAAATATTTTCACAAGGAAATAACTTTAAATTCAGTTGAGAAAATATTATTTGAAAAACATAATCTAAATGGGAAAAATTATAATCCAAAAGATAAACAACAACTCAAATTATTATAAAGATAAGCTAATATATCTCTATTCTTCCATTTGAGCCACTAAATTAGGGGGACTCAAGGAATTCATTCTCATTTGATTCGCCAATATTTGTTTCAGCTTTTCTCCGGTTACGATATTTTTCACTTCTTAGAGAGTTGCTTTATAAGTCCGTTGCATACTTGCATATAATCATAACCACCACATTTATAGCATAGAGTTTGCTCATTAGCATCATATTTTGCTTTGGGACGACTGACCCTCTTGTTGTTGTTCCTAAGACGAAACTGCCCAGGGGCCACATTCGTCTGTATGAATGAGTGCCTGAAACTCACTTAGTTTGGCGAGCTTTAGGCTCACCACAATTCATTGACTTTCGAGACGGCTGACTCTTCTCTTGGTTCCCATATCTTGGGCGAGGCCCACAAACAGTATTAGCATCAGGCATTGGAATTATATTTGTCCCAATAGGACGAGTGTTGTTGTTTCTCATTAAAACGATGTTGTTTTTCTCATCCAATAATAATTAGATAATGAGCTCTTAGAATGTTTGCAACTTGGATTGACGATAGTGCTTTTGAAGCAAGTTGTTAGAGCTAGGAAATGTGTTATACGTATTCTCCAATAAATCAGTATCAGTCAAGTGTTCACCATAGTAGTGGAGAAGAGAACGGACTCTACATACTTCAACGTTATATTCAGTAACAATAGCAAAGTCTTGGAATCGCAAATTTAGCAAATCTTGGCGGGCATCAGGAAGCCATATGGTTTTTTGATGGTCAAATCGCTCTTTCAAAAAGTCTCATAACGTCTTGGGCGAGATGATTACTATAAATTCATATTTCATTATGTCTGATAAGTGACGACGAAATAATATCATCGCCTTAGCATTCATTTCACAAGTAACTTCAAATTCGTGATCATCCTCATCATAAATGACATCCAGTCGGCCTTGGGCATCTAGATGGTTCTGGATATCTTTAGTCCAATCAAAAAAGTTCTTGTCGGCGGCATCCAAGATCAGGAATTCAAGTTTGACCGATATTTTTCTACGACGGGAGAAAATACTGGATTAGTTATCATATACAACAATAGGATTGTATGTTTATGGTTTTGTATTAGCATAAACTTTGTTTCAAAATGATTGGTTCGATAAGCACAAGTTTTGCGAGCATTTTGTTTCGAAACGACGGGTTCGAGAAACACAAGTTTTGATGTAAGGGTAAATGGGTTCTCCTTGATCGATTGACACGTCAATTGTGAGACATCGATTCGACAAGTATAATGTATATAAACACATTCGGGGAAATATTATTTACTCAACCCTATTCGGTAGCTCTACTCAAACACAACCAGGAAAGACGATGAGGGTGATAAGCACGAAGCGTTTTAAAAACCGACCTCATTAGGACATGACAATCCGTCATATCTTCCTAGACATCGTATATTTGGAAATGATTCATGATTTTTTTTCCAACTTAAATGTGAACATATATATATATATATATATATATATATATATATATATATATATATATATATATATATGGAGAGGTTCATTTGAGAAATGCTAAATATATGAGAAATAGAGAAATAATCTTAGTCTTTCATTCAGTCAAGATCGACTTTGATTGGTCAAATATTGTGTCTTTGACTGGTCAACAGTTACGGCTTTGACTGGTCAAAAGTTGCGGTTATTCAAAAAATAGAAGGACAATTTCGTAATTTTTACAAATACACGGGACGAGTTCATATATGAACCTGTATGATTCACACTTGAACTATATGTTCATATATGAACCAGTGTAATTCACATATGAACTTTTTTAACTGATTCATATATGAACCAATTAACTGATTCACATATGAACTAATTAACAATAGGTTCATATGTGAATCAGTTGAACTAATAAACAGATTCATATATGAACCTCTGTGATTCACATATGAACTAATTAACTTATTCATATATGAACGTATAGTTCATATATGAATCACAAAAGTTCATATATGAATCAGTTAAAATATTTCATATGTGAATTACATTGGATCATATATGAACATATAATTCATATGTGAATCATACAAGTTCATATATGAACTCGTCTCGCGTATTTTACAAAACTACCCATATATACCACACAAGGAATTATCCGGTGATTCACGGTCAAAACCGCAAATGTTGACAAGATAAAGGGCTAGGATCATTTCTTTATTTATCATATTTTTACCATTTCTCAAATGAACCTAATCCTATATATATATATATATATGTATACAAATAATAAATAAGTACTTAGCATACGTGTTGTCTTCTGGTGAGCCGACTTCAATATTTTCCCGCCTAAACATGTATTTGGACGGAGTTTACATTATAAGTTCAATTAGCACACACACATTCACTCCTCCTTAAATCTCTCTTTAATTCAATTTTTTAATTTATACCTTACATTTACTACCTTTATAATTAGATATGTAGTTTACTTTTAATCGCTTACTTTTTTATTTTTCATTTTTGACTCTTATCATATAAACATAAATAATGTATATGAACTAAAATGCATTAAAAACATTTCTATTTTTTACAAATTATACCATTGTAATCGTTTCGTCAATACCTTCGAAATGAGCCCAATATTGAATATTTTTGGATTTAATTATATTATTAAATATCATAAATATATACGACTTAATATGTCGTGATTAGTATGAGATTTGTTGAAATTAGTATGGGATTTGATACAAATAATCACTAAATTGTTGTGATTTTCTTTTTGCAATTTCATATCAATTTTTACTTCGAAGTCGAATTCCTTCGACGAATTACAATTATATCAAATTCCATTGTGTCAACGAAACACCCTTATAATTATCATAAGATATTTAATTACTTGGAACAGCAATAAGTTAAACCAAATACTTTTTATAAAATACCTTTTCCACACCATATAAGTTAATAAACACTATTACCAATGTTTATATTAGAAAACGATTAAGATATATATAGATAATTGTGTGATCAAACTGTGCTCCAACTGTTGGCGTGTATAACAGTGTGAAATAATACCTTTGTGGTGATAAGAGATCCACAGAGGCTCTTGGATATCTAAAGAAGATGAGTAGGCAATTGAGTTGTGATCCTAATAAGGAAACTTATTTCTATTTGGTGGAAGGTCTTTGTGAAGATGAGAGTTATATTGAAGCACGTCAAGTTATGGAGAAAATGTTGGTTAACTCATATTGGCCAAATAGTGATACTTTTGGTAGAGTTATTAGGGTCTTTGCTTGATGGGCAAACCATATGAGTTAACCATATGGCTGGAAGAGATGGTTATCCATGAAAAAAATGCCCGACTTTTCTGTGTGGACTTCGCTTGTTGGTTCTGTAGTTTATGATACAATTGATGTTGAGGTTTTATTTGAAATAATTGAGTCGTAAGAGAATCGTTGGGATTTGCTTTTCTGTAACACCCTAAATTTCGGGTAATTTTGAAAATTGAAAATTCGGCAATACGACGTTTATAAATAGGGCAAACCACCCAAAATGGGTAACAACGTAAGCATTCACAAAAACCTGCAAGGCTGTATGGGAAACGACAACAAACTAATCTAAACCACAACTAGCTAGATTACATAGGTTGTCAACCCAATACCAAAAATGAAATAACTGTTTTAAATGCTAAGCTTCCAATTTTTTACTATCATCCAAAAATGCCCTCAAGAGACCAATCTCTTCTCTCAACCCCTTGACGACCCGCCGCTAAGGGAACCTGTTATACACATCATTTGAGAAAAAGTGTTAGGTGGCGTTTGTTTTTTAAGTGGTGCTGAAGTCTGAAGTCTGATTTCACTTCTGATTTTTAAGTGGTGGTACCGAAGTCTGAAATCTGAATAAAAAAGACTGTTTGTTTTTTAAATGGTGGTGCTGAAGTCTGAAATCTGAACATAACCTCCTATTATCATTCTACCAATTCTAGCATCTGTGTTTCCAAAACAATCCTCATACCATGCTGTTGTCATTAAAACACAGAAAGTAGTCGGACACTTTCATCAGTAGAAGAAGATTTGCAATTCCTCTTCAAATACTATTATCTGATCCTATTTCTTTGATATTCACAAACAAAAAAACAAAAGCTAATGCATATCATAACCAAAACCAAAAGTCTAAAATAACTGATCTATTAAAAAAGTCATCAAATTGAGATCAAACAACTGATCGGTTCAGAGAGTTACCGAATCGAGATCAAACAATACAACGTCAGATGCATAGATTCAAAGAGTTACCACATACGATTGGATGTTTATCATACCACCACCGGCCACTTCTTGTAGATTTTCCACACTTGGTGCCAAAGTTAACAGCCTTTATCGATCAATTTCAAATTCCGGATTCACCAATACAAAACATAGATTCTTTTCAACCGAAAACTTCAATGGAATCAACTCAAATAGATCATAAATCCGGACAAGTACGAAACCACCAATGATTGCCTGTGCAATATTATTGCCAAGTAACAATGATTAATGAACAAATATTTAAGTTTTCAGTCCAAGTAACAGTTATAATGAAACAAGCAAAATTAAGCATCCTGCACAGGTAACACAAGTCACAAAATTTTCTACAATTCTATTAGTAACAGTGATAGGATCCGTTGAACCGTTTTGGGTCTGGTATGCAAATTGCATTCCTAGCAAAATTGATACCGATTCCTTTAGCTCCCTTAGTTCCAAAGAAAAGAAGGTAACGTGATTCCTAATAGATGTAAACAGAAAAGGGAGATTAACAAGTTCATAATGTAGATTTTGGAACACCAGAAAGCAAACCCCAAGCAAACCACATTAAAACACAACAGATAAACATATGGAGATGGAATCGAACCAAAAAGTGATGAAATCGAACCAACAGTGATGAAATCGAACCTAAAGTGATGAAATCATACCTAAAGTGATGAAATCGTACCAATAGTAATGAAATCGAACCAACAAGAGAAGGAAATCGAACCAATAGTGATTAAAATCCATGAGGAATAAGAAAATCAAGCAAAAAGAACATAAAATTTGGAGTATGATCTCGACATACCGATTTGGAGATGGAGACCGAAGACTTGTAGATGGAGAAGGAGATCGATGAACTTGTAGATGAAGATTGTCTGGAGTCCCGATTTGGAGTCGCTCGAATTGGAGAAGAGGCAGAGAGGAGTCGCTCAATTTGGAGAAGAGTAGTCGTTTGATTTAGAGAGGAAGCAGAAGAGGAGGAGGTCGATTTAGAAATAAGTGAAAAAAAAGTGATTAGTTTATCACTTTTTCGGTCAGTGGAATAAAAGTGATAAGTGGAACTGAATTGATGAAAAAAACAAATGCTCTTATTTGAGAAACATCTGACCGAAAAAGTGATAATACATAAATAAGTGCTGAATTTTAAAAAACAAACAGCCCCTTAGGCTTAAAGTCTAGTGAGAAGATACAGTTAATAATTTAAAGAAATACAAACAAATGTAATAAAAGGAAATCTTTGCAAGAGAATTGAGTTTATAATTTAAATATTTTCCCTATAAGGACTATTCGGTCCAAAATTCATCTTGCGATGACGGGGGATACCCGATTTACCAAGGAGTGTAGCGGAACACCGAGTAGGCTACAATTCTGAGTTATGAGCTAAATACTTGGAATCCATGGCCATGAACAATGCCAGTCCGTACTAAGACGTGGGGGAGGGAACCCGAGGAAACCAAGTCATACTCGTTCACTAGGACTACATTATGATCCATGACTAGTAACCGGTCCCACATAACCGTACCAAAGGCCTCCGAGGATCAAATGCATCCATAGCTACAATGGGGAAAAACATCCCAAATATATATATAAGCCGACTCAATACCTAGGGATCCACTAGTAATAGTCTAGACTTATCACAATTACATTTGTGACTAACCAAAGCTAAACATATAGCTTCCAACAACATTTACTTCCCAAAATACAATTTCCAAACTTAACTGCTGATAAGAATGAAATTCATAAAATGAGATTATACATATTCTTTCAAGTACTTCACCATAAATGTGTAAGAAATAATTTATTTTAACACATATCAAATGGAGCCCTTCATTTTTACAAAACTTAGCAAGAACCCTAAAATCTCCCAAAAACTCAAGTTAGGTCAAAATGTGATAATCATAAATCCAAACCAAGCAGATGTATAGGAGTTCAAAATATGAGTTTTGACATGTATAAGGTTTAGAAAATGGTATTAGGAACTCACCAAATGAGTTTTTGAAGAAAAACCCAAACCCTAGAAAATGGATAATGAGACTTGCACTAAAGAAGGTGAAGATTCTTTACCAAGAACAATAATGACCACCTAGATCAAAACAATAAATACATGAGGTTGAATCTAGAGGAAGGAGTTAATGAAGAGGGAGAAATGGAGGGGAAACCTTACCAAAACCTCTAGGAGAAAACGTATGGAAGAACCCCAAAAATCAGATAAAATGAAATAAATTCGGAGTTGTCTAATTTATGGCCTGGACCCCGCTCGCGATTATGCCCGGCGATAGTGACATTGTCACTATCACGAGTCACTCTCGCGCGGATTGTACCAAGAGTTCGATACCTCCCCGGCGATTGTGCCAAGCGATAGTGACACTTGTCACTATCGCAAGTCACTCTCGCGATTTCGCATGGGTCGATTTAAGGTTCGAAAGTACAACACATTTCGCCTAAAAAGAAAAACGGAAGACGGATAAAAGACGAACGAAGGACGGATACTTACATTGCGAAAATACCGGGTGTTACATTTTCCCACATGGACCCGATAAAAAAAACTGTCTGTCTTATATTGAGTTTATCATATCTCCTGAAAAAAGATAAAAGATCCAAAGTTCATCAAAATTTATAGTAGAAAATATCCCTACATATTTTAAGCTTCTAAAAAATTGTCGTGTCGAAAATTGCCACCCATACTCAATACTTGTGTATTTCCGAAACAGATTTCTTCAATCCCGTAAATCAGCAACATATTTTGATAAGACATACAAACTGAATTTACGTTATAAAAAATGTTTCAATATATAAAAAACAATTATTCAAAGCTCTCACTTTCCTGTTATTGTTGTTCCTAATGAATTTGTGATTAAATGACTTCATGTACTTTCTTTTTCATGATTAAATGACTTCATGTTTTTTTTACAGATTTCAACTATAACATGGATTCTACTGATGATGCTAGAGAAAGGAGAAAACTTAGAAAGATAATTTTGAGTAATAGTAAAAAGTGTTCTCGTGAACTCTAATATGATGGAGAATGAGAACACTATGACTTTTGAACTAAGACCTTACACTTGCTTTATTTCTCTATTATTTACAATTTCTTTTTACAGGTGCTAATCGCGTTTCTCAACGATAATTAAGATCTTCAAATAAGTCTAAAAATGTTTGCAATGATGATGAAAATGTCAATCCAAATACACATCGTCAATATCAACATACAAGCATTCAATATCTTTCTTCAAATATAACTATCAGAAGTCCTTTATCTAATATTTCCAATGGTATGTCTATTTTCTTTAACATCTTACTGTTAATATACTGAGTACCTTCAAATGTATTTTAACATATATTACAATATATGTATATGTTAAGTCTGATTTTATAGTAATCATTGTATTTATAGGCTTGGTCAAATACTGTGTTTAGAGTCTAATACTGTGTAGTATTGACCAAGGGTATTTAAGTCCTTTTGATCTTGGTTGTTTGTAAGAACTTTCACGCCTCATTCTATTCAACATACACTTTGCGCTACATTGTCTCTCTCTACTTTCTTTCTCTAGGATTTAGTGATCTTGGACTATCAATTGGTATCAGAGCTGTTCTAGATCTTGAGAGAATTGAGAGATTGTATTTTTCATTTATGAATTTATAGATTAATCGAAAATTTGATCGATTTTCTTGAATTTTTCAAGAAAATCTCGTTTTCTTGATTTTTCATCAAATTTGGGATTGTTTTTGAACGAATTTTTGTGAAAATCGGTTTGTTGGATTCGGTTTTGATTGCTAAACATCTTTGATTCACATCGATTTGCAAGAAAAAACTTGTTTTGATTCTCAATTTTGAAAATATGTGATTTTCTGAAAACTCGTTTTGAGCGTACTGTTACATTCTTGAAATATCGATTTCGTGGTTTTTAATCGATTTTGTTGATTGAATTGTGTTAGAAACCTGTTTTCGTTCAAATCTGTGTGTTTTTGTTGGATTAATTTATGGTTATAATCGAATCTTGCTAGTTTTACTTGATTTTCTTCGGTTTGCGCTAGTTCTACTGTTTGCGCGACTTCATACTAGTTTGCGCTAGTTCATATTGTTGTTCTAATCTTTGCGTTAGTGTGTTTCAGGATTTCTCATTGGGTTATTCACGCAAAGCTAACTTTGCGTCTCCCGTGCTTCACGAGAAGTAAAGTTTGCGTCTTCCTCTGTTCAAGAAAAGCTTGTTTTGCGTCTTCAGTGCCTCACACAAATCCAAGTTTGTGTTACCTTCAGCTCACGCAAAGTTCATCTTGCGTCTTACTCGGCTCACGCAAACCTTGTTTGCGTCACTCACTGATCGCGAGAATCAAGTTTGCGCCACTGCTTTATCACGCAAACCTCCAGTTTGCGTCTCCTCTGCTCACGCAAAGTAACATTTGCTTTACTAGCTTATCAAGCAAAGCTCAGTTTGCGTCATTAGCTCTTCACGCAAAGCTTACTTTGCGTCTTCCTCGTCTCACGCAACTCTAAGTTTGCGTTGCCTTCTGCTCGAGAGAATCTCAGTTTGCGTCTTGTATCTCTTACGCAAACCTCAAGTTTGCGCCATCTCAGTCAAGACTTAGCATTTTTCTGGATTTCTTCTATGGATTCTGACAAGTTTTCTTATCAAGCTCAGTTCTACAAAAGTGATCTTATGATGTCTTTGGGTACAGAAAATCGTCCACTAGTGGTGACAGATGAAAATGAGTTTACACAGTGGCAAGATCGGTTCTTGAACTTTATTGAACGTCAAAAGAATGGAAATGACATGATGATTATTTTATCAGAAGGACCGTTTGAAAAACCCAAGTTGGCTTCTGGATTATATAAGCCTACTAAAGAATATTCACCTAAAGAGTTGTTGGCATATCAAGCTGATCGTGATATCAAGGCGAATCTGATGCTAGCCTTGCCAAATTCTATCTACAATAGGATTGATTGTTTCAAAACTCATCCTAACCTTATGTGGCAACAACTTGAAAAGATTATGCTTGGTTCTTCAGTTGCGACTCAACTCCGACATACTCGTTATATGAATAACTTTGAAGAATTCAAAGCCAAGAACGGGGAGCCACTGAAAACTGTGTATGACAGATTTTGTGTCATTATCAATAATCTGAGGAAGATTAAAGTAGAAAAGACTGAACTTGAAATAAATCTGAAATTCCTCAATGCACTTCAACCAGAGTGGAATAAATCTTGCCACAGACTGAGGAATGATGTCAGAATATCTACAATGCAGATCCAAGAGATGTTTGAGATCTTACTTACTGATGAGTGCATTGCATCTGAGAAGAAAGCCAAACTAGAGAAAAAGAAGAAGTTAATGGACCCGATTGCACTCCTCACGAGCCAACTGTCCGAACAAAGCGTTGTCTGAAAACGCTTACAATGGGTCAACTGAAGATGATGGTGAGGCACTGCAGAAAGCAATGATTCTTATCTCTCAACATTATCAGAAAAAGTTCCAACCAAAGTCGGGTTCCAACTCTTCTTGCTTCACTTCCGGTTCAAGAGTCAAAGTGGCCGAGCCAAAGACTACTGCATGCTACAACTGTGGAAAGCCGGGTCACATTTCAAAGGAGTGTCGAGTGAAGAAGGTTAGGGGTTCGGCATACTATCGAAAGAAATTGGAACTGGCTGAAAAGAGAGAGAACGAAACTGCTTTACTTGCCGAAGAGGAATTCTGGCTGGATCACTCCGACGATGAAGCTGCAAATGTAGAGATCGCTCAAATGTGCTTTATCGGAGATGGTCAGTCAAATGATGATGATTCTGATACTGATAAAGACGAGGTATATTATGATTTTGATTTTAATTTTATTTCTTCACAGATGAATGTTATCAATACTGCTTTACATGATCTTCGTTTAAAGTTATTATCTGAAAAGAACTTAAATGCTGAAAAGTCAGATTTGATTGACAAATTGAAAATTTCTTTGAAAGATGAAAAATCTATTTTGGAAAATACAAAAGACATCTTTCAAAAGAAATTGGATGATTTGGAAAATTCAAATAAGACTTATCTTGAGTCTTTGACTGAAATGACCACTTTAAAAGACAATCTTTCGGATAAAATAAATAAATTAGAAGAAAAATTATATCGAAGGAATCAATCTGAACAAACAATTTTTATGAATAAACCACGGAGTAAGGAAGCTTTAAAAGAAAAATGGGGACTCGGTTTTAAAAATCCACATTGTTTAAACAATGCGATTGAAAAATCCCCAACTTTATATAAATACGATTATCTAACTCTTGCTAAATATGCTCCTCAATTTAAAATTGATTGGATGAATGAGAAGCAAGTATTAGAAATCGAAAATGAGAAAAGGACAAATAACAAGAAAAAGGAAATTCCTTTTGTTTACACATTTGAAAATGCAAAATATTTTCCTGACAAATCGAGAAGAGGTAGAAAAGGTTTAAATGATATATCTTCTGTCAAATCTTCAGTATCTGATGATTTTGTTGATATTTTTGCTAATAAATCTGATAAGGAAAATATTTTTCCAATCATCTATGATTCGAAGAAATATACTCCTCCTTTAATTTTAAAAGACAAAATCAACGATCTTGAAGATAAGATGGAAGATCAAAATATTTTAAAAGAAATTGAATCTGATATTATTCTTTCTTTCATGACGTCTAGTCTTGAAGAAAAGTTATTTTCTCAAAAACAAGATTCTATTTCTAGCCTTTCTTCTGATTGTCAAGAAAATAAAAAGGAAGTTTCCAATTTTAAAATCTTTTCTCAAAATAATTCTGACTTCGAGGTAAATTCAGATTTATTAGTTGATCAGATTGGTTGCTTAGGTAAAATTATTTCTTCTGATTTAAATATTAATTCGTAAATTCTTGATGATTCTTTTACGCTAAATGATCAATATTATAAACTAAAGCGTAAAAGAAGAAGGTCAAAGAAGTCGAAGAAACAAGATAAAGTTCTTTCTGACAGTTCTAATTCTTCTGATTCTAATCTTTCAGATAGGACTTTGAGCAAGTCAAAGAAGCAAATCTGGAGCACGAAGCGGACATCTACTGATTCTATGATTGATGGGGATAGATGTATAGACAAACTTTATAAAAGTGATTCATTTGCTACTTGTAATAAATTTTCAAAATACTCTAGAAAGCAAATGATTCGAATTTCCAAACATGTCTTATCTTCTTCCTCTGATTCTAGTTCAGATGATTATGCTTTGTATTCATCTGATAAATGTGCTTATTTTTCTAATAATCTTTCTCATGCTTCTCGTGTCAAATCTAATCATTATTTCCCCATAAGAACTGCAACTAACAAACACGGGCCCAAATTCAAGTGGGTACCAAAATCTCAATCTGATTCTAAGTTGCAGGCATCTCATGTCAAGGGGGAGTAAGAGAAAAATGGTTTTTGAACACAGCAGTTCAAAACCCGGACTTTAATGTCAAAGATGGATCTTGAATAACACAGTTCAAGACCCGCTCCTCAATGTTAAGATTATGGCTTCTAAGTACACAACTTAGAACCCGGACTTCAGAGGAATTTGACTTCTAGACATAGCAGTCTAGGACTCGTTCTTCAATGCTTTAAGCTTCTGACTAATGAGAAACTGTGAGTACATCTACTATATTCCGCTGCATTTATCTCTGATAATGATATTGTTCCAGTTTTCTCAAATTGTTTTAAAAGAATCTGAGCATTTCAATTCATCTCCTGATTTTGTTCAAACCAAATTTTTTTTTCAAATGAGACACAAATTTCTTTTTACATTATGTGGAAGATGATATTATTGAATTCTATTTTGTTTCAACTGAATATAAATTTGCCGATCAAATATTTCTATTTTTAAATCTAGGCATGTTGTTTTAAAAGTTTAAATCTTTACAAATTTTATTCTATAAAGTAAAAGTTTTACAATTTTTCTTTCTTTTGAATAAAATGTGTGTCTAGGATAAATTTTCAAGTTGCTTTGTTAATATTAAAGTTTTTATATGTTCAAATTTCAGCTCTAACAAAAGTCGAAAAGTCAGCAACATGTTTGTAGCTTTTGATATTGCTTTAAAGTTGTGTAATTCGGAATATTTATAGTTTACAATGCTTAGAAAACCTAAAAGATTGGAATTTTGGATCGTAATGAAAATATGGGCTAAGCACTTAGACGTAAAACCTTGTTTGAGATGAATTTTAAATTCTTATAAATCAGAAATCTATAAGTTTAAAAGTTTGTACCTGTGACCTTTCCGGTTTGGGAAAGTAAGTTCTGTGGGATGCTTGTCATCTGGTCCCCTAAGGTCATTTGATCTGGGAGTGATCGAACCCAAATCCTTCTATAGAATCAGATCGAAAGTCATGTTCTACTGGTATGAATGCGTTTAGGATGTGTCGATGTAGCCTTTCTGATCTGGGAAAGTAAGTTCCAAGGGGTGCTTGACACCTAGTCCCCTAAGGCCAACTGGTCTGGGAGCGACTGACCCAAATCCTGCAATAGGGTCAGATAGAAAGTTACGTTTACGGCATGTTCTTTACTTAATAAACTTATTGATTCAAAAGATGCCAAAGTGCACAAGCTTAAAAGATGCCAAAGAGCACACTCATGTAAAGATGGCATAGTGCACAATGCTAAAAGATGCCAATGAGCACACATCTCATCATACTTGGTGACATTTCTGAGTTGCAATAAACCTGTAAATTTGTGAAACTCTGAATTTCTGATGGATTAGTGTGATTACATGCAAAGTTCTCTATTATATTTTTAGAATTGCATTTTCTTGAAGCTAATTCAAGTTCACATGCGAGCACACTGAATAGATTGATGAAAGTTTTTGAAACTGAACATGTCTTAACTTGATATGCAATAAAACTTGTTTCTGTATCCAAACACATACATTTGATTTCATTTGACGGATTTTATTGTGATATTTTACTAAGTAGAATTTTATTTGTTTCTGTTTAAATTTTTATATATTTAGTCGTTTCAAAATACATATTCAGTATATTTTTCTTTCTACATTGATGTTTCAATCATTGTGTTCTCATTTATATCTTAATGGATTTGAGCATTATTCAAGGGGGAGTGAAAAAGGAGAATTTTTCTTAATGATCATATCTGTTTTTGAGGGAAAGTATCTGATTTTCTATATAAATGCAAACTTGAATTGTCAAATTTAGTGCATTTGTGTAGGGGGAGTCAAAGAGCTAATCAGGTAAAAAAAATTCAGACTCCAAGTCAGATTTGCGTCACCAGTTTGTAGAGCAAAGCTTAATTTGCGCCAACAGCTTCTAGCGCAAAGCATGTTTTGCGTTTCCTGCATGTCGCGCAAATCTCACTTTACGCTTCCTTCTGTTAGCGCAAACCTAACTTTGCGCCACCAACTTGTAGCGCAAACCTTCCTTGTTTTCTCCGTTTCTTTGATTTTGCAGATCGTAAGCTGTTTTGTCTCCAACATATGCATGACCAAGTTGATCCAGATCATCAAGGTCATGAGGGGGAGAAGTTAAGAGAAGTTAAGGAGATGATAAAGAGACAAAGAGCTCAAAAGTTTATCTGCTGATCAAGATTCGCTCAAAGATTCAAAATTTCTTCAACTTTACTTGTCTTTTGCTGTTCAAGCTCCGATCACCACAACTTCTTCAAGATCATTTAAAAGAGATGTGTCGTCTAGAGCACAAGCTGATGAACCGACTGTTCTTTCAAGTTTATTTCAAACTGGTCCAGTCTTGTCAAGGCAGTAAAGACAACAGAGCTTAAAAGATGATGAGAAGAAATTTCTTCAAAAAGTCAGAATGCTTCACAAAGTCGCTTAGATGGTCCATGCTGATTTAGAAGATGGTTTTTGAAGACCACAGCGCCAATGATTACTAAGGGGGAGATTGTTAAGTCTGATTTTATAGTAATCATTGTATTTATAGGCTTGGTCAAATACTGTGTTTAGAGTCTAATACTGTGTAGTATTGACCAAGGGTATTTAAGTCCTTTTGGTCTTGGTTGTTTGTAAGAACTTTCACGCCTCATTCTATTCAACATACACTTTGCGCTACATTGTCTCTCTCTCTCTACTTTCTCTCTCTAGGATTTAGTGATCTTGGACTATCAGTATACCTTACTAACGTTTTTATATTTGAAACAAACATCTTTCTTTTAAATAATAACAGTGCAACACCCCCATCAAATAAGAGACGCTATTCCTTATCTTCTAATGGCATGCTATCAACCAACTCATTGACAATTGAGCAAACTTCTTCTATTATGAAGTTATCATCAGGACAACATAGATTAAGAAGGAAGACTGTAAATGTATCTGATATACCTACAATTGACTTGACATCAAATGAAGAATTAAACGATGAACAACAACCTGAAGACATAATTACAGGGATATCTCAAGGTGACTTTTGTTAATCGATTATTTCACATTTATAAACTATTACTGTTGTTGAATTTATTATAATATTTCACCAACATATTATTCAACAGACTATTTGGATCATGGTGATCAAATGGTTATCTGTGAATTATGTCATGCAAAATTATGGAGAGATGAAGTTCTTAGGGGAAGAAGATGTGGGATGAAAACAAGTTATTCACTTTGTTGTCTTTACGGCAAGGTTGAGCTTCCCAAAGAAAAAGAAATGCCGGCAACTTACGCAAATCTTTTTCGTTGCGTAGATTCTAAAAGCAAATACTTCATGAAGAACATTCATCGTTATAATGCAATGTTTTCATTTACCTCAATGGGTGGGAAAGTTGATTCATCCATTAATAGAGGTAATGTTCCACACATATATCTGCTTAGCGGTCAAAATTACCATAAAATGGGCAGTCTTCTACCACCAAATGGATCGAAACCAAAATTCTCGCAACTATACATATACGATACTGAGCATGAAGTTTCAAATAGACATAGTGCTTTTCGGTATATATTCACCCTTATACTTATTAATAGATTTATTTTAATTCCCTAATATAGTTATCCTAATGTTTACTTTTTTTTATATATTTTTATTATGTAAACAGTGAACAAAAAGAAGGGTCTACATCAAATTCTGAGTCCCTTGATGTTGAGATTATACAATATTTGAAGAACATGCTAGATTCCCAAAATGTTTTGGTTAAGTCTTATAGGATGGCAAGAGATTGTTTTCAATCCAATCTTAACGTGGAGCTAAAGTTACGCCTTATAGGAAGACGCCAAAAGGATGGAAGAACATATAACCTACCAATTGCTTCGGAGGTTGCATATTTAATTGTTGGAGATATTGATGATATAATTGAAAAGAGGGATTTTATTGTAAAACATCAAACGAGTCATCTACAATAGATAAGTGAATTACATCATTCTTACCTTCCTCTTCAGTATCCACTTTTGTTTCCATATGGAGAAGATGGTTACAGAGTTGACATTACTCATAGAGATATAACTTCTTCAAGCAAAAGTAAAAGACCAAATGTAATAATGAGAGAGTTCTTCGCCTTCAGACTTCAAGATAGGGTAAATATTTTCTCATTAATTCTCAATGCAAGAAGACTTCTCTAACAATTTATTGTTGATGGTTATACGATGATTGAAAGTGAGAGATTGCATTACATATGTAAGCAGCAAAAAGTTCCAAGGTGCGAAACTTATGAGAATTTACGTACTATACAAGAACAAGGAGAGACGAATGTTTCCAACATTGAAAAACTTGTTATCTTTCCTTCTTCTTTTACCAGTGGTGCTCGCTACATGATGCAAAACTATTTGGATGCAATGTCACTTTGTAAGTGGTATGGATATCCAGATGTTTTCATAACCGTGACATGTAACCCTAAATGGCCAGAAATTAAAAGTTTTCTTAAAGACACCATAGTAAATCCAGAAGACAGGCCTGATATCCTTTTTCGGTTATTTAAGATGAAGTTTGATGGACTTATTAAAGAGTTGAAAGACAATGCATTATTCGTAAGGTTCAGGCAAGTATGTTACATTGATGATTATAATTTTAACAAAAGGTTAATAATAATAGTTTATCTTTATTAATTTCAAATTTCACTTTTTGTGTAGTTTTATATAGTGGAGTTTCAGAAGCGTGGATTGCCTCATAGTCATATATGTTTATTTATGCACTCTGATTTCAAACTACCTACTGTTGAACAAATTGATCCGATTATTTTAGCTGAGATCCCAGACAAAGACGAAGATCCAGATTTGTACTCACTTGTGAAGGAGTTCATGATCCATGGTCCTTGTGGTGAAGAAAACATTAACTGTCCCTGCATGATTGATAGAAAGTGTTCAAAAAACTATCCAAAAAGGTTTTCTGAACACAATTCCATTGATGGTAATGGTTTTCCTCTATATCGTAGATGAAACGATGGACGTTTTGTTGAAAAGTTAGGTGTTAAATTAGATAACAGAAATGTTGTTGCTTATAACAAATATCTTTTGAAAAGATATCAGACACACATTAATGTTGAATGGTGCAATCAAGCTTCTTCTATAAAATATTTGTTCAAATATATGAACAAGGGTCCTGATAGAGCTACTGTTGCGGTTGTAGAAAGAAGTAATGAAGAAGATAATAATAATACCGTTGATGAAATAAAGAAATATTATGAGTGTAGATATGTATATGCATGTGAAGCTTCTTGGCGTATATTTGGGTATGATGTTCATTACAGGACTCCTTCTGTTTTGAGGCTTCCTTTCCATCTTCCTGGACAACAACAAGTCATTTTTGGTGTTGAAGATGATATTGAAAATGTCATAAACAAAACTTCTATGGCGTCTTAAATGTTCTTAGCTTGGATGAAGTGTAATGAAATTTACGAAGAAGCACGAAAACTTACTTATGTTGAATTCCCTACAGAGTTTGTGTGGAAACTGGAAGAGCGACGTTGGGATCAAAGGAAAAAAGGTTTTTTAATTGGAAGAATTCATTCAGTTTCTCCTGCTCTTGGTGAAGCGTATTATTTAAGAATTCTTTTGAATAAAGTCAAAGGTCCTAAATCATTCGAAGACATTTGTACAGTAAATGGAGATATATTTCCTACTTTTAGAGATGCATGTTATGCTATTGGGCTTTTAGATGACGACAAGGAATATGTTGATGCCATTAAAGAAGCAAGTTTAACCGGTTTTAGTTTTTATTTACGGTCTTTATTTGCAACCATGCTGATTTCAAATAGTCTGTCTAGACCTGAATTTGTTTGGCAAAAAACATGGCAATACTTGGCAGATGGGATTCTTTACAATCAACGAATTGCACTAAAGTCTCCAGGTATGTTAATTATCTATTTAGGTATTTATACAGTTATTATTTAAATACAAACCAATTTATTGTTTTATTATTTTTTAAATATTATTTTCTTTCTTAAATATTTTTTCAGTTATAATTTCTATGTTATGGTTGTTTAAAATTTATATTATATATGTTACATGTTTATCCCATAATGATGATCAAGTCAAAAACTTGACATTGTTTGAGATTGAAAAGATTTTACTAACAATTCCAGCCTAAAAAAATTCACCACTATGCCTTACCCTGATGATGATTCTGTTGAGTCTTCAAACAATTGTTTGATTACGAAGGAGCTAGATTACGACATAGCTAATCTACAGAACGAGTTTCGTCAACTTCTAGGTGCTTTAACAAACGAGCAACAAGGTGTTTATGACAATATCATCACATCGGTTCAAAATAACCAAGGAGGTGTGTTTTTTTGTATATGGTTATGGCGGAGCAGGTAAAACATTTCTATGGAAGACATTATCTACATCAATAAGATCTAGAGGAGAAATTGTTTTAAACGTTGCTTCGAGTGATATTGCTTCTTTACTTCTTACAAGAGGTAGGACAACACACTATCGCTTTCAAATTCCTTTAATTCTTAACGAATATTGTTAAGTCTGATTTTATAGTAATCATTGTATTTATAGGCTTGGTCTTATACAGTGTTTAGGTTGCTATTCTGTGTTGTATAAGTCCAGGGTATTTAAGTCCCTTTGGGCTTTGGTCTTTGGTCTTTGTAAGACATTCACGCACATCAATTACAGATTACTCTTTGCGCTTCATATTGTCTCTCTCTCTACTTTCTCTCAAATTTAGATTGGCTCTAATACCAATTGATAATCCAATAATCCTCTAAATCTAGAGAGAGAAAGTAGAGAGAGACAATATGAAGCGCAAAGAGTAATCTGTAATTGATGTGCGTGAATGTCTTACAAAGCCCAAAGCCCAAAGGGACTTAAATACCCTGGACTTATACAACACATAATAGCAACCTAAACATTGTATAAGACCAAGCCTATAAATACAATGATTATTATAAAATCAGACTTAACAAATATTCTCTTTGTTACATAAATCCAGACAGTGATGTTGCCAAGTTAATAAAGAAGACTAGGTTAATTATATGGGATGAAGCACCAATGGTTCATCGGCATGCATTTGAAGCATTGGATAAAAGTATGAACAATATTTTTGGTAGTCAAGGCATTACTGACTCGGAAATGCTTTTTGGTGGCAAAGTAGTTGTTTTTGGAGGAGATTTCATACAAACTTTGTCGGTTATTCCCAACACGGGTATACAAGACATTGTTAATGCGTCGTTAAGTTCATCTTACATTTGGGAAAAATGCAAAGTCCTAAGGTTAACTAAAAACATAAGGTTAACTATTGACAATCAAGCTTCTGATATCAAACAAGCAAGGATATTTGCAAACTGGCTTTTGGATTTAGGAGAAGGCAAGGTTAGTAGTGTGAATGATAGTGAGGCAATTATCGATATACCTGATGATCTTCTCATTACCGATTCAACAGATCCTATATTTGCATTAATTGAATTTGTCTATCCTTCTATTCTTGTAAATGTCAAGAATTCATCCTATTTTCAGGAAAGAGCAATACTTTCACCCAAGCATGAAGTCGTTCAAGAAATAAATGATCGTTTGCTATCATTGTTTCCATGTGACGAAAAGGAGTACCTAAGTTCAGATGGTCTGTGTGAATCAGACTATCTTCACAAACAGTTTGATGAAACTTTGTACTCACCTGATGTCTTAAATGGTCTTAAATTATCGGGTTTACCAAACCATAAGATAGTACTAAAAGTCGGTGTCCCGGTTATGTTACTAAGGAATATTTATCAGAAATATGGGTTATATAATGGAACTAGACTACGGTTGTTATCTTTGGGAAATCGGTTATAGAAGCAGAGATCATATCTGGAAGCAATATTGGAAGCCGAACATTTATTCCAAGAATGTCTTTGACACCTACAGACAAGAGGATTCTGTTCAAGTTTAAAGAAGACAATTTCCAATTGTTGTATGTTTTGCCATGACCATAAATAAAAGCCAGGGACAATCATTATCGAGGGTTGGTTTGTTTCCGAGACAACCAATCTTCAACCATGGTCAGTTGTATTTGCTTTATCTAGAGTAAAAAGTAGGCAATGTTTAAAAATATTAATTATAGATGATGAAGTTATAATTAGCAATAGAACAAAGAATGTTGTATATAAAGAAGTATTTGGTAATTTATGATACGTGGTTCTTATTTTATTAATATTTTAACTATGTACTTTTTCATAATTTCATTTACGTTCTATTATAAATTTTGTTTTATAAATTCTTAATATTTATTCATATTTTTTATTAATTTTTTGCAAAACATCCTTTGTGAAAACTGCCTAAAACAAGGACATTTTGTAACCGGTTGCAAAAAAAAAACTCTGAAGGGAAAAAAGTTTGGAAAAGTAGCATCGTACTTTCGATGATCATTCATATCTGTCAGATAAGTTTTCTGGCATGATTTAACTTTTTTTAAATTACCCCGTGTAATACATGGGTTCAAACCTAGTATATATATTTATGATTTCACAAATTTTCAATACAAAAAAATATTAAAATATTCAAGCTTAAAAAATATGTTCTAGTAAAAGTTAATGTTTACTAGCTTTTATGTGACAAAATAAAGTATCCTTTAATAATCAATAAATATAACAATGAAGTGTTACATTTGCTATTTTCTATTTGATTAAATTGACATAAGTTACTCCATTTATTGACAATAAAGGTAGGCATGCTAAGAGTTTAAAACAATTTATGTCATATTAAGAATTAATTTTCATGCAAACAGTTCTTTTTAATTTTCTACAAGTTTTAGATGTTGTAGCAATTAATTTATGCTCGTTTACATGTTAATAAGTATGTTTTAGACAAAATATTATGAAATCTCATACATATATATTATAGGGTATTTTTCATTATACAAGGTAACTCGTTTTATATGATAAACATGAGTTCTAAAATGTCAATGTTCATAAAAAAAATCATTTAACATGTGATATACATCAGAAATATGATATTTCGGGTTATATACTTCTTAACCATGCAATTTCTACGTGTTTTTTAGTAACAAAAATTTTGTACCCTGGGTTGGGTTTCACATAAACAATGAAGAACCCTTCTTTGTTATTCCTTGAGTGAGAAATCACCTTAGTATCCCTCCGTCCTTGAGCGAAAAGTGTCGATAACGTGTTGTGGACAAATTAACTCGCTATATATATATATATATATATATATATATATATATATAGAGAGAGAGAGAGAGAGAGAGGACGGTAATCAAATGAGAACCAGAAAAAGATTGAGAACCGTGAAAACCAATCTAAACCGTTTATTGATTTTAATCTATGGACATGAAAAACAATGGCAATTTTGAAATAACTAGAATCTGGAAGGACATATTTGGGCTTTTGTGACAGATTCCATCTTATCAAAACCCATGTCAATTACATCACACAAGAGAAAGAAAGAACATCCAAATGAAGATCATCATGTCACCGTTCCTCCTAAATCTAGGGTTTATTCCATTGCTTTTTGAATTCAATAATCATTTGATTTACACAGAGAAAGGCTCGATGATGATGATGCGCCACCCAAATACAGGAGTGTTGCCCTAATTGTCGGAGTTACCGGATCGTCAGCAACATCCTCGTCGAAATCCTCCCACTCTCCGACACACCCGGTAATCCCTGGAAGGTATACGAACTCTCTCGCCACCCTCGTCCCCAATGGAACGCCGTCCACAAAATCGAATACATCCAGTGCGATATCTCAGATCCCGACGAAACCCTAACCAAACTCTCCATTCTCCAAGACGTTACTCACCTCTTCTACGTTATTTGGGCCAACCGATCCACCGAATCTGAGAACTGTAAAATCAACAGGAAGATGTTCAAAAACGTTCTCGATGCAGTCATCCCTAATTCCACCAATTTACAACATGTTTCTTTGCAAACTGGTCAGAAACATTACTTGGGTCCTTTTGAATTGTACGGTAAAGTAGCTCATGATCCCTCTTTTCATGAAGATTTACCTTATCTTGATGCCCCCAATTTCTACTATTCTCTGGAGGACATTTTATTCAAATTTGTTGAACAAAAGGAAGAATTAACTTAGTCGATTCATAGACCTGGAACAAAATTTGGGTTTTCGCCATATAGTATGATGAACATCATTGGTGCTTTAATCATTTACGCCACAATTTGCAAGCACGAAGGGGTTCCATTCAAGTTTCCAGGGACGAAGGAAGCTTGGGATGATTACTCTGATTGGTTCAAATAGTGATGAACATCATCATCTCAAAACGTCACTGGTTCTCCTAAATCTAGGGTTCATTCCATTTGATTTGGTGAAATAATATATAAGGTTAGGTTTCATGTGTGAAATAACATATAGTGTTAGGTTTCATGCGGTGAAATAACATATAGTGTTAGGTTTCATGTGATGAAATAACATATACATGAAATATCATATTTATGAAAATTTCGTTTTTATTTCATGAGGTGAAATAGTATGTGTTTTATACGGTGAATCTATGTTACCAAAATGATGATTATATCTTTTTCATGTGGTGAAACAACTTTTAATTAAAACCATAGGATCAAAACCAAATTACGGCTTATATTGGTTCTCACGGTTCTCAATCTTTTTTTGGTTCTCACATGATTTAACCTCTCTCTCTATATATATATGGGCGTTGCTATCCCTACCCCCTCCTCACTCACAAAACCTCCCATACCCCCTCCTATCTCACTCACATAATAGGAGGGGGTATGGATAGAATTCACCATTGAGATATGATGGTGTGTATAATGGTTAGGCATTAACCTATTTATACAGTGTAAAGGTTTAGCCAAAACATAAATGAATATTAGAAGTTACATAGGCCTATTAACTCATACGTAAATCTAGAATTACGTTGTTAAATATGACACACAAATCATTAACTCATGAGTTATAAACAATTTGAAAATTTTCCGATATTAACTTCTAGACCCCTAAAATTAGGGGTGTAAATAGGTCAGGTTGGGTTGGGTTCGGGTTCAACCCATTTATTAATTGGGTTGAAAATCTCAACCCAACCCAACCTGTTTAATTAAATGGGTTGAGATTTTCAACCGAACCCAACCTCTTGGGTTGATGGGTTGGTAGCGGGTGACCTGTTTATGATTATCTCAACCCAAACATGTTAAATAAATGGGTTAAACCTGGGTTGACCCATTTAATTTTAAAATTGTCAATGAAATAAAAATGCTTAAACTACTTCATTCCACGACAAATACACAACGACAAAGTCAAATAAATTGTTCGAAGTTTAATAAAACACAACCGTAAAGTAAAATAAACAGTTCAAAGTTTCCCACAATCACAAAGTTAAATAAATCTTAGTTCCAAAAAAGTTTCTAACTAACTCGACTTGCACTTTCATCGACTCCAATTTCACTCTCGGTATTACTTTCCTCTCGATCTTCTATCTTCTCCGTCATGAACAATGGAACTAAAGTCGATCAAGTTAATATTATAAATATATATATAAGTAACAATGGATCAATGGAACTGGAGTCGATCAAGTTAAAATTATAAATATATATCAAGTTAAGAACTGAAGTCGAACAATAGAACTGAAGTCGATCAAGTTAAGATTACAAGTTTACTGTGAACAATGGAATTGAACTCGTCGTTGACTGCTCGTCGTGAAGCCGTGGAACAGAGGGAGAGGAGTCGTCGTGGAACAGAGGGAGAGGAGAGGAGTCACCGGTGAAGAGGGAGGAAGATCTGCGTCGACGGCGTATGAGGGAAGAGGGAGGAGAGGAGGCTGGAGGCGTATGACGTTTCAAATTAGGAATAAGATTTACTGATTTAGTCGATTAGGGTTTTCAACTTTCAAATTTCAATATATAAATTATTTTTAATCTTTAAGAATTATATTAAAATATTAATTGTATTAAATATTGATTAATAATTAAAAATAAAATATTAGGTAATATTATAAATGAGTTAGAAACGGGTTGTAAGTGGGTTAGAAACATGTTATAAATAGGTCGAAATCAGGTTAAAAACAAGTTGAAAATTTCAACCCAACCCAAACCCAATTAATAAATGGGTTAGGTGGATTGACCCATTTAACTTAAATGGGTTGAAATTCTCAACCCAACATACTAATTTTGGGTTAGGTTCGAATTAGATTGACGGGTTGGGTCACTTTTTACCGTCCCTACCTAAAATTGATTGAGATGTGCGTAACTTGTGTGGGAATTCATAAACCACAAGTCAATTCATGAAAAGTCCTACGCTGTTGTTTGGTCCTTTAGAATAAATGGGACATCACAATTCATACCACACAAAAAAGGCATGATGTAGTAGAATATTTTGAATTTTCTTGGTCCTTAACTAATTTTGTTGACTTTGTAAATTATTATTCAAACATTTTTAAAGATCGTAAACTTAATTCGTGTTTTGTTATTATGTTGTAGATTGGCATAAATGGTTCATAGAGTAACTAGTAGTATATTTGTGTCAAGTGTAGTAGGATGTAAAATTTTTATTGTTAAATGAGAATAAAAAAATTAATAAAAATTCTCACTAAAAAATAAAATAAAAAATCTATGTTTGAGATAAAATATAATTTATGTTTTGCTATTTTGAAGATCTAATTAAAAAACCTAAAATGAATATATCAATATATGTGTCAAACTATAAAAATGATAAAATTCTCAATTTTTGTATACTTCGTTTAATTCAAAGTTTTAGTTAATTAAAATATTCTAAATTTACAGACAAATAACATAATTTATTTTAGTTTTATTGATACAATTATGGACAAAAATAATGAAAGAATATAAGTAATGATTTTTTTAAAGACAACCTTTATTATACCACCAAAGAGAGTTACAACAACAATCAAACAGTAACAAATCAGAACCACAGCAGTGGCTAGGCCCCATACAACAGAATCGAAACATAAAGAAATTTAAACGAGCGGTCGTAAACACGACAGCGACTTCCAATACCAACAATGGCGTTAAGGGTCGGGTTTGCGAGAGGCAAACTGTCAAAACCCCACCGTAATGCGACCACCCTGCTGCTACATTCCATAGCCGCATTCCTTACCCGAAACATCCACGTCGAGCTACTGCAGAAAAGAAGGATCAACGAACCAACGTATTCCGTCCACCGATAGCTTTTTGTTTCGTCTTTTGACCTACTCAAAGATGGTTGTTTGAAACTCATACAATTGATCAACAAGTTGTCTTTTGTCACCTCTAAAAACCACCTTATTTCTATGTGACCATATCAAATATAGGACAACCCAAATCACTCATTCTTGGAGGATTTCTTGTACCGATACCATCGCATCCAAACTTTTATGCCACCATCTTCCATTTAAGTTCCATAATGTTTTTACCTCCGGACAACTTACTAATGCATGGTCGACCGTTATGGTCGTTTCACCACATCTAGGACACAATATCGTATGTTAATTTATTCCCATTCGGTCCAAAACCGAGCAGCATGGAATTCTTTCTTTACTAGCTCTCTATATGAAGACGCATACCTTTTTTGGAATGATTTTCATCCATTTTGTAGGTTCTACCATCTCGTTCGAAGTGTTTCCTCCCCCTTCCATTGCCTCTCTTAGCTTCTTGATGTTGAAACTATTTGTCTCGTCTAATGTCCACTCCTCTTTGTCTTCATGTCCTCTTTCGGGTTGGATATCCTCGAGCCTTCGGGTGAGATTCTCCAATTCTTCGGTTTCCCTACCTGTCAGGGTTCTTCTCCAATTCCATTTCCAACTCCACGTTCCTTCCGTCCACACTCCTCTATCCGCGACCTTTGCGTCTTGATCCATCTCTAGCCGATATAGTCTTCTGAATTATTCTTTGAGCATCTTTGTTCCCGTCTAAATCTCTTTCCAGAAACTTGTCTCATTCCCATCTCCTATTTTCTTCCGAAACGAACTTGAGAATGCAACTCCCATGTTGTCCACCTCTGCTCCAATTCGAGCTATAGTACTCCACACCGAACCTACACCAACACAATTATCATGATTCCCTAATAGCCCCCCCCCCCCCCAAAAAAAAAAAGAGTCTACATCTCACCCTTTCCTACTCTTTTTATCACTCCACTCGGGGATCGATACAACGAGAAAAAGTACAAGAAAAGACTCCCTAATACCGATATAACCAAGGTCAACCTCCACCAAACGAGATAACTTTTGATTTCCACGATGCTAGCCTTTTTTTTCACTTTTTCTATTGTTGGTCCCCAATGTTCCAATCTTTTCATCGAGACTCCTATCGGAAGGCCTAGATATGTAAAAGGAAGAGGGCCTGAACCGTATCCCATACTTCTAGCCCAACTTTGGACCTCTTCGTCCGTAACACCCAATCTAAAAATTTTACTTTTGCTAACGATGATTTTTAACCCCGACATCAAGTGAAAGCATTTGAGGATTTTTAAAAGCTTTTTGAGGTTGTTTAAACTCCACTTACTAAAAAAGATGGCATCATCCACGTATTGGAGGTGCGAGATCGGGACCTTATTAACCCCGTATTCACCGCCTCTTTCGCTAAAATGTGTAAGCTTTCGGCCTCTATGAGGAAGAGGAAAGGTGCCAAGGGATCACCTTGCCGCAATCCTTTACCCATCATGAATTCCTTTGTAGGGCTTCCATTAACAAGGATTGACATCGAGGTGGATTGAAGGAAAGCCTTTATCCACTTGACCCATTTATCTCTGAAACCCATTTTTTGCAAACTATCGATCAAGAAGTCCCACTCCACACTATCATACGCTTTTTCAAAGGACACCTTGAAAATCAAACCTCTTTTTTTATTTTTCCGAATAAAGTCGATCACCTCATTTGTAATAACTACCCCGTCATGAATAAATCAGCCTTTCACGAACGCGCTTTGAGTATCACTAATTACCCTCGCTATCACGGACTCTATTCTTTCCGCTAATACCTTTGCTATCGTTTTGTAGAACACCCCAATTAGGCTAATTGGCCTAAATTCACCTAGATTAGTCGGGTTAGCAACGTTGGGAATCAACGTAAGGAAAGATGAGTTACATCCCTGACTAATCTCTCCATTTTCACCGAACCACCTCAACGCCCTCATAAGATCCTTCTTTATCGTACTCCAATTTTTTTTTATAAAACCGAAAGTGAAGACGTCCGGACCCGGCGCTTTATTATTCCCACAACTTTTAATAACATTGAAGACTTCCTCTTCGTCGAACGGTCGCTTCAAGATATCTGCTTCCTCTTTTGTCAACTTTTTAAACTTTTCTTCACGGAGAAAAGGACCCCCCGTTTTTCTAGATGAGAACTTGTCTTTGAAAAACCCAAAAGCAAAGTTCTTGATTTCACATGGTTCGTCCGTCCACCCCGAGTTTGTATTCAAGCCTCTAATCGAATTTTTCCTTTCTCTATACTTAACCGCCGCATGGAACAACTTGGAGTTTTCGTCACCTTCCATGGCCCACTGTACTTTTGCCTTTTGTCTAACCATTCCATTATTCTTTTCCTCCAATTCTAACCAACTTTTTCGGGATTGTAACCATCTTTCTCTACTCTCTTCATCCCACCCTACTTGATTCGCTTCCGCCTCTCTTTTCGACACCTCCTCTTTCCATTTCCCCAACTCTTTATCTATGTTTCCAAACTTCACTTTTCCCCATTCTCTAATGGACTCCTTAACATTCTTTAACTTGTCCTGAAATATACAATCCGGCCGATTCGAGTGAATTCTTTTCCCCCACGTAGATTTCACCAACTCCTCTAGACCGTCCTCTTTCATCCAAGAGTCAAAAAACTTGAACGGTTTTGGCCCAAAATTGTTCCTATCTTCGTAGAGCATGATCCGACCATTTTCTCTCCAATGCTTTTACCCCCAAATTACGCTACACGAATCCAAAATCATTTTTCACAAGGAAACGATCTAACTTACTTGACTTCAAGTCTTCGTCACTAATCTTCGTGAATTTCCGCCTCTTCATCAAAACTTCAATCAATTGGCTTATATTAATGAAGTCATTGAATTCCTTTGCTCCCCTGAAATTTGTGTTGGAATTTAATCTCTCATGATCCCCTCATACCTCGTTAAGGTCGCCAAATATGGACCACTTCACCTCATCCTTTTCCACATTTTTTTCTAATCTGCCCCACAATTCCATTCTTCCTTTAAGATCGTTCGGTCCATACACATTTACTATCCCAACCATACCTTCTAATCCATCCCAAGACCCTACCATGGCCAAGAAAGAAGGGTCTTCAATAACGTAATTTCAAACAAAAATCTTTTTATCCCACATGGTTACAATTCCTCCCGAGATACCGGTAGCTTCAACCTTTGAAAAATCTACATCATCTCATCCCCAAATCGCTCCAATCTGAACTTGGTCCCATTTTTCAATTTACGTTTCTTCCCAACAGGCTTGGTTTCACGGTTCTACATATTTCTTTTAACAAAGCTTTTTTACCAATCGACCCTAATCCTCTAATGTTTACGGAGAAAATGTTCATTTTCAGTTTACAGTTTGTCGATACTTACCAATGTTGTTATCACCACATCTCCTTGAGCCGCTGTCCCCCTGGGTCGAATTTTGTGATATATTCCAGACCATTTCGATCGCTTCCCCAAACTGCTATACACCTACGACTCCTCTTTACTATTCAATTCGTTTGAAACCAAGGTATGGACTGCCGCTACTGATACCCCCAACCCTGATTTCTTCTTCCCCGATTTGTCCCCAACACTCGATTTCGAAAATCTTCTCGATCCTAATTTCTTGTTATTTTTCCTGGCCATTTGTTTTAGCATATGGAAACTAACTTTTCCACGATCATAGCTAAAAAATTCCGCTCTTTTCCCCTTCGATTTCTCCCCCATTGCCTTCTACGTGAATGTTGTCTCCTCTATTCGACTATCAGATCTGATCTCGTATGCTGGAAGCGTTGAATGATCAATAGAGTCGCATGGTCCGTTTGATTTTCTTTTACACATTTGCCTTTTGGGTCGTCCATTATCTAATGGTCCATCTCGAATTTCCTCTGTAGGTCCAGCAATGCCCTCCCTCTATCTGGGCCGTGGGAGTAGGCATATCTATCCTAACTCCATTTACCTCCCCAATTATATTCGACTCCATCCCATACATTTTTGCTTCCAATTTTTTTCATTATTATCTTTTATTATACCCTCCTGGACTTCCTTTTCAACCCCCCCTTTCTTGGGGATCTCCCCATAATCATTATTTTTTGGAACTTCTTCCCTAATTAAGTTTCAATCGACCTTTCGCCTCCCATCTTCCTCCCTCCCTCTTCACTGGAGCATTCCTATTTTTGATTGGGGTGGTCGGCGGTGACCTCTTCCGTTATGTTATTTTGGCAGTCCACGAGTCCTCCTCCTTCTCCCATTTCTCCTAGCCACATCTCCTCCACCCCCCAATCACTATCTAAAACCTTACCGTCTTCTGACCGCTGAGACGGTATCGACGACCCATCTTCCTCCCCTTCGCTGCCCGAATTTGTGGCTTCCCCCCTTTCCCAATCGAATACCTCCAGTAAGTTACTTTCTTCTTCCTCAATTTTAATCCGGTAATAATGCTCAGCTAATTTTATGGAACTTAATATGTTTATCGTCGATAATACGGACGTGCTTATCATAACCTTGCCCTATGCTAGATTGCTACTTTCTTCCACTTCACAATCCATCGTTTTTAAAACTTTCCCCTATTTGCTCGCTATTGACATAAATACTTATCCCTTCCACCCGTGCAGCGGCACGCCTAATATTTTGATCCAGACTAATCTTTCTGAATTTCGATATCGTTTCGACCACTGTCGTAGGTCGCTGATCCAGAAATGGATATCGTGCACTTTATTGTTGAGAATTCTGCTTAACGGTTTCTCCCCACCGAATCTTAGTAGGATCTGTCTCCCTCTCAAATATTTTATGTC
Source organism: Arctium minus (assembly GCA_954870635.1). Taxonomy (NCBI): domain Eukaryota; kingdom Viridiplantae; phylum Streptophyta; class Magnoliopsida; order Asterales; family Asteraceae; genus Arctium; species Arctium minus. The sequence continues at coordinate 74,487,873 of OX941083.1, read as the reverse complement.
CTTCACCCCTATGGTTTCTTCTTCTTTGCATAAGAGCCGAATTGCCCCTATGTTATCCTGTGAATTTCATGCTCCCTACTAGACACCATTTCAAGAATTCCTTTGCCTCACCATTGGCCGACGATGATCCAATTACTTCTTCTCCCTCCTCCTTTGCAAACGAGTTTTTTTTCTTTTTTGTCATTGGTGCTTCTCTTCAGTACCTCCGTGAACGTTTTTCTGCCCTCCCCACCTAGCTTGCCGAAATGAGCCACGTCAAAAGAGCTCCCACACCCTTATTGCGGTTCCTTCCTCTTACCGGTATCTTTTTCGATACCATAACTCTCTCAAGCCTTCCCTTTTGCTGCCATGAATACCCGAAGCCTAAATGTGCCTATCCATATATTGTTGAGATCTTTTTCTAGCCTTTGAACATCTCTGTTTTTTTCTAAATCTTACAAAGCTGAACCTTTTTCTGTTCATTAATCGTTTCCTCGCCATGTACACATTTAGAACACTCTCAAATTTGGAAAGAACAACTAATCTAAAATTTCGTTATTACATCAAATAAAGGATAAAATCCCTCTCTATATTTAACCTTAACAATTACTAACTTTAAGTCTTATGCAAAGACCAAATAAATAGGTCGGGTGTTACTAAACCCCATACCAGTTGCTATTCCCAAAGTATGGAAGGCTTCATCCAATAACTACTCTATTCCCGTGTATATAACTCGCACTCATCTCTTCATAGTGTAGCTAGTACCAATCCCCAACCGGAACCTGATGCACATGCCGACAAATAAAAATGTTAGGCTAACGCCTAGTGAGTTCAAGAGTTTTCATCATGATTATATAAATTGTTAAAAGGAACGAGTGTAACTTGAATCATGATTTCCAAAATAATTTACTTTAAATATCAAAACGACCCGTTTTCCAATAACGGGCATTTTAGATGATAGAAACACCTATAAACGTTTTCCAACACCCACAATTTTAGAGACGAAAACCCGAATATAAAACATTCCTTCGTAAAGTAAACTCAACCCAAAACTCACCCACAACGTGAATAGTAAATGGATTCCAAATTTATGAAAACGTTGACAAACTTTATATCCTGAAACATCCAAACACGGATGGGGCATAGTACTCAACCCATAAATCATAGATAACAATCTATCTATCTATCTATATATATATATATATATATATATAACGTCACCGAAAACATGGATAATAAAATCAAATACCCAAACAACACCTTTCGGTAACGGGGGAGACCCGCTTCCATTGTACGTGGCGGGACACAAAGTTAAGCCACATATCTATGTTGTCGAACTACACCTCAGATCGTGACTTTATTGCCTGCTTTAATAAGCTACATCTCAAGTCGGACTTTATTGTCTGCTTTGCCAAGCTACACCTCAAGGATACACTATCTTAGTGCCTATTCATTTTCTAGTAAGTTAGAACCTCAAGGTCCCAATAGACCTTTAGTGCATACTTACTAGCATTCAAGATAGGAGTCTCAAACTCCTTACTTCATGACCCCAAGATGTTTAACCTTCATGCACAAGAGTTAGAGCATCTAAACCACAAAGCCCATGGTCCCGGAGTGCAACCCATAAAGGTTCATATCCACAAAACTGGGACAATAACAATGCCAAAACGACATATTTTCCAAAGTGAGAATATCAAGACTCCTCACTATTAAATATGACTGACTTACATGCCTATGGATCCAATGCATTACAGTCTAAAATACATTGTTAAGTCTGATTTTATAGTAATCATTGTATTTATAGGCTTGGTCTTATACTGTGTTTAGAGTCATATATTGTGTTGTATTGACCAAGGGTATTTAATTCCCTTTGGTCCTTGTGTCTTGTAAGTCATTCTCTCACATTCTATTGAATTACATCTTTGCGCTTCATATTGTCTCTCTCTACTTTCTCTCTCTAAGATTTAGAGGATTCTTGGATTATCAATTGGTATAAGAGCCAATCTAAATCTGAGAGATTTGTTTTCGAATTTTGAATTTGTGAATTAATCTGAAAATTTGATCGATTTTCTTGAATTTTTCAAGAAAATCTCGTTTTTGGATTTTTCATCAAATTCGGCTTTGTTTTTTATCTAATTTCTCTGAATTTTGGTTTGTTGGATCCGATTTTACAAGTAAATAATTTTTGATTCACATCATTTTTCAAGAAAATCAAGTTTTGTTGGTTGATTTTGAAGATATTCGGTTTCTGGAAAACGATTTTTTCACGTACTGGTCATATCTTGAAATCTCGATTTTATGGTTTTTGATCGAAATTGTTTGTTGAAAAGTATTAGAATCAGTTTTTCGATCAATTCTGTGTGAAAAAGCTTTATCAAATTCATGGCTATAATCGATTTTGGTGATTTTTATTGATTTTCAGGCGGTTTGCGCCAGATCCTCAATTTGCGCGAGTTCCTCCTGATTTGCGCGAGTTCATCAAGATTTGTGCCAGTGTTTGTTCCAGAAAAGTTTAAGTTTTCTTGGTTCTCGTCACCTTCATCTCACGAGAAGATCAGATTGAGTCTGCTTCAGCTCACGAAAATCCGTTTTGTGTCAGATTCTCGTCAGTCTCTTCTCACGCAAACTTAAGTTTGCGCCATTAGTGCTTCACGCAAATCAAGTTTGTGCAAATGCCTTCTCACGCAAAATCTAGTTTGCGTCATCAACTGCTCGCGAGAATCATAGTTTGCGCCATCTGCCTCTCACGCAAACCTCTAGTTTGCGCCAACTCTTCTGTGTTCCAGACTTAGAATTTTTCTGACGATATGGATTCTGCAAAGTTTGCGTATCAAGCTCAGTTTTACAAAAATGATCTCATGATGTCATTGGGCACAGAAAATCGTCCTCCAGTTCTGATAGATGAAAACGAGTTTACTCAGTGGCAAGATCGGTTCCTAAACTTCATCGAGCGTCAAAAGAACGGAAATGACATGATGATTATTTTATCCGAAGGACCGTTTGAAAAACCCAAGTTGTCTTCTGGATTATATAAGCCTACCAAATAATATACATCTGATGAGTTATCGCAGTATCAAGCTGATCGTGATATAAAGGCAAATCTGATGCTAGCATTGCCAAACTCTATCTACAACAGGATTGATCGTTTCAAAAATCATCCTAATCTTATGTGGCAACAGCTAGAAAAGATTATGCTTGGTTCTTCAGTTGCTACTCAACTCCGACATACTCGTTACATGAATAACTTTGAAGAATTCAAAGCCAAGGATGGGTAGCCATTGAAAACTGTGTATGACAGATTCTGTGCCGTGATTAATGATCTGAGGAAAATTAAAGTGGAAAAGACTGAGCTTGAAACAAATATGAAATTCCTCAATGCACTTCAACCTGAATGGAACAAATCTTGCCATTGCTTGAGGAATCATGTCAGAATATATTCCATGCAAATTCAAGAAATGTTTGAGATCTTGCTGACAGATGAGTGCATAGTAACTGAGAAGAAGACCAAACTGGACAAGAAGAATAAGAAATCAGTGGACCCGGTTGCTCTCCTCACGAAACAACTGGCAGAACAAGCATTGTCTGATAAAGCTTACAACGGGGCCAATAATGATGATGGCGAGGCGCTCGAGAAAGCAATGATCCTTCTCTCACAACATTATCAGAAAAAGTTCCAATCTAGTTCGGGTTCCAACAATCTGCGCTTCACTTCTAGGTCCAAGAATGCTCAAGTGCCCGAGGCAAAGAAACCTAGAGCATGTTACAACTGTGGTAAGCCGGGTCATTTTTCAAAGGAGTGTTGAGTGAAGAAGGTTCGGGATTCGGCATACTATCAGAAGAAACTAGAACTTGCCGAGAAAAGAGAGAACGGAACAACTTTGCTCGTAGAAGAGGAGTACTGGCTTGATCACTCCGATGATGAAACTGATATTGTTGAGACTGCTCACATGTGTTTCATCGGAGATGATCATTCAAATGATGATGATTTTGATGCTGATGAAGATGAGGTAATCTCTGAGTTTGATTACAATTTTATTTCTTCACAGTTGAATATTATGATTTCTGCTTTACATGATCTTCGTTCTTAGCTCTTATCTGAAAAGAATTTAAATTCAGAAAAGTCAGATTTGATTGACAAATTGAAAATTTCTTTGAAAGATGAAAAATCTATTTTGGAAAATACAAAAGACATCTTTCGAACGAAATTAGATGATTTGGAAAAATCAAATAAGTCTTATCTTGAATCTTTGACTGAAATGACCTATTTAAAAGACAGTTTTTCGGATAAAATAAATAAGTTAGAAGAAAAGTTATATCGAAGGAACCAATCTAAGAAAACTATTTATTTGAACAAACCAAGGAGTTATGAGTCTATAAAAGAAAAATGGGGACTTGGTTTTGAAAATCCTCATTGTTTAAACAATGCGATAGAAAAATCCCCTACTTTATATAAATACGATTATCTAACTCATGCTCAATATGCTCCTCAGTTTAAAATTGATTGGATGAATGAAAAGCAAGTGTTAGAAATCGAAAATGAGAAAAGGATGAATAATAAGAAAAAGGAAATTTCTTTTGTTTATACGCATGAAAATGCAAAATATTTTCCTGATAAATCAAAGAGAGGCAGAAAAGGTTTAAATGATATATCTCCCGTCAAGTCTTCGGTGTCTGATGATTTTGTTGATATTTTTGCCAATAATTCTGATAAGGAAAATGTATCTCCGGTTTCTTATGATTCTAGGAGATATATTCCCCCTTTAGTATTAGAAGGCAAAATCATTGACCTTGAAGATAAAATGGAAGATCAAAATATTCTAAAAGAAATTGAATCTGATATTTTTCTTTCTTTCATGACTTCAAGTCTTGAAGAAAATTTATTTTCTCAAAATCAAGATTCTATTTCTAGTCTTTCTTCTGTTCTTCAAGAAAACGAAAATGAATTTCCAAAATCTGAAAACCTTTCTCAAATTTTTTCTGACTCCGAGGTTAGTTCAGATTTATTGGTTGATAAGTTGGGTGCCTTAGGTAAAATTGTTTATTCTGATTCCAATCTTAAAACGAAAATTCTTGATGATTCTTTTACGCTAAATGATGATTATTATAAACCTAAGCGTAAAATAAGACGGTCAAAGAAACAAAATTCAGTCATTTCTGATAATTCTAATTCTTGTACTTCAATGATTTCAGATAGGACTTTGAGCACTCATTCCAAGCAGATATGGAGAGTGAAGCGGACATCAGATGATTCTACGACTGATGAGGATAGATGTGTAGACAAACTTTATAAAAGTGATTCATTTGCTACTTGTAATAAAATTTCAAAATATTCTATAAAGCAAATGATTCGAATTTCAAAACATGTCTCATATTCTTCCTCTGATTCTAGTTCAGATGATAATGCTTTATCTTTTTCTGATGGTTGTGCTTATTATTCTGATGATCTTTCTTGTGCTTTCAATGCTAAATCTAACAAACATTTCCCCATAAGAACTGCAACTAACAAACATGGACCCAAATTCAAGTGGGTACCAAAATCTCAAATTGCTTCTAAGTTGCATGCATCTAATGTCAAGGGGGAGTAAGAGAAATAATGGCTTCTGAGTAATTCAGCTCAGAACCCGTGCTTCAAAGACATTGACTTCTAGACATGTCAGTCTAGGACTCGTTATTCAATGTTTTTCAGCTTCTGACTAATGAGAAACTGTAAGTGCATCTACTTTATTCCGCTGCATTTTTCTCTGATAATGATGTTGTTCCAGTTTTCTCATATTTTTTTTAAAGAATCTGAGCAATCTTATTCAAACCCTGATTTTGTTCAACCCAATTTTTTCAAATGACACAAATATCATTTTACATTATGTGGAAGATAATATTATTGAATTATATTTTGTTTCAACTGAATATAAACTTGCCGATCATATGTTTCTATTTTCAAATCTCGGCATGTTGAATTTAAAAGTTTAAACCTTCACAAATTTTATTCTATAAAGTAAAAGTTTTACAATTTTTCTTTCTTTTGAATAAAATGTGTGTCTAGGATAAATTTTCAAGTTGCTTTGTTTATGTTAAAGTTTTTATATGTTCAAATTTCAAGTCTAACAAAAGTCGAAAAGTCAGCAACATGTTTGTAGCTTTTGATATTGCTTTAAAGTTGTGTGATTCGGAATATTTATAGTTTACAATGCTTAGAAAACCTAAAAAGTCAGAATTTTCGATCGTAATGAAAATATGGGCTAAGCAATTAGATGTAAAACCTTGTGATTGAGATGATTATTAAATTCTTATAAATCAGAAATCTCTAAGTTTAACAGTTTGTACTTGTGACATTTCTGGTTTGGGAAAGTAAGTTATGTGGGATGCTTGTCATCTGGTCCCCTAAGGTCATTTGATCTGGGAGTGATCGAACTCAAATCCTTCTATAGAATCAGATCAAAAGTCATGTTCTACTGGTATGAATGGGTTTAGGATGTGTCGATGTAGCCTTTCTGATCTAGGAAAGTAAGTTCCAAGGGGTGCTTGACACCTAGTCCCCTAAGGTCAACTGGTCTGGGAGCGGCTGACCCAAATCCTGCAATAGGATCAGATAGAAAGTTACGTTTACGGCATGTTCTTTACTTTCCGAACTTTTTGATTAAAAGATGCCAAAGTGCACAAGCTTAAAAGATGCCAAAGAGCACACTCATGTAAAGATGCCATATTTCTGAGTTGCGATAAACCTATAAATTTGTGAAAGTCTGAATTCTTGATGGCTTAGTGTGAATATTTGCAAAGTTTTCTATTATATTTTTAGAATTGCATTTTATTGAAGCTAATCAAAGTTCGCATGAGAGCACACTGAATAGATTGATGAAAGTTTTTGAAACTGAACATATCTTAACTTGATATGCAATAAAACTTGTTTCTGTATCCAAACATATACATTTGATTTCATCTGATGGATTTTATTGTGTTATTTTACTAAGTAGAATTCTATTTGTTTATGTTTAAATTTTTATATATTTAGTCGTTTCAAAATATATATTCAGTTTATTTTTCTTTCTACATTGATGTTTCAATTCTTGTGTTCTCATATCTGTTTTAAATGGTTTGTTCATTATTCAAGGAGGAGTGACTAAGGAGAAATTTCTGAAAAGTTAATATCTGTTTTTGAGGGGGAGTATCTGATTCTCTATGTTAGAGCATAGTCTCATTGGATTCAAGATCATTCAATCTGAAGATCGCAATCTGAAGCTAATGCAGAAAAGTCGACTCTTAAATATAAGTCTAATGTCGTTTGTAATAAAATGTCAAAGTTAGTTTTATTGTATTTTATTTGTTTCTAAGTAACTAGTTAGTTAGTTGTTAGTTTGTTATTTTGTTTTGTTTAGTTAGTTATATAATATCTAACTATCTAGATATTATTAGTTTAGTTTAGTTTAATATTTTATTTCTTGCAAGGTGTGTTTGCAAGTTAGTTGTTTTAGAGTGTAAGAGAAGCAAATATCAGATCAGTTTTTAGAGCACACACAACACACACACAAAAGGTGTAAAACACAGAGAGCTTCCAAAAGATCAAAGATCAACCTTGTAATCGTTGTTTTATCTATCAAACAGGTTGGTAATCGTTTATTTGATTTATCTGGTAAAGATCCTTGTTCAATCAGGGACACACAATTGGTATCAGAGCTGATCCAAATCAAAATCAAAATTTTCAAACTCGCACTGTGTTCTTCACTTTCAAAAATCATTTTCGTGATTTAAGGTGTTTTTGGGTTAGAAATCGATAGTATTGTGATCGATTAGGGTGCTAGATCGAGTTGTGAGTGTTTAATTTCATTATTACACTTAAATCGAGTTCCAATTTGTGATTTTTGTGTCTGAGTTAACGTTCAAAAACGTCACTGTTCCATCGATCATATTTTTCAAAAAGTGATTTTTATCGAGATCGAGTGGTAACAATCTGTTCTAGAAGTGTTTGTGGTCATTTTGCTAGAGTTTGGTACTGCTAATCGATGTCAAAACAGGTTTTAGATCGATTTTTCGAAGTACAAGGACGAACTCGCGCAAACTTCAAACTCACGCCAGTTCATATCATCATTTTGCGCTTCACGTTATTCGCACAAACCAAACTTTGCGCCACAAGTTGCTCGCGCAAACCTTCCTTTGCGCAATACACGTCTCGCGCAAACCTCAATTCGCGCGACCCTCAATTCACGCAAACCTCACTTTGCGCCACCAACACTTAGCGAAAATCTCGAATATCAAGTCTTGCGCCATCACCTACTCACGCAAACCTCAGTTTGCGCCATCAACTTCTCGCGCAAACCGTGTTTCGCGCCAGACACTGCTCGCGCAAACCACCCTTTTGCGCCACCCTCAGCTCGCGCAAACCATCCTTTTGCGCCACTGCCTTTAGCGCATTTCTGGGTTTTGCGCTAATCACTGTTCTATACTTAGAATATTTTTCTGAGAATTTTTCAAAACTGTAATAGGGTCTTTAATTGTCATAAATTTTTTCTCTAGGGGCGCTGCCCCCATACCCCCGCAAGGGCGTTGCCCCTTGACCCCACCAAACTTAGCGGGACCCCGTGCTAAGTCTGCCTAGGGGGACAAAATTTCTTGTGTGATCAAATTTTATCTGGGTTAACGATCATATTCAAGTTTATCTATCAAACAGGATGACTTCAAGAGAAGCCCTAGCAATCGGAACTGACTCAAAACCACCAGTACTCTTCAGGGGAGAGTATGAACAGTGGAAGGATCGGTTCATGGACTTTATTGAAAGATATGAGTTGGGTGAATTCATCAGGAAATCGATAGAAGAAGGGGTTATGAAACCAGTTTATGAAACTCGTATGGAAGGAACTATGGAAACAGAGTTTGAACTTAAGTTTCATGAACCAGAAGGTGATAATCTCAGAAGAGCTAAAGGTGATAGATTAGCAAAGTCTTATATTATTCAAGGCATAACAAACGAAATTTATGTGAAGATAGACAGCTATAAGGCCTCAGGCAAACAGATGTGGGATCAGTTAGAAAATATGATGCTAGGTTCAAAGGTTGGAAATCAGCTGAAAATATCTAACTGCCTAAACAATTATGAAGAATTCAAAGGCAGAGTTGGAGAATCACTAGCAGAAACATACGACAGGTTTGTAACCTTGCTGAATGAACTAAGCAAGAACAAGGTCAACAAATCACAAATCGAGCTGAATGTCAAGTTTCTCAGCATCCTCCAGCCTGAATGGAAGAGATTTGCCAGGCAGATGAAGCAAATCAAAGATTTAAACGAGATTCCACTTCATGAGGTGTATGAAACCCTTAAATAGAATGAAGAAGAGGTGGATGAAATACTGGATGAAAAGAGGCAGACTGGGAAAACAATTGATGATGATGTTGCTCTTGTTGTTCAAAAGAAGAAGAACAAGATGATTGTGTCTGAACCAGAAGAGATTGAAGCTAAAGCGAACTCTGACTCGGACGACTGTGAACAACTAAAGCAGGCAATGCTCATGTTGACTAAGGATTTTCAGAAGAAATTCTACAAAAAGCCAAGCTCAAACAGTCAGAGATATTCTTCTGGTCCTAACAACTATGTTTACAAGGAAAGGGTGGAAGGAAATAGGTTTGAAGGGAAGAGAATAGAGGAGAAGAATCCTGAAGAGAGAAGATTTAAAGCTGAAGGATCCAGTCAGTCAGAATCACCAACGTGCTACAACTGTGGCAAAATAGGTGGACGACTGTGAACAACTAAAGCAGGCAATGCTCATGTTGACTAAGGATTTTCAGAAGAAATTCTACAAAAAGCCAAGCTCAAACAGTCAGAGATATTCTTCTGGTCCTAACAACTATGTTTACAAGGAAAGGGTGGAAGGAAATAGGTTTGAAGGGAAGAGAATAGAGGAGAAGAATCCTGAAGAGAGAAGATTTAAAGCTGAAGGATCCAGTCAGTCAGAATCACCAACGTGCTACAACTGTGGCAAAATAGGTCACTTTGGCAAAGACTGCCGAAGACCCAAAGTCAGAAACTCCGACTACTATAAGAACAAAATGCTTCTTGCAAAGCAAATAGGAGGCAGGTAAGGCGTTGATGGCTGAAGATGAGTACTGGCTTGACCATTCAGACCAGGAAGATGAGGATGAAGAGAAGAATGAGAAAGCCAACATGTGCTTGATGGGAAAGCAAGATTCAGAAGCTGAAGCTGACTCCGAGGATGAGTAAAATGAGGTATGTGATTTATCTGATTCCGATTTCTTAAATCAAATGCGTGCCATGAATACAAAACTCCAAGAATTAGAGTCGAAACTTAAGCGAGAAAAGGGTGTCATTCTTGAACAAAACCAATCAATACAGAAACTTAATAATGTTGTTGCTGAGAAGAAAGTATTGGATGAGACCTTACACAAAAACATTGACACCAGCGCCAAAGAACAGACCATAATTCTTCAAAAGGTTACTGAAACAAAGACTAAATTGAGAAAAAGTGAGTTTGATTTCAACGAGCTTACGAAATTGTATTCTCCAACTTCCAAAGAAAACATTTCTTTACTTGCTAAATTAAAAGGTTTGGAAGAGAAGTTATACAAGTTGGGTCAAACTGAACAAACCATTCATCTAAACAAACCCAAAGAGGAAATAGAGAAATGGGGACTCGGTTACGAGAATCCTCATTACCTTAAAAATGCTAAATCTGAAGTGCCTGCACTTTATGATTTTACATTTATGAAACTAGCTCGAAGAATCCCTGAGCTTAAAGTTTTCTGGACTGGATTGTCAAAAGAGGATGAAGCCAAGGAAACTGAAAAACGAAAGAAATCATCTAAAGTTCATCTTCCATTTCGTTATGCGAAGTTGAATAATAGTTATAATGATGATCCTATATATCAAAAAAAAACTCTTTCAAATGACTTCTTTCAGAGTTATTCTGTCAAATAAATGGAGGCGAAGCCTTTTAAAGGTAAAATTTACGTCCCTCCTCTCGTTTTGGAAAGTAAAATTTATGAACTCGAGAATTCTTTAACAGATGAAAGACTTTTGATTAATATTGAACAAAAAGTTTTTTCAACCGTGTTTTAAAATGTTGTTCTTTCTAAAGCTTCAAAATCTAATGATAGTTTTGGTCTAACTGATGAAGGATTTGATTTTCTAAACTCTGACGGTGGTTTGGATGGTTGTCTTGATCAATTTGATTTTAATGCGGAACTAATAAACCATTCATCTTTTATTGTAAAATCATTGGGAAGAACCAGTACGATTGTAAAAAGTGCAAAATCAACGAAAGTTGATAAATCAGTCTCTGTGAAAGTTAAGAATGCTAAAGGTAAGATTAAATCTCAGCATTCACAGAAACCGATCATTACTGGTAATCCAAAGAAGAAGCATTCAGTTGTTGCTCACAAGTCTAACTCACAAGTTTCAACTTTTCAGATCTGAGCAAGAAAAGGCCAGAAGTTAAATCTCAATGGAAACCAAAACAGGAGACTGACAAGACTGTTAAATCTTTTTCTACAGTTGATTGTAATAAGACTTCGCCTAGTAAAGATGTTTTAATTGTCGATGTTGCTATTTTGAAACCAAAACTTGTCATTTATCACAATACATACTCAATGAAGCAATTATTCCAGTTATCTTTATCTGCTAGAAAGTCTTCATATTATGATAAACATGTTTATGCTTCTTGTCAAGATTCTGATGTTTGGTATGGAAATTATCATGTGCATTCATATCATTCTAATGCTTCAACTGACATTCAAATGAAAAGAGGACCCAATTTCCAATGGGTACCAAAATCTTGTGCTAACACAGTTGGACCCAAATTTCAATGGGTACCAAAAGCTAAATCTGTGTTGCAGGAACCCAAAGTTTAAGAGGGAGCTTATGGAAATGAATTCTAGACAAAGCAGTCTAGGACTCGTACCTCAAAGAACAATGGTTCTTGAGCAAATCAGCTCAAGACCCGGACTTCAATGTCAATTAGGCTTTTGAACAAATCAGTTCAAGACCCGCACTTCAATGCTCAAAGTCTTAAATTTTGTTTTATGACTATCTAAATATGTTGTTTTGTAATTTCTCTTGTGTAGATCCGTCATATGTGGTACTTGGATAGCGGATGTTCCAAGCATATGACTGGACAAAAAGAGATGTTGTCTAACTTTACAGAGAAGTATTGCGGAACAGTTAGATTCGGCAATGATCAGTTTTCACCAATACTAGGTTATGATGATATGGAACACGACAAGGTCACGATCAAGAAGGTGAGCTATGTTGAAGGCTTAGGACACAACTTGTTCAGTATCGACAAGTTCTGTGACAAAGGCTTAGAGGTCAATTTCAAAGCCAAGAGGTGTTCGGTTCGCACTGAAGAAGGAGAAGAACTCTTGGTCGACACGAGAAAGTCAGACCTCTACACAATTAATTTGTCAAACGTCCAAACTAACAAGCAGGTTTGTCTACTGATGAAAGCCTCGATGCAACAAAGCTGGTTATGGCATCGACGGCTCTCTCACCTCAACTTTAGGTACATCAACAAGCTGGTCAGTGGAAAACTAGTCAAAGGACTTCCAGAGCTCAAGTATGAAAAAGAACATCTTTATGCAGCGTGTGAAAAAGGAAAGATGAAGAGAGCTCCACATAAACCAAAGCCTGAACCGAGTACAAGCGTTCCGTTAGAGTTGTTGCATATGGATCTCTGTGGTCCGATGCGAACGCAAAGTCTAGGTGGAAAGAAGTACATACTAGTTATCGTGGACAATTACTCGCGATACACTTGGGTCAAGTTTCTACGTTCAAAAGATGAGACACCAGATGTTCTCATTACATTCCTGAAGACGACCCAGGTGAATCTGCAGAAACCAGTCAATATTCTAAGAACAGACAACGACACAGAGTTCAAGAACAAAAAGGTTGAAGGATATCTCGAATCTGTCGGGATTTCACATCAATACTCTGCTGCTCATACGCCTCAACAAAATGGAGTGGTTGAAAGAAGAAATCGTACGCTAGTCGAGGCTGCTCGTACTATGCTAAGTCAATCTGACTTACCTCTATTTTTGTGGGCTGAAGTTGTATCGACTGCATGTTACACTCAGAATCGATCCATGATACACCGCAGATTCAAGAAGACTCCTTATGCGTTAATCAACAACCGAACACCGACAATCAAAAATTTCCATATATTTGGGTGTAAGTGTTTGGTTCTAAACGATAGAGAGAGTCTGAACAAGTTCAGTGCCAAGGCGGACGAAGGCATCTTCATTGGTTATTCCTCTACATCAACAGCATACCGTGTATATCTAAAGAAGTCAAAGACGGTTATTGAAAGCGTAAATGTTACATTTGATGAAAAGATAGCTTCTGAACAACACAGTTCAGAACCTGTTATAAACGGAGTACTAGCTTCTAGGCAACTCAGTCCAGAACCTGCGTCTCAACAAAACAAATCAGATGAAGCATCAACGTCTACTAATCATTTATCTAATTAAGATTTATTATTTGAATTGTTTTATGATGAATTTCTTGGATCTAATGTTAAGAAATCTGTTGTGGTTGACAGGAATGAAGACTCAACGACTACTCATCCAACCATGTCAGATATCCCTATTGAAATTCCAATTCAAATGCCGACTCCAACAGTTGAAGCAGTGACAAATAATGAAGAGACAGAAGTTGTTGTATCAGCAGGCTGTTCTGTATAAACTAATCTACAGCCGGACCAAGCTGTACCTGCTGAGCCTTCTGCACCTCCCACTTCAACTGCAACCATCATTCCTCCTGAACAAACTGAAGAAGGTACAAGTGGATTCATAGATGAAACATTTGATATACATTCATATAATCCACTGCCTCATGAACATAAATGGACCAAAGAGCACCCGCTAAGCCAGATCATTGGTGATCCAACAAAACCGATGCAAACTAGGTCAGCGTCAATGAATATGTGCATGCATGACTCCTTTCTAAGCAAGTTTGAGCCAACTCACGTATCAGAGGCACTTGCTGATCCAGAATGGTTGACTTCAATGCAAGAAGAGCTTAATCACTTCGAAACACTTTAAGTCTGGAGACTCGTACCCAAACCTCAATGTAAAACCATTATAGGTACGAAATGGGTTTTCAAGATCAAGAAAGATGAAGATGGTACCGTTATCCGAAACAAGGCAAGACTTGTAGTCAAAGGATACAGACAAGAGGAAGGAATAGACTACGACGAAACTTATGCTTCTGTGGCTCGTTTAGAGGCAATTCGAATGTTTCTAGCCTACGCAGCCCACAAGAACTTCACGGTCTTTCAAATGGACGTGAAGACTGCCTTTCTGAATGGCATTCTAAAAGAAGAAGTCTATGTCTCTCAGCCAGAAGGTTTTGTCAATCAAGAGAAACTGAATCACGTTTACATTCTCGACAAAGCACCCTATGGACTGAAACAAGCTCCTCGCGCCTGGTATGATGTCCTATCTCAATTTCTAGTCAAGTCAGGTTTTACAAAAGGTACGGTAGATACCACTTTGTTTATTAAAAAGGAAAAAGCCAATATCATTCTTATTCAAATCTACGTAGATGATATTACTTTTGGCTCTACAAATCCTAAGTACTGTAAGAATTTTTCAAACCTTATGGTGTCAAGATTTCAGATGAATATGATGGGAGAGATGAATTTCTTTCTCGGATTATAAGTCAAACAATTTTCATCGGGTATTTTTATCAATCAATCAAAATACATTCTTGAAATTCTTCGGAAGTTCAAAATAGAAAATTCAAAACCGATTGGTACCCCAATGGCACCAGGTACTAAGATTGGCACTGATCCTTCATGAAAGGCTGTTGATGTTAGGACTTATAGAGGGATGATAGGTTCTTTAACGTATCTTACTTCTAGTGGGCCAGATATAATGTTTTCAACATGCTTATGTGCAAGATATCAGGCTAATCCAAAAGAAATCCATATGTCTGCAGTTAAGCGCATATTTAGATATCTGAAGGGGACTGCAGATCTTGGTCTGTGGTATCCTAAAGATACAAGTTTTGAACTAACAGCGTACACAGATGCAGATCATGCTGGTTGTATGTTAGACAGGAAGAGCACGTCAGGACATGTACAGTTCCTCGGTGATAAGCTCGTAAGTTGGGCATCGAAAAAGCAACTTTGTGTTTCAACTTCCACGACCGAAGCAGAATATGTAGCTGCTGCTAGCTGCTGTTCTCAGGTCTTATGGATGAGAACACAATTGCGCGACTACGGTTTTCATTTCAACAAAATCCCGATCTACTGCAACTCCAAGAGCGCCATCGCAATAACAGTGAATCCTGTTCAGCACACCAAGAGCAAACACATAGATGTCAGGTATCATTTTATCAAATATAATGTCGAGAAAGGAACAATTGAACTTTTCTTTGTAAAAACTGATTATCAACTTGCCGATTTGTTTACCAAACCTTTAGACGAAAAGAGGTTTACCTTTCTTGTCTCTAAGCTTGGTATGCTAAATCTTAAGGTATAATCAGTAGTTACCTATCAAAGTTTTCTAATTGTATACTTTTTCATCATTACTTCATTCTTATTTCTGATTGATATTTGCACATTAACAATTTGTTCATGATCCAAGGGGGAGTATGAGAAGAATTGATAGTTGGTCAATCTTATTTTGAGGGGGTGATATTACCTAGATTCTAGTTTCCAATCACAAACAATTAATCAAAACAAATAATTCAATTCAATTACCTGTTTTTGAATTCAATTCTCAATTCAAATACAACTTTCTCTCTCTAGAACTCTCTCTTTCTCTCTCTACAGTTTTTTCTCTCAATCGTATTTCTCAAAATAAGTTTCCTACTTTTGAAAAAAGAAAAATACAAGGTATTTATACCTACATCTAAAATACAAGGAAAAACAAATACAAATACAATACTTTGACTTTTTATTACAAATAGACTTTGACTTTAATGAGAATTGACTTTCTCAGCTTTGACTTCTTGTACTTTGACCTTCAGTCTTCTTGATCTTGTATCCAACATATTTATGCTCTAACAATCTCCCCCTTTGGATTCAAGATCATTGTTAAAATATCTAGCAATTCAGTCTTAACTTTTAATCTCTGTCAGTACAATCTCCCCTTTTTCTTTGACGATATTCTTTCCAAAACTTTCTTCAAACGATTAACAATCTCCCCAAAACTTTCACAATAATACTTTCAGACTTTGGAAAGAAATTATCTTTAGAATCAACTCGAATTGCTTTAGCAAATAATCTTCAAAGAAAATTTCCTCAAAAATCAACATATCTTCAGAAATTCTTTGATTTTATTCAAATCTTTACTTTGAATCTTCTGACTTGGACATTTCTGAAAATCATCTCTCAAAACTTTATCATTTCTTGATACCATCTCCCCCTTTTTGATGATTTGAACATCTATACCATCAAAACTTTTCTGCCAAGAAATGTCTTTTGACCATTCTGATCTATCAAACTGAGCCTCTAATTCTGTGATCCATAACCAAGTATTCATCTAGATCTTTGCAAATCTAAACAAAATAAGAACATGTAACTCCTGAATCAACAAATGAATCAGTTAGAATGTCTGTCAGTAACACGAAGTCACTATGTGTAACGGATACACAATATAAAGGAGCTTTTTGATGTTCACTCCCCCAGGGCTTCCATCCAATCATCGAAACACCACAAAGGCAATTTCTATGAATGTTATGACAAAGAAACAAATTCTTTGTGTGTTCGTGCATGTGTAGAAAGAATTAAGCACGAATGATTGCTTTTATAAAAGCTCAACATAGTGTAAACCACTGAGACAACAGTAGATAAACACATACTCAATGTGTAGGATTGAAGTGCGAAGGTGGGGCAGACTTCCTTCTTTTTCAATATCCAGATTTTCCAAATGAAAATCAGATAGAATATATGTTGCGTCCCCTTTGAAATATGAAACACTTTCTTTTTTAGAAGAAAATGAGTAGATGGTGGGGTTTTATCAAGAGTTGGCATGGGCTATTTGCCTGTTTCAATAACGTTCACCAAAGATTTGTGAAACGCTAGTAATGTGTCTGTCCGGCTCAGAAAGTAGTTGGTGCAGAGTTTAATATTCTTTTACTCTGTTCTCACACCCTCTTTCTTTTGATCATTAAGCTCACTACTAACCAAACTCTCCTTTACATTTTACCTCATCACACCCACACTCATTTATTTTAGACTCCTCACACTCAATCACTATTGGATTAACTTCTTGGGTAGGAAACACTGGATAACTTGAATCCATAGAAGTTCATTTAAGTCCTAGCACAAAGAACCCATAATATCCTCATAAGCATGTGTTGCTCAAGATGGTTTAACTTTATCAGTTAAAGCTCATATACAAATGTCAGACGAATGTATGCTCATAAAATATAATCATGAAGATTTGAGCATTTTTTAGACATTGAAGTATTTTCAAACAAGTATATGAAATGAATGAATATGAATGCAAAAGGCTTGTTTGAAAATATGACATTGTATGAAAATGATCATAAATGAATTATATATCAATTAAGGCTTATGGTCAAGAATAATGGATATTGTCTATACGAAACAAAAAATATAGACATTCTTGAAATGACGTTTCGAAATGAAATATCGCTCAAAATTCTTTAAAGTACAAGCGGGGTGTCTTACCATCGAAAATATGTTTCAATATGAGACATGGTAAGAACAATTTGATCAAAAATTAAACCAATGTGTGTGAATACTTGAAAATATGTAGAAAAGACAATACGCAAGTATTTATCTTTGAAAACACACGGTTTATTAATCTTTGAAGCTCAAAATGAAAAATGAAAACATTTAAAATCACACTTCCAATTCATGAAATCTGTTTAAGAATCTGGAAGTGGTTTGAACATTTCAGAACATGTTTTTTATATCTGAAAGTTGTCCTTCTTTCAGATACATTTGAGATTAAGATAAGAAATTTACCGTTTCGCGCAATCTTAAATCTCATGAAGTCAAGCTGAAGTCATTAAGATATGATCTTGTCAGCTTCTCTCATCCTGCATAAATCTCAAAGTCATGTCAAAGCAACTTTATTCACAAAAAAAAAAGACATAAAGCAGTAAAACAGTTAACAGTACGAGTTCTGATCTGAATAATCAGAAATCATAGTCTTACTCTTTTCGATATTATATGCTCCCCCTAAAATCATGCATCACAAAAATTTGTCAGTTAAACAAAAATGCAGAAATTAGTTATGCTCCCCCTCAAAATAATGTAGATCACCTTTAATCTTCTCTTACTCCCCTGAGATCATGAGCAAACAATTAAAGTGCAGATATCCTTGAAACATAATGATAAAGAAAATGAAGAAAAGTAACAATACGTAACTTTAGTAGGTAACAACAGATTATGTTTTCAGATTTAACATACCAAGCTTAGAGACAAGAAAATTAAATCTCTTTTCATCTAAGGGTTTGGTAAATAAATCTGCAAGTTGATAATCTGTTTTTACAAAATAGAGTTCAATTGTTCCTTTTTCTACATTATCCTTAATAAAATGATATCTGACATCAATGTGTTTGGTTTTCGTATGCTGGACAGGATTAGCAGATATCGCGATTGCACTCTTCGAGTCACAATATATTGGTATTTTATCAAACTTGAATCCGTAGTCTCGCAGCTGTGTTCGCATCCACAGGACTTGAGAGCAGCAAATTGCAGCAGCTACATACTCTGCTTCAGCAGTCGATGTGGAAACGCATAATTGTTTCTTTGATGCCCAGCTAACGAGCTTGTCTCCAAGGAATTGAATGTGACCTGAAGTACTCTTTCTGTCCAACATCCAACATGCATGATCTGCATCTGAATAGGCAGTCAGTTGAAAACCAGTATCCTTAGGATACCACAGACCAAGATTTGCAGTCCCCTTAAGATACCTAAAAATCCTTTTGATAGCAGCCAAATGGGATTCTTTAGGAGCAGCCTGATATCTAGAACATAAGCATGTTGAAAACATAATATCTGGCCTACTTGATGTAAGATACATTAACGATCCTATCATACCTCTATAAGCTCTAACATCAACACTTTTACCCGAAGGATCAGTGCTAATTTTAGTACCTGGTGCCATTGGGGTTCCAATAGGTTTACAATTTTCCATATTGAACTTCCGAAGAATGTCCAAAATGTACTTAGATTGGTTAATGAAAATCCCCGTAGAAAACTGTTTAACTTGTAATCCGAGAAAGAAATTCATCTCTCCCATCATACTCATTTGAAAACGTGACACCATGAGGTTAGAAAAGTTTTTGCAGTATTTTGGATTAGTAGAACCAAATATTATATCATCAACATATATTTGAATAAGGATGATATCGACTTTTTCCTTTTTGATGAACAAAGTGGTAACAACCTTACCTTTGGAAAAACCGGACTTGACCAAGAATTTAGATAGAACATCATACCATGCTCGAGGGGCTTGTTTTAAACCATACAGGGCTTTGTCCAAGATGTAGACATGATCTGGTTTATCTGGATTGCCGAACCCTTCTGGTTGAGACACGTATACTTCCTCTTTAAGAATGCCGTTCAGAAAGGCTGTTTTCACATCCATCTGAAAGACTGTGAAATTCTTATGAGCTGCGTAGGCTAGAAACATGCGGATTGTTTCTATACGCGCTACTGGAGCATACGTCTCAACGTAATCTATGCCTTCCTCTTGCCGGTAACCTTTGGCAACAAGTCTAGCTTTGTTCCTGTTGGTCCCGAAGGTGCTTAACAAGTTTGTAGAAGGGGGGGGTTGAATACAAACACAGAAATTAAAGTTTAATAAATTGTTTGTTGATAAATCAAAATACAATTTACAAGTTTGTTGCGGAATAAGATTAAGACAGACTCAATCTAAACAAACTTAAGAAACACTAAGATGGTTGCACAAGAAATTCAGAGAATGGGGGATTTTTAGAGAGATAGAAAACAAGGGTTTCTATTTTGGAGTTCAAGGATTGAGCACACCTTCAGATGAAGGAGTGAGCTTCCTATTTATACCCTATGCATTAAATGCATGGCAGGGTACTTTACACGTGGCATTCATAGATTGGCTTTGGTAGTCTCACTTTTGGAGACATGCTTTTGGCCGCTTTATGAACAGTGTAGTTGACAGAGTTGGTGTACGATTTGTGGCAGAGACGTGTCCGTTCTGACACATCGTACTGGTTGTGCAAGGTAAGACAAAAGAAAACTTGAGGCATAAGCTTTGTGATCGTTGATCGCTGAGTATCTTTTCTTTCAAAGATAGAGAAGTTCAGCTATCGCTGAAGCTTTTCCTCAGGCTTCTTCGCGTAAGTAGATTCGTCTGGTCTTCGCTGATATCCGCATCAGGTCACTAGTAGACTTATCTATTGTTCAGTGGCTTCGTCTTCGATTCAGCTATGAACTATGTTGACGCGAGACTTGTCTTCAGGGATTACGTTAACTGTGTTACATAGGAAACGATCAGTGATGACTGAACAGACTCAGTTTGATCGCTGAAAGTGAAACACATACATATTAATGTTTACAGAAAGGTCATCAGCGATAACTGAACAGACTCAGTCTGATCGCTGATGATGAAACATTAATACATATAATAACGTAATTTTCACTAAGTATAAAAGAGGGTCGTTATCAAATCACTGAGAGAGTTTGGATCAACAATCTCCCCCTATTTGATAATGACAAAGTAACAAAAGAAAATTACTTTTTGATTCAAAATATAGGAATAAAAAGGACTCATAGAATGCATGTCCCAATTACTATTTTGAGGGATCTTTTACAGTACTGATAGGGTTAAGTACATCACTGCAATTTTCATTTAATTCAGGGATAGAATTACAAGATATGAAAATCATAAGTACAAGTGACTAACTAACTACTGTAAGTATAACTAACAGATTACAGAGAAGGAAACTAATCTATCAGCTATAAGAAGATTTAGGAGGATTGATCATATACTCAGGTATTTCTTCTCCTTTCTGTCTTCGTTCCAAAGATTCTTGACTGATAATTTCTTTAATTTTTTCAGCAGCAGGGAAGAAGTCACACCATAAGCATAAGAGATCCTTGAGATGATTCAGAGGACAGATAGGAATCTCAGAGATTCTTTGAAATCTGAGTTCCTCATCATCATCTCTGAAGAATATTCCATAAGGCTTGTCGATTACTTGACCAGCTTGGAAGGGACCACCAGGAGGCAGAGATAAGTCCAGAACTGAAAGATCAGGAGGAGGACCAAACAGTGCATCTCTTGAAAATTTGATAGAAGTTTCATTCCTGATGATGGCGACATCTTCAGAGGAGGAGGAGGACCCAATTTTTCTCTTGAGTTTCAAAGATTTGGGAGGAAGAGGAGATGGCAGCTTTAGTACAGAAACGACTCTATTTATGAGGGCTTCAAGGAGTCCTTCAACGTAGCCTCTGTATGTAGATTTGGATTTCTTCAGCGCATCCCAGAACTCTAACCATTCCGTAAATCCGAAGCTTTCAAGTTTTGATACGTACATTGCTTTTTGGGTTCCATCCTCTCTGGTAATCTCCATGGTCACTGAGAGTTGATCTTTCTTCTTGCGACCAGAGATAGTCACGGCTGATATTGGAAGAAGATCAGAACGATAATCCATCTTTTGTTTGCACCATTCGATAGACTTATCGTTGATCTCTTGTTCTTTGAAGCGTTCCTCTTCAATTTCTTTCAGTAGTGCTGCTTGAACTTCCACAGGTTTGCTTTTCAGCTTTTTGTCCCTAACTTGAGAGGATTGAATCTTTAAAGCGAGTTGGGCATCTCGTTTGCATTCAGCGATCAGCTTCTCAGCTTTGGCAGATTCTTCTCTTTCAGCTTCAGTGAGGAAGTCGAGCTCTGTGGATGTTTGAAGAGGGATTTTCAGCCGTTGACTTTCTAGTTGAGCGATCATTTCAACTCTTTTCTTCACCACTTCCTCTGACCAATGAGATGGTCGAGAGGGCCTTCCTGGATGGACCAGGGAATCTTCTTCTTCTTCTTCATCAATCTCAGCGATAGAGATTGGGATTATTTCTTCAGCGATAGCAGCTGGAATTATTTGTAGTTCAGAACCCTTAAGCAGGGGTGAGAACTGTCTGGTTAGAAAAAGAAGGAAAGAAGGGATAAGTGTATTTTTAGAACGAGAGAGATAAAGGCTAGAAAGACATAGGGGTTTGGAAAGAGTAGGAGAGTGGTACAATTGAAAGACATACCTGAGAAGGATGCTCCCCCTCAGATTGTGATCCAGTCCTCAAGCATTCTTCAGCGATTGGTTGCTTGTCTTTGCTTTGCGAAGGAACACTTGAAGATGTATCACCTCTCACCCCTGTTTTGACAACCTCTTGCGAAGTTGTCCCTGATACGACGTTCGGCTTAGAGAACCACATAGATTGGTCTTCATCGTCGTCGTCGTCATCGGAGGGCTGATCCTTTTCTTGATCATCAAGATCTAGATCATCTTCCTCT
Organism: Arctium minus; assembly: GCA_954870635.1. NCBI lineage: Eukaryota > Viridiplantae > Streptophyta > Magnoliopsida > Asterales > Asteraceae > Arctium > Arctium minus. Next base: position 74,465,436 of record OX941083.1, on the reverse strand, counting down.
TCATCGTCTTCTTCCTCATCCTCTTCAAAGAGAATGGAGTGAATTGATGAGGATTCTTTTGCCTTCTCCCCCTCAGATTGAGAGGGAGGTTCCTTTGGAGTCTTAGCTTCCCCAGCAGCAATAGAAGTTTCTTCAGTTTTCTCCCCCACTTTGTCATTATCAGCGGTAGGGGATTGTTCAGCTGCTGGAGTAGCTGTTGAAGCTTTTAGCGCTTGAACGTCAGCCTCCAGACGCTTAACCCGGTCTTCAACCGCAGGTATGTCGCATGTGGCATCATGAATGAATTCCACAGCGATGTTGAGGTTGGTACGATCATCTTCAGTGAAGGAGGGAGGCAGCGCTGGAGCTGGTGCATTCACTTTCTGTAGAATTTGCTGAAGAAGGGATGTGCAGAGGTCAACCTTTGAAGAGAGACCCTGAACTTCAGCGGTAAGGGACTCAAATCGCCCTTGAAAGAGTCGAGAGGACTCTCTGAGTTGGACGACTTGTTCTTCAACAGCTGAAAGTTGAGAGTTCTCAGCTTTAGATGAGCAAGTGGCGGTCAACTTCTTCAGCTCCTCACCAGCCTGATTTACGGCGTTGGTGGTTTCATTGATGGTGTTGGTGAGTGCATCCACCTTTTCTCCTAGACTGTTGACATGCGTGTCAACAGTCGCCAAGCTAGGACCTGAAAATAATGTTAGTTTAGATATGGGCTTATTTGGAGAGGGGGGGAGAGAAGTGTTTAGGATTATAGGTGTACCTGACGTATCAAACATTTTGTAGAACTGCATAGATTCCTCAAAAGTTTGATGCTCAGGTCCTATAGGGAAAGAAGAGGTGGCGGGTTCAGAGACCAAGTGAGGAGAGAAGGGAAGAGTTTTGGGGATAGAAGTAGGGATGGGGTTAATCTCAGGGAATGAGATAGTAGGTGGGGTTACTGATGATGTGACAGCGAGTGAGATCGCTGATACGGCAGTATGAGTGACTGCTGAAGTTGTGGAGGAAAGACCCACAAAAGCATCTAAGGTAGCTTGTTGAGAAGCTCCCTCAGGTATAGTACTAGAAGGTGTACTTTCCTTAGTCTTTTTGGCCTTTTTGGAAGGACCAATCGGACTAGCTGATGGTCGTTTAGAAGTAGTGGTAGCGACAGGGATAGCAGACGAAGGAACCGTCTGCGTGGTCGCTGAAGATGAAGAAGAATGGAGAGAGAGACGAGAGCGAAGGAGAGAGATACTTACCTCGTCGGCGAGTGGCTTGACCTCCAGTGATCGTTGACCAACCCTGGCAAAGGTGCCATCATCTTTGGTGGGATAGGTGTTGGGATAGAGGAACTTGATATACGTACATATGAAACGTACGTATGAGATCTTGGGATCTCGTTCAGGCTTCTCTAATCTCGACCTCAGATCTTCAAAGATGGCTGTGGCGTAGTCAAAGTTTTGACCAGCGATAACGGAGTAGGCCATCTGCAGTTGTGTTTTGCTGGCTTGATCCAGCGAACCACTCTTCCCACTCATGCACTGAATTATGTGCGAGAAGATAAAGTTCAGTTGTGATGGCATCTGAGCTTTTAGGATCTTGGTGAGTTTCTTGTTAGGAATAGAAGATCTTGGTTTGTTTTCCCAACAATAGCCCATTGCGTCCAGGAAGGATATCAGCTCATCATCAGTGGGGAGTGCGTCGAACCCACTCTTTGGTTTGTTAGGGAATCTTAAAGATTTCCTGAGGCTAAGAGCGGTCATGCTCCCTGGCCCTAATTCCGTGCTGAACGAGATAGCAGGGACTCGTTCGCCTTTCCTGTTGGTAAGTTCAGTTGCATCAGCAGTGAACCAGAACTGCTGAAGTAGAGTCTTGGAGGGCTTAGGATCCACAGTGATCGCGTAAGCTATGCATGACTGCTTGAGGAATTCAGCAGCTTCCACCAGATGTGGGTATTTGTCAGCTTTGAAGTCGAGTCTGGCCAAATGATTACATTTAGTAATCTCAACTTCAGTGAGAGCGAATCGTACATGCTTGGAAGCAACGATTGAAGACTGTGTCATTTCTGTTATGGAAAGAGGCATAATAGAAGAAATGATTTAGATTAAAAATAATATGATTACCAGTTTCCATAGAAGAAGGGAAACTGGAAAACTATCAAGTTATTTTTAGGAGAAAAATAGTGTTATGGGTAGAAAGAATGAAGAACACTTTAAAACCAAAAGGTTTTTATTTAAAAACATAAAATCAGAAGGAATGATCTTTAGTTTTTACAAAAAAAACGTTTTATAAAATCCATAGAAAGCGAGTAGGATTTTAAAAGAATAAAAAGCATACGAACAAAGCATATAAACATGAAATAAACCTGTGTATCTTGAAGAAAAAGAGTTGCAGATTCAATATTCTGGGTTTACTTGCTTGAGTGTTCTTGAGAGAATGTTTCTTGCTTTGAAAGTTTTGAAAGCGTAAACCGTATAAAGGAGAGAAGAATTCCTTTTATACGAAGAGAGAGAAGAGAGATAAGAGAGAGAATGAAGCGGGAAAAGAAATCATCATGACATTGACACGTTCCACGAAGTTGATTGGATAGGAGGGCAACGGACGAACGTGTCAGAAAAGGCATGTCGTGGATTGTCGGTTCAAATGACGTCATAGAGGAGAGAGACTGTTCATTTGTCCGTTGAAATGATCACTGAAGAAAAGTCAGCGATAGATTTTCCTTTTTAAAAGTATCCCTGATTGTAAAGATAGGGATAGATTTTCCTTTTAAAAGATCACTGACTGGAAATATCAGTGATTAATGTATTTTTCAAAAAGCTTTTAATCATTTGAAGAAAGTTCAGTGATTAAAGTTTATATTTTGAAGAAAAACATCTTTGAGGGAGAGAGAACATACCTGAGAGTCAGAATGTTTATCAGAGAGAATGATGAGAGGGGAACTTTTGATTACTGACACAATACATGAACGCTGAAGAATTATTCTTCGAGGTTCAGCATTCCAAGCTCACTGATGAGAAAGTTGAACCTTGTCTCATCAAGAGGTTTGGTGAATATATCAGCAAGCTGAAAGTCAGTAGGGATAAAGTGAAGTTCAATATCACCATTCATCACATGATCTCTGATAAAGTGATATATGATCTCTATGTGTTTTGTCTTTGAATGTAGCACTGGATTATTTGCTATAGCGATAGCACTAGTGCTGTCGCAATAGATAGGAATCTTTGACAGCTGAAGGTCATAATCTAATAGTTGATTTCTCATCCATAAGATTTGTGAACAACAGCTTCCAGCGGCTACGTATTCAGCTTCAGCTGTGGAAGTGGACACAGAATTTTGCTTCTTGCTTGTCCAGCTTACCAGCTTTCCTCCCAAGAGTTGACATCCACCAGTGGTACTTTTTCTGTCAAGTTTACAGCCTGCAAAATCACTATCAGAATAACCAGTTAGATCGAACCCTGAGTCTTTGGGATACCAAAGACCGAGGTTAGGAGTTCCTTTCAGATATCTGAAAATTCGCTTTACAGCGATCAGATGGGATTCCTTGGGTTCAGATTGATAGCGTGCACATAAACAAGTAGAGTACATGATGTCAGGTCGGCTTGCTGTAAGATACAGCAATGAGCCTATCATTCCTCTATAGGCAGTGACATTAACAGGTTTTCCAGATGGATCCTTGTTAAGTATCAGCGGTGGTGCCATAGGAGTTTTCATCGCTGAAGTTTGTGTGAGTTCAAACTTCTTTAGCATATCTTTAACATACTTACCTTGGCAGATAAAAGTACCTTTGTCAGATTGTTTAATCTGAAGACCAAGAAAATATGTCAGCTCACCCATCATACTCATTTTATATTCTTTCTTCATTCTTTCAGCAAAGCGAGTACAAAGAGATGGGTTAGTAGAACCAAATATTATGTCATCGACATATATTTGTACAAGAATTATATGACCTTTTATCTTCCTGAAAAATAACGTATTATCAATCTTGCCACGTTCAAAATTTTCAGAGATAAGAAAAGATGAGAGAGTGTCATACCAAGCACGAGGGGCTTGTTTTAGACCATAGAGAGCCTTATCCAATTTATAAACATAATTTGGATGCTTAGGGTCATAGAACCCTGGTGGTTGTTCTACATAAACTTCTTCATTCAGTTTTCCATTCAGAAAAGCTGATTTTACGTCCATTTGATAAACGATGAAGTCTTTATAGACTGCATAAGCTAAGAATAGTCGAATTGCTTCGAGCCTGGCCACAGGGGCAAAGGTTTCATCATAGTCTATGCCTTCCTCTTGTCTGTATCCCTGAGCAACAAGTCGAGCCTTGTTGCGGGTTACAGTTCCATGTTCATCTAACTTGTTTCTAAACACCCATTTGGTGCCTATTACAGTTTTATCAGATGGTCTAGGAACGAGATTCCAAACTTTGTTTCGAGAAAATTCAGTCAGCTCTTCTTGCATAGCGCTGACCCAGTTTGGATCTCTGAGGGCATCATCAGTCTTCTTTGGTTCTATTAAGGAGAGAAAGTTTACAAAGAGACAGATATTACCTGAGCTTCGTCGTGTCTGAATACCTGCATCTGGATTACCAAGAATTTGATCTATGGGGTGATCTCTGGTCCATCGCTGAGCAGGAGCAAGATTGCTTATTTCAGCGATAGGATCAACAATAGGAGCAGTCGCTGATGAAGATGCTTGAGGTTCATCAGCTAGTAATTGTTGAACATTAGATACACCAATGCTTTCAGAAGGGTTTTCAGACGTAGATGGATTTGATGGTAGAAGTGTGTTTAGAGGTTCAGCTGAAATCCATGAGTTGGATTCAGCGGTGGGAGGTATGATACTTGGTTCTTCATCAGCAACTGGAGTTTCAGTGTGCTGATGGTTTGAGAAGAAAGGTTCAGTTCCTCTATAGTGAGAGATCATCCAAGTATTCAGTTCTTCATTGTCAGCGATTGGTTTAGAGTTCGCTGAGCGCGTTTCATCAAACGTGACATGAATGGTTTCTTCTACGGTTTGACTTCTTTTGTTGAAAACTCTGTAGGCTTTGGAGATGGAGGAATATCCTAAAAATATTCCATCATCGGCTTTTGGGTCGAACTTTCCAAGTTGATCTTTGTTGTTTAAGATAAAGCACTGACAACCAAAGATATGAAGAAAGCTGATAGAAGGCTTCCTTCCAAGAAAGAGTTCATAAGCTGTCTTCCCAAATCGCTTTATTATCAGCGATCTGTTTTGAGTAAAACATGCAGTGTTTACAGCTTCTGCCCAAAATTGAGTAGGGAGGTGAGAATCGCTGAGCATTGATCTAGCAGCTTCTATGATCGTTCTGTTTCTTCTTTCAGCGACTCCATTTTGCTGAGGTGTTCTTACTGAAGAGAAGTTGTGAGAGATTCCCTTGTTCTCAAAGAAATTGTTCAGGGAACTGTTTTTGATTTCAGTTCCATGATCACTCCTTATTGATCGAACAGTAAGATTATTCAGCACTTCCATCTTTTTGACAAAAGATATTAGTTCTTCTGGAGTATCACTCTTACATCGAAGAAAAATAACCCAGGTGTAGCGAGAATATTCATCTACAATGACAAGCGTATATTTCTTTCCAGCTATTGATTGGATATTGACAGGGCCAAATAGATCCATATGCAAGAGCTGAAGAGGACTTGTTACTGAGGAAACTTGTTTTGACTTGAAACTAGCTCTTGTTTGCTTTCCTTTTTCACATGCTGAGCAGAGAGATTCTTTAGCATATGAGTGCTGAGGAAGACCAGAAACCAGTTCCTTAGATGAGAGAGAATTCAGGGTTTTGAAGTTTAGATGAGAGAGCCTTTTATGCCATAGCCAGTTGACATCAGAAGAGGCCTTAGAGAGAAAACATAAGTTATCAGTGATAGTAGAGTCCATATCTATTACATAGACATTTTCTCTTCTATAACCACTGAGAGCAAGTTTTCCTTTTTCATCTACCACTGAACATGCTTTCTTAGAAAAGCGAACTTCGTAGTCTTTGTCACATAGCTGACTGATGCTTAGAAGATTGTGCTTCAGTCCATCTACATAAGCGACTCTTCGAAAGGTAGTTGTCCCATTGCTGAGGACACCAAACCCACGGGTAAATCCTTTTCCATTTCCACCAAAGGTCACAGAGGGACCTTTCTCTTCCTTGTATTCAGTGAGCAGGTCTCTTTGTCCAGTCATATGACGAGAACATCCGCTATCGAGATACCAGATGCCCTTTGATCCCTGCATACATAAGGAAGATTAAGCTTTGTTTGGTACCCACTTTTCAATGGGTCCTTCAGAGTTAGTGGATAAGGAAGATTCAGCAGTCTTCACTGCTGATGAAGATTCAGCTTCAGTGGTAATCTTCACTTTGGTTAATTTCTTAACCTTAGTGGTATCTTTCACTTTGGTGACTTTATTTGCCTTAGAGGCATTTTTCTTCACTTTGGCTGTTTTATCAGCTTCGGTGGTATTTGGACACTTGCTCGCAATATGGTCAGTGAATCCACAGTGATAACATTTTCTATATCTGATGGTGGATTTATAACCAAAAGGTTTTGAAAACTTAAGATGAGCAGGTCCAGCTCCAAGAATGCCTTTAGCACGAGATCTGGGAGGAATTTTTATTTCTTCAGATTTCACGGGCTTTAGATCAACCTTCAGCTTTGGAGGACAGATATCAAAGATTTCTGTCACTGAGCTAGAAGGTTTATCCACTGAAGGTTTGGAGGGAACTTTCAGTTTGGTTTTCTTGGAAGCCTTCTGAGGGAGAATAGACTTTCCTTTATCTGCAGGCTTAGATTTTGCAGATATCTCCTCAGGGATGGGATTAGAAGAAGAACAGGGATAGAATTGATTATAAGAAGTGTCAAAGAAAGATGTGACAAAAGTTCCAAACTTAAGCGAGGAACTTTCTTCTTTAGGATCATCCTGTGGTGTCCAAAAACCAAGACCAGTTTTATCACTTTCAGAAGTTTGAGCATTTATTATCTCAGAGATCTTTGTTGATGATTTGCACCATTTTTCAACATGAGCCTTTTCTGCTTTTAGAGCAGCGATGGCTTGTTCGCGTTCAATGCTGATGATTTCATTTATAATGACTTGATCTTTTAGCTTTTCTTCTAAAAGATTTAGTTCACTGATCTTTTCATGACATTTCTCTAGCTCTTGTGTTAAATAAACATTTTTATTTTCAGCTTGAGTTTTGTCGTTTAGAGCATTATAAAGGTCAATCGTCAGCACATCAACAGCGCGACTTCTCTCAGCTTCAGGCAGAGAGGGATTTGTTGAGATAGATACCTGAGATGATATGTAGCTCATAGAAGGTTCAGATGGTTCTTCTACTTCTTCTTTAATCTCAGCCATGAGGCAAAGATTAGCGACTTCTTCTTCATCAGAAGATGATTCTTCTGATTCAGCCCAGTCATGTTCTTCAGCGATGAGACCTTTACCTTTTTGCTAATAGCTTTTCAGCTTTTGATATTTGTTTTTCAGCTTATGGTATTTGTCATCACTGGATCTTCTTGAGGTAGAAGGTTTGAAGACCTTTTTAGACCTGCACTCACTAGCAAAATGTCCAATTTTTTCGCAGTTATAGCAAGTGGCTGTAGCCTTATCAACCGGAGTTGATTTTGGCTTTTCAGTAAGAGAGAGAGGTTTACTTCTTCGGAAGTTACTCTTTCTTGCAAATCTCTTAAAAGAGTTTGTCAAGAGTGCTAAGGACTCATTAAACTCTGAAAGATCAGGGTCTGATAAATCCTCAGATTCAGAATCTAACTCAGTGATGGTGAGACTAGATCGCTGGGATGGAATTATCTCTGATGAGACTAAAGCAACAGCAGTGCTTTTGGAGTCTTTAGAATCTTTTACAAGATTCTTCTTCAGGAGATTAGATTGCTCATAGTTGAGCAATATTCCATACAGAGTGCTTAGAGAGAGAGTATGTAAGTCCTTTGTCAGCTTAAGACATATTGAATAACTGTCCCAGCTTTCAGGAAGACTTTCCAAGAATTTTGTTAGGACCTCAGAATTAGAATAGGTCCTTCCAACAGTTCTTAGGTCAATGATCAGGCAGTTAAACCGCTGATGAATGTCAGAAAGAGATTCATTCTTACCAGCGATAAAACTTTCATACTGTCTTACCAAGTTAATCTTTCGGGTCTCTTGGATTTCAGTGGTGCCCTCATATTGAACACATATGGTTTCCCACATTTCTTTAGAAGTTTTTAGATGCATGATGGAATGGAAAACTTCATCAGGCAGAGCCATTGATATAATGGTCTTTGCTCTTGCATCTATGCCTACCTTCTTTTTATCTTCATCACTCCACTGTCTTATTTCCTTAACGACATATCGTTCAGGGACAGCTTCAGTGGTGGCAGTAGCGGGAACCGCAGCTATAATTCTAACAGGTTCATAGGGTCCGTTTTCTATATATTCAGGTATAGTAGGATCCGCACCTTCAAGAAATAGCATCATTCGATTTTTCCATAGAGAAAAGTTATCTCTGCTAAATCGAGGAGGTTTAGAAAGTGAACCATTATCATAGTAGTTTGTGTTTGTGTTTAGTGCCATTTTAGAATAGCAAGGAAGAGTATACAGCAAGATCTTGTTTATTAGATTAAACAAACTGCTCTGATACCACTTGTTGGTCCCGAAGGTGCTTAACAAGTTTGTAGAAGGGGGGGGGGGGGGTTGAATACAAACACAGAAATTAAAGTTTAATAAATTGTTTATTGATAAATCAAAATACAATTTACAAGTTTGTTGCGGAATAAGATTAAGACAGACTCAATCTAAACAAACTTAAGAAACACTAAGATGGTTGCACAAGAAATGCAGAGAATGGGGGATTTTTAGAGAGATAGAAAACAAGGGTTTCTATTTTGGAGTTCAAGGATTGAGCACACCTTCAGATGAAGGAGTGAGCTTCCTATTTATACCCTATGCATTAAATGCATGGCAGGGTACTTTACACGTGGCATTCATAGATTGGCTTTGGTAGTCTCACTTTTGGAGACATGCTTTTGGCCGCTTTATGAACAGTGTAGTTGACAGAGTTGGTGTACGATTTGTGGCAGAGACGTGTCCGTTCTGACACATCGTACTGGTTGTGCAAGGTAAGACAAAAGAAAACTTGAGGCATAAGCTTTGTGATCGTTGATCGCTGAGTATCTTTTCTTTCAAAGATAGAGAAGTTCAGCTATCGCTGAAGCTTTTCCTCAGGCTTCTTCGCGTAAGTAGATTCGTCTGGTCTTCGCTGATATCCGCATCAGGTCACTAGTAGACTTATCTATTGTTCAGTGGCTTCGTCTTCGATTCAGCTATGAACTATGTTGACGCGAGACTTGTCTTCAGGGATTACGTTAACTGTGTTACATAGGAAACGATCAGTGATGACTGAACAGACTCAGTTTGATCGCTGAAAGTGAAACACATACATATTAATGTTTACAGAAAGGTCATCAGCGATAACTGAACAGACTCAGTCTGATCGCTGATGATGAAACATTAATACATATAATAACGTAATTTTCACTAAGTATAAAAGAGGGTCGTTATCAAATCACTGAGAGAGTTTGGATCAACAGTTCCTAATGACGATACCATCTTCATCCTTTTTATTCTTGAATACCCATTTAGTGCCAATCACGGATTTACCTTCCGGTTTTGGAACTAATCTCCAGACCTTCAGGGCTTCAAACTGATTGATCTCTTCTTGCATGGCAGATACCCAGGCCGAATCAGCAAGAGCCTCAGATACTCGCGTGGGCTCTATCTTGCTGAGGAATGAGTCATGCATACATTGATTAAGAGTCGCTGATCTAGTTTGTACAGGCTTGTTGAGATCTCCAATTACTTGATGTAATGGATGCTCTTTGGTCCAGCGATGCTCATGAGGGAGTAGAGTAGATACTGATTGAACATGATCATCATCTAGAAATCCACTATCAGACTCTTCAGTTTGAATAATAGAAGGGGGGTTTGCAGTTGAAGTTTCAGGTGCAGAAGCATCAGTTGGAACAGCGGACTCTGGCTGTTGAGTAGACAATATATCACACCCAACTGAAACAGTTACTTCTGGCTCATCAGTTACTTGTGTATCTTCAACTGTAGGAGTAATTGTTGGAATGTGAGTTTCTGACTGAACGGGGGATTCTTGTTCAGTTATGACTTCTGAAGTGACTGGATGATTGCAACTTGTGTCTTCAGACCTGTCAGTCACAACAGATTTAGGTACATTAAATCCTAGAAACTCATCATAAAAGAATTCAAATAACAAATCTAAATTAGTTAAATGTGAAATAGAAGTAGAAGCGTTATTCGAATTATTCGCTGTAGAAGCAGGTTCTGGACTGATCTGCCCAGAAGCTAATACTCCAGTGATCACGGGTTCTGAATTGAGTTGCTCAGAAGCCATGTCTTCATCAAATGTTACATTGACGCTCTCGACAACTGTCTTTGACTTTTTCAGATAAACACGATATGTTGCCGATGTTGAAGAATAACCAATGAAGATACCCTCGTCCGCCTTAGCACTGAATTTATTCAGACTCTCCCTGTCGTTAAGCACGAAACACTTACACCCAAATACGTGAAAATACTTGATTGTCGGTGTTCTGTTGTTGATCAGCTCATATGGAGTCTTTTGAAAACGGCGGTGTATCATGGATCGATTTTGAGTATGACATGCAGTCGACACAGCTTCTGCCCACAAAAATAGAGGTAGATCGGATTGGCTAAGCATAGTACGAGCGGCCTCGACTAGCGTTCAATTTTGCCTTTCGACTACTCCATTTTGTTCAGGCGTACGAACAGCAGAGTACTGATGTGATATCCCGGCCGATTCGAGATATTCTTCAACTATTTTGTTTTTGAACTCTGTGCTATTATCAGTTCGTAGAAACTTGACTTGTCTCTGCATATTCACCTGGGTCGTCTTTAAGAAAGTAATGAGAACTTCGGGCGTCTCATCTTTTGATCGAAGAAATTTGACCCACATGTATCTTGAGTAATCGTCCACAATAACCAACACGTATTTCTTTCCACCCAAGCTTTGTGTTCTCATCGGACCACACAAATCCATATGTAACAATTCTAATGGAGAACTAGTGTTTGGTTCAGGTTTCGGTTTATGCGGATCTCTCTTCATCTTACCCTTCTCACATGCAACACATAAGTGTTCTTTCTCATATTTCAGCTCAGGAAGTCCTTTTACCAATTTTCCACTAACCAGCTTGTTGATATAACGAAAGTTCAGGTGTGATAAACGTCTGTGCCATAGCCAACTTTGCTACATTGAAGCTTTTGTCATTAAGCAAACTTGATTGTCAATCTGAAATTTGGACAGGTTGATGGTATAGAGGTTTGTCTTGCGATGTCCACCTAAGAGTTCTGTTCCGTCTTCAGTACGAACCGAGCAACTTTTAGATTTGAAGTTGACCTCTAACCCTTTATCGCAGAATTGACCAATGCTAAACAGGTTGTGCCCTAATTCTTCGACATAACTCACCTTACTGATCGTTATGTTGTCTTGAATGATGTCACCATATCCTAAGATTGGTGAAAGTTGATCGTTTCCAAATCTGACATTTCCACTGAATTTCTCTGTATAATTAGACAATAAAGATTTTTGCCCAGTCATATGCTTGGAACATCCACTGTCCAAGTACCACATATGTCGGGTCTGCAAGAGAAACCAGGAAACAATAACTTTAGGTACCCATTTAAAAACGGGTCCTAACTGATTAGCACAAGATTTTGGTATCCATTTGAAAATGGACCCTCTGTCCTTTTGAAAACCTTTAAAAATATTTGATCTTGAAGAATAAACATGATAAGATCCATATCAATCATAAGAATTATGAGAATAAGCAAAATCAGTTCTCCGATAATTATAATGAGATGTAGTAGTAATAGGAGATAATTGAATCAACTGCTTTATTGAATAACGCTTGTAAGAAGTTACAAGGTTTTCTTGATGAGAAGCATATTGACCAACTACATCTGAATCACTACTAACATATCTAGTACAAGAATTATCAGAAACTGATCCAGCTATCTCATCATCCTTCCGTTTTGGTCGCCATTCTATTTGAGCTTTCGACTTTTTCTTTCTTATATCTGAAACACAAAATGAAGATTTATTAGGAAAAGCAGATTTCTGAGACTGAGTTTTCTTTTGTGTACCAGTGTATTTCTGTTTCTGTAATCGCTATTTCTTATGTTTCTTACCTTGAGAATAATAATCAGCAGTTACAGAAATTGATTCACCAACCTTAGTTGATGATTCATCAGTTTTAAGAACACTTGGTAACACTTTTCCATTTATAAGACAAGTATAATGATCAGGAAGAGAAGTATTGAAGTCAAACATATCAATTTCTTCTATGCACCTACCATCAGAGTTTAAAAAATCATTTGCAGACGCAAATAAGTCATCAAAGTTATCAGTTGAAGATTGAGTTGCCTTTGACACTGTAGAACACTTTGTAGATTTAGATCTAAAAACAGTGTTCTTTAAAACTGTAGAAAACACACTTTGTTCAATATCTACCAAAAGTTTTTCATCAGATAAAACATTTTCTAACTCAACTATTTTGCTTTCAAGAATGAGTGGAGGAACATAAACCTTTGCAACTGCAGGTTTTATCTTCATCTCAGAAACAGAATAACTAGGCAAAATAGTCGTTTGAAAGAACTTTTGGTGTTTCTAAAAGATAACTATCATTTAACTTTGCATAGTTAAATGGTAGTTGCATTTTCTTTACATTCTTTCTATTTTCAGTTTCTTTGGCCTCAACTTCTTCTGGTAATTTGGTAACAAATTTGGGTTTTAAATGAGGATGTTTACCAGCACAAGCAAGAAAATCAAAATTATATAATGCTGGTTGTTTTCTGATGGCTTTCTTTAAGTAATGGGGGTTTTGAAAACCAAGTCCCCATTTTTCCTTAACATCAGCCTCTTTGTTGGGTGCATTAAGAAAAATAGTTTGATCTGTTTGTCCTCTTGCATAAAGTTTGGCTTCCAGACCATTTACCTTCTTATTCAAAAACTTGTTCTCAACCTGCAATTTATGAACAGTTAGTGCAGATTCTCTTTTCTCACATTCATACTTAGAAATCTTAACTTCAAAATCAGAAATCTTTTTTTCAAAACAATCTACTTGAAATTTAGAATCAGAAGCAGACTTACGTAAAGAATCAATCAGATCTTTGTTCCCAATAACCGACTTATTGAGTTCAAATATCTTATTGTTTCTTTTAGCAACTCTTTCTTTTTTCTTTTTCAATTTATTTTGTAAGTCTTGAAGCTCAACCATCATAGCTTCCATTTTGGTAATGAAATCTTTTTGAGTTAAGTTTAATACCTCATCAACTGTCTCATCATCTGATTCATCATACTTGACCTCTTTTCTCATAAGACAGAGATGAGCAGTTTCTTCCTTCTCTTCCTCTTCACCTTCTGAATGATCCAGCCAAAATTCGTCCTCAGCCATTAAAGCTATGCCCGCTTCTTTCTATTTGGCCAGTAGCTGTTTGTTCTGATAGTACTGAGAATTACGAACTTTTGGCTTTCTACAATCTTTTGCAAAATGTCCAATCTTGCCACAGTTGTAGCATTTGACTGGATCACTTGCTGGCTTTTCGGCAACAGTGTAATCATTCATGAACTTCTTCCTTTCATCAGGTTTCTTCTCAACATATCTGTTTTCTTCATATCTCTTTCCTTCCACCCTCTCTCGGTGCTCATGATTCTTTGAACTTGATGAAGAATACCTTTGAGAATTTGATCCCGGCTTCTTGTAGAATTTCTTTTGAAAGGCACGGGTCAGTAACATCATGGCTTGTTTCGGACTTTCTCCATCATCACCATCTGATTCTGATTCTGACTCAGAACTCGTAAGCACTTTCTTCTTTTTCTCCTTCTCTGCCTTTTCTTTCTTTTCTTTCTTCTTCTCTCCAACAACCAAAGCAATCGGATCAGGAACCTTTTCAGCCTTCTTCTTTTCAGCTCTTTTCTCCTCAACCTCTTCTTCATTCTGTCGTAAAGTCTCATAGACTTCGTGAATAGGTATGTCATTCAAGTATTTCATCTGCTTCATCCTACGTGTATGTTTCTTCCATTCAGGTCGTAGGATACTCAGAAATTTGACATTGTTTTCCAGCTGCTTCTTTGTCACTTTGTTCTTCGTCAGTTCATTCAGAAGCAAAGTAAACCGTTCATAAGTATCTTCCAAACTCTCATTCTCTTTGGCTTTGAATTCCTCGTAGCTATTGATGCAGTTAGCCACTTTCATCTGATTCCCGACTTTGGATCCCATCATCATCTTTTGCAATTGATCCCACATCTTCTTAGCATCATCCTTGTAGCTATCAATCTTGATGTAAATCTCATTAGGAATGCTTTGAAGTAGAAGAGATCTTTCTTGCTTGTCTGCTTTATATCGACTTTTCTGTTCTTCAGAGTACTGAGATAAATCCACTTTAACTGGTTTTGTCTTTTGTTCTCTTTCTTCATCACCATGTCCACTATCAGATGAATCATCATCAGTAGGTACTTGAACTATGATTGGTGCCATAGGACCTTCTGTAATTGACAGAAGAATATTCTCTCCATTTGTGTGTCGGTCCACGAAATCAAGGAATCTGTCCTTCCATTGTTCATACTCTCCTTTAAACAGTACAGGAGGCTTGACATCAGTGCCAATGGAAAGTGCATCTTTAGAAGTCATCTTGATAAAACCTGTTTTAGAAATATATGCAATAAGAAACTAGAACTGATCGTTAGTCCAAAATATGAAATAAAAAAAAAATACAAGAAATCTTGAAAATAAAAATTCAGGAATTTTGATCACAATCAGAATTTTGTCCCCCTCCGCAGACTTAGCACGGGGGTCCCGCTAACCACTATGTGCGCATTCTGGTCCTTAGAAAATTTTCAAACTCGCAGACTTCGATTAACGCCTTTGTAGAACTCGCTAATCGTTACTTGCGCGTTTTGACCAAAATTTTCCACTTGCACGTTCTAACGAAGAACTTGCGTGTTTTGTAGATCTTGCGCGTTCTTCAGATTCCTTGCGTGTTCTTCATCTGATTCACCAAAAATCAATCTAAACTTCGAATTTCAGCACGAAACTTTGAGAGATCGGTCACATGATCATCTAGAACACAAAACGAGTACTAAATTTCTATTACAAACACTCAAAATACAAATTGATCGATGATACAGTGCTTATGAACTCGTGAACAAAAACTTCAACAAAATCCAAAATTACAAATCTATTACAGTGCAATACTGAAATTAAACCATACAGACTCGATCTATTACACTTTTCTAACAAAACCTAATAAAAAACAACTCGAAATTCGCACAAAAACTCGAAATTCAATTCTCACTCAAGAACACATTGTCGAACTTTTTGAATCTTCTTGATTTCAATTTGGATCTGCTCTGATACCAATTGATATTCCCTAGATTCTAGTTTCCAATCACAAACAATTAATCAAAACAAATAATTCAATTCAATTACCTGTTTTTGAATTCAATTCTCAATTCAAATACAACTTTCTCTCTCTAGAACTCTCTCTTTCTCTCTCTACAGTTTTTCTCTCAATCGTATTTCTCAAAATAAGTTTCCTACTTTTGAAAAAAGAAAAATACAAGGTATTTATACCTACATCTAAAATACAAGGTATTTATACCTACATCTAAAATACAAGGAAAAACAAATACAAATACAATACTTTGACTTTTTATTACAAATAGACTTTGACTTTAATGAGAATTGACTTTCTCAGCTTTGACTTCTTGTACTTTGACCTTCAGTCTTCTTGATCTTGTATCCAACATATTTATGCTCTAACAGGGGGAGCTCATAAGATTTCTGCATTTACCTTTTATGCCAAATTTTTGTAATGCATGATTTTAGGGGGAGCTCTTCAAGTCAAAGGAGTTTGGATATGACTTCTGATTATTTCTTATCAGAACTCGTACTTTAACAGTTTTACTTCTTTTTGTCTTTTCAATTTAAATGAATAAATTTTCTCTGACTTGACATAAGACTTTTGCAGAATTTTTGAGAGATGCTTACAAGATCATATCTTTATGACCTTTAAGCTTAGCTTCATGAGATGTAAGATCACACGTAAAGGTACAATCATTTATCTTAATCTCATAAATGGTTGAAAGAAGGATAACTTTCAATCATTTGTAAACATTGTTATTAAATATTCACACCACTTCCCGATTCTCAACACGAATTCATGAATTGGAAGTGTGACTTTAAATGTTTTCAAGATCAACATTGTGCTTTAACTGAAATAGTTAAACCATTTTGAGCATCATATGCATCATAGAAAAACATGATTTCATTGTGTTAGGAATTAACACAACTTCTATGGAATCACCTTAACCAGTGATTTCTACCCACGAAGTTAATCCATAGTGATTGAGTGTGAGAAGTCAAAAGAAATGAGTGTGTTAAACAGAAAAAGAAAGTTTGGTTAGAGTGAGCTAAATGTTTAAAAGAAAGAGGGTGTGAGAACAGAGTTAAAAGAATATCACAACTCTGCACCAACTTTTTCTGAGCCGGGCAGCCACAATTCTAATGTTTCACAATTCTTTGGTGATCATTATTGAAACAGGCAAGTAGCCCATGCCAACTCTTGATCAAACCTCACCATCTACTCATTTTCTACTCAAATAGAAAGTGTTTCACATTTTCTAAGGGGAAGCAGCACATTTGCTATCTGATTTTCATTTGGAAAATCTGGATATTGAAAAGAAGGAAGTCTGCCCCACCTTCGCACTTCAATCATGCACATTGAGTCTGTGTTTAACTTACTGTTGTCTCAGTGGTTTACACAATTTTGAACCTTATAAGCAATCATCAAGTGCTAAATTCTCTCTAATACTTGCACGAACACACAAGGAATCTGTTTCTTTGTCATAACGTTTATAGAAATTACCTTTGTGGTGTTTCGATGATTGAATGGAAGACCTGGGGGAGTGAACATCACAAAGCTCCTTTCCAATGTGTATTCGTTACACACTGTGACTTTATGTGTTACTGAAAGGTATGTTAACTGATTCATTTGTTGATACAGGTGTTACACGACTAATTTGTCTGGATTTGCAAAGATCTAGATGAATATCTTATGAATTGACGAATCAGAGGCTCTGAAAGATAGACATTTCTTGACTTAAAGTTTTGATGAACTTCTTTCTCTTTTCATCAAAAAGGGGGAGAAGGGCCGAACCAAGAAATGTGGAACGACACAAGATTAGAGCAAGTATTCTGAAGACATGCTGAATTGCAAGAAATTTTCTTTGAAGATATTTTGCTACAACAATCTGAGCTACAACTAGAGATAATTTTCTTCCCATCATCTGAAAAAGAGTTTATTTACATCAAAGGGGAAGATTATTACATTCTGAAGACTAATAAGGAGATTGCATCTTCTGAGTTGAAAAAGAAGAAGATTGAATTAAACAGATCTATTGGATAAATCTTTTTAAAATGATCTTGATCCAAAGGGGGAGATTGTTAGAGCACAGTCTCATTGGATTCAAGATCATCCAATCTGAAGATCGCAATCTGAAGCTAATGCAGAAAAGTGGACTCTTAAATATAAGTCTAATGTCGTTTGTAATAAAATGTCAAAGTTAGTTTTATTGTATTTTATTTGTTTCTAAGTAACTAGTTAGTTAGTTGTTAGTTTGTTATTTTGTTTTGTTTAGTTAGTTATATAATATCTAACTATCTAGTTATTATTAGTTTAGTTTAGTTTAATATTGTATTTCTTGCAAGTTGTGTTTGCAAGTTGGTTATTTTAGAGTGTAAGAGAAGCAAAGATCAGATCAGTTTTTAGATCACACACAACACACACACAAAAGGTGTAAAACACAGAGAGCTTCCAAAAGATCAAAGATAAACCTTGTAATCGTTGTTTTATCTATCAAACAGGTTGGTAATCGTTTATTTGATTTATCTGGTAAAGATCCTTGTTCAATCAGGGACACACAATCTATACAAATGCTAACTTGAATTGTCACATTTTAGTGCATTTGTGTACGAGGAGTCAAAGAGCTTATCAAGTAAAATTTTCTGTTTAAGTCAGCTTTGCGCCAACAGTTGGTAGCGCAAACCTTACTTTGTGCCACCTTCGTCTAGCGCAAACTTCACTTTGCGCCACCAACGTGTCGCGCAAATCTTCCCTCTTCCTCCTTTACTTTGATTTTGCAGATCTTAAGATGTCTCGTCTCCAACGTTTGCATGACCAAGTTGATTCAGATCATCAAGGTCATGAGGGGGAGAAGTTAAGGAGAAGTTAAAGAGACAAAGAGCTCCAACGTTTATCTGCTGATCAAGATTTGCTCAAGATTCAAATTTCTTCAACTATACTAGTCTTTTGTTGTTCAAGCTCCGATCACCACAGTTCATTCAAGTTCATTTGAAAGAGGTGAATCGTCTAGAGCACAAGCTGATGAACCGATTGTTCCTTCAAGCTAATTACAAACAGGTCTAGTCTTGTCAAGACAGCAAAAGCAATTGAGCCTGAAAGATGCTGAAAAGAATTTTTTTTAAGTCAAAAAGCTACTTCACCAAAGTCGCTTAGATGGTCAGTGCTGATTTTGAAGATTGATTTTGAAGACCACAGCGCCAATGATTACTAAGGGGGAGATTGTTAAGTCTGATTTTATAGTAATCATTGTATTTATAGGCTTGGTCTTATACTGTGTTTAGAGTCATATACTATGTTGTATTGACCAAGGGTATTTAAGTCCCTTTGGTCCTTGTGTCTTGTAAGTTATTCTCTCACATTCTATTGAATTACATCTTTGCGCTTCATATTGTCTCTCTCTCTACTTTCTCTCTCTAAGATTTAGAGGATTCTTGGATTATCATACATGACTCCAAATGAATAACACACGCACTCAAAACATGTATTCTCCAAATAAAGTGCAATAAATGTTACTCACACCCTATGCTCCACATTAAGCTATTAAAACCGAAATTTTTTTCCCAAGACCCGATAAAGACAAAAATCGAGCCTTAAGCTCAACCAATCAAATGACCATATGTTAAAATCCATAGAATGTGATAAAACTTAAACAACCTACGTTTGTGCAAACACATACTTTAAACTCATGAATAATCCAAAACACAACATTGGGTTGTGACAAACCCTTTTTCCAAATGAACTCACACCATTTACACTTTCAAAACGTCACATAACATAATCTATGCATATTTTCAAAACATACATTAGAAGTGAATTTCTACCAATTACTCTCCATATATAAGTGAAATCATCAAAACACATTCATTTATGATTTATTTGTCAAAGTGTCCAAAAATCCCAAATATGGTGTTTCACAAAGTTTATAAAATCTTATTAGTTCAAACAACAAAACTCATCAAAGATTTCGACGATTGATAATAATCATGTAAAACACATAAATACTCTAAAATGGACATTTATGGCATGTACAACGTTTTCACAAATCAACTTGAACTCACCTTGCTAGATTTAGGCTAAATCTAGATTTTACCCCAAGATAAGCTCCTTGAAGAAACTTGAATCCACAAGCAATTCCTCCAAACCCTAGATTCACAAGTTTTCCAAACATAAATATACATATTCAAACACTTAGAATCATTCCCCAAACATCTTATATCAAAATCTTCATTTTGACCAAAACCCTAGTTTTGACCTAACTCCCCAAAATCCTCCAAACCAAAATTTGAGAAACATAAACACTAGGAATGTAACACCCTCAAATTTGGTAAGAGCAACTAATTAAAATTTCGGTATAATATCAACATAAGGAACAAAACTTCCACATACAATTCAAAACTCAGTATACCTCAAGTCAAAATTCTATAACTAACCTCAACAATATATAAACTCCAATAATATACAGGTACTAAACCGAAGTCGTGTGTTACTTAACCCCAAACACAAGTTGCTCTTCCCAAAACAAATGCAGAAGACTTCAACAAGCTAAACACTCTCCGAGCACGCAAATAGAACCCCCTCTTCACAGTGTCACTAGAATTATTCCCAACGAAGCTTGTTGCACATGCCGACAAATAAAAAGGTTAGTCTAATGCCTAGTGAGTTCAAGAATTTTCAACATTAATAAATATATCGTTAAAAAGGAATAATGCAATTGAAATCATAATCTTTCAAAATGATATACTTCAAATATGAAAATGACTCATTTTCCAATAATATGCATTTTAGGCGGAGGAACACCAATATAAACGTTTTCCAAACCAAACTATTTTAAGGACTAAGATCACAATGTAAAACGTTCCTTCGTAAATTAATTTCAACCCAAAACTCACTCAAAGGAGAATAGAAAGTGGACTCCTAGTTTATGAAACGCGGATAAACTCTATATCCCGAAACACCCAAAACACGGGTGGGGCATAATACTCAACCCATAAACCATGGATAAAACCAATATAAACAAAACGTCACTGAAAACATGGATAATAAAACTCAATACCCAAAACAACACCTTTCGGTGACAGGGGAGACCCGAATTCCATCAAAAGTGGTGGGCACACAAAGTTAAGCCACTTCTTGATGTTCTCGAGCTTCACATATAGTCATGGATCCCCGTATACGGCTCCCTACCGAGCAACCACCGCAAGATACCCAAATAACCCTAGTGTCTACTCGACCTCTAGATGAGTGTCACCACAAAAGCCACAAGTCCCCGTATCCGACTCACCATAGGCACCACCGCAAGACTTAACTCCATATAAGGCTCTGCAGAGCACCAACGCAAGCTTACATAAAAACATGACTTGGGGACCACTCACTAGACTTCAAATGCGGACACTAAATTCCACGATGAATAACCATACTGGACTACAAACGGACATCGAGTTCAGCCACCCATGATCTATACCTCGAGCCCTTCACTAAAGGTTACACGGTTATCGAGTTCAACCACCCACGATCTATACCTCAAGCTCCCGCTAGCCATAAACACTTTCCAGTCCCAAAACGGGGATAAAGTCCCCAACTAAACCAACTGACTGACTCATATGCCTATGGATCCAATGCATTACAGTCTAAAACGTTACATGACTTAAACGAATGAACTAACACATTCAAAACATGTAACTCTCAAATAAGATGCAACTAAGTACACTATACGTCAAAGGCTCCTTATCGAGCTACCAAAACTGAAAAAATGTTCCAAGACTTATCTGAGTATAAATCAAGCCACAAAAGGCATAATAGACGTTCGGCTAAAATACGCGAGCCAATATGGTATTATATTCCAAATACATATTTTCCCAAAATCATTGTTTCTCAAATCACAATTGGCCTTCATCCCAAAACCCAAAAAGGTTTACTATTTCTAAAATGTTCCCAAGGTCGGGAATGACCAAAACCAACAGACTCACACATTCCTACTTTCAAAACATCCCATTTCATGAATGATGCATAAAACTCGCCAAACACTAAAAGTGCATTTTTGACCAAATGTCTATTTATGCAATAAATCATCAAAACACATTCATTTATGACACATTTATCAAAATGCCAAAAATCCCAAATGTGGGTGTTTTACAAAGTTTAATAAGCTAAACACTTCAAATAATCAAATGTTACCAAACAACTCAACAGTTGACAATTTCATGTAAAACACATAAATACTTTAAAATGGACATTTTGGCATGTACAACGTTTTCACAAATCAATTTGAAATCACCTTGCTAGATTTAGGCTAAATCTAGATTTTCCCCAACTTGAGCTCCTTTTGAAGAAACTTGAATCCTCAAGCCAAATCTTCCAAAAACCTTATCCATAACGTCAATCCACCAACCAAAATACTTCTAGGTCACCAACATGAGCCATAAACTCCCAAACTTCCAAATGATAAAAAGGGTTAGGTGAAAACCCTAGAAAATTGATGAAGATAATGAAGAAGATGGAGAGGATGAAAATCAACTTAACTCTAGCTTCCACATCATTATAGATGAGGAAGAATCACTTGAAACACTCTAGGTTTGGTGTTTCAAATGCCCAAAATCAACAATGGGGGTAAAGGGTTCGGTTTAGAGAGAAGAGGAGACGGTATGGTTGAAGTGGATAATGAAAAGAGGCTGAAATTCACGTTTTTAACCTGCTGGACCCCGAATGCGATTGTGCCAAGCGATAGTGACATGGTAACTATCGCGAGGCACTCTCGCCGATAATGTACCGAGAGCTCCCAGCTCTCCACGATTGTGCCAAGCGATTGTAATAAACGGGTTAAAAGATAAATATTAAGTTTGAGGTGGAGTGTGATCAAAACTTCATTTTATAGGGGGGAAAAGGAAAAATAAGTGTTATAATGAGGATAACCTAGGGATTTGGGGTTATTCTTGTGGCGGCTATCGATTTTGGAAGCAGAGAGAAGAGAATCGACCGATAGAGAGGGAGAGCAAAGGATTCAAGGTTGAACTTCTTCCATCTTTGAAAGGTAAATTGCTAATCCTCACCTCTTTATTTGTAGAAGTTTAAAGTTTATGTTCTGAAATTTTTAATGGAGGTCGATTTGGTTGAGGTACTGTAGATGGGAGTCCCTGGACTGGGTTTTATAATGGAGATTGCTCATAAATGAGTAGAAATAGAAGTAGAGAACGGATTTCTTAATGATTTGGAGTTATTCCACCAATTGTTGTTTGTTTCGGCTATGCGATATTGGATTGTTGGGAATTTCATATTCGTTCTGGGTAAAGGAGACGTCGACCATTAGACCGAGAGAGAGAGAGAGAGAGATCCTGGTCGCCCGATATGGGGGATTCCGGTCTTAGTTGTCTACCGGTCTTAATTGTTTATCGGTCTTAGCTGTCTACCGGTCTTAGTTGCTTATCGGTCTTAGTGGTATATCGGTCAAAAGAGAATTCCGGTCGAGTTCCTTATCGGTCAAAAGGGGGAGACCCGATCACTGTAGTCATACCGGGCGGCCAAAGGGTCGGGCCTGTGTTAGTTTTTGGGCTGAAGCCCATATGTTTGTTGGGACTGTAGTATTGAGTTCCAACTTGTCAGATGTATCGGCCCACCTTAGGAATTCTAGGATATCTTGATCTTGAGTCGTTAGGTGTGAGAGCCGATAATGCTTTTATTTTGGTTTACCGATCAATGTTTCCTTTATAGGTTTGGTTCGGAGTTTTAAAGATAGATGAAAGCTTTGTGTTAAGGGACGTCAGGTGAGTTTTTCTAAACTAATCCTTGTGATGATGAAAGCATGTGAAGTTTATTTTTAAACTTTGATTTATTATGATGGCATGATTTTATTAACTGTTCAAGTGTGTTATAAAATTGTTGTTGATTATATGTATGCATACATTAATTGTGGGTTACGTGACCTAAGTCGGGGAGTGTGGCCCGCCTACTCGTGTCGGGGAGTGTGGCCCGTTTATGTCGTTGGGGGTGTGTCCCAACATTAAGGCAGTGCGAGTTAGACACATCGTCTTGGACGGTCGTGTGGTCCGTAACGTGTTTTATTTAAATGCCATTATTAAATGATGTTTCAAATTCTGGAAAGTATATTTTGTTGCTGAACTGTTAGAGGGAACTCACTAGACCTATGGTCTAACCCTCGCTCTTTCAAAACTAAAAATCTTTTCAGGCCATCGTGATTTAGGCTGTGCGGCTAAAGGCAAGGAGAAGGTCTAGCGGGGGCGGATAGAAGACCGTCATTTAGCTTTTAGTTATTCCTTGATCTCAGTTGTGTAGGTTGATTTGTATATCGACCTTGAATTATCTATTGTAAAGCTTGGGACCTCTCTTTTGAGGGATTGTTATCTAATGGTGGTATTTTTAGTATTAAGAATTATTCTGTTTTGTTGATTTCTGGTTGGGTTGTTACAGTTGGTATCAGATCCATAGTTTAAGGGATTTAGGTGACCGGATGGGCCTAAACTTAAACTGTGGAGTAGATAGACACAACTGAGAAATAGGAAGCCTTTAAGAATGACCTTGTTCTTTGTGAGGTGTGATAACAATAGTTAGTACTCTCATGTAAGGTAAATTCAGAATCACATATGGCCAATGCCATTATAAATTTACAGGTACATGGTCATACTCAATTGCTATTGTTGAGGGTGGGTCAGGGTAGAGAGTTCTATCCATAATTTGATAGTGTTAGCCTAGCGTGTGGTGGAAGCTCGTTTTGGTGGTAAGATTAGTACCGTTTAGGATGAAAATCGTGCGGGATGTAGATATTTCGGTGAGAAGGGACCTCTGCGTCCATAAGGAAGAGAATGAGGATAAGAGGTGAGCTTTTCGCTCCAAGGGAGTCTTCGGTTTGGTAAAATGGTATGTTGTTTAGTGAGAAGCAGGAGAGTGTTAAACCAAGAATCTAAGGGTAGTAATGAGGTTTCTAAAGTTGTGGTAATTGAAGGGTGGTTAAGAGACGATATCAGTGTTGACTGATAATATGTAGTGAGGATCGGATGGAAATGAGCTATTGATGGCGAGTTTGTTTGGGGTCAGAGAGAGGACGCTTGATTTGTGAATCAGTAGTCACGGTGGTGACTAGTCGTTGGGCTTTCAAGGTTGTTAGAAGATGTTGGTGCTGGAGGTTGTGGCACGGTAGAGGACTCCTACCGATTGGTCGGAAATAGAAAATCCGAGAAGAGCTGTGGTGAGTGCAAGTGGTTGATCTTGCGAGAGTATTTATAGCCTTCAATGTCAAGTGAGTCTCATGCATTGTGTTTTGAACAAATTGTTGGTGTCCATCATGTCCGATATTTTTGGGCGTGTATGTACTTTGCGGAGTCTTTGTTATAAAACGCATGGATGCGTGCAAAAGTGTGTTAGATTGAAAAGACAAGTGTGCTGTTTGAGCGATAAAATTTTTATTCCACGTGTGAAACATAATTTATTTTTACAAATGAGTTAACTTTTGTTGTGGAAATCGTATCAGTTTTGGGTCACACGATTTTATAAGCGTATTTTGGGTACGATCACATGTTGTTATATCAAAGAGAGTGAGGGTCGTTTAACTCGTTGTAAGCGATTCTGTAGTATTTGTTTAAAGCACGAGGGTAATGTTTACCAACAATTAATTCAAGTGTGTCAGCATCGATGTTGAGAGGTGGTGAAGAGAAATTTTTGTGGAAGTTGAGGTTGAACAGTTCTTAAAATCGTTGTGCCTGACTAGGTCAATGTTATGTCATGTACACTCAAGTCTGTTTCATAATGCAAGTATCTTCTAAATTTTCAAATGTGTCAAGAGTTAAAGATTTGTGTGTCTTGCATGAAGGCTATAAACTCTCCAGGTCGTGGGGAAATGTTGCAATTAAAGATGATATTAGTGTTGAGAGTGGAAGTGAGATGCTAGACCAGGGGTAGTCAATTCTTGATTTTGGCGTTCCTGTTATGGAAGTGTGTTAAATAGCGGGAGGTGGTTATTGAAAGCACGGGCATTTGACGTTAAGGGTGTTTTATGGCATGCTCGCTTGATCAGTGGAATAAGATAAGGAGGTCGGTAGATGTTTATGTCCAGGGTGAGATTCGAAGTCGTGGAATACCTTTATATATTGTGACAACAGAGGTAAATCCCATTGGAAATTCTGTTGGTCGGAGATGTGGTTGAAATACCACCATGTCGACTGGCGAAGCTGAAGACAACCTCCATTTTGTGGTGAATGTCGGGACGTTGAAAATGAAGAAGTAGTTATGGTATTTTTGAGGGTGTGTATCTATTGCGATGTTGGATAACATTGTGCGGATCTTACTAAAACGGAAGATCTTTAGTTCTGTCAGGTGGTTCTTTACCGGTGAGGTTTTGATGGTCATGTGGGAGCGAAGTTCAAGTATAACACAACTGGGAGGGATTGTGCTTTGTGCATTTAAGTATTCGAGGTGGTATGCTTAATCTTTCAGGCTACTGGAGTTTTATTCCAGCAAGTCAAGATGAGCCGACAAGGAGCGATATCTTGTTGGGGGGTTGAGGATCATAGTTTACGATTTGTTCAGGTTCGGGAAAGTCAAGGCCATGAAATGCCTAGAAGTCAAATTTTAATATTATGGCCAGTGAGAAAATGACGGTATAGGTATGTGTGACAAGTGGTCGTAGAGATTTGCAGTTATTCCGGGATGATGTAGTAGAGTGATGGTTGTAACCATTGGTTAGTGATGCTTTTATGACAGATTTGGGATTGCAAATCATTAAAGTGGATTCTTGTTTGTGGATATAAAGGGGAATGATTGGTAAGTATGTGTTTGGTTAGAATGGTAAGTTGGGATGTTTTAGGTTACGGTAAGTTTTGGGCGGAAAATCTTATATCCCTAGAATGATTATTATTGGAAGTGTCGAATTGCTTATTCCAAGGGGTTTGTGTAGTAGATAAGAAATCCGTGGACATGTTGAAGTACTCTTAGGGGGTGAAGGAATTCTCACAGGTTGGGTAACCCTGTTTGATGAGCGAGAATTATGCGGCGCTTACGAGTAGTAGGTAATGTTTTGGATGATTTGGAGTTGATTATCTCGCGTGAGAATTGTGGATAGTCGGGTGATCAAGCAAAGTAACGTAAATGTGAGTTGGCACGTGTGGGAACCATCGAGGATTAGAGTAAGCAATGTTGAGTGAGTTGTGTTTCTTGCAGTGAGAAGAGAGCGAAGATATTATGTCGGAAAGGTGGGAAAATTGAGAGTAAGAAGTTGGCAAGTGACTCAAAATGCAGAGGTATGTTTCTAGTATCTGCTGTTAGTAAGTTTATAAATCCCTAGCATGAGTATGAGAGAGAGAAGATGGCGGTTCGGAGCGGTGCGTGCGACTGGCCAAAAGTTCACCCTACTAGTCAGTGAGACGACCGTTAGAAGTGGGTTTAGAATCTTCAAGGAGGAGGTAGGGGTGATTGGATATAGTGCTCGGAATAAAGGACAATAATGTCAATGTCGGGTGATGCAAGGAAAAAGGGAATTTCATGTGAGGCAGTTGTCCAGTGTTAAACTATTTGGATTAGTTGTATGAGTTTGTCTTCTCTATGATGAGCGGGTGAGGCTGGGTTTTATTGCGCTTCTAGTTAAGTGATTGTGGATGCAATGAGAAAGAGAGGTATGCGCCATGTTATTTGGTCAGTTGGAACCGGTGGATTACGAAGGTTTTGATTTATGGAAGTTTCTACCTAAATGTGAAAAGTTGAAAATATGACGCCGGGGTGATATATATATTCAGCGTGTGAGAATTTGATATTGCCAAGGAATTTAGATCAGTGTGGTTCAAAAAAGAAAGTGCGTTTGCGGTTGACTTATGTTGTGGTAAGAGGGGTTGCTTGCAAGAGCATGAAGAAACTCGTGACTGTGAGAAGTTGGTGATGTCTACAGTTGACGATGTGTTATGTTAGTGAGTGGGGTGATATGTAATCAGTTTTGCATGTTGTCGTGGTGTTGACTCCGGTAAAACTCTATCGGTTAAGGAAGTGGTTGTAATCAAGGTGTAAATCTGATGGTTAAGTACGGTTATGTATTGATCAGAATGGTTTGGATAATTAAATGGTACTATTTTGGTTAGATTGGGAATTATGAGTAATTAGTCCCAAAGCGGTGACAGATGTAAAGTTACCAGTCTCGCTTTGGAAGGGTGTGATTCGATTCAGAAAGAAATAGAAGTTAAGACCTAGATGTTGGGCCGTTGCTATCGTGAAGCGTGTTGGGAAGATAGAGTATAGACTGGATCCACCTATGGATCTGCGAGGAGTGCATCCCGTTTTCCAGGTATCTAATCTGAAGAAATGTTGAGTGGAAAGCGATGTCGTTATTCTTCTAAAGAATGTCCAATTAGATGAGAAGATAAGTTATGTAGAGAAACCGGTAGCTATTCTGGATTGTGAAGTGAAGAAGTTGAGGAGCAAGGAAATTTCCTTGGTGAAAGTTCAGTGGCTTTTCCGCAAAGGTCGAGAAGCGACTTGGGAGTTAGAGTCAGCTATGAAGAGTCAATATCCCAGTTTATTTTAGTGAAGGAATTCTGAGGACGGAATTCTTTTGAGGGGAGGATATTGTAATAAACGGGTTAAAAGATAAATATTAAGTTTGAGGTGGAGTGTGATCAAAACTTCATTTTGTAGGGGGCCAAAGGAAAAATAAGTGTTATAATGAGGATAACCTAGGGATTTGGGGTTATTCCTGTGGCGGCTATCGATTTTGGAAGCAGAGAGAAGAGAATCGACCGATAGAGAGGGAGAGCAAAGGATTCAAGGCTGAACTTCTTCCATCTTTGAAAGGTAAATTTCTAATCCTCACCTCTTTATTTGTAGGAGTTTAAAGTTTATGTTCTGAAATTTTTAATGGAGGTCGATTTGGTTGAGGTACTGTAGATGGGAGTCCCTGGACTGGGTTTTATAATGGAGATTGCTCAGAAATGAGTAGAAATAGAAGTAGAGAATGGATTTCTTAATGATTTGGAGTTATTCCACCAATTGTTGTTTGTTTCGGCTATGCGATATTGGATTGTTGGGAATTTCATATTCGTTCTGGGTAAAGGAGACGCCGACCATTAGACCGAGAGAGAGATATCCCGGTCGCCCGATATGGGGGATTCCGGTCTTATTTATCTACCGGTCTTAATTGTTTATCGGTCTTAGCTGTCTACCGGTCTTAGTTGCTTATCGGTCTTAGTGGTATATCGGTCAAAGGAGAATTCCGGTCGAGTTCCTTATCGGTCAAAAGGGGGAGACCCGATCACTGTAGTCATACCGGGCGGCCAAAGGGTCGGGCCTGTGTTAGTTTTTGGGCCGAAGCCCATGTGTTTGTTGGGACTGTAGTATTGAGTTCCAACTTGTCAGATGTATCGGCCCACCTTAGGAATTCTAGGATATCTTGATCTTGAGTCGTTAGGTGTGAGAGCCGATAATGCTTTTATTTTGGTTTACTGATCAATGCTTCCTTTATAGGTTTGGTTCGGAGTTTTAAAGATAGACGAAAGCTTTGTGTTAAGGGACGTCAGGTGAGTTTTTCTAAACTAATCCTTGTGATGATGAAAGCATGTGAAGTTTATTTTTAAACTTTGATTTATTATGATGTCATGATTTTATTAACTGTTCAAGTGTGTTATAAAATTGTTGCTGATTATATGTATGCATACATTAATTGTGGGTTACGTGACCTAAGTCGGGGAGTGTGGCCCGTTTATGTCGTTGGGGGTGTGTCCCAACATTAAGGCAGCGCGAGTTAGACACATCGTCTTGGACGGTCGTGTGGTCCGTAACGTGTTTTATTTAAATGCCATTATTAAATGATGTTTCAAATTCTGGAAAGTATATTTTGTTGCTGAACTGTTAGAGGGAACTCACTAGACCTATGGTTTAACCCTCGCTCTTTCAAAACTAAAAATCTTTTCAGGCCGTCGTGATTTAGGCTGTGCGGCTAAAGGCAAGGAGAAGGTCTAGCGGGGGCGGATAGAAGACCGTCATTTAGCTTTTAGTTATTCCTTGATCTCAGTTGTGTAGGTTGATTTGTATATCGAACCTTGAATTATCTATTATAAAGCTTGGGACCTCTCTTTTGAGGGATTGTTATCTAATGGTGGTAATTTTAGTATTAAGAATTATTCTGTTTTGTTGATTTCTGGTTGGGTTGTTACAGCGATAGTGATCATGTCACAATTGCGAGGCACTCTCGCCGACGATGTACCGAGAAGTTTCGGCTCTCGGCGATTATGACACGGCGATAGTGACCTTGTCACTATCGCGGGGCACTATCGCCCAACCCAAACCAAAGCCCAAAAGTTCACTTTTCTCCCCCGAAGCGTTTCCGATGCTTTTAGAGATCCAAGGCAAATCCTCCCGTTCGCATGGTTTGTCTTTATAAACTTCTACGTTGGCGCAGAGCCACTTTTACTGACTGAAGAAAATTACGGGTGTATAAGGAAGTCATCAATGAAGAATTTATAACTGTAATAAAGTTTGGAAACTAGGAGGATGAACTCACCACTTAGGTTTTGGTGAAAACCTAGAAAACCTTAAATTTCTTGAAGATGGAGGTGATGATGATGAGTTCTTGATCTTTGCTTCCACTCCACCACCAAATACTCTTGGATATTCCCAAAACTAACAACATATACTAGAAAACCTCTCTAAAACGAAACCATAACATTTTGAATTACCAAAAAACGGAATAAAAATGAGAGAGTTATGAAGAAATGAAGAATCGGGCTGAAAATTCGACTTTAAGTTGTCTGGTACCGCTAGGCTACATTGTCGTGCGACTTTGCCAAGGCATTGTCGCATGGCATAGTCACACAAATGGTCCATAAGACTCCCCCTTGGCTGCTACTTTGCATGTGTGACTATGACACTGTCATAGTCATCGGGCATTGTAGTCGGACTCGTACCAAGCTCCTAAACTCGATTTTTTCCATCTCAACACTCCTGAAACTCTTAGGAACTTAAAGTATGTTTTCCCAACATAAATATCATCATTTACAAGTTGTAAAAACGTTCGGGTGATCTTTACTTACCGAAATTACGGGTGTTACAACATCCGACAGTTCTTCGTACCTCCTGAAGATTTTCCACAACACCCTCACTTCCAATTTTTCCGGAAAATTGATAAACAAGAAGGAAATCTCCCTCGGAATCTTGCTGACCTTAGCCTCTCCGAATTGATCGTCCCCATTGTACCTGTTCTTCCATGCATGAGCCTCCTCACCTCTCCACACCCCCCCCCCCACTCTTTCCCTCTCTACCCCTCTCTCTCTCTCTCTCTCTCACTCTCTCGTTTTATTATTACTAGAAGTGTACTTGTGCAATGTAGCGAAATACATAACACAATTTTAATGTTTTCTTTTATTTTTTGTTTTTTATCGATTTACAATACGATTTTGGATGGTTTTGAGAGAGTGATAATGATTTTTTTTTATATAAATTTGTTTAATTTAGGCTTAATAATATAATGCTTTTTATATAAAAAAAATTAAGTATTTTTTTAGAATTCAATGATTATCTTATATATTTTAAATTCTTTATATTTAAATTGAGATATTTATCCTGTTTTGATTATGTTTATCAGTTAATTATGAATTCAAACATATAACTTTAGAAATTTGTACTCATGCATCATGACTTGTAATCTTGAATTTTAAGTAATGTGTATTAATAAACAATACTTAACACATAAAAACTTATTTTTAAGAGGTTCTTCGATAGTTTAATAATAATGTAATTTATTTTAGGCTTAATAATATAATGTTTTTTATTAAATAAACATTATATATTTTTTTAGACTTTTTTTAATTATATTTTAGATTTTTTATATTTAAAATTTGATTTTTATCCTGTATTTAGTTATGCGGTGAGTGATTTAAGGGAGTTGAAGTGTTGAGTGATTTTAGGGGAGTTAAAGTGGTTAGAGATAATGATTTAAAATTAAAAAATTGCATTAAATGTAGTATATAAAGCTTTAATGGTTGTTTTAAGAGCATCTCCAATGGTAAATTTAATAGCTTGATGAATGACTTGATGAAGACTTGATGCCAAATTTCACTATTGGAGCAAAAACTTGAAGAATAGCTTGACATCCAATGACTTGGTGGATGTCAAGTGTTTGAGGATTTATAGAATGTTTATATTTGATCCCTCAACAATCATAGGTTTACATTTTTAATTTTACACTTTCATTCAATAATAATTCATTTATTAAATATATAAAATATTATTATTATTATTATTATTATTAACAAAATACATTATTTGTGCACACTCATATCCTATTCTTATATCATCATCTTATTCTCATGTATTTGTGCTTTAAATAACGACAAATAATGGAAGGAGTTTTATAAAACATTTCAAATAGATGAGGATAATTTATGTATATATATTAAAAATGAATTAAAAATGCAAAAAAAAACTTTTGGAAGACTTGACCATTGGAGTAGTAATTTGAAGATGACTTTTTGGTGACGTGGCAAATAGATCAAGTCTTTAAAAGACTTGACCATTGCCGATGACCTAAGAGATTTTAAGTAATTAACATTAAAGAGCGGTACATTAAGTTTTAACAATTATTTTTAAGAGTTTTTTATAATTGCTTTATAATATAGTATAGAGTTAATATAAGTAATGATTAATTATTATCTTTTATTTAAGCATCTTTATATTTGGTTATTGTTAATTTTATGGATTTTAAAAAGTTGTATGTTTATTATAATATTTGTAACATTTAATTTTAATATAATTACATTAATGAACGGTATCTTATGTTTAATAATATCTTTTAAAAAGTATTTGTCAAACGTTTTATAATGTAGGATAACTAAGAAAATAGTTATTCTATCAAATATAGACCCAGCAAAAATTGACACGACATGCTAATCCGACACAGAAATTAAATGGGTATGGTCATGGTCAAAAATTTCAACTTGAAAATGATATGAATAACCTATATGTAACATCCCCCGTCCCCGTGGTCCGGAACGGGTGATGTCACATACGAGACTTAACATAATTACACAACTAAATCAGAGCTACTAATAAACTCTAAACATATATTACAATCCAAAATCTTATACTTCAAAAGATTTTATAAACTTAGAACGTTTATATAATAATGCGATTCTAAGAACTCCAAAATAACACGCTCGATCTCAAGTTCCGTCCCCGTAAACGTCACTTCGAACCTGCCGTGTCAGAAAACAAAAACACGGCTGAGCACAGGGCTCAGTGAATGGATTATAATATAAATTCGTAAATAATAATAAAAACATCGATAACGAAGCGGAAGACTTAAAAATTCAATTCGAAGAAAGTTCTTGAGACTGAAGTTCATAGTTCATTTAAATCAAAAGAAACGTTCGGTAATATAATCAAAAACAATAATCTCAAGAACAGTTCACACTTTAACTTCAAAATGTAATATAAATAAAGTCCGTCAATTCCAGTCGTTGTGTTCGTGGGGTGGCCAAACCACACGAACTGGGTCGGCATGCGGGCACACACAACGGATCCCCCGTGAATTTAACCACGGTCACATATTCTGTGGGTAAAGTTCTAGAATCGATTCATCCGCCCTGGAGCCAACAAAGTCAGCCAAGTCCTCCCAGAGTGGTTTCACGTAATCCACATAGGCTTAACTCTGGTGGACCATCATCTGCAGGACGCTATGACAACAAAGCCGCCATAGAAGGCATCCCAAATAATGTGCCCATTTATTGGGTTCTTCTAAAATCAATGAAAACTAAACATATGCCACTTACCCAAATGGCGATCACAGAAATTATAATCTATATACTTCACATTTTTCATAAACAATCTCATATGAGACACATTTTAATAAAACATCAAAATGTTCAAACAATTGATTCAATAAACCAAATCAATGTGTATGTGTGTGTGTATAATTCCACATTTGTTGATCACGTTCGATTGATCAATCACAAGGTGGTGAACCACCTTTAGGAAGGGTCAACTACAACAAATAGTTGCCCACGATTCAAAAGAAATGAAATCAATACCTTAACCAAATTGAGACGTAACACGCGAGACTGAAGACGAACTTTAACCCGTTCGATTGCCTATTTAAACCACCAATTATTAATAATCGCATAACCTAAAACTCAATGGTTATATTATAAGCTTAAGCACGGATTTTGTTCACGTAGACATTAAACCGATCACTTGGTGTGCGGTTAAACATCTAGATACAAATATCACCATTTTGATTCTAAACTTTACCCGTTTGTAATTTTGACAAAAACAAACATTCCTATACATATACATGATTATAACTTTGTATTATATAATCATAATCTACCAACCAACTTTAACTACCCTAACTTACCAACTTAAATAACTTAAGAAGAAATTTATACCCCTAAGAAGGGTTCGTCGCGTAGATTCCGAATATGTAGTTATTTCGTCGATTACTTCAACGGATCGTAAGATAATTTAGAGAGAAGTTATTTTTAGAGAGAGAGAGATGAGAGAGAGACGGTGCACAGGGACGATATGTAATTTACTCTTATGAATTTTTTTTTTTTTTTATATATATAATTATATAGTTTGGTTAATTGACGGTTTTAATCCCTCAACTATCTTTAGTTGCTATATTTAATTACGGTTCAATTCGGGTAAGAAAAAAAAATATACGTTTTATTTTAAAACCGGGTCTTACAATTATTCCCCCCTTAAAAAAAAAGATTTCGTCCCCGAAATCGAATTTAGATAGGAAACTTACATCGATTAAGGAACTCGGGGTACTCCCGTCGCATGTGCTCCTCAGTTTCCCATGTCGACTCACGTTCAGAATGATTTTTCCATATAACTTTTACGAAAGGAATCACTCTCTTTCGTGTACCTCTCTCATCACGATCAATAATCGCTTCAGGTTCCTCGCGATAAGAAAGATCAGGTTCTATGTGTTCCAAGGGATATTCAATGACGTGTAAGGGATGATAGTTGTACCCTCGAAGTGAAGATACATGGAACACATTATGTATTTGGGATAATTGCGGCGGTAGGGCTAACCGGTAAGCCACAACGCCAACCCTTTCCAGAATTTCGAAGGGACCAATATATCTCGGGCTCAACTTTCCTTTTAGACCGAAACGTCTGATACCGCGAGTTGGGGAAACTTTCAAGAAAACTTTATCTCCCCGTTTGGAACTCGATAGGTCGTCGTCGCTTGTCGGCGTAGCTCTTTTGACGAGCCTGAGCCTCTTTCATCATTTGACGCGCAATTTCGACCTTCTCGGTAGTAACTTGTACCAGTTCTGGGCCTTCAAGAATACGTTCTCCAACTTCATTCCAACAAGTCGGTGTTCGACATTTTCGGCCATAAAGTGCTTCATACGGGGCCATGTCGATACTTGACTGCCAACTATTATTATAGGAGAACTCTATTAAGTACAAATAACTATCCCAACTTCCATGCCATTCCATCGCACATGCTCGGAGCATATCCTCCAGTGTTTGAATCGTACGTTCAGATTGCCCATCAGTTTGCGGATGAAAGGTTGTACTAAAATTCAAACGTGTGCCCCAAGCTTTATGTAAACCTTCCCAAAATCGAGATGTAAAACGTGGGTCTCGATCGGAGGTAATTGATACAGGAGTTCCATGGAGACGTACAATCTCACGTTGGAATACTTCTGTCAATTTATCAATTGACCATGTTTGTCGGATAGGAAGAAAATGAGCCGATTTTGTCAGTCGATCAACCACTACCCAAATTGCATCGTGTTTCAAGGTCGTGCGGGGTAGTCCGACTACAAAATCCATAGTTACGTGTTCCCATTTCCATATCGGGATGTTCAACGATTGAAGAAGACCACCCGGACGTTGATGTTCACTTTTAACTTGTTGACAAGTGAGACAACGAGCTACAAAATCGGTGATATCTCGTTTCATTCCAACCCACCAGTAATGGGTCTGTAAGTCGCGATACATTTTTGTTGTACCCGGGTGAACGGAAAACATAGATTTGTGAGATTCGGTCATAATCTGATCTTTAAGCTCCGAGTTATTCGGAACACAAAGACGATCCCGAAACCACAACACGTGATCATCATCGATCCTGAATTCCGAACTAACATTCTCTTTTGCTTGCTGGAAGTTCACCCACAATTCAACGTCGTCTTGTTGGGCTTCTTTTATCCGAGAAATTAGAGTCGGTTCTACCATCAGATTCGATAGAATTTCTGTTTGTGAACTCGGATAGATTTCTAGTCCGAACCGTTCAATCTCCAAAGCTAACTCTGTAGGAACAAGTAACGAGGAAACCTGTCCCACAACTTTACGACTTAAAGCGTCGGCGACTACATTAGCCTTACCCGGATGATACTGTATATGAACATCGTAATCCTTTAGAAGTTCGAGCCACCTCCGTTGACGCATATTTAACTCTTTTTGAGTAAATATATATTTAAGGCTCTTGTGGTCGGTGAAAACTTCACATGTTTCACCGTACAAATAATGACGCCAAATTTTAAGTGCGAAGATAACCGCAGCCAATTCGAGATCGTGAGTCGGATAATTGACCTCATAAGGCTTTAATTGACGTGATGCATATGCGATCACTCTACCGTTTTGCATAAGAACACAACCGAGACCTATCTTTGAAGCATCACTGTAAACTTGAAAACCTCCGGTGCCAGACGGTAATACAAGAACAGGTGCGGTAACCAATCGATGCTTCAATTCCTCGAAACTAGATTCTTGTTCGGAACCCCAATTGAATTTGACTCCTTTTCTGAGTAATCGGGTTAACGGTAGAGATATTTTAGAAAATCCTTCAACGAATCGTCTATAATAACCGGCCAGACCCAGAAAACCACGAACTTCAGATACGTTCGTAGGTCGAGGCCATTTAGTGACAGTTTCAATTTTCGTTGGATCGACTTTGACACCTTCCGCAGAAATTACGTGTCCGAGAAAAGATACTTGATCAAGCCAAAATTCACACTTAGAACGTTTTGCGTATAACTTTTTCGTTCGAAGAGTTTCCAAAACGATGTGAAGATGTAGATCATGTTTCTCTCTTGACTTTGAATATATCAATATGTCATCAATAAACACGATAACAAAGTCGTCGAGATAATCTTTGAAAACCCGATTCATAAGATCCATAAAGACCGCTGGAGCATTAGTTAGCCCGAAAGGCATTACTAAGAATTCGTAGTGCCCATAGCGAGTTCTGAATGCGGTTTTCGGAATATCACAATCTCGTATACGAAGTTGATGGTACCCGGACCGAAGATCAATTTTGGAAAAGTATCGTGCCCCTTGTAATTGATCGAACAGATCGTCGATTCTCGGCAACGGATACTTGTTACGGATCGTTACTTTATTAAGCTCCCGGTAATCAATACAAAGACGCATCGTACCGTCTTTCTTTTTAACAAAGAGAACCGGAGCTCCCCAGGGTGAAACGCTGGGTCGAATGAAACCTTTCTTTAATAAATCATCGAGTTGAGTTTTGAGTTCCTTCATTTCAGTTGGAGCCATTCGGTAGGGAGCCTTAGAAATAGGAGAAGCTCTCGGAAATAGATCGATGGTAAATTCGACTTCCCGAACTGGTGGTATACCCGGTAAATCGTCGGGAAACACATCAAGATATTCGGAAACAACAGGTACGGGTGCAGATGTAGGGATTATCTGTTCGGGATCTTGTAACGAGGCCAGAAAACCTTCATTACTTTGCCAAGTATACTGGTGCACCGTAATAGAAGTTAAAGCGCTAACATCTTCTTTTGGAGTACCTCCTTGGAAGATTGCCTCTGGTTTGTCAACATCTCCAAATAATATTTGCTTGGCGTTACAGTCTATAGTTGCATGGTGGTGTGACAACCAGTCCATACCCAATATTAATTGAAAGTGGGACATATGCATTGGAAGTAGAGTGACCTCCCGTATGCGATCTCCAACAATTAACGGACAATTTGAAAATCGAGTTAACACACAGATTGAACCACCCATTGGGGTAGATATTACGACTGGACATTCGGTGGTTTGTTCATAAGGTTTTAACCGGGATTCTAATTGTTCAGAAACAACAGAGTGTGTTGCTCCGGTATCAAACAAGGCATAAACAGATAAATCATTTAAGTTAACATGGCCTGAAATCATACCCGCTTGAGATTTGTCGCCAGGTAATGCAAATACTCGCCCACTCGTAGTCGCTTGTTTTCCTTTTCCTTTTCCAGCTTTAGGACAATCTCTGGCCATATGCCCTTGTTCTTGACAATTAAAACACGAACCGGTCATCTTTAGACACGGACCCGGCCGATGTCGAAGATTGCACTTGATCACAAATATTAATTGGACTTGAAACATTTTGACTCCCCCTGTTAGAAAACACTGGAAGTCGTGGCGTGAATTGACTTGAACTTTTATATGGTTTAATGTTCGACTTTGACTTTACAAAACGAGGGTTGCCTTGGAAAGATTCAGGTCCACGTTTCTTATTGTCAACGCGTGAAGTTAACTGTTGTTGTTGTGACCGATCAATATTCTTCGCTGCATCGGCCACTTCAGTAACGGTATTAAAAGGAAGATTCAAGAGACTATCCTTATACTTCGAGTTAAGTGTCCATTTAAACTTATTGGCTTGTTGCGCTTGTGTGCCTGCGGTATTTCCTGCAAAACGAGAAAACTTAAGAAAACGAGCCATGTAGTCGGCAACGGTTTCTTCCTCGCCTTGTTGGATCGTTGAATAGTCTTGCACATAAGCATCGCGATCTGCCGCCGTAAAATACTGATTGAAGAAAAATTCTTTGAAGTTATCCCAAGATAAGTTCTTAACAGATGGGTCAGTTTGAACGCAAGCTTCCCACCAATTGTTCGCTTCTTTCTCAAACTTGTAAGTAGCCAAGCGGACCCTGTACTGATCTGGAATATCTAAGACATTAAAAATCTTTTCGATGTGCCGAATCCAGTGTTCAGCATCTACTGAATCTACGGCCATTGAGAAAGATTGAGGTTTCTGTTTATTAAACCTCTCTAGCCATGTATGCATTTCTCCCGTTGGATTACCCGAACTTGATCCGGGATTTCCAATATTTGATGTAGGACCAGAATTTGGATTTGGATTTGTATTCGGATTTGGAGGAAGATTTTGTGCCGTCTGTCGCATAGCCTGGATGGCTTGTTCAAGATATGCAGGCATCATACTTGACATGGTTTGACGGACCACATCAGCAATATTAGGTTCACTAGTACCGCCCACTGGGTTGGGAATTGGGTTACCCTCATGTTGAGATCTAGACTTGCGCGGGCGACCACGTCTCGACATTCTAATACAGAACAACATCAAGATCAGAATTCAAAACAGTTACGGATTAAAAATCAGTAAATATAATTAAATTCTAGTATACCCATTCTAATGTCTACACAATTCTCACAGGTCAAACTTATTTAATCTACAAGTCGTAACCTATGCTCTGATACCATATTTGTAACTTCCCCCGTCCCCGTGGTCCGGAACGGGTGATGTCACATACGAGACTTAACATAATTACACAACTAAATCAGAGCTACTAATAAACTCTAAACATATATTACAATCCAAAATCTTATACTTCAAAAGATTTTATAAACTTAGAACGTTTATATAATAATGCGATTCTAAGAACTCCAAAATAACACGCTCGATCTCAAGTTCCGTCCCCGTAAACGTCACTTCGAACCTGCCGTGTCAGAAAACAAAAACACGGCTGAGCACAGGGCTCAGTGAATGGATTATAATATAAATTCGTAAATAATAATAAAAACATCGATAACGAAGCGGAAGACTTAAAAATTCAATTCGAAGAAAGTTCTTGAGACTGAAGTTCATAGTTCATTTAAATCAAAAGAAACGTTCGGTAATATAATCAAAAACAATAATCTCAAGAACAGTTCACACTTTAACTTCAAAATGTAATATAAATAAAGTCCGTCAATTCCAGTCGTTGTGTTCGTGGGGTGGCCAAACCACACGAACTGGGTCGGCATGCGGGCACACACAACGGATCCCCCGTGAATTTAACCACGGTCACATATTCTGTGGGTAAAGTTCTAGAATCGATTCATCCGCCCTGGAGCCAACAAAGTCAGCCAAGTCCTCCCAGAGTGGTTTCACGTAATCCACATAGGCTTAACTCTGGTGGACCGTCATCTGCAGGACGCTATGACAACAAAGCCGCCATAGAAGGCATCCCAAATAATGTGCCCATTTATTGGGTTCTTCTAAAATCAATGAAAACTAAACATATGCCACTTACCCAAATGGCGATCACAGAAATTATAATCTATATACTTCACATTTTTCATAAACAATCTCATATGAGACACATTTTAATAAAACATCAAAATGTTCAAACAATTGATTCAATAAACCAAATCAATGTGTATGTGTGTGTGTATAATTCCACATTTGTTGATCACGTTCGATTGATCAATCACAAGGTGGTGAACCACCTTTAGGAAGGGTCAACTACAACAAATAGTTGCCCACGATTCAAAAGAAATGAAATCCATACCTTAACCAAATTGAGACGTAACACGCGAGACTGAAGACGAACTTTAACCCGTTCGATTGCCTATTTAAACCACCAATTATTAATAATCGCATAACCTAAAACTCAATGGTTATATTATAAGCTTAAGCACGGATTTTGTTCACGTAGACATTAAACCGATCACTTGGTGTGCGGTTAAACATCTAGATACAAATATCACCATTTTGATTCTAAACTTTACCCGTTTGTAATTTTGACAAAAACAAACATTCCTATACATATACATGATTATAACTTTGTATTATATAATCATAATCTACCAACCAACTTTAACTACCCTAACTTACCAACTTAAATAACTTAAGAAGAAATTTATACCTCTAAGAAGGGTTCGTCGCGTAGATTCCGAATATGTAGTTATTTCGTCGATTACTTCAACGGATCGTAAGATAATTTAAAGAGAAGTTATTTTTAGAGAGAGAGAGATGAGAGAGAGACGGTGCACAGGGACGATATGTAATTTACTCTTATGAAATTTTTTTTTTTTTTATATATATAATTATATAGTTTGGTTAATTGACGGTTTGAATCCCTCAACTATCTTTAGTTGCTATATTTAATTACGGTTCAATTCGGGTAAGAAAAAAAAATATACGTTTTATTTTAAAACCGGGTCTTACACTATATATATATATATATATATATAGGGGCATAATCAAATGAGAACTATGTAATTTGTGATAACTGTGAGGTCTAATGTGAGCCAATCATTTAAGATAATTAATGTTGTTTACTAAAATAAAATAAAGGGTATAATGGTAATTTGTTTCAATTGACAACTCATTAAACCCTATCACTATCACCCTGCAGCCGCCCCATTCCACCATGGCCATGATTACAAAAGTTTTTTTGTTTTTTTCCTCTCTCTTTCTCTCGATTCATCTCTTTTATTTTTTTCTTTTAAACTTGAAAACTTCATCTCCTTTCTCTTCCCACCACCACCGGAAAAAATAGCCATGAACACTCCCAAAGAAAACCACCACCATCGCACCACCACCGCCACCACCAACCGATCAATGTCCGACACCGACTCTCAATTCGCAAGATTTCGGCGACAGAGCCACCTTCGGAGAAATGGTTGTGACGGTGGGTGGAGGGGGAGGTGGTGGGTTTGTGGGATGAGGCGACGGCGAGAGGACAGAACCAGGAAGAGGAAGGGGAAGAGGCGTTTTCAGGCGAAACAACGAATGGGTGGTGGTGGCGGTGGCGGAAATGGTGGTTTCTTTGAAGCTGGTGACGATGGTGGGTTTTTAGGTGGGTTTTCTTTGATGTTTTTTCAATGTTTACAAAAGGGTATCATAGTTTTTGATGTATTTTTTGAAGTTTATAAAGTGTATCACGGTGTAACAGTAGAATATCATGAGGTATCACATTTGGCATCACACTGGTATCACAATGGGGTATCACATTTGGTATAACAATAGGGTGTCACAATGGGGTATCACTTTTGGTATAACAGTAGGATATCATATTTGGTATCATAATGAGGTATCATATTGGTATCACAATATATTTCCTTTGTTTTACAAAGTGTATCACAATGTATCAGGTGGTGTTGTGTTTACTAAGTGTATCACACTATGCCCTTTTTCTTTATCTTCGTTATTTTGTTAAGGGTATCACAAAATGAAAAAAATTCGCTGGAAAAAAATTCGTCGGAAAAAGTTTCCCCAGAAAAAGGAGAGAGGAGGTAGGACGTAGGAGAGAGGAGGCAACATATTTTTAAAATACCTAAATTGCCCTTTAATTATAATTTAAATCATAATTACCAAAATTAATAATTTCCTAATTTATCATCTGATTTGTGGTTGAGATTAGATCTCACAGTTATCACAAATAACTCAGTTCTCCCTTGAAAGGCCCTATATATATATATATATATATATATATATATATATATATATATATATATATTTTATAAATTTTGTTTTTAATGTTTTAGATTTAGTTAGAACTTATAAGTTTGAACTATAAATTTTAGATTTCTAATGCTTTAATTTGAATTTTGGATTTGTATTTTTTTGTGAATTTTCAATTTTTAGTTTTATAAATGTTAAACGGGTTAAACGAGTTAGGTGGGTCATGTCGGATTAGGCGGGTCGGGTTAGGGTTGGGATTTTCTGACCCGTTTGCTAAACGGGTTGGGTGAGGGTTAGACGCTCTCAATCCGTTTAACTTTGAATCCGACACGACACGTTTGCCATGTCTAATCAAATATGATGTTTCATTCTTTATCTATCTCTCTCTATTTTTATAATATTACTAGAAGCGTACTCGCACAATTCAGCGAGATACATCACGATTTTAATGTTTATTTTTATTTTTTGTTTTTTATTGATTTACAGTGGTTTTTATTGAGTGATAATGGTTTTTTTATATATAAATTTGTTTAATTTAGGCTTAACAATTTAATGTTTTTTTATATAAAGAAAATTAAGTAGTTTGTTAAAATTCATTAATTATCTTATATACTTTAAATTTTTTATATTTAAATTGAGATGTTTATCATGTTTTGATTATGTTTATCAGAATTCAAATTTCATAATTTTAGGATTTGGGGATTAGAGATAAGGATTTTGGGGGATAAGAATGAAATTTATTAATTAGGGTTAAAAACATTTAAAAGTAGTACATATTGCTTCATTAATTGTTTTTTAAGAGATTTTAAGTAGATTAACATTAAATAATAGTACATAATGCTTAATACATCACGATTTTAATGTTTATTTTTATTTTTTGTTTTTTATTGATTTATAGTACGATTTTGGATGATTTTTATTGAGTGATAATGGTTTTTTATATATAAATTTGTTTAATTTAGGCTTAACAATATAATGTTTTTTATATAAAAAAAATTAAGTTGTTTGTTAAAATTCATTAATTATCTTATATATTTTAAATTTTTTATATTTAAATTGAGATGTTTATCCTGTTTTGATTATGTTTATCAGAATTCAAATTTCATAATTTTAGGGTTTGGGGATTAGAGATAAGGATTTTGGGGGATAAGGATGAAATATATTAATTAGGGTTAAAAGCTTTACAGGTAGTACATTAGGCTTTAGTAGTTATTTTTAAGAGATTTTAAGTAGATAGTTTTAAATGATAGTACATAAAGCTTAGTAAGTTGTAATTAAGAGTTTTTTATGCCATCTTTATAATATAGTATAGATAAAGTATTTGATATTGTATATATATATATATATATTTTAAAATTTTTTTAAATTTTACATTAAAAATAATAAAACTAATTGATAAATACATTCAAATGTTAAATATCAATCCTATTAATATGGATTACGGAATACTCGATCATTAAAACTAAGATAAATTACATTCTTATTATTAAAATTACATTATTATAATAATTTGAATTAAACAGATTATATATGAAGAAAAAAAATTACAATATGAGTCTTCAAATTAACAAGACATGTTCAATCATCAATTGTAATTTCTATTTTGTAAAAACATAAATCTTGTATACTTTTCTTAATTAAAAACTACATTAATTTTTTATTCTTGGTTGCCAATAATGTATATGAATATGGGTTGGGTTGGGTTGGGTTGAGTTGAGTTGAGTTAAAAATTTACATTAATTTTTCATTCTTGTGTTAGGTTGGGTTTGCAGGTTGCCATTATTCTTTTAAATACATGTCTTCGATTTTTGGTGACTTAAGAATATTGTTCATCTTATACATATAATAAATATATTTTATTAAATTATTGATACACAAATACATACATTAAACGAACAAATTGTGTTTGCAAAATATGAAAATATGTTTACACACGAACACTCATGTTTGCTACCGTCATGCAACCAATATATATATATATATATAGAGAGAGAGAGAGAGTCAGTCAGGTTCAGGGGAAAATCTCAAAAAAACGGAAAACCGAGGAACACCTTGGTAGCCCTTTATCTGAACGGCATGCACTTGTGCATATAAGTAATTTGTAACATGCACTTGTGCATATAAGTGATTTGTAACATACACTTGTGAATAATGCACACATGCATAAAAACCAAAAAACAACTTAATTTACTTGTATGCATAAGTATATACCGTCCATATCAAGGGCAATCAGGGTGTTCCTTAGTTTTTCATTTTTTTGAGGTTTTTCCTTGAACCTCCCTATATATATATATATATGTATGTATATGTATGTATGTAGTTTAA
This sequence comes from Arctium minus, assembly GCA_954870635.1. Taxonomy (NCBI): domain Eukaryota; kingdom Viridiplantae; phylum Streptophyta; class Magnoliopsida; order Asterales; family Asteraceae; genus Arctium; species Arctium minus. Next base: position 74,421,275 of record OX941083.1, on the reverse strand, counting down.
TTTGTAACTCATGTAAATCTTACAACCCATGCAAACTGCAAGTTAATCATTGGATTCATAATCGACGGTTACAATAGATGTGGGTCCAATATTTTCAATTAAAAAAACAAAAAAATTAAAAAAAAATAATCGTTTATCATTAATCCAACGGTTAAGATGTGGGTTGCACGAGCTGTAAAATTTACATGAGTTGCAAATTAAAGTTGGCCTGATTATATATTACTTAGTTTAACACATTTGTATGCATAATTTAATCCAAATCTTTTGTTACTATTAAATTTATGACATGTAGTTATAACATGTAAATGGAGAACGAAAATTAGACAAGAGAAAATGGAGAAATGATGCTCCAAAAATGACAAAAAAAACAAAAATGAAGCTCAAACTAGGTAAATATAAATAAGATTTTATATTTTATATAAATATAAATAGATTTTTATCAAAATTATATAATGACAACAGGTTGATGGTTTAGGTTGGGTTGAATTAAGTCTAACCCACTTTCAAGTTTCAACCCTTTTAATTGGTGGCTTCACGGTTTACCAAGTTCGGTTTAATTGGGTTATTTAGGACTTAGTTGGACATGTTAAATGAGTTGACGGTTTTTTTTGTACAGTCTTACTCACGACCATAGAATGTAAAACATTTGTTATCAGCCTCTTCAAATGTTTTTAACTATTGCAGAAATTGTATAAAGAAAACAGGTATTCTGGAATTTTCAAATGAATTTTTTACGAGCTTACTAATAATTTATATATGAACTTTTGATCTTTTCATTTGAAGTTTTCAATGTATGTATACAGTATATATCACCATTTGTTTTTTCAATTTGTTAAGAGAGTATTTATTAAGAGGATTGAACCTCCTAAATAGTTGAGGTGAGGATAATGTTAACATTACTTTATAAAGTTTGACAGGCAAGGCGAGTCTTGAAGTCTACTTGGGCCCTTTAAATACATCAAATAAGGGCCCAACTGAAAATTGGTTTAGAACCATACTTTCCTAATGGTTTGAAACCCCAAACTGTGCCATTTGTTTGATTTGATATACTCAAAATTTTCTCCTAAAAAGTTCAAATAATATACAACTAATTTATGAAGTATTTGGTTAGTTTTTTCTTAAGTCATGTATGGATAAAGCTATCTATATGGATCCATCTGTCTGTATAGATTAAGAAAGTTTGTTTGAAAGGGTTTTTATAAATGGAAACAACATACTTTTTAACTGGGATGAACATGTGTGAAAAAAACTTGGTTTTTTGTATAAAGCACTCCTAAAAGCTTACTAAATAAATCAATTTTTATATCATTAAGTCACTACCAAATAGTCATGTAAGTATCATTAAGCTCATTAAACTACTAACAAACAGACCCTTAGATACATGAATAAACATTTGCAAACATAAGTAATTGATTTTTTTTTTGTCTGAATTTGCATTATTTTACAAAATACAATAAAAATTGTAAACATATTGTTTAAATAGTTGATGAGAAATGGAATTAACTAATGGAAAATTGCCTTGGATACCATTAGCCATGGATGCATTAATCATTGTTTCATGGACAATCACAAAAAATGATCCACCAACATTATAACATATCCCCTTTTTCATGCAATAAATTGTACTTGAAGCATTAATGATTGTATGTTATACTACTGATCTTAACCTTTTTATTACCCAAAAAACGGTTTACCATTATTACAGCCCCATCCATAACTCAATTATGCTTTCATTATGTCATCATTGTTTTCTTATTTTTCTATTATTTTATATTTATATTTATAAAAAATACATATATGAAGAAAAAGCCCATTATAACACATGGGTTATATTTAAATTTAAGTTTGCTAATTCATGTAGTAACAAAAGTGACAATCATATATTCATTTTATTTTCACGTGATACAAGCAGGCCCACAAAAAAGAATAAAGAAAAGGAGCCAAATTAACACATGATGAGGCCATCAAAGGAATCATATAATTCAAAACGATACAAATGTCAAAGGACAAAACAAAGGGCGACTTGTGTCATTATTCCAAACTTGGGGGTAGTTTTTGGATAATTTCTGACCCTGGTTGATGCAACTCACGTGCGTTTCACATCCAAAAATCCAAATATCTTTTGTCAATCATCATTCCGTTTATGTCAAACTAAGAGCCCTGAAGTTTGAAAGATGAATCGAAATAACCTTTCACTTTTGAAAAGTTGCATGTTCAGCCCCTAAACTTTGGTGCAATATCTTTAACCCCGTTCAACTGCTCCAAAAAGAAATAGCAAAACTCATACTTTTGACAAACTTTGCCACATACATCCCCCTCCATTCACTTAAAAACCAAGAGAGAACTTTTCAAATTCAACCCACAAAAAAAAAAAACAAGAAAAAAAAAGACCCAAAACTTCCTACCACAGAAAAGGTCACATGTACCAACTAAAAGCCTACAAATTGACCAAACAAAAAAGAAAAAGAAAAAGAAAATTATATAACATTAGGTAGATTAAGATTTTTAGGGTAAGGAGGGGTGTTAATGGCAATTTGGGTTTTTACCAGGGCCTCCATAGTAAAAGTAGTGACCCCAGTCACTATTGCTTCCAGTTTGAACATCATAACAGTTGGATTGCTCTGTGAAAGTGCCAATGTCTTTGGGAGCTTTCAGATTATTTTCTTTATCAACAACTTGAATGTTCCTGAAATAGCTAGCTTTCCCAAACCCTTCTTCCGGGAACCGCCCGCTGCCCATTTGGGTCGAAGTGTGCTGCCCATCGGGCTCTGAGTTCACCACTTCACCTCCCCACTCGATCATCGTCGCACTATCAGCCAAGTATGAGAACAAGAAAGATGGCCAGTATCCCAACACATATCCATTCCCAAATTGCATCCACCAGTTTCCTTCTTTTTGATCCTGAAAAAACATTAGCATTCCATTGAATCATTAAAAATTTACTAATTTGTTATGTTTGGCAAAATAGCTACTAAGCTAGCTGTTAGCTCAAAAGCTACTTAATAAGCTAATCATATTCGGCAAAAGCTAGTTGATAAGCAAGCTAATCATATTCGGCAAAAGCTAGTTGATGAGCCGAATGACATTGTAAAATGACTTTAAAAAACAAGGATAATTAGAAAAAAAAATTAAAAAACCCCAAAACTTATTGAAACGGTGTGTTGAAACACCATTTGAAGTAGCGTTTCAGAAAGGAAAAAAAAAACTAGCTTATAACCGAACGGGACTTTTTCAATAAACTCTGCCAAACATGACGAGTCCATTTCTTCTTATTTTTATTTTGTGGGTCAGTTTTCTTGGTGCCCAATTTTAATAAGCAATGCATAATTAGGGTTTCTGTACTTGGTGTTCCAGGCAGCAGATTCCCTTGATCACAAACACACCACCACTATATCTATGTCGGTGTGGAGACCGAAGAAGATGCCAAATATTCTTGGCATTTGTTCCAAGTTTATATTTTCCTCAAATGATTCAATGACCTTCTGGTTTTTTTAATTCAAGAAAATGGAAAAAAGAAATATAAAAGGTGCTACTTTTTCTTGTGGGGTGATTGAATAAGGCACAATTTTTACCAATAAAATAATGAGTAAAAAAATGAAAGATAACTGAGCCTTTTTCTCAGTTAGTGCTATCTATCTTTTAATTAGTAATAAACAAATATTAGTGTTGATTTAGGTCCAAAGACAAAGTTGAGTGGGTTGAGTTTGGAAGTTACCTTCCAGACAAGAATACTGATATCATATTGTGAATTCCTATATGCAGAAACAGGGGAGATGCTTGCACCCATTGCTATGTTGTTGTTGATTTGGATGAAACCTGAGCATAGTAGATTGTAGCAACCTGTTGCTTGATATGCATCACTCTGCAATATAAAAAACAAAATAAATAAGTTTAACAAAAAAAAAATTCCCATTAAACTTGGTTAAAAGATGATGTTATTTACAAAAATCTATAGAATGAAATACTTACAGTCCAGTAAGTGAAGAGTCTTGTGTTGTTATCACCATAAAGGTCTGGACTCACCTGAAAATTATTGACCATTTTAACATCAGATTCAACAATTGACATCAAGATTTCAAATTGAGGATTTTATATATATAATATATATAATTTTTTTTTTTTTTTTTTGGGGGGGGGGGGGGGGGGGGTGAGGGGTACCTGCCAACCAGCTTCAATGCTGTTGAGATCTTCACCAAAAGAACCACCCAAAATCCAGATTTGAGACAAGCTAAATTCATTTGGTTGCTGTATTTTTGGTTCCCAAACATTCATGGTTGCTTTTGCTCCATAGAATTTGTCTCCTTCAACATAAGCTATTGCATGCTACATGCCATAAAGATCATATAAGAACCCTTTGTAATCAGTTGACCAAAAAGGATACATTTCATACAAAAAGTCCATCAATCATGATAAGAATTAAAAACTTCAATGCCCATAAAGAAAGATGCATTTCAACATAACCATTTATATGTAATTAAAAAATCTGTAAAAAGGGTTCATTCAATCTCAAAAAGAAAACCACACCCATTGTTAATTAGTGCAAATAAACATGGGTTTTTAAGATGAGAATTTGTTTTTGCTCACCTGATGTCCACTTTCATTAACAAGATCAGGATCTGCAGACTTAGGAATGCTCCTTGGTACAGGAATGCTTGTATGTTTCTTCTTCCCATATCTTTTAACAGAGCTTGCTCTCAAAACATCATCTTCTTTTGTCCTCCTTATGGGTATTGTATCTTCAGGGCACATGCCATTCACGTGCCATAGTTGGTTGATTGTATTTTGTCTTTCTTTGGATTCTGTGTTCCCCTTGTTCTCATCATAAAGCCCTTCTGGATGATAGTTAGGCCTCATCTAAACAAAAAACCAAAAACAAAAAGTTAAAAATGGTGAAATTCATGAATGATAATGAGAAATCTTGAATGCATTAAATCATAAAATAGACCTGGATTTTGTGGTCTTTGAGAAAGGGGTGATCAAAAGCTGGCTGGTGAGAGATGTGTACACAATCAATCATATCCCCATCTGGGCTCTGTGAAATCATTCATACAAATGATAACATATTCAACTTTTCATTAGATTATACCAAATAAATTTTACAAGAAAACTTTAAATTATCATAAAAAAATCAACACAAATTATAGTTTTATCAAAGTAAAAGAAGCAAAATGCACCAACTAAAACGCATTCAAAATAAAAAAAAAATACAAAATCAAAAACAAAAAACCCTATAATTTGAAGTTCTGCTTACCTGAATGGTTTTGACAGGGGATTTATTGAGGCGCTTTAAGTGCTTATGAACTTGAAGCTTTTGCCTGGAAGCTTTAGGATGCCTAGCAGCGCAAGATAGCGAGATCAGACCGCAGACGATGAAGAAGACGAACATGAACAAGAACACTCCCTTAGGCACTATTCTCTTCCTGCTTCTGCTAAAATACGCAACCGCCATTGTCAAATGCTGTAGATAGAAAGGAAACAAGAGAGAAGGTTTTTCTTTTTCTTTTTTTCCAATTAGAAGCTCCCACTCATACTCATATCCGCCATGACCAAGAATCACACAAACACAGAAGAGTGTGACTGTGGCTTTCTCTCTCTTTGAAGATTCTCTCTCTAGATTGAATTTGGGTTTATTTTGGATTTATAAACACGAGGGGAGAAAATGGTGAAAAAGAACAAGTGTGTGTGTGTGTGTGAGAAGGGGTACGGCCGGAGAAAATGGGTGGGGATGAAATTGCTCATCAGCGGCCACCAAATGGTTTTCTTTGTCGTTTTCACTGTGTTTTTCCGGTTTTGCCCCTATACTCTATTTAAAACTCCTATTCTTTTCCCTTTTGACAACAATACCCCTCGTTTTTTATATTATTTTTTTACCTTTCTTTATTTCTTTTTCATGTTTTTTTAGATACATGTCATTATCTTTTATTTAAGGTAGAATTATAGAGTGTTTTGTGAGTGAGAAGGGGTAAAGATAGCAACACTCTTATTTAATTAATATTTGAGTTAAAAGATATTTATATTTATAGTGTGAGGTTCACAGAAAAATGTCAAAAAATAGAAAATCGATGAACAATCTGGTGGCCCTTGGTCTGGACGGATGCACTTGTGCGTACAAGTAAATTAAGTTGTTTTTTGGTTTTTATGCATTTGTGCATATGCACATGTACATATTACAAATTACTTATATGCACAAATACAAATCGTCCAGATGAATAACTAACATGGTATTCCTCAATTTTCTTTCTTTTCTAAAATTTTCCCCTAAATCTAACCCTATATTTATATTCTTATATCTATATTAGTTATGTTATTTTAGTTATATTATATAAGATGTTATAAAATAATATAACTATGGGTCTATATGGGTTTTTCGAAATTGAATTTTCTTTGGCAACCCGAAGCCAAAGAAGGCGGTGATCTTGAAGAACATTGTAACTCGTGCTTAATTTTGAATCAATCATCGAAGTACCAAATTGTCTTTTAATTGGGTTGATTGGCTTGCAAACCTTTCCTTATAACTCTTTCTTTGTAATTATGTATTTTTCTAGTTTCTTACTAGTTTTATATAATTCTACCGTTCAAAAAAATATATAAGATATTATAAGTTTAATTGCTTACTATGTAAACCTGTTTTACATTTCGTTATTTTGTTTTAAATAGATAATTAAGATTGTTAATCTAATCGGTTTTCCATATAAATAATATTTTTACACCCAACAAAATTTGGATTTCAAGGGAATTTTTTAGTTCATGAAATGAATCTCTTACGTTGTGTTCTCGAGTTTTAAAAGAAAAGAAAAGAAAAGAAAGGGAAGGGAAGGAAAGAAAAGAAAAAAATATGTGTATTTGTGTTCTTGAGATTGAAGGAAAGAAAAAATGTTATTTTTACCAATATATTTTTATTTATTTCAAAGTGGAATGTAATTAATGGGTATATATTTTTAATTCTTTTTAATACCATTTCTTTACTTTCCTTCCGTTTCCTCCCACATTTGGGAAGAAAGTTTTGGGAGGAAAATCAACAATATATTCCTTCACTTTCCTCTCCTTTCCCTCCTCAAAAAAACTCGAGAACACAACAATTTTTCTTTCCCTCCTACTTTCCTTCCCTTTCCCTTCCTTTCCATCGTAAAAAAAAACTCGAGAACACAACGTTAAATATATATACTTCTTTACCTTTATATTTAAAGTTTGTTACAAAATAACCACATGAATTATTGTAATGCTAAAAAAATTAATGATATATGTATTTTTTATAACCATGGTACTCAGGTTAGTTTGTAGGTACTTCGGTTAATCTTGTAGGATACTAAAGTAAACTATCAAACAAATCCTCCAAGGCCCGAGAGGTTGAGAATGTCGTCTCTAGAGAGCAAACTAGGGTCATATCAATTGAGCTATCATTCAGGGTTTTAATGATATATGTTGTTGGTGCAAACTGATGCAACCAAAATTAATGTTTACAAAGTTTGCACTTTACATCCCCTTAAGTTTTGATGATTAACAAATGGCCTATCTACTGATGAAATCTGAAATTGTCTTTAGTTGTTTCAAACAAATTAATATCGTGAAATCAACCACTTCGAAAACATTAGAAATTGCATTGGGAGGTATGACAATGACGAACCCCACTTTTGAAATCCCTATTGAGATTGAAGAGCAATATTTTATTTATGTTACATATCACTGAGCTTAATGACCAACATTTAAAACTAATGAACAATTGATTTATTTGATACTTGAGGCAAGAATATTAAACTATAAGTATTATTTCGGAATATGTTTAATTATATATGGAAAGTAAAAAGACAAAACAAAGTTCTACTTCCACGGATATTTGTCCAATACCCATGGACGATTGCCACATAATTCTTTCTTAAATATTTAATAGGCTTTGAATCTACATAATATAATGTAATTTTTATGTTGTTTTCATGGAGGTCCACCATAGACATTCAGACGTCAGAGAACGATAACCTTTCTACCTTACTTATCTAAAATATTAAATCATAATTTACTTCTAACACAAAGATTGCAAATTTAAAGCCATCTACTTCGTTAGTGGTCATCAAAAAATGTTTTTCTTGTTAAAGATGGACATCCGAACCAACTTGCATGCAACTCGACTAATCCATCTGGGCCCCTGGAACTGATGATTTATGAGGATCTCTAAAGAACAAGCATTCGTTAATAGTCTTCAAAAAGTGTTAGGTGACCCACTAAATAGTTAGTTATTAAATCTTCTAGTGTATTGATCGTCGGATTAATTAGAACTGTTAAGTGAAGCAATAGTGAGTGCACCGACATTGTGAAGATTTATACTTTAACACAAATAGTATTTTACTAATGAATTTAGCATATATGATAAAGTTCTGTAAAGCGGATTAGGACATAGATTCCGGACCATTTTACATCACTTTGTCCATATAATTTTTTATAGGACGGAGGAACGAAGCAGTGGTTTGTCCCTATTCATCGCACCAATATTTATAAATGAGGTAGAAGTTAGTCTTTGTTCATCGCACCAACATTTATATGTTATGTGTTTTATGAGTGTAATTCTAAAGAATATATTTTTAGATTAAGTTATATTTTCTGTTCTTGTAGTTTTGAAAGCGTAATTTTCATCCTTATGATTTGTAATTCATTGTTTTTTTTTGTCTCTAATGCTAACTTCTACCCGAGGTTCTAAATGGCGTGAGACGTGGCATGGCGGCGAGGCAAAGCCTCAAGCCTTAGGAGTCACGGCGAAGCCATGTTGTTTTTCAAGGTATGACTTATGACGTCAAATTTCTAATTCATATATAAAATTATATATAAAAACATATGTTTTGTATGATTACTCAATGAGTCAATAGTAATAAGCAAGTTAAATTAGATAATATATTAAAAACTAGCAAATAAGACATTAAAAACATAAAGAAAAATCAAATATCGTATTACGAAAACTGCGCATTAGGTCAAGGCGTGTCCTGGGCTTAACATGACGTGGGACTCAAGTCTTGTGCCATGACGGCTATGCGACGAGATTTTTAGAAAATGCTTCTATCTCTAAGTTTGAGGCAGTAAAATAGCAATGAATAGTAAAACACGGAGACGAAAATAACAATAAATATTAAATTACAAGAACAAAAACAATAATAAATTAAAATTTATATGGATAAAACTCGTAAATTTTAAATCATAAGGACGAAAATAGCAATTGTGAACAAACCATATGATTGAAAAACTAATTTACTCTATACTTAATTATTAAATAAGTACTATTCCTTAAATAAATTTATGCGTCATACTTATTTGTAAGAAAAAAGATATTACTTTTAATGACATTTAGTATAACATTTTCCATATTTAAGACAAAGATTCTCCATTTGAACCCTCGATTTTCTAAAAAAATGAAGATTCACCCCCTTTTTTACTTTTTTATGCCAACTTTGCAGAGTTGTATGAATTAAAATATACGTAAAAAACCACAGCCCATACGCAGACAGACCATAATCAGATTATTAGACACTATTGTTATTATTATCATTTTATAATTATAATTTCCGATATTTAATTTATCGAATTTATAATATCTATACTATATTATAAAACACGGATAAAAAACTCTTAAATACAAATTATTAGGCACAAGATACCATCATTTTATGTAAGATTTTAAAAATCTCTTAATTTTTAAGTATCAAAGCATAAGATTCATATTAATACTGCAGACTTCTAACACTCACCAATTTGGTTTTTGAAAACCGTTTAAAAAGTCACATTTTTAAACGGTTTTTAAACCGTTTAAAATAGCCAAAAAAAACCGTTTAAAATTATATACCTTTTTAAACGGTTTTAAAAAAAACGTGTAAAATGTGTATTGTTTTACATGATCTGCTGCACATAGGACTCGATCTCAGAACCACAGCCATGCAAACCCACAACACTTACCATTCCACCACATCTTCTTCTATGTTTATAAAATCACATTTAATTCTTTTATTCATTTTCTGTTCAGCTTTGTACTCCCAACTTCAACTTCAGATTCGACCCATATTTACTCCAAATTACCAAAAACTCAAAACATGAACATTGTAGATCTGTGTGTTGGTTTCCAGATCATCTGGAATCACTCAAATCGGAGATCGGACGAGTGAGATATGATCAAAACGCCACAGTTGCGCAAATCTGTCAAAAATTATCGTTTTGTTCTTTTTCGCTCCAAATTGTTCCGAACCTATCAAAATATAAAAACGCATTAGTGTAGTTCGGTTTTACCCTAAATTTTTAAAGGTCTTTTTAAACGGTTTTGTGATAGTGAAAGCGTTTGAAAAAGTGTTTGGCCTTTTTAAACGGTTGTTTCTAGAGAACCGTTTAAAAAATGTATGTATTTTAAACGGTTGTATGAAAAAACCGTGTAAAAAAGTTAGGCGGTTTTTTAAACGGTTTTGTTCAATTATCCGTGTGAAATACGTATCCCTTTTTAAACGGTTTTTTATTACAACCGTTTAAAAAGTTCATACGACTTTTTTAAACGGTACCACAATCGCAGAACCGTTTAAAAAAAGTCTTAAAAAGCGCGGCCACCTTTTTAAACGGTTTTTTCGAATTTTTTAAAAAACCGTTTAAAAATGTGCGTTTAAAAAAGTCATTTCTGTAGTAGTGAAAAACAACATTGAAAACATAAAAATAAGGAACTCTTCCATCGAAATATGATCAATCATTCAAGATAATATACGAGTTCATATATTTAGGTATTACATGTAATTTTCCAATAATATTATCTTATGAGTTGCATTGTTAATTATTGCCGAGTTGTTTTTGGTAACTTATACATAAAAAAAGAAATACAAATAATTTTAGAAAAGTCGCTAAATCTTTTATCGGGTTATCGGGTTGGTCATGTTACTTTGGGCCTAACCCACTATCAACCTAATAGATTCAGGTTGTCCTAACTTTGTATCGATTATATGTCGGGTTATCTCGGTTTGATTTTTTTCTGGTTTTTTTAGGTTGGATTGATCGGGTTGGTCAGATTGGTCGGTTTTTGAGCACCCCTAATCCAAATTCGTTCTCCAAAAATGGAGAAAGTTTACTGTAACACCCTCAAAATTTGGAAAGAGCAGCTAATTAAAATTTCAAAATTTCATCCAATAAAATATAAATCTCCAAAATAAAATTTTATATTTAACCTCAACAATTATAAACTTCAGTCTTATACAAGGACTAAACTAAAGACGGGTGTTACTTAACCCAAAAACGAGCTGCTAATCCCATCATAAATGCGGAAGGCTTCTCCAAGCTACACACAACTAGCACTCTTCTCTTCACAATGTCACTAGAACTATTCCCAGCCGAAACCTGATGCACATGCCGACAAATAAAAAGGTTAGGCTAACGCCTAGTGAGTTCAAGAGTTTTAAACATTAATAAATATATTGCTGAAAAGAAAGAATGCAATTTAATTCATAACATTTCAAAATGAAATGTTTCAAATATGAAAACGACTCGTTTTCCAACAATACACATTTTATAGATGAACTCCCCAAAGTAAAACATTCATTTGTAAAGTGATGCAACCCATAATTCACTCAAAACGAGAATAGAGACCGAACTCCCAATTTATGAAACACGGATAAAACTTTATATCCCGAAACACCCAAAACACGGGTGGGGAATAATACTCAACCCATAAATCATATATAAAATCTGTAAATGTAAAACCTAACCGAAAACATGGATACTAAGACTCAATACCCAAAACAACATCTTTCGGTGATGGAGGAGACCCGATTCCATAAAATGTGGTGGACACAAGGTAAGCCAAACTCTATGTTAGTAATACCAAATGCATAATAAAGTACACGCAAGGGATGTTAGGCTCGGTGGCTTTAAACGTACACCCACGAAAAGTCAACTTCAACCATAAAAGGTCCTTACGTTGAATCCCTCATCCAATATCGTGTGTTAGCACGTAGGACTTATACCCTATATGATGCCTGTTCGTGCCTCAATGGGGAGAACTAGCATTCCACCATTGGACATAATAATTCCAAACGCAATGAATGTCAGGATCGGTAACTTTAAATGTACACCCACGGAATATCAACTTCAACCATAAAAGGTCCTTACGTTGAGTTCCCCATCCAATATCGTAACCAAAGCTTTACATCGAGCTATCAAAACTGGACAAACGTCCCCAAACCCAACAAAATCAAATACCGAGCTACAAGTTCAGTTAACCCAAAAGACTAGTTGTCAAAGAAATAAAATAAGATAAAACGCAATTGACCGACGTTTATGCGAACACATGCTCCAAAATACATAAGTAATCTCCAACACAACTTAGATCGAGACAGATCGTTTTCCAAACAAGTTTATACCATTGACTCTTTTAAAACGTCTCATAACACAAGGTTTCACATTGCTCCAAAACACACACTAAAAGTGCATTTACACCAAATGATTTACACTCGTAAAATAAATCGTTAAAATGTAGATACCTAAGATTTGCTCATCGAAATACTTGAAATATACCTCTTCCCAAAAGCAAAAAGATTTACCATTTCCGAAATGTTCACAAGGTCGAGAATGACCAAAACCTAATGACTCACACGTTGGTATTTTCAAAACATCCCATAATACAATTTATGCATATTTTCAACAAACACAAAAGTGCATCTTTACCAAATAATCTTCATTCATGCAATAAATCACCAAAACACTTTCCTTTATGACTTATTTATCAAAACACCAAAGAATTCCCAAATGTGGTTGTTTTATAAGGTTTATAAGTTAAACACTTCAAATAATCAATACCCACCAAATAACCTAACAAATGATAATTTCATGTAAACACATAAACACTTTAAAATATACATTTTGGCATGTACAACGTTTTCACAAATCAACTTAGAAATCACCTTGCTAGATTTAGGCCAAATCTAGATTTTACCCCCAAACTTGAATCTATTTTGATGAAGGCTTGAAATCTCCAAGCAATCTCCCTAGATCTTAGATCCAACACATCCACAAGGTTTCCTTCACCACACAAGTCATCAAAATCACACCCAAGTTGAAGGATGAATGGAAAAAGGTTGAAAACATCAAACCCTAACTTAAAATCGAGAGAGATGAGAAGCTTAGCACCATAAAATACTCTTGGATACTCCAATAAACTTCAAATATCTTGATATGTACTTCAAGATCTCTCAAAAACAAAACCATAGCAACTTGAATCACCAAAAACGGAGTTGAGATGCAAAAGTTATGAAGAAATGAAGTTTAGGGCTGAAAATCGAGTTTTATGCTCAACAGGGGCTTCGCGGGGGTTTCCACATGGCTTGTAACACCCTCAATTCGGAAAGAGCAACTAATTTAAAATTTATAAATATGCCTCAAGGAATGGATAAACCTTCATGCGACAAGTCCATACTTAAAATACTGTTCTAGAATTTTCCATCAACATAACAAATGAAATCCTACCTAGAGACTAACTCAAGGTCGGGTGTTACTAAACCCAAATACAAGTTGCTCTTCTCAAAACTAGTGCGGAAGATGTAACACCCCGAAATCTAAGAATTTATGTATTATTTTTCTCAGTTCGGAACCTTCTTTATTTTATAGATTTACCAGTTTAATATCCAGCCTTTCGGATTTAAGCATCGTGGGCTGAAAAGTATCAAATTTGAGGATCATGGGGTTGCTCGCGACAGTGCCTGCAAGAGTGACAGGGTGTCACAATCGTGGAGGCACTATTGCCGGAGGTCATGCGGTCACGGTACGTTTCTCGCGATTGTGCCCGGGAGAGTGACATGGTCACAATCGCGGGGCACTATCGCCCCGTTTGTACCACAGATTGTTGTGAGCGCGCAACCTTGCCCACGAGAGTGACAAATGTCACTCTCGCCGTGTCACTATCGCGACCGGTGTCTGAGGTATAAATAGGTAGGTCGCGATTTTAGGTCTCATTATCTGATTTTGGGGACTCTTCAGCCGATTTCTTGGGAGATCTTTGGGTAAGTTCATTACTTCAACTTCCCTCCATCATTAATGCTACATTCTACTCCCACCTTTGATCATTTATGAACCTATTCTAGGTATTGTGAAGCTTAAGTGAAGGTGTTCAAGTGTAGTTACTCTCAAATCTTCATCTCCTTCATTTCTAGGGTTTGATTTTCTTTGAGAAAACTAACAAGGTGAGTTCTTACACTTTTTATAAAACCTTATACATGTCAAATACGCATTTTAAATGCATAAACATCTCCCTTTATGTATTTGATTTGTGGATTTTTACGAAGTCTCACTTTTGGAGATTTTTAGGGTTTATAAACATTTTATGAAAATGGAAGTGACAATGTCTTGATAATGTTACTACAACTTACTTGTACTTGGGAAATGTGATTTGAATGAATGGTTTCAAATTTTATAAACTTATATTAATGATGAACTTTTGGTTAACTGCTGATAAGTGGATTTGTACGAAGTCTCACTATTGGAGATTTTTAGGGTTTATAAACATTTTATGAAAATGGAAGTGACAATGTCTTGATAATGTTACTACAACTTACTTGTATTTGGGAAATGTGATTTGAATGAATGGTTTCAAATTTTATAAACTTATATTTTGAAATGATGGACTTTTGGTTAACTGCTGATAAGTTTATCTGTTGGGAATTAGCATGTTTCGGGATTGGTCATTATGAAAATTACCTATTCGATAATCTATGTATATTATCAAATGTTAGAGTACTCGTTTGGCCTTACGGGCGTATTTGGCAAACGTTATTATGAGGATGTTTTGCGTAATTATGCTTGTTTTCCATTGTTATGATGATTAATGAATGTGGTAGTACGTTTCCTTGTTTATTATCTGTATAACCTCATCTCATTTGTGTTCTCCCGTGCGTGTGGCAGACTATGGTAAATACTCGCAATCGACCGGAGGGTCAGGATACGACGGCGTCTACGACCGACTAACCAAGGGTAACCAATGCAGATATTCCCCCACCGTTTATTAACGCATTGGGCGGAGGACCGGAGCACATACCCCGTCGTAACATAGCTGCAAATCATCCGATTATGGAAGAAGTAACCCCGGAGACCAGAATGATGGATCGGATGATGCAAGCCATGAGTGCTGCTATGGCTCAACAGCACGAGGTGTTTCTGAAATTGTTAGAAGACTGGGATGCCACCCACCGCAGAAATGAGACAGTGGCGGAAAACATCCTAGTGGCAGGATCTGGGGGTACAGGACCCCATATCCCTACTAATGGAATAGCAACCCCGACCGCAAGACATGAGGCAAAGTCTTGTACTTTCAAGGCGTTCCTTGGGTGCCGACCACCAGAGTTCAAGGAATTAGATGACCCGACCGCTTGTGTAGGATGGATTAGAGAAATGAAGCAGGCCTTCCGCTCTAGTGAATGTGGAGAGAGTCAGAAGGTAATTTTCGGCTCACGAATGTTGAGAGGTACGGCTCTCACATGGTGGGATGTGTATTCCGCCTCAATAGAGGCAACTATTCTGGAAAAGCTTTCTTGGGAAACTTTCAAAGAGAAGATGCTAGAAGAGTATTGCACTAAACGGACAATGGACCGGATCAAAGATGAGTTTCAGAACCTAAAGAAAGGCAACCTATCCGTGAAAGAGTACACCCGTCGGTTCATGGACAAGCTAGGTTTGTTGGGACATCTGGTCCCGACTGAGAAGGAGAAGGTCAAGGCTTACACTAAAGGTCTACCGTCAGAGATGATGAATTTGGTTCGGGTATCCAAGGCCGCTACCCTCCGAGCGGCAATTGAGGAAGCACAGTTAGTGGAAGATTCGTATGAGCCGAATAAAGTTGAGAAGAGCGGGGGTACCGAGAAGAGAAGATGGGAGGGAAATCCTGCACCCTCCAAGAGATCGAAACCCTTCAACAATAACTTTAAGGGAACCGCCCCTAGGAGGGAAGATTCATGGTGCCCGAATTGTCGAAGCAAGCACACCGGCCCTTGCAATACGGGATCTGTTCCGTGTTTCAAATGTGGCAAGCTCGGCCACAATTTTCGTGATTGTCCGATCAAAGGACAAATTTGCTTCGGATGCAAGGAACCGGGTCACATTAGAAGCGAATGCCCTAAGGCGAGGACGAGTTTTAGCGGAGGAAAGAAGGTGGACCCTCCAAAGGCGACGGGAAGAGCATTTCAGATGACGACCGAAGAGGCAAAGGCTTCAACGGACATAGTGTCGGGTACGTTTCTCCTAAACTCCGTACCTACACATGTTTTGTTCGATTCGGGATCTAGTTTCTCGTTTGTATCAAGAATGTTTTGCCCAAAACTATCCATGCCCACTACTAGATTAGAAGAGGCGTTAGTGGTAGAGCTAGCGGATGGCGACTAAGTAGTGATTTGGGAAGTTCTCAACGGTTGCAAGTTAGAAATTGAGGGAAGAGAGTTTCCGATCAACCTCATGCCAATGGCTATCGGGGGTTTCGATGTTATGGTCGGAATGGACTGGTTGGCTGGTAACCGAGCAGAGATCCTTTGTGCTAAGAAGTTAATTCGAATTCCAAATCCGGACGGTGAGCCGGTGACCGTGTACGGCGAAAGACGGAAGGGCGATATAGCATTCATCAGTATGGTAAAGGCTCGGAAGTGTTTGACGAAAGGATGCTCCTCCTTCTTGGCATATGTCATAGATGCCAAACTTGAGAAGAAAGGGTTAGAGGAGGTGGAGGTGGTAAAGGAATTCCTCGACGTTTTCCCGGACGACTTGCTTGGTTTACCACCCGACCGCCAAGTAGAGTTTAAGATTGATTTAACGCCGGGAGCGGCCCCGATAGCTAGAGCTCTGTACCGATTGGATCCGTCGGAAATGAAGAAAATGCTGAGTCAATTGCAAGACCTCTTGGAGAAGGGGTTTGTGAGACCGAGCTCGTCACCTTGGGGAGCACCGGTCTTGTTTGTAAAGAAGAAATATGGTACCATGCGGATGTGCATAGATTATAGGGAATTGAATAAGGTGACCGTGAAGAATAAATATCCACTCCCTAGAATCGATGACTTGTTTGACCAACTTCAAGGAGCGGGTTGTTTTTCTAAGATTGACCTACGTTCGGGATACCATCAAGTGAAAGTCAAGGAAGAAGACATTCCAAAAACCGCTTTTAGGACGCGATATGGTTACTACGAGTTTTTGGTGATGCCATTTGGTTTGACGAACGCTCCAGCCGTGTTTATGGACTTGATGAACCGCGTGTGCCGACCCTTCCTTGATAAGTCGGTCATTGTATTCATCGACGACATTCTCATTTACTCAAAGGACGAGTCTGAGCACAAACATCACCTCTAGAATGTTTTGGATGTCTTGAGGAAGGAGAAGCTTTATGCAAAATTCTCCAAGTGCGAATTTTGGTTGAAGGAAGTGCAGTTTTTGGGGCACGTAGTCACAAGGGATGGAGTGAAGGTGGACCCGGCAAATATTGAAGCCATGATGAATTGGGAACCTCCCAAAAACCCATCCGAGATCCGAAGTTTCTTGGGTTTGGCGGGCTATTACCGAAGGTTCATACAAGACTTCTCCAAAGTTGCTTCATCACTAACGATGTTGACCAAGAAGAATGTAAAGTTTGTGTGGACCGAGATGCAAGAGAAAGCATTCCGGACGTTGCAAAGGAAATTATGCGAAGCTCCGATCTTATCTTTACCGGAAGAATCGGAGGACTTTGTAGTCTATAGTGATGCATCCAAGATGGGCTTGGATGCGTACTCATGCGTAGGGGGAAAGTGATTGCCTACGCGTCAAGGCAATTGAAAGTGCACGAGAAAAATTACCCCACTCACGATTTGGAGTTAGCGGCGGTGGTTTTCGCACTAAAGCTATGGCGACATTACCTATACGACACTAAGTGTACCTTGTACACGGATCACAAGAGTTTGAAGTACGTTTTTGAGCAAAAGGAACTCAACATGAGGCAAAGAAGATGGATGGAGCTACTCAAAGACTACGATTGCGAACTACTCTACCATCCGGGTAAGGCGAATGTAGTGGCCGACGCCTTGAGTTGGAAGGAGTATAGTGGAAGACTTCAAGCCAAGCTTACAAGAATTGAATTGGTATCAAGTCTCATAGAGAGAATTAAAGAGTCGCAAACCGAAGCTTTGAAGGACGAAAACCTCATAGATGAAGTGATGATCAAACAGCGGTTGCTCTTAACTGAAGATAGTCGAGGAATAAAATGCTTCAACGGGCGCGTTTGGGTACCAAAAATTGGTGGAAACCGAGAGCTACTCTTGGAAGACGCGCATAAGTCCAAATACTCTATCCACCCGGGAAGCACCAAGATGTACCGTGATTTGAAATTACATTATTGGTGGCCGATTATGAAAGTGGATGTGGCACACTACGTGGAACGATGTGTGACTTGTTCGCAAGTAAAGGCCGAACATCAACGACCTTATGGGAGCCTCCAATCGCTTGAAATTCCTGAGTGGAAATGGGATAAGATTACCATGGACTTCGTGGCCAAACTACCGAAGACGTTGAGGGGAAATGACACCATTTGGGTTATTGTCAACCTTTTGACGAAGAGTGCGCATTCTCTGGCAATGCGGGAAACCTTGCCAATGGATAAATTGGCAAAGCTTTAAATAGATGAAGTGGTCTCTAGACATGGTGTACCTTTGTCAATATTCTCCGATCGCGATAGCCGTTTCACGTCAAGATTTTGGGGAGCCTTGCATCAAGAGTTGGGCACACGGGTGAATTTGAGCACGACGTACCACCCACAAACGGACGGACAAAGCGAAAGGACGATTCAAACTTTATAAGACATGCTTAGGTCTTGCGTGATCGATTTTGGTGGTAGTTGGGATACGCATATACCTTTAGTAGAGTTTGCGTACAACAATAGTTATCACTCTAGCCTCGGGATGGCACCATTTGAAGCGTTATACGGGCGAAAGTGTAGGACCCTCGTGTGTTGGCTAGAGGCGGGAGAAAAAGAATTTGCCGGCCCGGAAATCGTGCAAGAGACGACCGAAAAATTGAGATCAATTCGAGAACGGTTGAAAGCGGCGCAAGATCGTCAGAAAAGTTACGCCGACAAAAAGAGGAGACCGGTAGAATTCCAAGTAGGGGATCGTGTGATGCTAAAAGTGTCCCCTTGGAAAGGTTTGATCCGGTTTGGAAAGCGTGGGAAGCTAAGTCCCCGTTTCCTCGGACCGTTTGTTATTCTCGAGCGTATTGGGCTCCAAGCCTACAAGTTAGATTTACCACCAGAGATGGACGGGATTCACCCCACATTCCACGTATGTTATCTACGGAAGTGCTTAGCGGAAGAGGATAGCGTTATTCCTTTGTCCGAAATTTGAGTGGATGATAATCGTTGTATCGAAGAGCCCGAGGCTATTTTGGAAAGGGTAATCAAGAAGCTCCGACATAAAGAGGCAACCATGGTAAAAGTTCAATGGAAGCACCACCGCGGCACCAATGTGACTTGGGAGGCCGAAGAAGACATGAGGCGTAGATACCCTCATTTGTTTAGTTAGTAGGATTTTGGAGACGAAATCATTCTCAAGTTGGGGAGGATTGTAACACCCCGAAATCTGAGAATTTATGTATTATTTTTCTTAGTTTGGAACCTTCTTAATTTTATAGATTTACTAGTTTAATATCGAGCCTTTCGGATTTAAGCATCGTGGGCTGAAAAGTATCAAATTTGAGGATCATGGGGTTGCTCGCGACAGTGCCCGCAAGAGTGACAGGGTGTCACAATCGCGGAGGCACTATCGCCGGAGGTCATGCGGCCATGGTACATTTCTCGCGATTGTGCCCGCGAGAGTGACATGGTCACAATCGCGGGGCACTATCGCCCCGTTTGTACCGCGGCTTGTTGTGAGCGCGCGACCTTGCCCGCGAGAGTGACAAATGTCACTCTCGTCGTGTCACTATCGCGGCCGGTGTCTGAGGTATAAATAGGTAGGTTGCGATTTTAGGTCTCATTATCTGATTTTGGGGACTCTTTAGCCGATTTCTTGGGAGATCTTTGGGTAAGTTCATTACTTCAACTTCCCTCCATCATTAATGCTACCTTCTACTCCCACCTTTGATCATTTATGAACCTATTCTAGGTATTGTGAAGCTTAAGTGAAGGTGTTCAAGTGTAGTTACTCTCAAATCTTCATCTCCTTCATTTCTAGGGTTTGATTTTCTTTGAGAAAACTACCAAGGTGAGTTCTTACACATTTTATAAAACCTTATACATGTCAAATACGAATTTTAAATGCCTAAACATCTCCCTTTATGTATTTGATTTGTGGATTTTTATGAAGTCTCACTTTTGGAGATTTTTAGGGTTTATAAACATTTTATGAAAATGGAAGTGACAATGTCTTGATAATGTTACTACAACTTACTTGTACTTGGGAAATGTGATTTGAATGAATGGTTTCAAATTTTATAAACTTATATTTTGAAATGATGAACTTTTGGTTAACTGCTGATAAGTTTATCTGTTGGAAATTAGCATGTTTCGGGATTGGTCATTATGAAAATTACCTCTTCGATAATCTATGTATATTATCAAATGTTAGAGTACTCGTTTGGCCTTACGGGCGTTATTTGGCATAATTGCTTGCATTGGGAGTCATGACCCCCCTATTTGCTATAGTATTACGATATTGGATGAGGATTTCAACGTAATGACCTTTCGCGGTTGAAGTTGACTTTCCGTTGGTGTAAGTTTAAAGCCACTGAGCCTGACATCCCTTGCATATACTTTTTATGTGTATTGGCTTTACTGACACATCAAATGGCTTACTTTTGTGTTCCGTCATTTGTGTTAGTAAGCGGGTCTCCCCCGTAAACCCAAGAGGTAACTGTTATGGTAAAGGATCTTAATACTATTGTCATAAATTCAAATCTTTGGTTTACACTTATAATTGTTTATTTCTAACGGTAAATGTCTGATCTCACTAGGCTTTAGCCTAACACTTTTTCTTAAAATGATGTGTATAACAGGTCAGGCTAGCGGTGGGGCTCATCGGGATTAAGTAGATGGCTTGGGAGCCAAAAGCGGTCTTTTTGGGAGATTTAGTGACCGACATATTTTGTTAGCAGACATACTTTTGGAGGAATAGCTACACCCGAATTTAATCTATCTTGCTTAAGTTAGATTATTAGGTTGTTGAATTATATTCCTCATTTGCTTAGCTTTGTACATGTTGCAATATTAATTCCCCGTTTTGGGATGACCCTTTTGGGCTTGTTAAACAGGTTTTAATTATTTTGGTTTAGCCATATTATAGCCGTCATATTGCAAAATTTTCGAATTTTTTTTATTTTCTAAAATTTAGGATGTTGCAGAAGACTTCACCTAGCCACTCATTCTTGCACATACTCTTAGCACTCGTCACTTCACCAAAACGTTAGAACCATTTCCCCCATCCGGAACCTGATGCACATACCAACAAATAAAAAGGTTAGGCTAACGCCTAGTGAGTTCAAGAGTTTACAACATTGAATAAATATATTTGTTAAAGTGAAGGAATGCAATTTAAATCGTAGACAATCAAAAGATTTACTTTAAATATCAAACGACAACATTTTCCAAATACACCTTAAAAACAAGGGACCCAACTTGAACCTTCTTTCGTAAAACCATTTTATCCCAAACTCGCCCAAAACGTGAATAGTAAGCAAACTCCCAATTTAATAATTCGAACTATAATTTACTTCGCGAAACACCCCAAACGTGGACGGGGCATAATACACAACCCCTAGATCTTGAGTAAACAACCCATATATGCAACACATCACCGAAAATATGGATAATAAAATAATACTCTTTAATACCCAAATAACACCTTCCGGTGACGGGGGAGACCCGATTCTTTTGTATGTAGCGGAACACAAAGTTAAGCCACATAACCATGTTGTCGAACTACACCTCAGATCGTGACTGTATTTCCTGCTCTACCGAGCTACACCTCCAATCGTGACTGTATTTCCTACTCCGTCGAGCTACACCTCCAGTCGGACTTTATTTCAAGTCCCAAACTCCATATTCCTTATTGCATGCTCTGCCGAGCTACACCTCAAGGATACGCAAACTTATTGCCTGTTCGGTCTCTAGCGGAGTTTCATCCTCAGGGTACCCACTCGACCCCTAGTGCCTACTCCCTAGCATTCAAGATAGGAGCCTCAGCTCCTTACTTGATAACTCTCGATGTGTAACCTCGTGCACAAGAATTAGACATCCAAACACAAGACCCATGGTCCCGAAGTACAACCTATAAAGGTTCCACTTCGCCAAACAACTGGGACGACACCAATGCCAACACGACATTATTTCCCGAAGTGAGAATCCAAGAGTCCTCACCATTAAACACGACCGACTTACATGCTTATGGATCCAATGCATTACAGTCTAAAATACATGACTCCAAATGAATGACACACGCACTCAAAACATGTATTCTCCAAAATAAAGTGCAATAAATGCAACTCACACCCAAAGCTCCACTTTAAGTTATTAAAACCGGACAAAAGTCCCCAATACCCGACAAAGCCGAAAACTGAGCCTTAAGCTCAACCAACCAAACGACCATATGCTAAAATCCACAAAATGTAATAAAATGAAATGACCACATTTATGCAAACACATGCTTCAACTACATGAATAAACTCCAACATAAATCATTTTCCAAACAAGTTTATAATCTCATTTACTCTTTCCAAGACGTCCCATGACACACATTTAAATGACAATTACTCAAGAGATTTATACCCATACGATAAATCATTTAAATACCAATATCACCGGTTTACTCAATAAAATACTTGAGTTACATCTTTTCCCAAAACTAAAGGTTCATAAGTTCAGAAACGTTTGCAAGGTTGGGAATGACCAAGCGTCCATGACTCACACGGTGGTATTTTTAAAACATTTCCCAATACAAATTGCATGTAATACCAACAATAAAAAAATGCATTCTTACCCAATACTTTCCATTTAGATAAATAATTCATCAATCATTTTCATTTCGATGCATTTAACAACCTACTCAAAAATCCCCAAGATGGGTGTTTTATAAGTTTACAAAGTTAAACACTTCCAAATAACCAAACTTATCAGCAGTTAACATTTTAATGTAAACACAAACACTTTAAAATAAACATTTTGGCATGCACACCGTTTTCACAAATCAACTTGAACTCACCTCGCTAGATTTAGGCTAAATCTAGATTTTACCCCACTTTGAGCTCCTTTGAGGAAACTTGCATCTTTAAGGTCAAAATCTCCATAAACCTAGATACACAAATTTCATCCATAAATAATCACATTCAACCATTTAGAATCGATCCCCAAACACATTACATCAAAATCCCAATCTTGACCAAAACACTAGTTTCCATATATGAAGAAAAGGGAATATTATCTTTACCATAGATCGAATCCATCAACTATACTTCTCTAGGTCACCCATGTGAGCCACCACTACAACCTTTAAGAGAATGGAGAGGGTCTTGAAGAGGGTTTGATAAAACCTTAGAAAGTTAGTGATGAAGATGATAAAGTGGAGAGATTGAGCTTAAGCTTCCATAAACTTGCTGGATGGTGAAGTATCACTTGAAATCCCGAGATATTGAGTATCAAAAACTCAAAATTAACAA
Source organism: Arctium minus (assembly GCA_954870635.1). NCBI lineage: Eukaryota > Viridiplantae > Streptophyta > Magnoliopsida > Asterales > Asteraceae > Arctium > Arctium minus. The sequence continues at coordinate 74,397,629 of OX941083.1, read as the reverse complement.
TGGTGGTCATGAGGTTCGACTTAGAGAGAAAAGAGAGGGTAGGGTTGAAGGAGGTTGCAACAAATGGGATGAGATAGGAAAAATTCGAGTTTTAAAAGTCCATGCCCCTGACCGCGACAATGACCGGCGACTATGCCCTTGGCATAGTCGTATGGCATTGTCGCCCGCGACCAGGCACTTGCGGTACCATGTCCGCGACTGTGCCACGCGATAGTGAGGGTCACTGTCGCCTAGATTGTGCAGAGCTCCGAATTCCTTCCTTTTTCGCTCTCGAAAGCTCCCGATACTCCAAGGGACTCGAATGATGTTTTCCTAACACAATCCCACCATTTACAAGTTTCAAGAAACGTCCGGTGACCCTTATCGACCAAAAATTACAGGTGTTACATGGCTAAACCCACGCCAAAACCCGCATGCGTTCCCCAAAGTCGTGCGGATGACCCAAATTCGCGCCGAAAGTCGCGCCGAGCACTGCTTGCCCGGTTTTCTTCATTTTTCATGCTTGTTCACTGTTTTGGTCATAAATTCTTCGTTTTAGCTCCGATTTAGCTCCGGAAAGAACCGTTGGACTCGTAATTGAATCCTTCATCCAATAAGACTATAAAATATAGGACTCAAGTCCAAAATCATATTTCTTCTTTTTCCCTTAAAATACCCATTGTATTAACTTGAAATTATATCTTCCTAAAAATCGGGGTGTTACAATCCTTCCAACTTTAAAGGAGATTTCGTCCTCAAAATCTGGCACCGACCAAACACCTAACATCGTATTTATGGGATTAATTGGTCCTCTTATCCAAAAGGGATACCTCCACGATCTCTTGCCTCATATGCGAAACCGATTACATCACGATCAAGGTTGTCGCTGTATTTCTCATAACGAGTCGTCACTGGCTCAATCCCAAGGTTCGGCGTACCTCATCGATGGCGGGGTGAACTTAGAGTCCAAATCGAATCACTTTTCTATCATTAAGATCTCAGTTACCTCCCAACCTTAAGTTGCCCATATTACGTCAAGAGTAACTTACGACCTTAACTAATCACTTCCACCAAGTGTATCCAAAGCGAACCTCACCCTTAAATTCTTCTAATCGTCTCTCATAGAACCACGCTACACCCTTTTCTTTTCTTTTTTGAACGACAAGAAGCATTTATTACCAAAACTGAACCAAAACAACAATCCAACTGGAAACAGAGAGAACAAAGACCGACAGAGACTAAAAAACACTGCAACCAAATTAAAAAAACAGAAATGGAACAAAAAAACAGGGTTTATGAGAGGTAAACAACCCTGCCGAACCCAACAGCCAAAGCCTTAAGTATAAACAGCAACCTGAACCGAACAAATAAAAACCAACAGCCCTGCAGCAACTGACTGCAGAAGAACGAAGACTCTCCGAGACTTGATCGCGATAACCTACAACGAGCACATCAGTTGCTACTCACTATGGGTGTAAACGAGACAAGGCAACTCGCGAGCTACTCAAGATTGACTCGGTCAACACTCAACTCAAATAGGCTCGACTCGAACTCGAGCTCGACTCGATATACTAACGAGTCGAGTCGAGCAACCTCATACTCGACTTGATAAGCTCGTGAGATACTCGATATATAAGGAAAATAATAATAATAATAATTAGTACTATTATTTTAATTTAATTGATGATGATGATGACGATGATAATAATAATAATAATAATAATAATAATAATAATAATAATAATAAAAAAAAAACAAACTCAAGTTTTTAAAAAAATGGAAAATGATAGTGTAAAAGATATAGGGTGTGTCTCTAATCCATCCCACATTGGTGGAACATAGAACCCAAAGCTTAGAACTCTACTATATATTGAACTTTCCCTCCCTTGCTTTTACATTCTTTGTTTTTGCTAAATGGTTTAAGCTTATGTGCTTGTTTTAATAGGAGTACCCTTTAAAAGTTGGTTCACCTTGAGTTCTTTTAAGCTATTTGTTCAACTTGAGTTCTTTTATGTATTAAACGAGTTCGAGCTTGATCCGAGTTCGAGTTCGAGCTTGATTCGAGTTTTCGAGCTCAAGTTCGAGCTTGATTCGAGTTTTCGAGCTTAAGTTCGAGCTTGAAACGAGCCCGAGTTCGAGTTTGGAAATTGGTTATCGAGTTCGAGTCGAGCTTGTATTTTCACTACTCGCGAGTTTTCGAGTCGAGTTCGAGCTTGATAACCGAGTTTCGAGTTCAAGTCGAGTATAATGATACTCGAAGTCGACTCACATCATTTACACCCCTATTACTCACTGCAGATAGAACGAACCAAAGTAAGAGTGTGCTCCAACACACAACAGCGACTGCCTGTACATTTTAGGGAAGCTATCGATGATCTGGACGGCACAGGCAACAACTCTGTACCATGCATATCGGGCATCGACCAAAATTGACGTTGTACACCTCTTCTTTCATAGCCTTTTCGACCCTGTCCCTGCTGCTGTTACACCTCGACCTGCTGAAAATTTTCGATCGCAACTTCGAGCCAGAATTCGCAGCTATTTCTCGTTGTCGAAGCCTGTCGTTACTGTCGCTTTCACAGTTCCTTACTTGCTGTCGATTCTGTTTTCTGCAGAGTTTTCTTCTCGACAGCTCCGCTATCCTCCCTCGAACCAATCTCCTCAGCTATTGGTTGGGGTTCGACAACCAACACCTCCACTCCAACGCTACATCTCTATCTCGCATTTTGATCCATTCGAACACCTTGATTTGAAATTCAAAAAATTGATCCAATAGTTTATCTCGTCCTTTCTCGAATACTAGTTTGTTTCGGCTTGCCCAAACAAGATAAATGAAGCTCCATTTTGTTGCACACCATCCATGTGTTTTTCTATCGTTGCCACCTGTTTGAAAGTCAACATAAAGTAGCTTACATAATGAGTTTATAAAGTCTAAATTTAAGTTCCACCACTTGTCCATAAATCGCCACATCTTTTCACGTCTTCACATCCAACCAACGCATGATCTACCGATTCTATTTCCTTATCACATCTTGGACATAACGTAGAGTTCAGATCTATTCCCATACTATCTAATACCAATCGTGTGGGAATTCTCCCAAGTCTTGCCCTCCATATGAAGATGCATACTTTACTTGGAATACTCTTAACCCGTTTAGTCTCCACTATGTTACCTCCCGCCATCAACCGGTTTTCTTCTAATACACCTTGAAGTTTCTTAACTGTAAATTCCCCTTTGGTATCCAAATTCCACGATGCACGATCCTTACTCTCCTTTCTTGGAGTAAAGTTACTTAGAGCACTAATTAAGTTTTCCAACTCGCCTACTTCCCTTCCCCTTGGCTCCCTCCTCGATCACCATTTCCACACCCAATTTTCCTCTGCCCACTCACCTCTCTCCTCAATCGTCACACTTTTTAAGGTTTCTAGTTGGAAAAGGTGCTTGAATTCCTCCTTAAGTCTACAGTTTTGAAGCCATCTTTCTTCCCAAAAACGTGTATCCGACCCATCCCCCACTATCTTACCGATTAAACCCGAAAAATGTACACCTTCTTTTTCTAGCTCCCCCTACTCTCATGATCTCTTTCCAAACCAAAAATCCCCTAAAATTCTGATAATTCTCACCTAGTAAACCCCCATCCCAACCGTATATTCTCCTTATTACTCTAACCCATAATGCCTCCTTTTCAATGTGAAATCTCCACCACCATTTACTAAGGAGCCCCCAATTTGCATCCTTAAGACTACCAACATTTAGCCCACCCTTTTGAAACCCTCCAAGTCCCTTTCCCATTTAATCCAAGACAAGCATTTTTTTCCAATTTATGTCCTCTAGACCTCCCCTCCCCCCCCAAAAAAAAAGAATTGACTTCTCACACGCTCAAGATGTTTTAGTACACCTTTCGGGGCCGAAACAATGAAAAAAAGAATAGTGATACGCTACCAAGGACCGATTTTACCAACGTCAACCTTCCTCCAAATGATATCGCTTTTGCCTTTTTTTATCTTTTCAGTAGTCGAATTCCAATGATCTATTCTCCTCATTGACGCACCAACCGGTAACCCAAGATATGTGAATGGAAGTGAGTCACTTCCACACCCTAGCCCTCTTACCCATGATTGTATTTCACCCTCCGATACCCCCACACCATATATCTTACTTTTGTTCATGTTGATTTTTAGACCCGAGATTAAATGAAAACACTTCAATATCTTCATGAGATTCCTTATATTCGATAATTTCCATTCTCCAAAAAAATAGCATCGTCCGCATATTGAAGATGTAAGATTGTAATCTCATCCTTCCCTACTTTGATTCCTTCAAACATCCCCTTCTCCATGGCTTGTTCCATCAAAAGATGTAAACTCTCGGCTACCACCAAAAAGAGGAATGGTGCAAGCGGGTCTCCTTGCCTCAAGCCTCTCTCCATCCGAAACTCTTTTGTCAGCGCTCCATTTATTAAGACTGAAATTGTTGAGGATTGTAGACACGCTTCATCCATCTTCTCCACTTTTCCCCAAAGCCCATCTCTTTCATCATGTCCAAGAGGAACGACCATCCGACCGTATTGTATTCCTTCTCGAAATCAACCTTGAATATCAACCCTTTTTTTCGTCCTTCTTCGAAAAGATACCGTCTCATTTGCAATAAGAACCCCCTCGAGGATCGATCTTCCTTTTGTAAATGCGCTTTGTTCCTTACATATTAGTTTTTGCATGACTTTCTTTATTCGTTCTGCCAATACTTTCGATACAATTTTGAAAGTAATTCCAATGAGGCTAATTGGACTAAAATCATTTAGACCAATCGGATTATTTTTTTTCGGAATCAAAGTTAGAAACGATGAATTGAAACTGTCACTAAATTCTTCCTTTTCCAAAATCCATTCTATAGCCTTAATGAAACCTTCCTTTATTATCCCCCAATACCTTTTTACGAATCCTATTGTGAAATCGTCCGGGCCCGGTGATTTGATTTCTCCACACTCTTTTATCGCATTTAGCACATCTTCTTCCGTTACCCTTTTCTCAAGTTTGATCTCCTCCTCCATCGATGTTTTCGTGATTCGATACATTCGAATTTTTGTTCTTTCTTTTCTTTGGCTTGCATATTTAAAAAAAAAAACTCAAATGCAAATTCCTTTATTCTCTTCAGTTCCTCTATCCATTCAGATTCGATGTTCAGACCCTGAATCGCATTCTTCCTCTCTCTATTCTTTATTTCCACGTGAAACAGTCTAGAATTCTCATTTCCTTCCTTAACCCATTTTATTTTGGCCTTTTGTTTGGCCATATTCACATTTTTTTTCTTCCAATTCAAGCCATTTCTTCCTATTCTCTATCCAACGGATTCTGTCTTGTTCCTCCAAGCAATGTGATTCTGCTTCTACATCCCATTTTCTTACTTCTTCTCTCTTGATCGCCAGTTCTCTATCCACGTCCCCCCACTTTTCTCCACACCAAACTTTTATTGCGTTTTTGGCATTCTTGAGCTTATCTCTAAGCACACAGTCTGGTCTCCTTGAAGTCACGTTTTTTTATCCAAGCCTCCTTAATCACGGCCTCTAAGCTCTCCTATTTCATCCAAGCATCGAAAAACTTGAAAGGCCTCGGTCTAAAATCCGCCCACTCATCACTTAGCATAATCGTAGTATAGTCCGACCACTTCCTCTCTAAAGTCTTCGCCCCCAAGTTCTTCCACATATTTCCAAAATTAGTTGTGATCAAGAATCTGTCAAGCTTGCTAAATTTTCTCCCATCATCGCTTATTCTCGTGAATCTTTTCCCTCCCATTGGTACTTCCATTAGTTTACTTCTCCGTATGAAATCGATGAATTCTTCCGTGTTTTTTGGGTTCGTTATCGAATTTAATCTTTCCTGCTAATTTTGGACTTCATTAAAATCACCAAAGAAGATCCAACTAACCTCCTCCCGATCACATAAAGTTTCCAATTTCATCTATAGATCTGCTCTTTCCTTTGGGTCCCTTGGACCGTATACATTCACAAAACCCACTAGATCAGGTTCGTTTCCCCACTTCCCCACCACGGCTAAGAAATTTTCTTCCTGAACTATGAATTGACACTGAAATACTTTCCTATTCCATATACTCAATAAACCTGCTGACTTTCCAGATGCTACCAATTGGGCAAAATCTCCACCATTGTTTCCCCATAGGTTTACAATGTATTGGTCACTTACTGATTGTAACTTTGTTTCCTGTATCCCGATCAAACAGAGTTTTTCTTTTTTACATATCTCCTTGACCCAATCTTTCTTATTTTTTGCACCCAGTCCTCTTATATTTAAAGAAATAATCTTCATTCAGATCAATTAACCGAACCTTACCTGTCATCGAATTTACTGCCTTCCGCTGTTTCTTTCTGCTTGTTGATTGTTCTTTTCTTCCCATAGCATTCCAAACCTGTTCCCGAATTCTTCCAGACCTTCCAAGCTATCCAGACTTTTTAACTCATTCGAAATTGAAACCTGTGTCGAACATGATGTCGACCCCTTTGCTTTCTTCGCTTTAACCCTTCCTGCCTTACTGGATTCTCCTCTCTTTACCCGATGATTCTGCGTTTCTTTTGCTTGCTGCTTTGCTTTTGCCATTTTTTTAAGCAGTAAAAACTCATCTTGTTCCTCCCAATTCCCAGGCTCTCGAACCCCTTTGATTTCGAGCTATCTCCAATGGTCTTCCCTAATTTCTGTCGCATACCTCCAGTATTCAGATTTTGCATTTTAATCGTTGCATTACTTTGTCTTCTTTGTACACTCATATCGTCTTCCTGACCACACCTGCGAATGCCTTCTTCTTTATTTCCCACTTGGTTTGGGCCTTTCTGCTTTATACCATCGCATCCTCCCATATTATTCTCCATAGGCCCATTTGCTATGACTTTTTTTTCTTTCCTTATTAGTTTGCTTAGGTCCACATGCTTTCTCAGGCCCATCAGAAGGGCCCATCCCGACTTTGTTGTGGTCCACTAACTGCTCCACTATGCGAACCTCATCACTTTGCACGCTTCCATCACGTTCTTCCTTGTTCTTTGTCGGCTGTGTCTTCTCGATAATCAAATCAATTTTCTTGGAATTTGAAAGATCATCTTCTGCATTTATTACTTTTGTCCCTTCGTCTAACTGCCGGATCTCCGGCATCTCCGATTGAGTTCCGGCCAAATTAATCTCTTTCTCCGTTTCCAATTCCTGTTTGTTTCTGAAAGTTTTTTTTGTATCCTGATCATCGATTGCTTTTTTGTGTTTGTTCTTGTCGTTATCACACTCTCCTCCACCCTCTCCTCCATCGCCCATTCATCATCTTTACTTTCTTCACCCTCCGACCATTCCGATGGAATGGTTGATTCTTCGTCGTCATATTCGCTCTTCTAATTGTTTGTGATCTCCTCTTCTTCGACTTGAGCCTCCATTAAGCTGTTTGTCCTCCTCCTCAATTTTTATTACATAAAACAAGTTTCCTACTTTTATGCTTTTAATTTCACTTATCATTGACACCAAACCCGAGCTAATGAGAATTTTTCCCCACATCAAGTTCGTGTGTTCCTCCATGTTGCAGTTTTTTGTCTTTAAGACTATTCCCCATTTACTTGCGATTCCCATGAATGTCGACTCTTTCCAAGCGTGTAACGGTATGCCTTCGATTCTTAACCATAATAGCCTCTCCGATGCTCGAAATCGTACCGTCCATTTTCTAAGATCCTTAATCCAATGGTGTATTCCGTGCACTTTGTTGTTTAATACATTGTTCAAAGTCTCCTTTGTTTCGAAGCTTATCAATATATTCCTTCCTCCCACTAATTTGACACCGCAACCCTCTAAGTTTTCCGACTTGAATACGAATTGAACCCCCTCTAAATTGTCCATCGAGGTAAGATTTCCCACTGCACATTTTTGAAGAGCTTCCATCATTTTTTCATCTGCTTCCGATGAACCTACACTCTGCGACTGAGGATCCTCTTCTTCTTTGTTTATTCTTCCTCTTTTCACCACTTCCGCAAAGGAGGGTTTAATTACGTTCCCCTACATCTGTCCACCTTTCTTGATTACTTCCGCTGGTTTTTCGTTACCCTGTCGAATCACTCCTTTCTCCTCTCTTCTTCTTTTTTTGTTTGCTAGGAAAACTCTTAGTTTAAAAGTCCCTATCCAAATTTCATTCAACCAATTTTCGAAAGCCACTTCATTATCAACGAGCCTGAATCGCACAAAACCAAAAATTTCTCCATTTTTCATCCTTTTTCTTGCCATGTAGATATCCGAGACTACACCGAATCTTTTGAAGGTCTTCCATAGATGACAAACTTCCCAATTTTTTGGAAAATTGAAAAACAAGTACGACACCTGATTTGGATTATTGCTGCCATTGTTCCATAGATCGTATAGAGATTCACTATACCTATTCTTATTCCTATGCCCCGACTCTCTCCTCACACACTCTCTCACCCCCTCTCGCTCTCTCTTTCTCTATCATTCTCTCTCTAACAAACTTTGATGGAGAGTGAATTACACTGTGGTCCCTGTGATTTGTTTACACACCCTTTTCTTGCCTTCAAGACTATAACAACCTTTGCAGAAACGATCCAACCACCTCTGACTATACTCTTTTAGATTCCAAGTACTCGCAATTATTTTGGCTTAACCCAAGCAGTAAGGAATCTGTATAAAATTGCGGAGTTGATCACTCGTTGCTATTACAGGAACGATGTATATACTCTCAACAAATCAAGGTCTCCTAAATAATCGAGTTCTACTTAAGGTCTACCTCAATATCCCTACTAAATTTCTCTAATAAACAATACCATAAAAGATTCATCGTCCCTTCCTCGTCGAAATTCTTAACACTAGTTTGGTCTGATCCAATCCACCATAAATCTGTTTCCCCCAAGCTGACACAAGCACAACATATGTAGATAGCAGATTACCCCAAACCCCACGGTTACACAACTCCCATGATGCATTCAAGCATCAGTTGTCAATCAGCGAAAACCTCGTTGACTAAAGCATTACCAATTATCGATCCCTAATTTTCATCATCTAATCTTCTTAAGGTTACCGCTTAAGTTACAAACACAGGATCCATCAAGAGTGCATTGAAGCACCCAAACTGTCATTGTCCTCATAAGCGAGTGTCGACACCTATCCTCAAAACAACTATACTGCAAATGTGGTTATACCACCACATATTTCTATCCAGACTTGCATTGAAGAATTAAAGTTGACCCCTATCATGACACTAAAATTCAAATCTTACCTCTCTAACAAATGAACCACCATCTTTCCTTATTTTCGTAGTCTTGCCCAGGTGGCACACTTTCAACACATACAAGATGTTGAAAAATTAACCCAACAACTCATACCCCACCATAAACAAGCAACCACACAATGTTTTAATCCCAAAGATTTATCGAAACAAAAAATTTTCCACTTAAATAACTAGGGGGGGGGGGGAATCTATAAATCTAATACCTCAACTATTCCTACGTGACCCAGTTCATGAAACTTAAACCCAAAATTTAAAACTAACCATAAGTCTTTAGAACCATTAGTCATACGAATAAAAATCCACTACCGTTTACTCGGTAGGTGTACAAAGCGATCTCAACGTCACACACATAAAACCATTTCGAAAACCGTTTGGTCACTACTCAAGATAATAATGACAATAAACAAAGGTACACAACAAACTTTTCTAATGGACCACTATGGTCCTAACATGCATCATTTTACACCATAGATGAGAAATAATTTTACGTACTAAAACAGGGCATAACAAGGCGTTTGTACAAGACTCCCAAAAGGGGAAATTCACATAATCAAGTTCCGAAAATCTCTCATTTAACCATATAACGACATGAAATAAAATTTCCTTCAAGACCCACATACATTAGTTCATTTCCCAAACTTAGTAAAACGATAAGAGCTTGCGATTTGGTCACACATGAAATAATTTAAATCGACCTCAAACTTTTAGCCGCACGGATAAAACACTTTTTGACCCAAAATGGTGGCTATAATGTCGTGCAGACGACTAAATCAATATAATGCATTGCGTGAGACTATAACAATAAAATCAACAACCGAAGGGTGTTCAAAGAAAAAGTTTAACACGAACCTTCACAAATCATTCATAGGGAAAATTACATTAAAATGGAACCAACTTTGGGTTGATTCCTATTCTGGGGAACCAACTTTTAAAATATTCGTTTAAGGGTTTGGAACAAACTTTTTATATATTTAAGGGTCTCGTTTACCTGCTTAACAGGTAACCGGTTACCTAATATGATGTGGCATAATAGATAAAAATCATTAAAGATTAGGTGGATATTAAAATTACCATGTCATTATTAATTAATAGTAAATAAAGTAAATCAAATAATCCTTCCTCCAACCACGAGCTTCTTCCGTCTCCTCATCAACACAAGACCTCCATGGAAGCATAGCTTTGAATACAAACATATATCTAGAAAACTAAACTCAAGAACCTCCTTCCTAGCTCTCTCCCACTTCACTACCTATACATACATGAAACATGTATCTAACTCTAATTTCACTGCCCTCATAAATCCCCAAAAATTTTCCTAACAATCTTCTTGCCATCCCTAATTTAAGGCCAGATTTGTAAATAATTTAAATTTTAAAAGATGGACATAGTGAAAAAGTCTGCTTGCTCATCCAAGCCTAATCCTGCAAATGGGAAAATTTTCGTCGACTCTCGAAACTCCCCCAAGTTCATCCATCAATATCAACGAAAATGTGCAACCAATTTTTGAGAATTTTCTTTATTTCTATAATTTGATTTTTTTGGTGGTGTTGTGGCTGTTAATTGTCCCCAAATGATTCCAAATCCATGTCTAACAATATCTGATGACCATTATGTTAACATCAGTAGCAAATCTAAATACATACAGAGGACATATTGATCAAAGGTTGTGTTAGGTCAAAGAATAGGGTGGGCGCCAGACACCAACAATGGTGATGAAAACTACTCCCATGGCAAGCCATCAAGTTTCATTGGTTATTCCGATGGCAGGAGAGGAAAGAATGTGCAGGAAAATGAGAAGAGGGTTTCAATTTTTTTGGAGTTTTTTCTAGGGTTTGTTTTTCTTGGGGACGAGAAGGGGAAGGTGAAAAGGATTGGGGAAATACAAATATCTAGATTTAAATTAAAAATCCATGTCATTTAACAAGTAATCAAATAATATTAATTTATATAGCCATGTCAAAATTACCAAAGCCACATCAGCATTTGTAGGTCATCAGGTTATCAAGTGCCTAAATTATTAACAAAGTTTATTTTAGGCCCTAAAACGAAGGTTTTAAAAGTTGGTTCCCTAAAACAAGAATTGATCTAACGTTGGTTCCATTTTAATGCAATTTACCCAGCATTCATATGCTTACTCACACCAAAAGTATAAATCAATTATAGTACTAAGTAGTGTGCAACGAAATATACTCGTATAAAACTCAAAAGAGAAACCACACGATATTGAAACTCTAAAAATAGCATATGGGATAACATCCATCAACAAAACTCTCATGAAATAAGTTTCTCAATAAACCATAAACCAACACACGAAATGAATCTAGCCGACGCATTTCAATGTTCGTTCATGCGCTGCAAGACAACGAAAAATAATACTCCATAAACTCAACAAACTCACACGGGATAAATTTTCCAATAAACTCAAATATCAAAATAATGGAAGATAACTCTTCGTCCAAAACCTTAACATATGTGGAGGAGATCCAATGTTAAGGTCATAAACCATAGTTACTTGTCCAAAACCCTAGACAACATCAAAATACGAACATCGCAATATCCGAGAATAGTGTTGGGCAACAATGAGAATAAAGAAAGTCTCAACAAAGTTGCAACCTCACGAAATCAAGTAGTTTTATGCATGTCTAAAATAATGGTTTAAAACCTTGTGTGTGCTAAACATCTTTTCCAAATTTCGTAATAAAATTTCACATGAGGATTTGGGAATATGAGAAATAATTGATGCAATTTATTTTAGAAATAAATTTCGTGCATGAATTTGATCGACATTCAACGTCTTGAAACTACACTCCTCAAATTCCAGTCACACTATCGTCATCCGGATGTTCAAACATCTTAAGACAATAATCAAGGGTTTCATAGGTTCACCTTACAATTTTCTCCTCGAGTAATGGCGATTCCAAAAGTCTATGGTTTATTTCCAACCAATCATCTCAGCCCGAACGGTCTACTTAATGCAATTACTATGCTTACTGTTACTCTAAGTGACGAACGCTAAGATCATCAGCCTCATCTAACGGCTACCCACTTAGAAACTTCTTCACTACCCCAACGGTTGTCACATCCCAATAGTCCAATTATACAAATGTAACTCGTAGGTTCACCATAACACTGTCAGGTGCAATTATGAACGTACTGTACATGATCATCCTTGCTACCTTCGACATGACTCTCGTTCCTTGGGACTCCATTAGCCTCAAAACATCCAATCTTAAAGTGCCTATTGGTGCAATTTCTCTCTCATTCACTTAAAAGAACACTGGTTAGAGTCTAGGTAACCAAAATCAATACCTAATTATCTCAAACTTAAGCTCTGATACCAACTTGTAACACCCTCAAATTTGGAAATAGCAGCTAATTAAAATTTCAAAATTTCATCCTGTAAAAGATAAATATCCAAAATAAAATTATATATTTAACCTCAACAATTATAAACTTTAGTCTTATACAAGGACTAAACTAAGGATGAGTGTTACTTAACCCAGAAACGAGCTGCTAATCCCATCATAAATGCGGAAGGCTTCTCCAAGCTACACACTCCTCGAGCACACAACTAGCACTCTTCGCTTCACAGTGTCACTAGAACTATTCCCAGCCGAAACCTGATGCACATGCCGACAAATAAAAAGGTTAGGCTAACGCCTAGTGAGTTCAAGAGTTTTAAACATTAATAAATATATCGCTGAAAAGTAACAATACAATTTAATTCATAACCTTTCAAAATGAAATGCTTCAAATATGAAAACGACTCATTTTCCAACAACACACATTTTATATACTCCCCAAAGTAAAACATTCATTTTTAAAGTGATGCAACCCATAACTCACTCAAAACGAGAATATAGACCGAACTCCCAATTTATGAAAAGCGGATAAAACTTTATATCCCAAAACTCCCAAAACACGGGTGGGGCATAATACTCAACCCATAAATCATATATAAAATCTTTAAACGTAAAACCTCACCAAAAACATGGATACTAAGACATAATACCCAAAACAACACCTTTCGGTAACGGGGGAGTCCCAATTCCAAAAAATGTAGCGGACACAAGGTAAGCCACACTCTATGTTAGTAATGTTAAATGCATAATAAAGTACACACAAAGGATGTTAGGCTCGGTAGCTTTAAACGTACACCCACGGAAAGTCAACTTCAACCATAAAAGGTCCTTACGTTGAATCCCTCATCCAATATCATGTGCTAGCACGTAGGACTTATACCTTATCTGATGCCTGTTCGTGCCTCAATGGGGAGAACTAGCATTCCCCCATTGGACGTAATTATTCCAAAGGCAATGAATGTCAGGCTCGATAGCTTTAAACATACACCCACAGAATATCAACTTTAAAAGGTCCTTACGTTGAGTTCCTCATCCAATATTGTAACCAAAGCTTTACATCGAGCTATCAAAACTGGACAAATGTCCCCAAACCCAACAAAATCAAATACCGAGCTACAAGCTCAGTTAACCCAAAAGACTAGTTTTCAAAGAAATAAAATAAGATAAAACGCAATTGACCGACGTTTATGCGAACACATGCTCCAAAATACATAAATAATCTCCAACACAACTTAGATCAAGACAAATCGTTTTCCAAACAAGCTATACCATTGATTCTTTTATAACATCTCATAACACAAGGTTTCACATTGCTCTAAAACACACACTAAAAGTACATTTACACCAAATGATTTACACTCGTAAAATAAATTGTTAAAATGTCGATACCTAAGATTGACTCATCGAAATACTTGAAATATACCTCTTCCCAAAACCAAAAAGATTTTCAATTTCTGAAATGTTCACAAGGTCGGGAATGACCAAAACCCAATGACTTACACGTTGGTATTTTCAAAACATCCCATAACACAATCTATGCATATTTTCAACAAACACAAAAATGCATCTTTACCAAATAATCTTCATTTATGCAATAAATCACCAAAACATTTTTCTTTATGACTTATTTATCAGAACACCCAAGAATTCCCAAATGTGGTTGTTTTATAAGGTTTATAAAGTTAAACACTTCAAATAATCAATACCCACCAAATAACCCAACAAATGATAATTTCATGTAAACACATAAACACTTTAAAATAGACATTTTAGCATGTACAACGTTTTCACAAATCAACTTAAACTCACCTTGCTAGATTTAGGCCAAATCTTGATTTTACCCCCAAAACTTGAATCTCCTTTGATGAAGGCTTGAAATCTCCAAGCAATCTCCCTATATCTTAGATCCAACACATCCACAAGGTTTCCTTTACCACACAAGTCATCAAAATCACACCCAAGTTGAAGGATGAATGGAAAAAGATTGAAAACATCAAACCTTAGCTTAAAATCGAGATAGATGAGAAGCTTAGCACCATAAAATACTCTTGGATACTCCAATAAACTTCAAATCTCTTGATATATCCTTGAATATCTCTAAAAAACGAAACCATAGCTACTTGAATCACCAAAAACGGAGTTGAGATGCAAAAGTTATGAAGACATGAAGTTTAGGGCTGAAAATCGAGTTTTATGCTCGACAGAAGCTTCGCGCGGGCTTCCACGCACCTAAACCCACGCCAAAACCCGCCCGCATTCCCCAAAGTCGCGCAGATGACCCAAAGTCGCGCCGAACACTGCTCGCCCAGTTTTCTTCATTTTTCATGCTTGTTCACTGTTTTGGTCATAACTTCTTCGTTTTAGCTCCGATTTTGCTACGAAAAGAATTGTTGGCCCTTCATCCAACAAGACTATAAAATATAGGATTCAAGTTCAAAATCCTATTTCTTTTTTTTTTTTCTTATAAAACCCATTGTATTAACTTGAAATTTTATCTTCCTAAAAAGCGGGGTGTTAGATTTACCATGAGAGAATAATATTTTTTTTATATATTTCTAACAATAATTTTTTTTGAAATTAAAATGCTTAAGGAGAGTGATAATATTTTATTAAATTTATTAAATATTCTAATAATATAATTAATATTATAATCTCTAAAATGTTGAAGTTTAATGTAATTCTTTTTTAAAATTTCAAATTTTGATTCTCTAATTTATAGAGCTTTCAAATAATGTATTGGAGATGTTTGAATTGTTCCTATTTAAACACAACGTAAAATCTAGTTTTGAAATTGTAAAAAAAATGACTTAATGTTATTATACATGAGGAAGAAATTGATGGATAAATGTGTGTTTAAAATTACTCCAGTTAATATATATATATATATATAGAGAGAGAGAGAGAGAGAGAGAGAGCAAGGATCATTTGTTAACCATTCATTTCTTGTTAACATTAACATTTGGGTGATGTTAATGTATTTGTATATTTAATGGAAAAGGGTATAAACGTCATTTTATAAGTAACCAATTTTCATTTATTTTATTGGGGAGTTACAAGATTCAAGTTTCCATAATAGTATTTTCGGTTACGATTGTAGTATTTTTTCCATTTTCATCATATTTTTGAAATCAAATCTCTATTATTATAGATAGATTTCCGGTTCATTTGTTTGATAAAATCGTGTAGTCGTTTTATTCCAGAAAATTTTCCGGTATTCATCTTAAGTCGTAAAACACATGAACATATCTGAAATGAATGCAACAACGACATCAAATGCTATGAATTCAATCATACATAACGACATCGATAGTAGTGCGACTGGTGGAATCTTGTCGATACCGAAACCACATAATATGGATGGAGGAAATCAAGATCAACTAGTAAACGAGGGAATCGGAAATGAGATCACCGGAATATCCACCGTGGATGTATGCAACGCAAACAACGATGATACTATTGGTTAGTTTTATTCAAATCTTTTCGATATGTGTACATTATTGGTTCGTATTTGTTACTGTTCATGTTCGTATCGTTGTTACTGTCCATCTTTGTTAATGTTCATCTCTGTGATTACAATGAAGTCATATATAGATGCTTATCCATGAACACAAATGATTGATTAAAAACATGATTACCGTTAATATTTGCTACGGTACATCTAGTTTGAATATTCATTTATATATATGAACTTGTTATGCTATGAACCAAAAACGTCATTCTTGTTCTGATATGCACCGAAAAGGTCATTTATGTATTTAAGGCTACTTGCATTGAAGCAATTGTTCCCACCGTGGGGATGTTTGATTGGTAGTGTATTTGTCGGCCACCCCCGTTAATCGTAAAGTGATGTTAATGAACGACGTGGGATGCGTAGCGAACGATCATGAAACACATAAATATATACATGGTAAACTTTTATTAAGAAATGGAAACAAGTAGTAAACTTTAATGCTTAGATCGAGGCCATAACCCAACCTTTTCCTGTTCAAGATGATGGGAAGTTGTCCTATTATTTTTGATCGGAGAACGGAGGAATGAAACTAAGGAGATTTAATAGCATATCAAGGAAGAAAGATGAATTTAGAATGTTGTAAAGAATGTTTTCGATAACGAAAAGTTCAGACCCATAATTTTCGTTAAGTGTGTGCACCTTTAAGGTAGAATAAATGGTTTGTAAAGTTGTCTTATGTGAACCATAGTGAAACAGATATAGTTTTGGTTCATAATGCCATATATCAACTGGTGAACAAACATGAAACACAAGATGGTGTGCACACAACAGCACACGTGTTCATGTTATTCTGCGAGGATTAAACATGCAATCAGAACCTGATACAGCCCTATATTTTTAATTTTTTCATGTGAACCTTCACATGTTTATTTTTGCACACAAAACAGTGAACTAAAGGACAATACATCTTGAAATAAAAGCTAATCTGCATTTACTAGCCAACTTCAATATTTCAAAACCCATAATAAATAAGTGTCATATTAGAGGTAGTCACCAATAACATCATACTTTAAAAATAAAACCAACATAGTTTCGATTGAAAGAAACAAAAAACACACCAAAAACCCACAGTAATCTATGTTGCATATTGTTTTAAAGTTAAAAGCAAACCATAAGTCTACCCCTTACGTATTCCGGTCCTTTTTCCGCCCCTCTTTTTTGTTGCACTAAATGTTGTATCCATCGAAATGTACCGCCGAACATCTTCAATAACAGACAACTTTCGGATATTCACATCACTTAACATCATCTTCGACACGTACTTTGAGCGTAAATCTCTCAACTACTTCTTCTGCTTCATGCTCTCCTTGTATAAACCGCATTCCCACTTTCGGACATCTTCACCCATATAAGTTTCCATATGTCGCATCAACATTACCCTCCCCCCATCGTCCACATTACCCTTCATTTGCCATCGCATCTTCAACAAGTCTTGGTCAAATCCTCTGATTGCATTCACAGCAACATGATCCTCGATCATCAGATGCATCACCATCATATCATGCTGGAGACATAATTTTCGGGTTAGTACCATTGTATGTGTAATCAAGCCGAACTAAATATGGTGTACGCACTTGTGCATACAAGCAATTTGTAACATGCACTTGTGCATACAAGCAATTTGTAACATGCCCTTGTGCATACAAGTATAGGTGTACCCTGAATGCGTAATCAGCATATGCATCAATAATCGTAATGTATTTTTTGTTTTACGTACCAATCCGTAAGTCTGGTAGTTGTAAATGTCTTCAACAAAAAATACATTACATAAGTCTGGTAGTCGTACCAATCCGTAAGTCTGGTAGTCGTAAATGTCTTCAGCATATGCATCAATAATCGTAATGTATTTTTTGTTTTCCTTTTCCTGAATGTAAAATAAATGTGTTGAACGTAAGAGTGGTATAGTTGTACGTATAAAATGAAATCAAGACACTTTTGTGGGCATACGGTCTAAAAGGTGACGCACATTTTGCACGCAAAATATAAATCCTTGAAAGATTTATCGCTGGATGAACATTGGTGTAAGGGGATGAACATTGGTGTAAAGGGATGAACACTGTGTGCATATTAGGAATGACTATTAAAATGACAATGATATCAGATGAACAAACTCTCGAAATGCTTTTACACACTCCATATAACTGAATATTTTTACGGCATAGGTTGCTAAATTTACAGACTTCAATCTTTTGTGAACAAGCGTAACACAATGTCAAACATTTAAGAAAACGGTAGAGTAAATGGATGATCATTGGTGTAAAGGGATGAACATTAGTGTAAAGGGACGAACATTAGTGTAAAGGGATGAACACTGTAAAGAACACAATAGTGCTTCTTAGTAATGACCATTAAAATGTCAATGAAAACATATGGCTCTAGGGATATATCTTAAACAAGGAAACACGAGATAACATTGATTTGAAAACAATGGCATGCACCACCTAAAATTGGTGTAAAGTTATCGATACGTAACGTGAACATGAGTGTAAAGTTATGAACTTTGATAAACAAAAAAACAACTTTAACGAATCTTTAAAAGTATCATGTTCATCTAACTACCAACTGAAATACAATGAACAATATAATGAGAGTAAGAAATGAACATTATATAACACAATCTTCGAACATGATTATGCTTATACCGAATTGAACCCACACATGTTTGAACATCGATGAAAAGCGGTGTAATGTAATTTCACTTAGAAATGTAGTCCCATGCTTTCAGGTGTGTTCCTTGAACGACTTGTATACTGAATAATGCACAACATCATCATACGATCGTAAATTTTGACATTGTTCATACACCATAAAATCAAAATAAAAGCAAATGTTGGGATGCGAACATTAATGAAAAAACTCATCATATGGTGCTACATTGAAAGACTTTAATTTTTAGTGAACAAGCATACAACATTTGTCAACCATTTAAGAAAACATTGATATTTTTTTTACATCGATCAAGCTGATCACTTGTGTCAAGAATTTTTGCACTGATGAACAAAATGGTCAAGGTATACTTATTTGAAATCATAGTATGTTCAACATAATGTCCCCTATCCCTTTTATTGTACTACAAAATCGCTTCGATACCTCCAAATTAAATTAATCATGAGATTTGTATTTGGGTATATTTGGTTACTATCACTGTTGAGTTCCTTTTAAAAGTGGAAAAAATTGATTCAATCAACAAGAACAAACCAAGAACAATGATGAACACTGATGCCTACCAAATAAGTAAATGAACAATGATGCGGTCCACTGATGAACAATCAACAAGAACATACCATCAGGTAGTGATGAACACTGATGCCTAACAAATAAGTGTGGAAAAGGGGTTTTACCGTTCACCTTTTTCAAGTCCCCAATACGAGATAGAATCTTCAGCTTGACTCTCACATTCACCTTAGCCTCTTGTTCTTGTTTGACATTCAATATGATATTCACATTGGTATTCTTTTTTGGTTCTAAATCAGTGGTATCGGCATTGACGTCCACAGGGTTCTCCATTGTATTTTTAAACTTGGAGAAAGATGTAAAATATGTTATTCTTGAGCTCTTCCTCCTAACTGAACAATGGAAAATTTATAGATGATGTGAATTGATCGATTTTGAATACCAAAAAACCCTAGGATATGGAAAGGATTACCTCTAGGTCGATTAGTGAACTCCGCTCTCAAGTTCTCCATCGATTAGTAAACTGGATATCTTCATCGGATTTCACATCGGATTCTGCAATTGATAGACTGTAGAATGATTGTCGGAGATTGTTTCGACCGTTTCACGATTATTCAGAGATCGATCGGTTACGTTTTTTGTCTCAGGTAAAAGTAAAAGATACCTTTTAATGTGGGTTAAAAGAGTAAATGATTTAATACCCAAAATACCCTTGACCATTATTGTTCATATATCTAATTAATAAATGAACCATATTTAATTGTTTAAAAACATATTTTCAATCATAACCATCCATTTCTAAGATTGATGGTCTAGATTGGTTCATATAGTTAACAAGAAAAGTAAGGTTAACAAAAGAACCTAACCCTGGAGGTTATTTTGTTAACCTCCTAATTCTTGTTAACTTTACTAACCATTTTCAACCAATAAAAAGGCATCTTCATTAGTGGTTTGACATGCATGTGCAACATATAAATAGGGGTATGAATGGTATTTTATATATTTGTAACATTCATTTAATGAGGAGTTACAAATCTTATATTTTCCTTGATTTTAGCCATAGGTTACAAATCTTATATTTTTCTTGATTTTATTTGATGAACATGAATAAACTTTAAATTTGAGAAACCATACATTCTTTACCGCACATGAATACACGTGAACCCAAAAGTTTAGTGTTCATGAACATGCAAACCAATCAGATCTCCATGTCCTGCAGTCGAAGTGTTCACAACCATGTTCATTAGTATTCATTCCATACATTTCTCAAATGGACACCAAGAACACTGAAGTTCATCGATCATGTGCATCCAAAACAAATGGCCTCCATGGTTGATAGAGTTGGAGTGTTCCTATGTTCATATTTGTTCATATGAACAACCATGAACATAATACTATTTATTAAAAATGAGTGAGTGCATGTGCTCATAGAGTAGAAGTGTTTCATATATGTTCATTATTGTTCATTTCATACATTTCTCAAATGGATACTAAGAACATTAAAGTTCATCGATCATGTGCATTCAAACAAATGACCTCCATGTTTGATAGAGTTGGAGAGTTTCATATTTGTTCATGAATATGTCTTATGTCTTCATACATTGTTCAATATATTAATTACTCAACCCTATATTAATTACTATGTGGGGGTTACAAATTGAAAAAGAGATGGGTTCCCCCAAAATACCCTCAAACACACAAGTTCATAATATTAATTACTCAATTTACTTTTATATAACTAATTTATTTAAGTTTGATTAATCTCCACCGTTCATTCTAAGATCAAGGGTTATTATTTGGGTTAATAAGGTTAGTACAATAAATTGGGTTAACAAAATAACCCAACCCTATATATATATATATATATATATATATATATATAGGGTCCCCTTCATTTGCTAACCACGACATTGGTGCTAACCAATTTTTGACCAATCAGAAGCTTCCTAGAGATTATGTCATGCGATTAATGATTTTAAATATCAAAGGGGAATATTGGTATTTACCAATTCACGCCCCCATCCGATCTCATTCCATATTTAGAGGAGTTTGTTATGGTAATGATCTATTCTTTAAATATAATACTTTTAAATTAAAATTTGATGTCTATTAAGTTAATACGGAAGTTATCTTCTATCTAATTTTAAGCATCCAATAACTTTCTAACTGCATGAACATATGCTCATATGCACAACTCCTAATGATAACTTCTTACCATATTCCCATATACACAATTACCAAACAATGCACATATGCATATACAAAATTATAAAAGTAGTTATCTATGTGTATTCAAAATGCATAGAGAACTAAAATGCATATATGCACTGCAATGCACATATTCACATATGCATAGAAGGTGCAAAAAGTTTTCCCATAAAGATTTACACTTCCCAGGTCTATACTGATCACTACTTACCATATGCTCATATGCACAACTCCAAAAGATAACTACTTAAGATATGCTCATATGCACAACTCCAAATGACCAGTTGTTACCATATACCCATATGCACAACTCCAGAACAATGCATATATTGTAACACCCAGAAATTGGGACAACAAAAATTTCTAGAAATGGAAATGTGAAATACTAAAATATGCAGTGCACGAGTTCTTCCCAAAAAGGGGAACAATAAATTCCTGTTAATTACAAGTTTGTAATAACAACCAATAAGAGATAACAACCTCTTAATCTAAATTCTAGACAAGAAATAAGATTACAAACGGTTGTCATCTACTTCCAAAAGTAATCATTTCTAATATGGCATCCCAAAAGTCCCCAAGCTCACATCTAAAAGCCCACTAATCCTTCTTGGCGGTTGCACCGCTAGAACCTGAGATACACATCAAACCAAACAAGTGTTAGGCCAAACGATCCTAGTGAGTTGTACAAAAGCATGGCATAAACATTTATCTCAATTATTGTCAATAAGGGTCATAAGGGAATCAATGGGGGAGACCTATCACACCAAAGAGTTTCACCTCAAGTCAATGTACCTTGATGTTCACTCTTATGAGCAACATCCCGAAGGCCCGACACACTTGAAGACTACCTCCTAGACATTACTCCAAATGGCGGAGGTCTAGGTGCATACCATCATGGTGGCACCCTCGACTACATCCTCCTAGCGCTTACTCATGGTTCATCCAATATACAAGCATTATCCATCTCTATACATATTTCATATCAACCATGTACATGTATAAGATCCCACATAGTTCCAATCCCATTTTAGGTCCATAACTCTAGAACATGTAAGTCCAACAACGATACTCATAAATCCCATGATACTACACAATCATGATAAAATAATGCTAACAATAAACCCATCAAAGTCCACATGCTGAACATTAGCCAAAAACCCCCAATAATCACCAGGTAGCAGTTAAGTCAAACTTATCAGGTGATCAGATTTATTCATGCATATGAAGTAATGTTATTCCCTGTTTTTCTAGTTTCTAATCACAAACAAATCAACAAACAAGATTCAATCAAATTACCTGTTTGATTCAAACTCCAAATCTCAAGATTACAAACTTTCTCTCTCTAGAACTCTCTCTCTATATAGATCTCTCTCTAGAAAAACGTATAACTGAATACAACTACTAAAAATAGAAATACAAAGCTATTTATACCTACAAGAATTACAAAGAAACTAAAAACAAAATACAAATGTTGACTTTGACTTTTATTACAAATAGACTTTGACTTTCACTTGAGAGTTGACTTTCTTAGCTTTGACTTCTTGAATTTTGACTTTTGTCTTCTTGATCTTGTATCCAACATATTTATGCTCTAACAATCTCCCCCTTTGGATTCAAGATCACTATTGAAAGATCTAGCAATTCAGTCTTCACTTTAAGCTCTGTCAGTATAATCTCCTCTTTTCTTTGACGATATTCTTTCCAAAACTGTCTTCAAATGATTAACAATCTTCTCAAAACTTTCACAAAATACTTTCAGACTTTGGAAAGAAATTATCTTCAGGATCAGCCCGAATTGCTTTAGCAGATAATTTTCAAAGAAAATTTCCTCAAATCTTCAGAAATTCTTTGATCTTCTTCAAATATTTACTTTGAATCTTCTGACTTGGACATTTCTGAAAATCATCTCTCAAAACTTTATCATTTCTTGATACCATCTCCCCCTTTTTGATGATTTGAGCATCTATATCATCAAAGCTTTTCTTCCAAGAAATGTCTTTGACCATTCTGATCTGTCAAACGGAGCCTCTGATTCTGTGATCCATAACCAAGTATTCATCTAGATCTTTGCAAATCCAGACAAAATAAGAACATGTAACACCTGAATCAACAAATGAATCAGTTAAAATGCCTGTCAGTAACACTAAGTCACTGTATGTAACGAATACACAATATAAAGGAGCTTTTTGATGATCACTCCCCCAGGACTTCCATCCAATCATCGAAATACCACAAAAGCAATTTCTGTGAATGTTATGACAAAGAAACGAATTCTTTGTGTGTTCGTGCAAGTGTAGAAAGAATTAAGCACAAAAAATTGCTTTTTAAGGCTCAACATAGTGTAAACCACTGAGACAACAATATATAAACACAGACTCAATGTGCATGATTGAAGTGCGAAGGTGGGGCAGACTTCCTTCTTTTTCAATATCCAGATTTTCCAAATGAAAACCAGATAGCATATGTGTTGCGTCCCCTTGAAAATGTGAATCATTTTCTTTTTGAGAAGAAAATGAGTGGTTGGTGGGGTAGAAAGCAAGAGTTGGCATGGGCTAGTTGCCTGTTGCAATAACGTTCACCAAAGAGTTGTGAAACACTAGTAATATGGCTGCCCGGCTCAGAAAGTTGTTGGTGCAGAGTTTGATATTCTTTTACTCTGATCGCACACCCTCTTTCTTTTAATCATTAAGCTCACTACTAACCAAACTCTCTTTTCCATTTTACCTCATCACACCCACACTCATTTCTTTTAGACTCCTCACACTCAATCTCTATGGATTAACTTCTTGGGTAGAAATCACTGGTTAACGTGATTTCATAGAAGTTCATGTAAGTCCTAGCACAAAGAACCCATATAATCCTATGAAAGCATAATGTTGTTCAAATGGTTTAAATTTATTAGTTAAAGCTCATATACAAATATCAGATGTATGCTCATAAAATATAATCATGAAGATTTGAGCATTTGAAACATTGAAGTGTTTTCAAACAAGTATATTGAATGAATGAACATGAATGCAAAAGGCTTGTTTGAAAATCTGACATTGTATGAAAATGATCAGAAATGAATGATATAACAATCAAAGCTTAAGGTCAAGAATAATGGATATTGTCTATACGAAACAAAAATATAGACATTCTTGAAATGACGTTTCGAAATGAAATATCGCTCAAAATTCTTTAAAGTACAAGCGGGGTGTCTTACCATCGAAAAAATTGTATCAATTTAGAGACATGGTAAGAACTATTTGCACAAGAAATCAAACCAGTGTGTGTGAATACTTGAAAGTATGTGAAAAGACAATACGCAAGTATTTATCTTTGGAAACACACGGTTTGTTTATCAATTAAGCACAAAAAAAAATGAAAACATTTAAAATCACACTTCCAAATTATAAAATCTGTTTAAGAATCGGGAAGTGGTTTGAACATTTCAGAACATGTTTTCTATATCTGAAAGTTGTCCTTCTTTCAGATATATTTGAGATTAAGATAAGAAATTTACCTTTTCATGCAATCTTAAATCTCATGAAGTCAAGCTGAAGTCATTAAGATATGATCTTGTCAGCTTCTCTCATCCTGCAAAAATCTCAAAGTCTAGTCAAAGCAACTTTATTCACAAAATTTATTCAAATGTAAAAGACATAAAGCAGTAAAACGATTAAAGTACTAGTTCTGATTTGAAATAATCAGAAATCATAGTCTTACTCCTTTTGGTATAACATATAAGCTCCCCCTAAAATCATGCATTACAAAAATTTTGTCAATTAAGAAAAATGCAGAAATTAGATATGCTCCCCCTCAAAAGAATAATGATTCATCTTTAATCTTCTCTTACTCCCCCTGAGAACATGAGCAAACAATTAAAGTGCAGATATCGTTCAGACATAAAGATAAAGAAAATGATGAAAAATAACAATACATAACTTTATTAGGTAACAACCGATTATGTCTTAAGATTTAACATACCAAGCTTAGATACAAGAAATTTAATCTCTTTTCATCTAAGGGTTTGGTAAATAAATCTGCAAGTTGATAATCTGTTTTTACAAAATAAAGTTCAATTGTTCCTTTTTCTACATTATCTTTAATAAAATGATACCTGACATCAATGTGTTTGGTTTTCATATGCTGGACAGGATTAGCAGATATCACGATTGCACTCTATGAGTCACAATATATTGGAATTTTATCAAACTTGAATCCATAGTCTCGCAGTTGTGTTCGCATCCACAGAACTTGAGAGCAGCAACTGGCAGCAGCTACATAATCTGCTTCAGCAGTCGATGTGGAAACGCATAATTGTTTCTTTGATGCCCAGCTAACGAGCTTGTCTCCAAGAAATTGAATGTGACCTGAAGTACTCTTTCTGTCCAACATGCAACCTGCATGATTTGCATCTGAATAGGCAGTCAGTTGAAAACCAGTATCCTTAGGATACCACAGACCAAGATCTGCAGTCCCCTTCAGATATCTAAAAATCCTTTTGACAGCAGCCAAATGGGATTCTTTAGGAGCAGCCTGATATCTAGAACATAAGCATGTTGAAAACATAATATCCGGTCTACTAGATGTAAGATACATTAACGATCCTATCATACCTCTATAAGTTCTAACATCAACACTTTTACCCGAAGGATCAGTGCTAATTTTAGTACCTGGTGCCATCGTGGTTCCAATTTGTTTACAATTTTCCATTTTGTACTTCCGAAGAATATCCAAAATGTACTTAGATTGGTTAATGAAAATCCCCGTTGAAAACTGTTTAACTTGTAATCCGAGAAAGAAATTCATCTCTCCCATCATACTCATTTGAAAACGTGACACCATGAGGTTAGAAAAGTTTTTGCAATATTTAGGATTAGTAGAGCCAAATATTATATCATCAACATATATTTGAATAAGGATGATATCGGCTTTTTCATTTTTGATGAACAAAGTGGTATAAACTTTACCTTTGGAAAAACCTGACTTGACCAAGAATTTTGATAGAACATCATACCATGCTCAAGGGGCTTGTTTTAAACCATACAGGGCTTTGTCCAAGATGTAGACATGATCTGGCTTATCTGGATTGACGAACCCTTCTGGTTGAGACACGTATACTTCCTCCTTAAGAATACCATTCAGAAAGGTTGTTTTCACATCCATCTGAAAGACTGTGAAATTCTTATGAGCTGCGTAGGCTAGAAACATGCGGATTGCCTCTATACGCGCTACTGGAGCATACGTCTCATCGTAGTCTATGCCTTCCTCT
Source organism: Arctium minus (assembly GCA_954870635.1). Lineage (NCBI taxonomy): Eukaryota > Viridiplantae > Streptophyta > Magnoliopsida > Asterales > Asteraceae > Arctium > Arctium minus. Next base: position 74,370,861 of record OX941083.1, on the reverse strand, counting down.
TGCCGGTAACCTTTGGCAACAAGTCTAGCTTTGTTCCTAATGACGATACCAACTTCATCCTTTTTATTCTTGAATACCAATTTAGTGCCAATCACGGATTTACCTTCCGGTTTTGGAACTAATCTCCAGACCTTCAGGGCTTCAAACTAATTTAATTCTTCTTGCATAGCAGATACCCAATCCGAATCAGCTAAAGCCTCTGATACTCGCGTGGGCTCTATCTTGCTGAGGAATGAGTCATGCATACATTGATTCAAAGTCGCTGACCTAGTTTGTACAGGCTTATTAAGATCTCCAATTACTTGATACAAAGGATGCTCTTTGGTCCAGCGATGCTCATGAGGGAGTGGATTTGATACTGATTGAACATGATCATCATCTTGAAATCCACTATCAGTCTCTTCAGTTTGAATAATAGAAGGAGGATTTGCATTTGAAATTTCAGGTGCAGAAGCATCAGTTGGAACAGCAGACTCTGGTTGTTAAGTAGACAATATATCACACCCAACTGAAACAGTTACTTCTGGCTCATCAGTTACTTGTGTATCTTCAACTGTAGGAGTAGTTGATGGAATGTGAGTTTCTGACTAAACGGGGGATACAAGTTCAGTTAAAACTTCTGAGGTGACTAGATGATTGCAACTTGTGTCTTCAGACCTGTCAGTCACAGCAGATTTAGGCAAATTAGATCCTAGAAACTCATCATAAAAGAATTCAAATAACAAATCTAAATCAGATAAATGTGAAACTGAAGTAGAAGCGTTATCCGAATTTTTCTCTGTAGAAACAGGTTCTGGACTAATCTGTCCAGAAGCTAATACTCCAGTAATAACGGGTTCTGAACTGAGTTGTTTAGAAGCTATTTCTTCATCAAATGTTACATTGACGCTCTCGACAACTGTCTTTGACTTTTTCAGATAAACACGATATGCTGTCGATGTTGAAGAATAACCAATGAAGATACCCTCGTCCGCCTTAACACTGAATTTATTCAGACTCTCTCTGTCGTTAAGCACAAAACATTTACACCCAAATATGTGAAAATACTTGATTGTTGGTGTTCTGTTGTTGATCAGCTCATATGGAGTCTTTTGAAAACGGCGGTGTATCATGGACCGATTTTGAGTATGACATGCAGTTGACACAGCTTCTGCCCATAAGAATAGAGGTAGATCGGATTGGCTGAGCATAGTACGAGCGTCCTCGACTAGCGTCCGATTTCGCCTTTCGACTACTCCATTTTCTTCAGGCGTACGAGCAGCAGAGTACTGATGTGATATCCCAACTGATTCGAGATATTCTTCAACTATCTTGTTTTTGAACTCTGTGCCGTTGTCTGTTCGAAGAAACTTGACTTGTCGCTGCATTTTCACCTGGGTCGTCCTAAGAAAGTAATGAGAACTTCGGGCGTCTCATCTTTTGATCGAATAAATTTAACCCACGTGTATCTTGATTAATCGTCCACAATAACCAACACGTATTTCTTTCCACCCAAGCTTTGTGTTCTCATCGGACCACACAAATCCATATGCAGTAACTCTAATGGAGAACTCGTGCTTGGTTCAGGCTTCGGTTTATGTGCGGCTCTCTTCATCTTACCCTTTTCACATGCAGCACATAAGTGTTCTTTCTCATATTTCAACTCAGGAAGTCATTTTACCAATTTTCCACTAACCAGCTTGTTGATATAACGAAAATTCAGATGTGATAGTCGTCGGTGCCAATGCCAACTTTGTTGCATCGAAGCTTTTGATAATAAACAAACGTGACTGTCATTCTGAACCTTTGAAAGATTGATGGTGTAGAGATTTGTCTTTCGCTTGCCTGCTAAGAGTTCTGTGCCGTCTTCAGAACGAATCGAACATCTCTTAGCTTTGAAGTTGACGTCTAACCCTTTGTCGCAGAATTTACCGATGCTAAACAAGTTGTGCCCTAAGCCTTCGACATAACTCACCTTCTTAATCGTTATGTTGTCTTGAATGATGTCACCATATCCTAAGATTGGTGAAAGCTGATCGTTACCAAATCTGACATTTCCACTGAATTTCTCTGTTTAATTAGACAATAAATCTTTTTGCCCAGTCATATGCTTGGAACATCCACTGTCTAAGTACCACATATGTCGGGTCTGCAAGAGAAATCAGGAAACAATAGATTTAGGTACCCATTTAAAAACGGGTCCTAACAGATTAGCACAAGATTTTGGTATCCATTTGAATATGGATCCTCTGTTCTTTTGAAAACCTCTAAAAACATTTAATCTTGAAGAATAAACATGATAAGATCCAAACCAATCAGAAGAATTATGAGAATAAGCAAAATCATATCTCCGATAATGATAAGATTTAGTAGTAATAGGAGATAATTGAATCAATTGCTTTATTGAATACCGCTTGTAAGAAGTTACAAGGTTTTGTTTATGACAAGCAAGTTGATCAACTACATCATTATCACTACTAACTGATCTATTATAAGAGTTATCAGAAACTAATTCAGCTATCTCATCATCCTTCCTTTTTGGTCGCCATTCGATTCTCGCTTTCGACCTTTTCTTCTTTATATCCGAAACAAAAGATTTAGATTTATTAGGAAAATCAGATTTCTGAGATTGATTTTTCTTTTGTGTACCAGTGTATTTCTGTTTCTGTAATAACTGTTTCTTATGTTTCTTACCTTGAGCATAGTAATCAGCAGTTACAGAAACTGATTCACCAACCTTAGGTGATGATTCACCAAAATTAAAACCACTTGGTAACACCTTTTCATTTATAAGACAAGTAGAATGATCAGGAAGAGAAGCATTGAAGTCAAACATATCAATTTCTTCAATGCACCCACCATCAGATTTAAGAAAGTCATTTGCAGACTCAAATAAGTCATCAAAATTATCAGACGAAGTTTGAGGTGCCTTTGAAACTGTAGAACACTTTGTAGATTTAGATTGAAAAGCAGTATTCTTTAAAACTGTAGAAAACACACTTTGTTCAATATCTACCAAAATTCTTTCATCAGAAACAGCATTTTCAAGCTCAACTATTTTGCTTTCAAGAATGAGGGGAGGAACATAAACCTTTGCAGTTGCAGGTTTTGCCTTCATCTCAGAAACAGAATAACTAGCAAAATAGTCATTTGAAAGAACTTTTGTTGTTTCTGAAAGATAACTATCATTTAACTTTGCATAGTTAAATGGTAGCTGCATTTTTTTACATTCTTTCTATTTTCAGTTTCTTTGGCCTCAACTTCTTCTGGTAATTTGGTAACAAATTTGGGTTTTAAATGATTATGTTTACCAGCACAAGCAAGAAAATCAAAATTATATAATGCTGGTTGTTTTCTGATGGCTTTCTTTAAGTAATGGGGGTTTTGAAAACCAAGGCCCCATTTTTCTTTAACATCAGCCTCTTCGTTAGGTGCATTAAGAAAAATGGTTTGATCTGTTTGTCCTCTTGCATAAAGTTTGGCTTCCAGACCATTTACCTTCTTATTCAAAAGCTTGTTCTCAACCTGCAATTTATGAATAGTTAGTGCAGATTCTTTCTTATCAAACTTAGACTTAGAAAATTTAACTTCAAACTCAGAAATCTTCTTTTCAAAACAATCTACTTGAAGTTTAGAATCAGAAGCAGACTTGCGTAAAGAATCAATTAGATCTTTGTTCCCAATAACAGACTTATTAAGCTCAAAGATCTTGTTGTTTCTTTTAGCAACTCTATCTTTTTCTTTCTTCAGTTTTACTTAAAGGTCATTAAGCTCAACCATCATGGCTTCCATTTTGGTTATGAAATCTTTTTCAGTTAAGTTTAATACCTCATCAGCAGTCTCATCATCTGACTCATCACACTTGACCTCTTTTCCCATTAGACAGAGATGAGCAGTTTCTTCTTTCTCTTCCTCTTCACCCTCTGAATGATCCAACCAAAATTCGTCTTCAGCCATTAATGCTATGCCAGCTTCTTGCTGTTTGGCCAATAGCAGTTTTGTTCTGATAATACTGGGAGTTTCGAACCTTTGGCTTTCAACATTCTTTAGCAAAATGTCCAATCTTGCCACAGTTGTAGCATTTAATTGGATCATTTGCTGGCTTTTCAGCAAAGGTGTAATCATTCACGAACTTCTTCTTTTCTTCCTACTTCCTTTCCAAATACTGGTTCTCTTCATATCGCTTTCCTTTCACTCTTCCTCGGTGCTCATGATTCTTAGAACTGAATGAAGAATATCTCTGAGAATTTGATTCCGACTTCTTGTAGAATTTCTTTTGGAAAGCTCGGGTCAATAATATCATAGCCTGTTTGAGGCTTTCTCCATCATCTCCATCTGATTCAGATTCAGAACTTGTAATCACTTTCTTCTTTTTCTTCTTCTTTTTCTTTTCTTTCTTCTTCTCTCCAGCTACCAATGGAATAGGTTCAGGAACTGTCTCTGCCTTCTTTTTCTCAGCTCTTTTCTCTTCCACTTCTTCTTCATTTTGCCTCAGAGTCTCATATACCTCATGTAATGGAATGTCATTGAGATCCTTCATTTGCTTCATCCTACGAGTATGCTTTTTCCACTCTGGTTGTAGGATGCTCAAGAATTTGACATTGTTCTCAAGTTGCTTCTTTTTCACCTTATTCTTCGACAACTCATTCAGAAGCAAGACAAACCGTTCATAAGTATCTTCTAAGCTTTCATTCTCTTTTGCTTTGAATTCCTCGTAGCTGTTGATGAAGTTAGCCACTTTCATCTGATTCCCTACCTTGGATCCCATCATCATTTTCTGCAATTGATCCCACATCTTCTTAGCATTTCCCTTGTAGCTGTCTATCTTGACATAGATGTCATTCGGGATACTTTGAAGAAGAAGAGATCTTGCTTGCTTATCTGCTTTATATCGGCTTTTCCGTTCCTCTGAATATTGACTATACTCTACTGGAACTGTTTTCATCTTCTGTTCTCTTTCCTCAGTACCATCTTCACTATCAGATGAATCATCATCAGGGATTTGTACTGTGATTGGTACCATAGGACCTTCCATGATAGACAGAAGAATATTTTCCCCGTTTGCATGTCTGTCTACAAAATCCAGAAATCTGTCTTTCCACTATTCGTATTCTCCTTTGAACAGAACAGGAGGCTTGACATCAGTGCCAATGGAAAGAGCATATTTAGAAGTCATCTTGATTAAACCTGTTTGAAAAAATATGTAATAAGAAACTAGAACTGATCGTTAGTCCAAATATGAAATCACAAGAATATAGAAATGACACAGAAAATAAAATTCAGAAATTTTGATCACAATCAGAATTTTGTCCCTCTCCGCAGACTTAGCACGGGGGTCCCAATCACTATTCTAAGTATGAAAATCACTATTAAAAGCCATATTACAGTTTTGAAAATCTCAGAAAAAATATTCTAAGTATGAAAACTCGCAGATCACTAAAAAGGCTTAAAACTCGCAGGCGCTGAAACTTGCAAACAACTATTCACAGAAAAACTCGCAGGCTTAAACTTGCGTGTTTGTGAAACTCGCATGTAAAGAGTTGCGTGTTTTAATAAACTCGCTAGTTGCTGAAACTCGCAAGATACTGTTCTCGATGAAACTCGCTAATGCCTGAAACACGCAAGTAACTATTCACTGATGAACTCGCATATAGAGGCGTGCGTGTTTGAAAAATTCGCTAGTCGCTACTAGCGCGTTTTCACCAAACTCGCAGATCAACCAAACTCGAAAATCGACCAAACTCGCAGATCGACCAAACTCGCAGATCGAACAAACTCGCAGATCGAACAAACTCGCAGATCACTATTCCGGCTCAAACTCGCACCCTTCGATTTGCGCGTTTGTAGAACTCGCTAGTGTCTACTTGCGTGTTTCAACACTTAGAAACTTTTTCCCAAATTTCAAACTCGCAGACTTAGATCTGTGCGTTTCTAGAACTCGCAGATAACACCTTGCGCGTTTGAGAGCAAATTCTTCAACTTGCGCGTTCTTGCGGATGAACTTGCGCGTTTCGTGGATCTTGCGCGTTCTTCAGTCTGTCGAACAAAAAATTGATTTTTCCATCTGATTTCGGTCCAATACTTGTCCAATTGATTTGAAACTTTGTAGGGATGCTCGATTTCAATATTCTAACAGTTTACAATACACGAATTACAAAATCAAACACTCAAAATTACAATTTGATCTATGAAACAGTGTTCAAGAACTCGTGCCTTAAAAACTCAACAAAATCCAAAAATTCGAGAAAATTACAGTGCAATTGAAGAATTAATCTTTACAAACTCGATCAATTATGATTTTCTAACACAACCTAATCAAAATCTACTCCAAAAACACACTAAAACTCGAAATCAGATCTGGATTTGAAGAACACAGTGTCGACCATTTTCTTGAATTGATTTCGATTTGGATCTGCTCTGATACCAATTGTTATTCCCTGTTTTTCTAGTTTCTAATCACAAACAAATCAACAAACAAGATTCAATCAAAATACCTGTTTGATTCAAACTCCAAATCTCAAGATTACAAGTTTTCTCTCTCTAGAACTCTCTCTCTCTCTCTATAGATCTCTCTCTAGAAAAACGTACAACTGAATACAACTACTAAAAATAGAAATACAAAGCTATTTATACCTACAAGAATTACAAAGAAACTAAAAACAAAATACAAATGTTGACTTTGACTTTTATTACAAATAGACTTTGACTTTCACTTGAGAGTTGACTTTCTTAGCTTTGACTTCTTGAATTTTGACTTTTGTCTTCTTGATCTTGTATCCAACATATTTATGCTCTAACAAGTAATGACAAATAAACATACAAGACATATATCTCAGTTGAAAATGGTTAGAAGAAACTCACTATATAGGTTTTATAGAAAAACCCTAGAAACGTGCAAGGAACCCTAGAAGTGGATGGAGGAAGAAGATGATCTTCAGTCTTGAGATCCTTGGTTGAAATCCTTGCTTGCAATAAATGTAGTGGATGATGATTGGGAGGCTTTAAGGTTCGATCTTGGGAAGCAATAAGTGAAGAGAGAGTTTTTAAGAGAAGTAGATGGAGGAACTTAATGAAAATGGGGCTAAAACCCCTTTTCAACTCATCAGGGTACGCGCGCGGGTTGGCCCGGTGCGGTCATCCGCGCCAGCACCTGGATGGATAGACGGACAGTGCACCGTGCGGTTTACGGTGCGACTCCACCCACGCGGCTACCCGCACAGGGCACTGTTTTCACTGTAGTCCTTAACTAACCAGAAATTAGAGTGTTACAATCCTCCCCACCTAATAAGGATTTCGTCCCCGAAATCATGACTATTCAAAATAAGTGAGGGTACCTCCTCTTCATGTCCTCTTCCGACTCCCATGTCACGTTCGTACCTTGGTGGTGTTTCCATTGAACCTTCAACATTGTTACTTCCTTATGTCGCAATCGTTTCGTCTTCGACTCCAAAATAGCTTCCGACTCCTTTACGTACCGGTTGTCGTTGTCTACACGAATCTCCGTCAACGGTATAACGCTTTCTTCTTCGGCCAAGCACTTGCGAAGATAACATACGTGAAATGTTGAGTGAATCCCGTCTATTTCCGACAGCAAGTCTAATATGTAGGCTTGTAGTCCAATCTTCTCTACTATCGTAAAGGGTCCAAGGAAATGGGCACTAAGCTTTCCGCGCTTCCCAAAACGAATAATTCCCTTCCATGGCGATACTTTCAACATGACTTGCTCACCTACTTGGAATTCGACTGGTCTTCGCTTCTTGTCTGTGTAGCTCTTTTGTCGATCTTGGGCCGCCTTCAAACGCTCTCGAATCTATTTCACCTTATCCGTCGTCTCTTGTACAATTTCCGGCCCCGCAAATTGCTTTTCTCCCGCCTCGAGCCAACACACCGCATTCTACATTTCCACCCATAAAGCGCTTCAAACGGTGCCATCCCGATGCTTGAGTGGTAGCTGTTATTGTACGCGAATTCCACCAGCGGCAAGTGTGAATCCCAATTCCCTCCGAAGTCTATAACACATGAACGGATCATGCCCTCTAGAGTTTTAATGGTCTTCTCACTTTGCCCATCGGTTTGAGGATGGTAAGTTGTGCTTAATTTGACCCTCGTTCCTAACTCCTTTTGCAACCCATCCCAAAATTTGGAAGTGAACCGACTATCCTGATCCGAAACGATGGATAGGGAACGCCATAACATGCTATTACTTCGTTGATGTAGAGCTTGGATAACTTATCCATTGGTAACGTTTCTCGCATCGCTAGAAAGTGCGCGCTCTTAGTGAGTCGATCCACCACCACCCATATTTTGTCGTGTCCTCTCAAAGTCTTCGGTAACTTAGTGACAAAGTCCATCGTGATATGCTCCCATTTCCATTCCGGAATGGCTAGTGGTTGCAAACTTCCGTAAGGCTTTTGATGTTCTGCTTTGACTTGAAGACACGTGACGCACTTTCTCACATAGTTAGCCACATCGAGCTTCATCACCGACCACCATTAATGCATCTTCAAATCTCTATACATCTTGGTGCTACCGGGATGTATAGAGTACTTGGACTTGTGAGCTTCCGCCAGGAGAAACTCACAATTTCCTCCAACCTTCGGTACCCAAATCCTCCCTTGGAATAATTTGAGGCCACGACTGTAAGCAGTTCCCGTTGCTTCACCATAACTTCGGTCTTGAGGTTTTTTTCACGAAGTGCCTCGGCTTGGCTCACCTTTATGTCCTCCACTAGGCTTGATATTACATCCATTCTGGATGAAATTACCTTGCTCCCACTCTCGTAACTCCTTCGACTCAACGCATCTGCCACCACATTGGCTTTAACGGGGTGGTAAAACAACTCACAATCGTAATCTTTCAAAAGTTCCAACCACCTTCTTTGTCGCATGTTGAGGTCTTTTTGATCGAATATATACTTCAAGCTCTTATGATCGGTAAATAAGGTACACTTCATCCCATAGAGATAATGTCGCCTTAACTTCAAGGCAAATACTACCGCCACTAGCTCCAAGTCGTGTGTAGGGTAGTTCTTCTCGTGATCCTTGAGTTATCGCGATGCATATGCGATCACCTTCCCCCTTCCATCAAAACTCACCCGAGACCTAAATTAGAGGCATCGCTGTAAACCACGAAGTCTTCGGATCCCTCGGGTAGGGATAAAGTTGGTGCCTCGCATAACTTTCTTTGTAAAGTCCAAAAGGCTTTTTCTTGAGCTTCGTCCACAAGAACTTGGCATTCTTCTTCGTCAACGACGTGATCGGGGAGGCGATCTTCGAGAAATCTTTAATGAATCGTCGGTAGTAACCGGACAAACCCAAGAAACTTCTTATTTCTGTTAGGCTCGTCGGTGGTTCCCAACTCATCATTGCTTCAATCTTTGTCGGATCTACTTTCACTCCATCCTTCGACACCACATGACCTAAGAATTGTACTTCTTGTAGCCAAAATTTGCACTTTGAAAATTTTTCGAATAACCTCTCCCTTCGTAGAATATCTAACACTTCCCGCAAATGTTGCCAATGTTCTACCTCATCCCGCGAGTATATCAGGGTATCATCGATAAATACTATAACCGATTTGTCTAGGAAAGGTCGACATACTCGGTTCATCATGTCCATAAATACGGCCGGAGCATTAGTCAATCCAAATGGCATGACTAGGAACTCATAGTGCCCGTATCTCGTCCGAAACGCCGTCTTTGGAATATCACTTCCTTTCACCCGCACTTGATGGTAACCTGATCGTAAATCAATCTTGGAGAAGCATCCCGCTCCTTGTAACTGATCGAAGAGGTCGTCGATCCTGGGAAGTGGATACTTGTTCTTCACGGTAACCTTGTTGAGTTCACGGTAGTCGATACACATCCACATCGACCCGTCCTTCTTCTTCACAAATAAAACCGGAGTTCCCCAAGGCGACGAGCTTGGTCGTATAAACCCCTTCTCGAGAAGTTCTTGCAGTTGGGTCATCATCTCTTGCATTTTCGTCGGGGCGAGGCGATAAGGAGCACGAACTATTGAAGCGGCTCTCGGGGTGAGGTTGATATGGAACTCTACTTGTCATTCCGGTGGTAGACCGGGTAGATCCTCCGAAAAGACGTCCGGGTATTCGCGCACCACGTCCACATCATCCACCTTCTTCTTTTCCAACTTTGCGTCGATTACGTAAGCTAAGTACGAAGCACATCCCTTGGCTAGGCTCTTTCGTGCTTTGAGTGACGAGATAATCATGCTGACCTTTCGACTCTTCTCGCCGTAGATTATCACTTCCCCACCCTTAGGCAAGGGTACTCGAATTAGCTTCTTGGAACAAAATATACCGGCATCATTCTTGGATAACCAATCCATCCCAACGATCACGTCAAACCCCCCGATGTTCGCCGGTAATAAATCTATCACAAAGGATGCCCCATCTAGTTCTATGGTACACCCGACATAACATTCTCAAACCAACAAATGCTCTCCATTGGCTACCTCTACCACTAGAGGATCATTCAATACACTAATAAAAGTAGAGAAGTTCTTGCAAAACGAAGTGGACATAAAAGATTGGTTCGCACCGGAATCAAACAACACCCGGGTAGGTAGAGAGTTTACTAGAAACGTACCCGACACAACATCCGCCGTCTCTCTCGCCTCATCTGTCGTCATTTGGAAGGCCCAACTCGATGCCTTCGGTTGGATTTCCTTCTTCGGCATTACTACGCTTGGAACTCCTTGGTGGCTCCTTGCTAGCTTCGGACAATTCCTCTTGATGTGCCCCGGCTCCCGGCACTCATAACAGACCCCACTTTGGGAGGGGCAGTCCCTACTCACGTGGTCCTTCCGCCCACACTTAAAACATTCGATGGAGCCTGAGAATGGTTTAGAATTACAAGGCCCGAAGTGCTTACTTTTGCACTTAGGGCATCATTTTGTCTCACGCCGTGGCTCAAAGCCCCTTCCCCCATTAAAGGGTTTGGATGGTCGCACGAGCCCGGTCGGCCCTTCCCACTTCCTCTTCTTTCCTTGTTGTTTCTTCTCTTCCTTGTCTTGAATCATGTGGTCCTCTACCAGTTGAGATGCCTCGATCACCTCTTGCAAGGTAACCTTTTGAGCATTCCTCATGCCCGTCTTCATTTCCGCCGGCAAACCCTTCATGAACGCTTTTATCTTTGACCCCTCATCAGTCGCAAAATGCTCAACCAGACTGAGCTTGTCCATGAACTGCTTGGCGTAGTCGGTGACCGTCAAATTACCCTTTTTTAGATTTCGGAACTCCTCTTCTATCTTGTCAAGCGTTGTCTCGTTGCAATACTTTTCCATGATCTTCTTCTTGAAGCTTGGCCAAGTGAGCTTGGCCAAAACCTCCGGTGTAAGCACTCTTCTGGTAACGTTGCACCAACTCAGCGCATCCCCTCTAAGCAGTTGGGACGCAAATTTGATCCGTTGAGAGTCTGCGCATTCACTTGACTCGAACGCCATCTCCACGTCTTGAATCCATTTCATGCACGCTAGCGGGTCGGTCGTCTCGGAGAATTTCGGAGCCCAACTGCATAGAAAAGTCTTGAAGGAGCAACCCCCATTCTTCTTCTTTTCGGTCCTAATTGCATGCTCCTCAATTCCAATGACGACCGGTCCACCACCCGACCCATTCACTGCATTCTCCGCCATTGCCTCGGTTCGTCGGTGACTGGCATCACGATCTTCCAAAAGTTTCAAGGAAAATTCTTGTTGTTGTGCCATGGCCGAATTCATGGCTTGCATCATGTTGTCTCTTATCCTTGTCTCCATGGTCACCTCCTCTACAATTGGTTGAGCGGATTCGAGGTTTACCCTCGGTATGTGCTCGGGTCCCCCACCCAAGACATTGATTGCGGGTGGTCTTTCAGTAGTTACGACCAAAGGAGGTTGATCAACGGTAGATTCATCTTCAATTTGGTCCCCCACGAGTTTTGGAGCATGTTCCGAGTGTTTACCATTGTAAACTGCCACACATGATAAAGATCACACCGGTTAATCCTTTAAAAAGGGTAAACGGTTCAATACATACTATTACAAGATTAATCATCATAATAATAATTTCAAGCATGCTCACGTAATCATAAATTCAGAACAACACTGCCCAAGTGAGATTGTGAACGTATTTTACATAAGAACCCTCGTTGTCATCATCATAAGTTTCAATCAATGCAATTCCGTAATCCTAATACTCTCCCCACCTAGGGATGTTCTACCCATGTGGACATTGATCCTCCTGAGATACACATCAAACCAAACAAGTGTTAGGCCAAACGAGCCTAGTGAGTTGTACAAAAGTATGGCATAAACATTTATCTCAATTATTGTCAATAAGGGTCATAAGGGAATCAATGGGGGAGACCTATCACACCAAAGAGTTTCACCTCAAGTCAATGTACCTTGATGTTCACTCTTATGAGCAACATCCCGAAGGCCCGACACACTTGAAGACTACCTCCTAGACATTACTCCAAATGGCGGAGGTCTAGGTGCATACCATCATGGTGGCACCCTCGACTACATCCTCCTAGCGCTTACTCATGGTTCATCCAATATACAAGCATTATCCATCTCTATACATATTTCATATCAACCATGTACATGTATAAGATCCCACATAGTTCCAATCCCATTTTAGGTCCATAACTCTAGAACATGTAAGTCCAACAACGATACTCATAAATCCCATGATACTACACAATCATGATAAAATAATGCTAACAATAAACCCATCAAAGTCCACATGCTGAACATTAGCCAAAAACCCCCAATAATCACAAGGTAGCAGTTAGGTCAAACTTATCAGGTGATCAGATTTATTCATGCATATGAAGTAATGACAAATAAACATACAAGACATGTATCTCAGTTGAAAATGGTTAGAAGAAATTCACTATCTAGGTTTTATAGAAAAACCCTAGAAACTTGCAAGGAACCCTAGAAGTAGATGGAGGAAGAAGATGATCTTCAGTCTTGAGATCCTTGGTTGAAATCCTTGCTTGAAGAAGCTTGATTCTTGCAATAAATGTAGTGGATGATGATTGGGAGGCTTTAAGATTCGATCTTGGGAAGCAATAAGTGAAGAGAGTTTTTAAGAGAAGTAGATGGGGGAACTTAATGAAAATGGGGCTGAAACCCCTTTTCAACTCATCAGGGTACGCGCGCGGGGTGTGGCGCGGGTTGGCCCTCGTGGTCATCTGCGCCAGCACCTGGATGGATAGATAGACAGTGCACCGTGCGGTTTACGGCGCGACTCCAACCGCGCGGCTACCCGCGCGGCGCACTGTTTTCACTGTAGTCCTCAACTAACTAGAAATTAGAGTGTTACATATATGCACATCCAAATATATAAAAGTAGCTATCTATGTGTATTCTAGGTCGACCTCAATAGGAGTTTCCATTGTGTTCTTGAATCTTGAAAGACCACACTTCTTGAAGATCCTCTCACTAGGCTTTCGTACTGCAAGAATGGTGTCAACAAGGTAGATATAAGTTTAAACCCCTTTTATATACCATAGAAAATTAGGCTTTTACCTCTCATTCGTCGATTCCCGCATTCAATTTCATCCATAGCGCGCCTATTTCAACCACGATTGAGATTGTGTTTCCGTTTTTCTCGATGATACGAAGCAATCGGTGGATGAATTCCTAGTTTCTCTCTTCTTCCTAACCACGATTCCATCTTTTTCGCCGGATTTCGAAATCGTGAAACAATCGTTTTGTTATTTAGTAGAATCTAAAGATGAGAGGAATCCCTAATTTTGCGCCTAATATTTCTGGTAACGTGTGCATATGTTTTTGAAATGGTATTTGTATTTTTACAATTTTAACCCTCTGCTCTTATGCCCCGTAATTTTCTAATCTTTTAATTTAATATTTCTAAAATTAAAATTATAATTAATTGTGAACCATTGATCTAAATAACTAACGGTCCATATTGGTTAGCACGGTTAGCACCAATACCGTGGTTAGCAAATAAAGGGGTCTCTCTCTCTCTCTCTCTCTCTCTATATATATATATATATATATATATATTTATAGCCATAGGTTCAAATGAGAAGTGTTAAGTGTGTGAGAAATAGAGAAATAATTTTAGCCATTCATACGGTCAAGATCTGATTTGACTGGTCATGAAATGCGTCTTTAACTGGTGAAAAGTTGCGGCTATTCCAAAAATAGAAGGACAGTTTCGTAATTTTTACAAATATACGAGACGAGTTCATATATGAACCTGTATGATTCACACATGAACTATATGTTCATATATGAACTATTTTAACTGATTCATATATAAACTAATTAACTGATTCACATATGAACTAATTAATTGTAGGTTCATATGTCAATCAACTGAACTAATTAACAGATTCACATATGAACTCGTCATGTGTATTTTAAGAAACTACCATTCTATCTTCTACAAACCACACAAGGAATTATCCGGTGCTTCACGGTCAAAGCCGCAAATGTTGACCACATGAAGGTTTAGAATCATTTCTTTATTTTTCACACACTTAACATTTCTCATTTGAACCTCTACCTATAAAAATGGAAATCGGAATGAAAATTACAAGGAATGAAAATGAGAATGGATTTTTATTTCCCCTTGCCTAATCTGGAATGAAAATTTAGATTTCTAAGATAATAAGTCTCTTATATTATATACAACCAAATAAATTTTTTCATTTTCTTTCACACTAATTAGTGCTAAATACTTCTAATCAAACACCACTAGATGATTAATTCGAATCCCATAAATTTTATTTGTGACGTGGTGGAACTGATATGCAATAAGTTTTTAGGGTATGGAAGTGGAGTGGGGTGTATATAAGGTTTTTAGGATACCAATAAGTTTTCACAAATTAACTCAAATGGGCACGAGTTTTCATAAATTGATAAATAAACTAACCTAATATTTTAATATTCTTTTATTTTAGTTGGTTCATACAAACAAAAAATGAGACAAATTTTGCCAACATTTATTGACAAAGAGAATTAGAAGAACCTATAAAACTAGCTTACAATTGAGAGCCTATGGGGTTTGTCACTTTTCTTAATTTCATGTTTTCAAAAAAAATTGTATATATATTTTGTTTTTCTACTCTCTTCGTTCCAAAATAGTTTTAGAAATATATAATTATTAAACTTTTTAATTAGTTAAATGATAATTTACCTTTAATAAATAAGAGAGTAATTTTCTACATCTCATAATTAAAAGTAATATGAGAAAATAGACATTTATTATTGTAAATGGACACTTAATTTGAAATAAATCAAAGTAAAAATGTGAAAATTTATTTTGGAACGAAGGAGTATTTTTCTTATTTGCATAAGTTTTTTTTTTTAATATAAAATTTCTGTTTAGAAAAACATAATTGTCTATTTATTGGTGTTTTATTTTTGGTATTAATATGAATCAATGACTAAGGAAAGTTAACATGAACTGTTATATTAGCACATTATTGTGTTGTATATCCAACTGATTTATATTTAATTTAAAAGACATGAAATACTTAGAGAGAGGCTATACCTGGCAAACTAACTGATTAACTAGCTGTTAGTTAATAACATAGTTGATGGCTCATAAGATTGTTGATGACTGATAAACAAGTTGTTAGTTGATGAATTAATTACGTTAGGCAAACACTAGCTGATAAGCTAGTTGAGAAAATTAATTAATTCTAACATTTTATAATATAATTTAGAGTAAACTCTAATTTTGGTCCCTGAGGTTTGTTGATTTCTTTGAAAGAGGGACCTGTTGTTTCATAATTCAAGCATTGGTCCTCATAGTTTGGATTTTACTTTGAAAGAGGGACCTGACCACTAACACCGTTAAAAAGCTCCTTTACAAGCAGATGTATTTTCGTCCAACCATATTTTTGTCCTCTTTTTACACTTTTTTTTTGTTTCTTATTATTATTATATAAAATCATAAAAATTTAGGGACCAAATATGTTAATAACTCTAATTATATATATATATATATAGGGGAAAGTTCAAACGAGAAGGTAGTCAATTTGCGAGAAGGCGAGAAGGAATATGAACCACATAATCTACTAATTAAAAAATACTATAAATATAAAATAAAAACAATTTTAGTAATTAAGATAATTATCAGTTAAAAATTAGGATAATTAACATTTTGAATTGGATAAATCCTTAAAAATCTAATTATATCTTTAAATTTATTTATTTTTATTTTTAATAATTTCACAATTTTTTTATCAATTTTTTTTTTCTAAATACATTTTTGATAAAAAATCATAATTTTCATAAAATATCACATGTGATATCCACAATGAATTCATTATATTTTTCACAAAATTTTCTCTAATTTTTTAATCACATGTGATTAACTACATTTCACATATAATCCACTATGTGAATTTTTGTACATATCACATATGATAATATACGTCTGAATGCAAGCAATGCACAATCACATATGATAACATTTTTACATCACCAAAAGAAGACCAATAAATATAAATATGCGTAATCATATATGATCAACTAACATATCTACAAATATCACATGTGATAATATGATATGTGATTAACTTCATTTAACATATAATCCATTATGTGAATTTTTGTACATATCACATATGATAATATACGAATACATGTAAATAATGCACAATCACATGTGATACTATTTACATCACCAAAAGATCAATAAATATAAATATATGTAATCATATATGATTAATAAAAATATCTACAATTATCACATATGATAATATGATATGTGATATGTACAAAAAATCATATAATGGATCATATGTGATACGTAATAGATCATATGTTAAACGAATCTAATCACATGTTATTCAAAATGTAAACGTAGATCCAAAGAAAATGGTAAAAAAGATGATGAATTAATTGTAGATATCACATTTGATATTGACGAAACTTGTGAATTTTATTTATCAAAAGTGTATCTTAAAAAACTTGATAAAATAATTATGAATAAATTAAAATTAAAAATAAATAAATCTCAAAGATATTATGAGATTTTCTAAGGATTTATCCAATTTAAATTAGTAATTATCCTAATTTTTAAAATTATTTTCTATTTATGATATTTTTAATAAATAAAATATGTGGCCCATATTCCTTCTCACATTCTTGCAAATTAGTTTACTTCTCGCATGATCCTCCCTCTCTCTATATATATGGTATGTATGTGTATATATCTATGGTATGTATGTATAATATCAAACAGGGACCATCGTCCCCAACTTCCCCAAAAGTGGGGGTGCTCATCGGTTGACATCCAATGGATGTGAGGGGAATCGAACCGATTCAATCATCCATTGGATGTTTCCAATCCAATGGATGATTGGATTGATTCGGTTCCATCCATTGGATGTTCTTATTGAATATTCATGGATCAGATTGGATATCCATTGGATCCATCCGACATCCAATGGATGATCATATCGGATTGGATCCATCCAATGTGTTAATTTAATGCAATTTTCTAACAATTAAACAATTTGATTAATCACTTTTAATTTGTGTAAAAACCAACACAAGTGAGACTAATAATTCAAAAACTAACACAAAACAAATTTAGATTTAAGCAAATTGCAAAAAAAAAAAATAATTGGATGATAGTTGTATGGTAATTGGATGGGTAATTAGATGTTGGTCGGTTCGGTTCGGTCATTTTTGGTCGGTTCTGGACTGCCATCCAAGAACCGACCGATCCAAATTTGATGTTGAGATTTTCAATCCGATCAGATCCAATTCCAATTGGATATCAAATTGTGGTCGATCGGTTGGTTCTAATTGGATCCATCGGTTCCTATTGGATCGGTTGACTTTCTGCACACCCCTACCCAAAAGTGTATAATATCAAATAGGGACCATCATCCCCAATTTCCCCAAAAGGCCAAAACACAGTGATAAAAAAACCCACCACCGCTTGAAACCCGATTTCAAAACCCGATTGGAGAACAAATCACAACACACAGGGACCACCGGTGTTCCACCGGCGTCCCTCCGACGTCCCTGCTACATCCCATCTCCGGTATTCTTCGGCCAAAAAAGCATATGCACAAGGCCTTGTTATGTAATTAACCCTAACACACACACACACACACACACACATATATATAGGGGAGCGATCAAATAGAAACCACTCTAATTTTGAAAACCGTGGTTTCATTGGTTAAGTTAATGAAATTGTTTCATGAAATTGTTTCATATAATTCTTTTATTGATGAAATCGTTGCATATATTTGTGTTTTTTATGTAAAAATAAAAAAGTTTCATCAGACTGCGAAAATACACGAAACAATTTAATCAGAATGAGAAAAATAGACGAAACTACATAAAAAACACAAATATATGAAACAATTTCATTAACAAAAGAATTATATAAAAAAACTTGATCATATTAAACAACTTTATGAACCAATTTCATTAATTTAACCAATGAAATTGACGGTTTCCAAAGTTTCCAATCTAATATGGTTTCCAATTGAAACCACCTCTCTCTCTCTCTCTCTCTCTCTATATATATATATATATATATATATATATATATATATATATATATATATATATATATATAATCACAGAAACTGGGACCAAGCCTTTGTGACTTGTTGGAACACAAGGGAGGGGGAGATGTTTACGGGAGGGAGGGAGAGAGAGAGAGATGACTATCGTCCCTGTGATTGTATATATATATATATATGTATGTATGGAAGCACACAGGTTTTGATTGTATATATATATGTACGCAAGTTTTTGTCCCTTCGTCTGGTGGTTGGTATGGGTGGCTCTAATGATCCAGATTCGTATGATGGAGTTTTGGCGTTGGAGTTTGACCAGAGAGGGATATAGTCCCTGTGATTGTATATATATATATATATGTATGTATATGTATAATGTATTAGACTTATTTACAAGTTGGTCCCTAGAGTTTTGATGTTTTCATAAAATTAAGGAAAACGAAAAAAGAATGCAAAAAGAGGACAAAAATATGGCTGGACGAAAATGCCCCTGCCTCTAATGAAGCTTTTTAACGGTGTTAGTGATCAAGTCCCTCTTTCAGAGTAAAATCCAAACTATGAGGACCAAAACTTGAATTATGAAACCACAGGTTCCTTTTTCAAAGAAATCAACAAACCTCAGGGACCAAAATTGGAGTTTACTCTATAATTTAAAACAAATCATTAATAATATAATATGGAGTGAATTGCAAATTTGGTCCTGTGGTTTGTTGTTTTTCTCACATTTGGTCCCTACAAAATTTTTATTCCAAGAAAATCCCTGTGGTATGCAAAAGTGCTCGAATTTGGTCCCTGTGTCTAACGCCGTCAGACTCTCTCCCGTTAAATCCCTACATGTGCCTTGCACATGAGGGCATTTTAGTCCTTTAACTTTTTTTTTTGTTTTTCATTAAAATAATAGACCACAGGGACCGAATTTGCAATGTACTCTATCTAATATTATATATTATATATATAATATATACATACATCGTCTCCGGCCACCTATCCCGCTCCCCCCCCCCCTGAAGACCTGTCAGCCACCTCTCCCACCCCATCGTGCATCAAACCATACCAAGAAATCGAGAAGGAAAGAGAGAGGAGGGGGTGAGAGATCACCGACACCACCTCCATCGTCGGCATTAAACCACTACCAGTCCCCGTGACCCCTAACCTTCCCCACACCTCCCCACCCCTGTTTCGGTACTATCTTCCATCTACCCACCACACTCCAGGTTCAGTTTTAATAGTTTTTGGCGACCATATATCCTGTACCTCATCGTGGTTCCACCTCTCGTTCTAGTATCACCTGGAAGCATATCGGAACAGGGGAGGGGTGGGTTTTTTGTCGTCGATAAGCCTCATTCTCCCTTCTTCTCCAGACATCCCCTTCTTGTCCCTAAATCGATGGTTGTTGTTGTGAGGAAATCGAGATGTAAGAAATAGAGAGGAAAGATGGGTGGGAGGTGCTCACAGTAGCATGGAAAAGGATGGAGATATATGGGGGAAGGGGTCGCAGTGGGGAGAATGAGATGGTGGCTGGAGGTGTTACCGACATCGATATCGGAGAAGGCGAAGAAGACGAGTTGGGCCCTGGTTCATGAGCACACACACACACACACACACACATATATATATATATATAGAGAGAGAGAGAGAGAGAGAGGAGCGTTCAAATGCAACCCCTATACATGGTGCAACCCCTTTATCCACCACACAATTTATGTAATTAAAAAAAAGGAAAAAAACTAAAAGTAAAATGTGTGGTGGATAAAGGGGTTGCAAGGGTTGCATCATGTAAAAGGTTGCATAATAACTCACCCTTATATATATATATATATATATATATATATATATATATATATATATATGTTTAACTATTTTGAGTAAACTACAATTTTGGTCCCTTTGTTTGTTGTTTTTTAGTGAAAAACATAAAAATAAGTAAAATGACCCAAATGCCCTCATGTGCAAATCACATGGGGGGTTTTAACGGAAGGAAGTCTGACGGAGTTAGTCAGAGGGACCAAAATCGAGCACTTTTGTATACCATAGAGATTTTCTTGCAATAAAAATTTTGTAGGGACCAAATGTGAGAAAAACAACAAACCACAAAGACCAAATTTGCAATTCACTTTATAATATGTTAGCTAATACAAAACAACTGGTAAACAAAATTAAATAATTTTCGATTTGATTATACTCCCACCGTCCCAAAATAAGTGTCCACAATTTACTTGACACATAGTTTTAGACATGCATAATTAATACACATTTTTGTTGCCAAATGACATCTTTACCCTTATTTAATTCTTCTCTCTCTTCACAACTCTAACATACTTGTGCATTAATTGAGGGTAAATGTGAGAATTTGGTTATCTACTTTTTGAAAGTGAATACTTATTTTGGGGGCAAACATAAATAGAAATGTGGACACTTATTTTAGGACGGATGGAGTATCTATATATACAACTTGCTTATTTTAGAACTTTAAAATTTGTGAGATCCATCATAACTACTAATTTAAGATAATTATTAATAAGATGCTTGATATTATTTATTAAACTAGAAGCGTACTCGCGCAATGCAGCGAGATACATCACGATTTTAATGTTTCATTTTATTTTTTGTTTTTTTGTCGAGTTACAATACGATTTTGGATGGTTTTGAGAAAGTGATAATGTTTTTTTTTATAAATTTGTTTAATTTAGGCTTAATAATATATTGTTTTATATATAAAAAAATATGTATTTTGTTAGAATTCAATGATTATCTTATATATTTTAATAACATCTAGAAAAAAATAACCAATTATATATTTAATAATATAATTAAAAAAATTTATAGTAATATAATATATTAATTAATAGTGATACATGAAAATGTCTGCATAAAAGGAAGACTCTGCATATACCAAATTGGTGGGTGTTAGAAGTCTGCAAGAGTAATATGTATCTTGTGCTTTGATACTTGTAAATTAAGAGATTTTTAAAATTTTGCATAAAATGATGATATCTTATGCCTAATAATTTGTATTTAAGAGTTTTTTATCCGTGCTTTATAATATAGTATAGATAAACATTAATGTATTTCTTTTAAAAAGATTCAAAGTACATATATCTCTCTCTTTTCCTCTCTCTTGTAACATACACACACACATATGCATAATTAAATGTGTATATAAAGTGCACATATTGTGAATACAATGTAAAGAACCTTAATAAATTTCTTATCGAGGTGTTCATAAAGTTTACTTTGTCTTCACAAGTGGTAGGTTTAGATTTAGTTTTGTTGCTTAAGTTGATGTTTACAATATGTTCACAAGTTATACTAGATCTCATACATTCAGAATGTGTTCATATTGTGTTCACAAACTATAATAATATTTATAAAAAAGTGTTTTTAATGTATACACATTCAATTGTGTGTCTATGTGTATTTTACAGAAAGACAGGTGAGAGAAGACAGGAGACATGAGAGAGTAGAGAGCAAATATAAGAGAGAGAGTTTTTTAATTTATATTAGATTTAATTTTTAAACTAGTTATATGTGGTTTAAATTAGATTTCACGAATTAGGAGAAAGAGGCGCCTTCATTTGCTAAGCACATCATTGGTATTAACTTTGCCAACCAATCGAGAACTTCCATTGATCTAATCAATGGTTGCAGATTAGCCGGTGACATTATGGTAACTAGGGGAAAATTGAAATAAGTGCTTTTAGAGTGAACAGAGTGAACCAAGGGCAAAAACCCAATCCTATCTTGAATCCAACTTATGTTAACTTCTTCCAAAACTGACAATCTTTCATAGACACGATGAAAGCATATCTTCTCCGAAAATTTTGCCAATATTTGTTCATTAGGCGAAATCGTGACCGAAGCAGTTATTTTCGAACTAGATATTCATAAGTGAACACCGATGTATGAATATCGAACCCTAGATCGAATTTACTTGTGTGATTGTGAACATGTACAAGGAATTGAGAGGGTTTAGGGAGAAAAAAAAATACCAGACTCATATGTAAACAAGGTGATCAAATTGAGAAATAATTGGTTAAAAAATAGTTCCTTGTGCATAGGTCAACTAAATTTGGGATGGTGCTATGAAATGCTGAAATCGTTTACTCTCTAGATTTGGGTTGATGCTATGAACTGATTTTTGTGTGCATCTGTTGAATTATTTGTCGTGTATGAACTCATGACCATGTTCACAAATGAACTTCTTAACCAAGTTCACAGATGAACGTCTGAGCCATGTATGAACTTCTGAGTTGTGTATGACCTTTTGAGCCATATTTACCAATGAACTTCTAAGCCATATTCAAAGATGAACAAGACCACCCTGTCAAATCGTTGAGAATCCATCGATAATGACGTTGCCTACTATCGTTTATCTTCAACGTTTTTTATGTTCATAAAACATTGTTTGCACATACGATCAAAATAAATAATATCTTGATGAAATTGTTCATAGAAAAATCAAATATAATCTCCATATTTACATGACATAGAAATAAGGATCGACTTTAGTAAATTTTCTAACCGCCAAAAATAAAAATAAAATGTGATAAGTATCAACCATCGGATTTGTACATAATACATATAGACATCCGTAATTCAAACACTTAAAAATAAATTCTCTTCTTTGTCAACAAAAATAGGTCAAATCTGATGTATACTCCAATCATTGGATTAGACACTCAATAAGGTTTAAATATGATGCTCTCTAAAAAAGGAAACAAACTTATGAATCATCAGATTTATAACCATCAGATTTAATGTGTTTGAATATAAGTCACAATCCGATGAAAGCTCTTAAGCAACCATCAGATTGTTACCCTCATCGGATTCTCATACTCCTTTGAATTATTCCATGCATCTAAAAATGTCTATAACCGGTAACTGTTGTATAGATTATACTTCAGAATAGACAAATAGAATTTTTACTTGTAAAAGTCTTGTTACTATCTGTATTGTTCCAAGAGTAAAAAGCCTTCAGCAAAATCAAAGATTAGTTGAAGAGTGGTCAGATTGTCACCAAGGCAGATTGGTTTGTTGTCTAGCCAAAAGAAGATCAATACAAGATATAGTCAGTATGTAGTCTGACAAATACTATTACTGGTAAGCCGAATTTGAAGTGCAAACCTGACCTGCAAGTTCGGTTCACCAACTCTTCCTGACTCTCATCTTAAAGTATGGGAACATGCAAACATATGTCAGTATTATGTATGTTCCAATGTATTATTTAAATATTTATCATACTTTATTGTTCCCTCTGCACACAAAAGGATGGGAAGTGTTAACACTTGTCTACATCGGCTGAAGTGAAAAGTACTAGCATGCATGTATCAACAAATCCGACGGAGACACGTGTTAAAGTTGAAAGAGAGCATTTAATGCAATGAAGGCTATAAAATTACTTTGTGTTAACTTGCAAATCACCCATTTTGAAAAGAACTTCTCAGTGAAAATCTTCAAAGTAAATTTGGCGTCAATATATGAGAGATATCTTTATCTCTCAGATCTGAAAGAGAAACCTTCTTCTTTTTTCTTTTTCAGCGCGTGTAAAATTTTCACCCTCAGATAGTTTAGGATCAAGGTCGTGACTCCTAGTTTCTGCAACTTATCTTAATTTTATGTTTGAAATAAACTAAAATTAAAAAGAGCAAATTTACAGTGTTTGTATTCAACCCCCCTCTATAAACACTTTCTGTGTGAGTCATTGTGGTTCAGGACCAACAAGTGGTATCAGAGCGATTTGTTTAAATTCATAAACAAGATCTGAAATGACTTCCACAACCTATGATAGTGGTTCTTTAACCAAACCTCGTCGGTTTCAGAAAGACAAATTTTCTCTCTGGAAAAAATCGAATGCTTCTCTTCTTGGAAGGAGTTGACATTCAAATCTCCTCTATTCTTAAAAACAGATCTCATATTCCCACCACCTTTGCCCCCGGTGTTCGAGATGCCAATGATAATATAATTGAACCAGGCAAGTTAATTATAAAGGAACAAAGTGAATTGACAGATGATGACAAGAAGTAGATGGCATTAGACACCAAGGCCAGAACAATCATCGTAATGTCTCTCCCTGATGACTTCTACCACTCCATCATGAATCTTTCCACAACCAAGGAAATGTGGAACACTCTTACAGTATTGTATGAAGGAACATCCAAGGTAAAACAGAGTCGTCAGATTAGCTTTATTTGACAATATGAGCTTTTTGTTTCTAACAAAGATGAAAGTCTCACTAAATCTTACAACAAGTTTAATTTTGTCTTAAATTGTCTCAAAGTACACAACAAGGTTTTCGATAATGTTGAAGTACTGTGCAAATTTATGGATTGTCTCCCAGATTCTTGGGAAAATGTAACGGTAAGTATCAAAACTTCCAAAGATTTGCACAGTATGCCTCTCACTGCATTATATGAAACTATGTATAACTTTGAGTAAACAAAAACCTTGAAGAAAAATCACTTTCAAGAAACTAAAAGCAACAACATTGCCTTTGTTTCATAGAATCACAAAATAATAGGTCTCCCAACAAAATCCATTCACAAAAATGAATCTAAGAATTTTGAAGATCTCTCCGAAAAATTTTCTATTGATATGAAGGGTGAATCCGATGATGAGATGGAAAATTTTTCCATGCAAGACTTGAGTGACTCTCTCTCTCTCTCTCTTTGCCTCTAACTTTAACAAAGTTGCTAGACAAAACAATTTTCAAAAAGGATCCAAAAGATTCCCTAGGAGAGCATCTTATGTCAACCAATCCATGTCATATCATGGAAAGATAAATGATGAGTGTTTCAACTGTGGAAAGAAAGGACCTTTTACTGTTGATTGCAGATCTAGAAGATCAACGACACATCTCTCCAAATCCTCTCAAGGATTTCAATCTTCCTATAAAGGAGGAAGGGAAGATCTAAGTGATGATAGACAAACCTTCAAAGATAGAAAATAAAAGGGAATGATGGATGAAGAAATGTATGGGAAGAAAACTCTTCTTTATCCAACAATGAATCTGTAGAAAAGGCAAACATATGTTTCATGGCTCACTTATCTGAAATGCAGGAGACTGAAAAGATCAAACTAAGAGTATCTTCTTAAGAAGAAAAATTCTCCTCCCCATCCAACCTTGTAACACCCCGAATTTAGAGTATGTCCCTTTGTACATTTTCCATGAGTGCGGGGTATATTTATATTTGAACCTTAGACTTACATATATTATATGTATGACATTCCTAAAGGAGTCCTTGCTTAAATAATTTGTTTTGGATAAACCATAGTTGGCATCATGGCTCAGAGGGCAAAAAGGGAAAATTTTAGGTTCTGGGGTATTTCGGAGAGAGTGTCAGGCGACAGTGCCATGGTCACTCTCGCATGGCATTGTCGCGGGGAGTCCATAGGCCTCGATACGTTTGGCACGAGAGTGTCAGACGATATTGTCAGGGTCATTCTCGCGGTGGCACAGTCGCGCGGGCCAAAGCACCAGCGGTACATCCTGGGCTATTGCTTGGCGACAATGCCATGGCACTATTGCGGGGCAAGGTCGCCGACGGCCCCTGGCTGTGAGTTATGACTTTAAAGTTGATTTTTTATGGAGATCCTTTCACTTTCTAGAAACACTTCCAGCGATTTTCTCTCTTCTGGGAGACTTTTCTCTTCCCATCCCTTACTCCTCTCTCATCTTTAATGCCCCAAGTGTGAGTGCCATAAATGTTTACCAACTAAAGATCTAGGGTTCCAAGTGATCAAGCTTCAAGGGTTACAAATTTCAAGTCTCATTTCAAGGGTCTCAAGTCTCCACTCCTATTTCTAGGGTTTTGCCATTTTTAGGGTTTTTGCATCACAACCCCATTTGGTGAGTTTCTCAACCTTTACACTACCATAAATGTCATTATTTGCTTATATGTGAATTATAGATACTTTGGATTCTTTACCTAAAATTAGGGTTTTGTGGATTCGCTAAATATGGGCCTTTGGTCTTTATTAGATACATTTAATGATGATGATGGTAAATATATATGTGCCAATAAGTGTGAAATGGGATCAATACTAGTGAAGATTCATTTCTTACAAAAAGGGAGGTCTAGGCTCAAATGAATATATACTTGTAGCTAGTCTCTTCTCTTTAGCTTATTAAATCATTCCTTGGTGTTGAAAATGTGTTACCTTAATATGATTATGAAATATGCAATGTCATGAGCAATCAAATGTTATATGTGGATATCATGTTTCTAGAATGGTGATAAATCATAAATTGGTAATGTTATCCTTACATGTTCATGATCATATTGTGATGTTTATAGTCTATCTCTTTGTGCACGATGATTTAGATCGTATGATATATGTGGTTATATTTGTTGGCCATGCTAGGTCACTAGCGAGTAGGCAATGGGGGACTTTATAGTCCTTGAGGTGTAACTCGTCTATATTGGATAGGCAATAATGTCCCGTAAGTCCTTGAGGTGTAACTCAACGGAGTAGGCAATAAAGGTATATGATGGTTTGAGGTTGATGACATGAGAACTAGAACCGGGACATGAGGTGTAATCCAATAACATCGTGGGTGAATCCATTCACGTGTTCTCGTCACCCTGATGGAAACGGGTCTCCCCCATATTTCAAGAGGTATCTCTTGTGTGTTCATATTCAGGTATGGAACACCGTTGCAAAGTGAGTGTTGGCATTTGTTCAACCATGGTGGTTACCGGTAACATTTAATTAAGTTGTCAATATCTTATTTGTGAACTATTTAATCTTTATGATCTCACTAGACTTTTAGTCTAACACTTGTTATGGTGTTTTGTTGGTTCACAGGTCCCACTAGAGGTGCACATAGGGAAACTTGACTCGTCGACCGTGCACCTAAGAATTCTTGAAGGGTCGGACTTTTTGGGAATTTTAAGAAGAGGGATTTTTGGAGATATAGCGACACCCACGTTAATCTAGTTTTAAATTGTTCTAGATTAAATAGGTTGTTGTATTTTATATCTCGTTATTCGCTACTTTAGGAATTGTGCAAACTATCCCAACTACTTTGTATTTTAGTTGTTGTATATTGGAAGTTTTATTTTATCCATTTCTCCGGAATTTTTTCCTATTTTGTTGTCTAAATTTTAGGGTGTTACAAACCTCATATGCTGTTTTCGGATTCTCATAATCTCAATCTGATCTATCTTAGAATCCAATTAACTTTGGTGATCTCGGATTCTCTCTCTAATATATTTCTTCGGATTCATTGAATAAACTGATTTCTATTTATCTAATGTTTGTAAAATTCGATATTCTATCAACCATCGGATTTCTCCACTCTCTCTCGGATTTCTTTCTATCGGGTTCCCATAATCTCTGATTGTTACCCTAATCCGATAACTATGAATGAAAAAGGAAAAGTCGTCATAACCTCTGCCAAGTGTCACATCAATAGTGGGTAGACATTTTTTTACAAAATGTCTCCTCAACTGCCATGATCAATCAAATCGTGAAGGAATCATCATTCCCCTTTCACGCCATCCTTCTATATATGTTACCAAAACCCTAAAACCTCTTTCACAACTCACCTCCTCTCTTTCTCAATAAAAAAATCTCAAGCCCCCAAAATCTTCAAATTTTTCTCAGGACCTTTGATTTTAAATAGCTGAGAATTTCGAAGGAACGATTCTCGATTGTGTCAAGTTCACTGCCTGCAACTACGTTGGTTTGTTTGATAAACAAAACGAAAATTAAAAATATCACAACATGATAGATTTCCTGGTAAAAAGTTCTGTAAGTCATGCTCTTACGATTTCTCCCCCGTCTGCACAGATGAGCGCATTCCTACTCGGGAACTTCTGGTGTTCCTGTGTGCACTCAAAAAATGATAACACCATTGTCGCCTCTATTCTAAGCGATATATAAGTCATCATTACTGCCGATGACGTTGAGTAGGTCATGCATCTACCTTCTTTTTCATCCATTGAATATAAAGAACTCTACAAAGATGAAGAACTTGATGATGTTCTACACATTTTCTGGAATACCGAATGTCGAAGGACACTGTGAATGCTAAAGCTGTTGGAACTCTCCTTATGAAGCATCTGTCTAGGGTATGACATTACTTTTTCACACATTTGATTCAATGTCTGAGCACTAAAACTGGAGGTTTTGACCCATCTCCTAGCAACATCACCAAACTGGCACATGCTCTTATTTTCCAAAGAAATATAAACTTTGGAAAATATTTATTTGATGAACTGGTCAGAAAGATAACCAGGAAATCTGAAAGCTAAAATCAGGTTCCTTGTGTTCTCTTTCTTGCTCTTCTGATTGCTGACAAGATTGGAGAAAATGTCAACATTCCATCTGATGCCAGAGCTCGGACTACTTCTGGTGAAAAGAAGAATCTTGCTATTAACAAACCGTCTAATACTATCTTTAAGAAAAAGTGTAGCCCTTCTGAAATGGTAATACCCCCAGGTATGATTTTCTTTGCTAAAGCTATTAGACCATCATGGAACTCACCTTCTGACTGAGAGGCAACCAGGACATTGCTACTAGCCATGATTGCCTCTCTAAAAGAGAAAAGATCCACATTGGCCTCTTCTCGTTCTCCTTCTTCACAGCCTGTAACACCTTCAAATATGGAAATAACAACTAATTTAAAATTTTCTAAATACATCAATAATTGAATCACCTAAAATAACTATTTAAGGTTTAACTTCAATAAACACAAATCAAACCTTATACAAGGTCTATAATAGGGATGGATGCTATTACAACCCAATAACAGTTGGATATCTCCAAAAGCAGAAGACATCGTTAAAAAGAGAGAACCTTCTCATTGCTTCTAACTAGCCATCGACTCTTCACTGTGTCGCTATTACCATACCCCCATCAAGGACCTGATGCACATGCCGACAAATAAAAATGTTAGGGTAACGCCCAGTGAGTTCAAGAGTTTTCATCACTATATAATCAATATAACGGAAAGAATATAATTTAAATCACGATTGTCATTATGCAAAACGTTTAGAATAAATATTGAGGTATTTACCAAAAATATCATTTTACGTGTTAAAGTGCTTAAATAGAAATACTCCAAAAATATGGAACTAAACCCCTTACTCACGCGAAACATAAATAGGATAAAATTTAAATATCAAAGCATGGAAATAATGACTTCATGCAAACATTAATATATGTGGAGGGGGTCCAATATTAAAGTCATCAATTGCAATTACTCGCAAAAGACCCAAACGATATTAAAACATGGATATTACAATATACAAAAAATAATGTTTGATAACAACGGGGGAGACCCGTATCCATTGAGAGTGGAAGAAACACATAAGTATGTCACTCATACAACGTTAATCGCATGACATGTCCCGACATGAAGTCCAAATATCTCTACGACTCCTCATCAAGTTTCACCCAAAGAGTCGGTTGACCTTAGTATCTATCCACATGGATTTTCACCAAAAGGCACGACAACATTCGAGGACTATAACCATGGCATTACCCCGAATGACGAATGTCCTAGTGCTTACCCACACGATATCACCAGTCCGGACTCAACCCTCCTAGTGTCTACTTGAAAAGTTAAGGTCATAAAACATGGGTCCCGGAGACCATGCCCGTAATACCCAATTGACCATCAACAAAGTCTGACTTACGTGCCTATGGATCCAATGCAACACAATCTAAATCACATGATTCCAAATGAATGACTAATGCACTCAAACATGTAAATCTTAAATAAGATGCAATAAATACAAATCATAAACGGAGCTCTACATCGAGCTATTAGAATCAGACAAATGTCCTTAAGACTCTTATAAGTCAAAACGAACCAAAATGCTCCCAACTCAATTGACCATGAAATAAAGGTCCTCAAATAATAAAACACATTTAACCGATGTTTATGCAACAACATACCTCAAGATATGATTAACCCAAAACTCATAATTGATTAGAACAAACGATTTTCCAAGTGAACTATTACCCTTATATTTCCAAAATCCCTCATAACACGATAGCGTGCATTTTACAAATAGTTTATAAAATTATCTACACCAAAAATGCATAAATCATTAAATAGACTTCAATTGCACAATAAATCACCAAAGGAACACATTTACGATATTTATTCATCAAAATGTCCAAAAACCCAAATATAGGCATTTCATGAGATTTATCAACCTAAATTTACCAAATATGAAAACTTTGTCAAATACTCAACACATTGATAATTATCAAGTAAAACATTTTTTTACTTCAAAATACACATTTTGGCATGTACATCGTTTTCACAAAGCAACTTGAACTCACTTTGCTAGATTTTGGCTAAATTTAGGTTTTTAACCCAAATTTGAGTTTTCTTGGTGAAGACTTGAATCTACAAGAAACACCTCCTAAATCTTAGATCCAACACTTGCAAAGTGTTTCATTCACCTCCAAAGATCCAAAACCTAAGGCAAAATGGAAAAAGAGAGGAGGGCAAATTAAGAACACATCAAACCCTTGCTTAAAATCGAGAGAGATGAGAGGCTTACCACCACAAAATACTCTTGAATCTACCAATAAACTTCAACACTCATAATCTATCCTTTAAGAGCTCTAAAAAATGAAGCCATAACAAAAAATATCACCAAAATCGGAGCTAAAATGAGGTAGATATGATCAAATGAAGAAAACCTATGAAAATTGGGCATTTAACCCTCTGGACCCCGACCGCAGCACAATCGTCCCATATGTACCGAGACTTTCCTTTTTTGTGCTATAGTGACATCTGCCACAATCGCGGGCACAATCGCCTGACCGCTCCTCCACTGTTTTCCCGGTCGTTCCTCGACCATTTTCCCAGCCGTTTACCGACCGTTTTCCCGGCCGTTCCTCGACCGTTTTCTCGGCTGTTCACCGACCGTTTTCCCGGTCGTTCGGAGAAAACGACCATTTTCTCGGTCGTTCAACGACTGTTTTCTCGGCCTTTCACCGACCGTTTTTTCGCACCGTTCACCGACCGTTCTCTCGGCCATTCTTCGACCATTCACCGACCGTTCTTCGACCATTCACCGACCGTTCTCTCCGCCGTTCCTCGACCGTTTTCTCGGTCGCTCCTCTAAATTTATTTTATAAATAACACCGAAATTACGGGTGTTACACGAACATCCAAGAAATTTGACTCTTCTCCTAAAAGAAAATCGGATCCCTGTGGACTTCTCTTGGTAGCTTCTTTTATACCATCTACTACAGAGACTACGAATCCGAAAGAACCTTCGGAATCTACCCATGTCTCTCTTCCTTCTACCCAAAAACGGAAGTTACAATCTATAGCCAAACTGTGACATTGAAAGAAGAACCCTTTACTCCAAAGGACCAAACCACCTAAAATATCCAAGGATTCTCAAAAACCTTCGGAGATTGAAGTAAGCCACTCTCGATCCATGACAACTGTTCACCCTCCCAACTCCTCAGTATCTTTCTAAAAAGATATTTTTGTATAAACGGGACAATCTGAAACCTCAATCTCAATTCCCCTGACAACTGGAGATACCATATTGGATTCATCCCAAATCCAAACTTCTACTACACCCATACCCCCTGAGCCTCAAACACAAACCTCTAGTCAATCTGACATATTCACCGCACTGGATGCTGGTAACTCATATCTCAATGCACTCTTGGAGGCCGTGCATGGGCCTGAGTTTAAGGTGAATATTGGCATGAAGGCTCAATCAACAGGTGTTTCTTTACCAATAATTTTATCTTCATCATCAAAGAAAGAGGACGAAGCACCTCTCTGATCCCTTTCACCACCACTCTTACTTCTACAGGTACCCAAGATATGATCAGATTATCTCTACCACCATCATCCACTGTGGCACCATCACCGATTTTCACAACTTCAGACACGGTTACTCAAATCTGATTTCTTGATCGTTCTCAACCATCAAATTCTAATGCTCCAGGATGTGACCATTTTCAACAAATCAAACTTATCTATGCTCTACTTTCTCAGGTTGTAGATCAATTCTATGCCTCAGACAGAAAGCATGATCGTACTTTATGTAAACTTCCGTCCATTGCAAAGGACCTGATTACCCAAAACCAACAATTGGAAGAACTATACAAAATGACAGATGAGGATTTACAAAAACAAAATGAAGACCATCAACGATCTTTATTTGAGATCCTTAAGAAGTTTGAGGCCTTTGAGAATTCACAAGTGCAGGCCAACAAATCTCTCCAAGAAAGTCGTAAGGACAACAACAAGTCCTTAAGCAACATAGCTTCGACACTCAACATCATCGGATCAAGGATGACAAATATCACTCCAAAGTTCTTTCCATTGCTCAAGAACTTGGGAACTCAGTCAAGGGTGTATCCACTGAGATGGGCAACTTATCAATACAAACAGATTCTGATCAAATTAAAGAATCTCTCAAGTATCTTCATTCAAAGTTGGATATTCAAGAAGGACTTCTTCGTGAAATTTTAAGAGATCCCATCCAATCTTACTTCAACAGCTCCTAGCTCTTCTCGTTCACTACCAGACATTCCTCTGAATGCCATTGTTAAATCCGACAGGGAACTGATCTACATTACTGAGAGGCGCACTCAGTTACTCCTGTTAGTGTGGATCATGCGATATTCCATCTAGTGCTAGTTGGGTG
Source organism: Arctium minus (assembly GCA_954870635.1). Classification (NCBI taxonomy): domain Eukaryota; kingdom Viridiplantae; phylum Streptophyta; class Magnoliopsida; order Asterales; family Asteraceae; genus Arctium; species Arctium minus. Next base: position 74,337,711 of record OX941083.1, on the reverse strand, counting down.
GGGGGTGGGTGGGGGAGAAAAGCTCAGATTCCTCATATTCCACTAACATTGGATCAAAATATAAACCATCATTTGACTCTCCCATTAGCAAAGAAGCAGAGTTAGAGTCGATCAATCCTGTAGATGATGTAGTCGTCGAAAACATTGTTACATCTACTCAGGATCATGTTTAAGAAGAGGAACCTAAGAAGCAGTTTATGAATATGATCATAAAAATACTCCTTGGATTCAGGGGGAGGAAATCCAAGAAGAAGATTATCCTTTTAGAAAAGATGATCGGGTTGAGGGGGAGAAAACTTCAATCAATGTAGACACAATGCAATTTCTGTCGGATTTTGACTCATTTGGCTCGAATTTTGACGATCATCCATCTGTCTCTGTCCAACCTTCCATCCCCATCTCTATTTCTGACATTCGATCTCGGATATCAGACATAAACATATATGCCTCCATTCCAGATAAAGGAAAAGCTCCTATTACGTCTGAGATGGAGAAGGAAGCTAAAAGGAAGAAGAAGGAAGAAATGCATAGAAGATCCAAACCTACTGAAGTTCTTCGGATGCCTCCTCCTCCCCCATCTAGAACTAGCATTGATGATCTAAATCTCACTGATGAACAATTAGCTGAAGCAGTGCAACTTCAAGAAGAACGAGATGTTATTCAAAGGGAAAAAGAAGAAGCTTATCAAAAGGAGAAACAAGAGGCCATTGAGAAGTTTAATCAAGCGGTCACAAGGCGAAGGAATAGTACCACAATCACTGCTACCATTGTCGTTAGATGTAAACCACCAGGATTTAAATATCCCATCATTAATGCAAGTATCTCAATATATGACTACACCAGAAACAATGAAGACATTCACTGGTTATGCATCCACGGGGTACTCCGAGTGGTTGGAAATCATTGGCACCATCAAGAGTAGTAGAAGCAAATATGCGAAGGATATCATCAATCACATTCAAACACTCATCAAACAGGTACTTGATATTAAACTAAGATTCAAGCTTGAGCCTCCTCCTCTCTTTAACATATCCTTTCAATCCTTTGATAGAACATCCGTTGATCCCTCTCAACTGCCTCAAACATCTACTCAAGTGCCTCTTTTCAAATCCCTATTGATGAGAAGGTAAACCGAGAATTGGCCTTATCACATAGTATCCCATTAATTGCCAATATCGACCTCTCCTTCTCCCTGGGAATCGGATTCCCCAAGGAACTATCATCTTTGCCCCCACTCCTGGTGTGTACTACTATGATCCCTCTGGAGCTCTAAGGTTCAAACGGTCCACTGAACTTCACATTGCAACACTCCTCGTTTGTTGGCACTACTGAAAGTTACACCTAAGACTGAGTTTGGAAATGTCTTCTCCGATGGAATCAAGGCAATTCTTCAAAATAGGGAAGGGCAAACGTCTAACAGGGAGATGAAGTATGAAGAGCTCACATTTGAGGAATAATTTGAATAAATTGTAAACTTTCACCATGACACAGTTGTGTGTTATGTTTACTTGAAAATTCATAAAACTATGTTATTGCTTTTTAATTTTATTATATGTTCTGTATATATTTTTGTTTCTCTCTGTAATCCGATGAAAAGAAGAAAAAAAGAAAAGAAAGAAGATAGAAAGAAAAAAAACAAAACAAAACAAAAAGAAAGAAAAAGAAAATAGAAAAATCCAAAAACATAAAATGAAATAAATGGATCAAAAGAAATTTATGAGTTCAGATTCTATATCCCTTTTCTGGGTTTCAGTACCATTTTTTTATTTCTAAGTATTTCACTTTCTCTATGGATATCTATTTGTATTATATACAAATATGGGGGATTCATAAGTTTCAACCATCGGATTTGTATATAATACATATAGACATTCAAAGTTCAAACACTTAGAAATAAATTGTCTTCTTTGTCAACAAAAATAGGTCCAATCCGATGTATACTCCATGTAACACCCCTAAAATTGGAAAATAGCAGACAATTTAAAACTTCCAAAAATCCCTTAATTACATAACTTGGAACACGAAAATCTAAAGTTACAAGGGAAGAAATACAACAACATGTATCAGAGTTCTAACAGAATTATCTAGTCCCACAAACGGAAACAAAGTCTGACGGGTGTTACTACAATCATCAAGTCCGCTATCTTCTCAAACCAGATGACGTCACTAGAGTCATCCTACCGGAACTTCTACCCAACTTTACTCGCCACTCAGATCCATCTAAGACCTGATATACATGTCAATAAGAAAAAGTGTTAAGCTTAACGCCTAGTGAGTTAAATAAGTTTGATCATATATAATAAATAAGACGTTTTAAAACCAAAAACGCACTCTAAAAGCATCCATACTTGAAACATCATATATAAAGGTTTTATTTGCATATCACGTCTCTACCCACGCCAAATACACCTTTTTAAATAATTAAACACCATTCAATTTCTCCCAAAACGCACCCATGAAATATTTTATCAAAAGTTATTTGTATAAATAAATGGCACGTTTCAACACCGAAAGTGTGGGTAAGGGAATACCCGAAAATAACACCTTTCGGGGACGGGGGAGACCCGAACTCCATCGAATGTGGCCGAACATAAAGTTAAGCCACTTATCAATGTTCACGAGATTTACCATGGTCATGGATCCCCGTATACGGCTCCGTTGAGCAACCACCGCAAGATACCCAAATGACCCTAGTCTACTCGACCTCTAGATGAGTGTCACCACAAAAGTCACAAGTCCCCGTATCTGGCTCACCATGGGCACCACCGTAAGACTTAGCTCCGTATACGGATCTGCAGAGCACCACCGCAAGCTTACATAACAACATGACTTGGGGACCACTCACTAGACTCAAATATAGACATCAAAAACTCCATGATGAACATAACGACTCATATGCCTATGGATCCATTGCATTACAATCTAAACATTACATGACTCCAAATGAATGAACTAATGCATTCAAACATATAATAACCAACATCTCTATAATAGTTACTTTGCATAAAATGCTCCATTGAGCCATTTAAACCGGACGACATCCCAAAACTCATTTGAATAATAAACAAGCCATAAGGTATCATAAGACGTTGGCAAAATAATAAACCCATTATGGCCACATGAGCCAAAGTTCAACTTTTCCAAAAATGACACTTTCCAAAGTATGGTTGGCCGAAGGCCAAGTCGTAAGGTTTACAATTAACCAATATTCATAAGGTCAAGAATGACCGTTCCCAATAACCCAAGTGAAAGCCATTAAGTTCCAACATTCAAAACTCGTTAGTTTGGTAAAATCACCAAATAAACCGTAATCAAATAATTACCCATAAGTTTCCAACTCTTAAAATCAATCCATCAAAACCCATTTGTAACCCCAAATTGCACATTTAGAAAGCGACGAATTATGTTATTCAAATCCTTCAAAAACCCCATAAAATATTTACTAATGGATCAACATCCACTTTGGTGGCCAAAATGCCCAATATCACTTTATAAACTATTTATAAACATTTAACAACCCAATATGCTCAAGAATCTCAAAACCATCAAAACCCATTTGAATATCAAGTGAGCACATAATTGTATGTTTAAAACCCAAAACATTTATATTTTGACATGTATATAATTTTGTAAAGCAACTAGAACTCACCTGACTAGATTTAGACTAAATCTAGGGTTTACCCACAAAGCTTGAGATTCTAGAATGAGATATGCAAATCCCTTCACTAGCTCCAAGTTTTCCACAACACACCGTAGCCACAAATAAACCTAAGTTAAACCAATCCCCAACAAATGGAAAGAAGAGATAACCTTGAAACCCTAATTTCTTAGGTGAAGGAAAAGAAGGGGTTACCTTGATTGCAACATGAATACACCAATAATACACTTATAGGTCACTAATGTGACCTCAAATCCCAAACCACTAAAGGAATGAAAAAAGGGTTTGGTAAAACCCTAAAAACTTGAGAATCCTAGAAAGGGGGAAGAAGATGAAAAACTCTTAGTGTAGCATTCAAATCCCCATTGATGAGGTCCACACAAGAAGAAATAGGGAAGATGGAGTCTTGGATGAACCTAGATCGACATTGGGAATGTTTGAGGAGTTGAGAGAGAGTTTGGGGTGGGAGGGTGAGAAGTTATGAAGAAAACCTCTAAAAAATTAAACTTAAGAAGCTCCTGGACTATTCGGGAGACATTGCCATGCGATAGTGACAATGTCACTATCGCCGGTCACAATCGTCGGGCTCGTACCGCGACACTCTCCCCTTTAGCGACTATGCCCCGCGATAGTGACCATTGTCACAGTCGCGGGCATACTCGCCTGACTTATACCGAGCCTCTCTGTTATTCCCATATAACAATGCGATTAATAGATGACAAATGATTCCATCAAATCTCACTTTTATTTCACAAATGAATTCAATTACAATACTCTCACAACACATTTTCTCTCTCAACTCTGAAACTCTTACAATGCTCTGATGTTATGAATTCTAGTTACATGATTACATGCACAACAAGCTATTTATACACACGTACACAAACTCTCTAAACATTGTTCACGCACAACACTAAAACGCACAAACAACTAGAAAAACATAAATACAAGATTTGACTTTGACTTTATTACACTAGACTTTGACTTTGATGTTGAGAGTTGACTTTAGCTTTGACCTTCAGTCTTCAGTCTTCTATGATCTTGTATCCAATATATTTATGCTCTAACAATCTCCCCCTTTGGATCAAGATCATCTCAAAAAGATTTTGCAGTATAATCTTCTCTCTTTAAGCTCGGTAAAAATAATCTCCTCCTTTGATCAACTTTAGCAATCTTCAGAATCTTCATAATTCTTTTCAAAATATTTCTTCAACAAAATAATAATCTCCTACAAAGATGATAGAAACCTCTTTCATACACTTGAAAGAAATCATCTTCAGATTCAACTCAGATTGCTTCAGCAAATTATCTTTAAAGAAAAATTTCTGTAAAATTCAGCTCATCCTCAGAAATCTTTTGAATTTGCTCTCCTCTTTTACTCTTGCAATCTTTTAAAACAAACACTCTTCAAATCAATCTTTATTCTCCAACTTTTATTTATCAACACCAAAATTTGTTTCAAATTGTTCTTCAGCCAACATTTCTTTGAACTTTGTCATCTCCCCCTTTTTGATAATTACAGCATGAAATCATCAAAACTTTCTCCAAGAAATGTCTTTATCATACCACTGATATTTTGAGAAACTGAGCCTCTGATTATCGGACGATTCAACTAATATATTCATCTGAATCTTTGCAAATTCAGACAAATTATGAATGTAACACATGAATCAACAAATGAATCAGTTAAGATGCATGTCAGTAACACTAAGTCACTGTGTGTAGCGAATACACATTGGAAAGGAGCTTTTTGATGTTCACTCCCCCAGGGCTTTCATTCAATCATCGAAACACCACAAAGGCAATTTCTATGAACGTTATGACAAGGAAACGCATTCCTTGTGTGTTCGTGCAAGTGTTAGAAATAATTAAGCACATGATGATTGCTTTTTATAAGGCTCAACATTGTGTAAACCACTGACACAACAATAATTATACACAGACTCAATTGTGCATGATCGAAGTGCGAAGGTGGGGCAGACTTCCTTCTATTTCAATATCCAGATTTTCCAAATGAAAACCAGATAGATTATGTGTTGCGTCCCTTAAAATATGAAACATTTTCTTATTAAGAAGAAAATGAGTGACTGGTGGGGTTTTTATCAAGAGTTGGCATGGGCTAGTTGCCTGTTTCAATAATGTTCACCAAGAATTGTGAAACATTAGTAATGTGGTTGCCCGACTCAGAAAAAGTTGGTGCAGAGTTTGATATTCTTTTACTCTGATCTCACACCCTCTTTCTTTTTAATCATTGAGCTCTCTTCTAACCAAACTGTCTTTTCCATTTTACCTCATCACTTAACCCACACTCAGTATATGACTCCTCACACAATCGATCACTCAAGGATTAACTTCTTGGGTAGGAAACACTGGTTAACGTGAATCCATAGAAGTTTCATTTAAGCTCACACAAAGAACCCATGTTTTCCTATAAAGATCAATGTTGCTCAAAATTGGTTTAACTTAATCAGTTAAAGCTCAAATATACAAGTCAGTTATGTATATGCTCAGAGATGTAATCATGAAGATTTGAGCATTTTAAACATTGAAGACCTTTCAAACAAGATAATTGAATGAATGAAATAAAGACAAGAAACTTGTTTGAAAATCTGACATTGTATTATAAAGATCAATATCAAATGATTTATCGATTAAGACTTGGGTCAGCAAAAATTGAATGTTGTCCATACGAATAAATATATAGACATTATTGAAAGAACGTTTCGAAATGAAATCACGCTCAAAGTTCTTTGAAGTTCAATTGGGGTGTCTTACCATCGAAAATTTGTTTCAATTTAGAGACATGGTAAGAACAAGTTCAATCAAAAATTAAACCGGTGTGTGTGAATACTTGAAAGTATATGGAAAAGACAATACATAAGTATTTATCTTTGGAAACACACGGTTTATAAGCATTGAATCACAATTAAAAATGAAAATATGTAAAATCACACTTCCAATTCATGAAATCTGTTTAAGAATCGGGAAGTGATTTGAACATTTAAGAACATGTTTTCTATGATTGAAAGTTGTCCTTCTTTCAACCATATATGAGATTAAGATAAGAAATAAACCTTTCGCTCAGTCTTAAAGCTCATTAAGTCAAGCTTAAAGTCATAAAGATATGATCTTGTAAACATCCTCTCAATCTGCATCAGACAAAAAGTCCGTCAAAGTACAAAATTTATCCACAAAAATTTTATTGAAAATTTAAATGACAGAAAGCAGTAAAACAATGAATGTACGAGTTCTGATCTGAAGTAATCAGAAATCATAGTCCATACTCCTTGCATTTACTCTTACTCCCCTTGTAGTTATGCATCAGAAAAATTTATCAGTGATAAGCATAAACCAAATATATATATATATATATATATATATATATATATATATAAACTCCCCCTCAAATGGATGTTGATCATCTTTTCATCTTCTCTCACTCCCCATCGATGTGTTTTGTCTTTGTATGTTGCACAGGATTTGCAGATATGGCAATGGCGCTCTTCGAGTCACAGTAAATCGGTATGTTGTTGAACTGGAAACCATAGTCTCGAAGCTATGTTCTCATCCACAAGACTTGAGAGCAGCAACTGGCAGCAGCTACATACTCTGCTTCAGCAGTCAACGTGGAAACACAAAGTTGTTTCTTTGACGCCCAACATACGAGCTTGTCTCCAAGAAATTGAATATGACCCGATGTGCTCTTCCTGTCTAACATACATCCAGCATGATCTGCATCTGAATAAGCAGTTAGTTCAAAACCAGTATATTTAGGATACCACAGACCAAGATTTGCAGTCCCTTTCAGATATCGAAAGATGCTTTTGATCGCGGACAAATGGGATTCTTTGGGGTTAGCCTAATATCTTGCGCATAAACATGTAGAAAACATAATATCTGGCCTACTTGAAGTAAGATACATCAAATAACCAGTCATTCCTCTATAGGTTCTAACATCAACAGATTTTCTCGAAGGATCCATGCCGATCTTAGTTCCTAGTGCCATCGGGGTTGCAATCGGTTTACATGTTTCCGTTTTGAATTTCCGAAGAATATCAAAAATGTACTTAGCTTGGTTTATAAAAATCCTCGTTGAAAATTGCTTAACTTGTAATCCGAGAAAGAAGTTCATCTCTCCCATCATACTCATTTGAAATCTTGACACCACTAGATTAGAAAAGTTCTTACAATATTTAGAATTTGTAGAGCTAAATATTATATCATCCACATATATTTGAATAAGAATGATATCGGCTTTTTCTTTCTTAATGAATAAAGTGGTATCAATTTTACCTTTAGTGAAGCCCGACTTGACCAAAAACTTTGATAAAACATCGTACCAGGCTCGAGGCGCTTGTTTTAACCCATAAAGTTCTTTATCCAGAATATATACGTGATCTGGTTTATCTGGATTCACAAAGTCTTCTGGTTGTGTAACGTAGACTTCCTCCTTAAGTATGCCATTTAAAAAGGCAGTCTTCACGTCCATCTGGTAGACTTTGAAGTTTTTATGAGCAAGGTACGCTAGAAACATACGGATTGCTTCCATACGTGCTACTGGAGCGTAAGTCTCGTCATAATCTATGCCTTCCTCTTGCCGGTAGCCTTTGACAACAAGTCTTGCTTTGTTTCGAATTACAATACCATCTTCATCCTTTTTATTCTTGAATACCCATTTAGTGTCGATGATAGATTTTCCTTCCGGTTTTGACACAAGTCTCCAGACCTTTAGGGCTTCGAACTGGTTTAACTCTTCTTGCATAGAAGACACCCAATCCGAGTCAGCTATAGCTTCTGATACTCGAGTTGGCTCTATCTTACTCAGGAATGAGTCATGCGGACATTGATTTAAAGTTGCTGACCTAGTTTGCACCGACTTTGTTGGATCTCCAATGATTTGGTGAATAGGGTGCTCTTTGGTCCAGCGATGTTCATAAGGGAGTGGATTAGATGTTGATTGATCATGATTATCATCTCGGGATCCACTTTCAACTTCATCAGTTTGTACAGTAGGAGGGAGTGGTTCAGTTGAATTAGCTTGTACAGAAGCTTCAGTTGGTACAGCTTGTTCAGACTGTTGATTTGTCTCTATTATACACCCAACTGATTCAACAACTTCTGTTTCTTCGTTATTGTTCACATCTTCAACTATCGGAGCATATATTTGAACTGAAATTTCTTGCTGAACCGGGGAGTTGGATTCAGTAGATAACTCTGAAGCGGTTGGATAATTATTCGTTGAGTCGTCCATCATGTTAACCACAACAGATTTAGTCACTTTAGAACCAAGGAATTCATCATAAAACAGTTCAAATAATAAATCTAAATCAGATAAATGAGCATTGGAAGTTGATGCTTCATCTGATTTCTTCTTTGTCGGTACAGGTTCTGGACTGATCTGCCCAGAAGCTAGCACTCCGGTAAGTACGGGTTCTGAACCGTGTTGTTCAGAAGCCATCTCCTCGTCGAATGTGACATTAACACTCTCAACTACTATCTTTGACTTCTTCAAATACACCCGATATGCAGCCGATGATTGAGAATAACCAATGAAAATTCCTTCATCTGCCTTAGCACTGAACTTGTTCAGACTCTCTCTGTCATTAAGCACAAAACACGGTTACCAAAAAATATGAAAGTATTTGATTGTTGGTGTCCGGTTGTTGATCAAAGCATAAGGAGTCTTTCTAAAACGGCGATGTATCATGGAACGATTTTGAGTATAGCACGCAGTTGAAACAACTTCTGCCCACAGAAACAGAGGTAGGTCATATTGACTAAGCATAGTACGCACAGCCTTGACTAGCGTTCGATTTCGCCTTTCTACTACTCTGTTATGTTCTGGCGCACGAGCAGCAGAGAATTGATGTGTTATCCCGACCGATTCGAGATAATCTTCAACGATTTTGTTCTTAAACTCTGTGCCATTGTTTGTCCTAAGAAGCTTGACTGGTTTTTGCAGGTTCACTTGGGTAGTCTTCAGAAAGGTGATGAGTACTTCAAGCGTCTCATCTTTTGATCTTAGAAATTTTACCCATGTGTACCGCGAATAGTCGTCCACAATAACTAAAATATACTTCTTGCCGCTTATGCTTTGTGTTCGCATGGGACCACAAAGATCCATATGCAACAACTCGAGTGGAGAACTAGTACTTTGTTCAGGTTTCGGCTTATGTGGAGCTCTCTTCATCTTTCCCTTTTCACATGTTTCACACAAGTGTTCTTTCACATATTTGAGCTCAGGAAGTCCTTTGACTAACTTTCCAGTGACCAATTTGTTAATGTAACGAAAATTCAGGTGTGACAGCCTTCGGTGCCAAAGCCAACTTTGTTGCATCGAGGCTTTTGTCAGTAAGCAAACCTCACTGTCAGTCTGGACCTTTGAAAGATTGATTGTGTAGAGGTTGGATCTTCTAGTTCCGACCAAAAGTTCCTTGCCATCTTCAGTACGCACAGAGCAACTTTTGGCTTTAAAGTTCACCTCCAATCCTTTGTCGCAGAACTGGCTAATGCTAAACAGGTTGTGCCCTAAACCTTCAACATAACTCACCTTCGTTATCGTTACCTTGTCTTGAATTACATCACCATATCCCAAAATTAGTGAGAATTGGTCATTTCCAAATCTAACTGTCCCGCAGTATTTCTCTGTATAATTAGACAATAAATCTTTCTGCCCAGTCATATGCTTGGAACACCCGCTATCCAAGTACCACATATGACGGGTCTGCACATGAGAAAATCACGAAACAATTGATGTAGGTACCCATTTATATATGGGTCCTACAGTGTTAGAACAAGTAGATTTTGGCATCCATTTAAAAATGGACCCTTTTGCTTTTTGAAAAACATTTGAACCATATGAATGAGAAGAATATACATGATATGAACCAAACCAATCATTATAATGTTGTCGAGAAGCAAAATCATTCCGACAATTATTAGAAAACTTTCTAGCATACGGATATAATTGGAATAATTGCTTTATTGAATACTTCTTGTAAGGAGTTACAAGTTTTTGTTTATTGAAAGAAACATTCTCAATTACATCAAAAGTACTATCAATATTTCTATTACAAGAAAAATTAGGTAATGATTTTTCCTTCTCGTCAACCTTCTTCTTTCGTAGCCAAGTTGATTTAACTCCATTCTTTTTCTTCCTCATATCTGAAACATTTGAAAGTTTAAAGTTAGAACTGTGAGAATCAAGAGAATTCTTCTTCTTTGGCTTACCAGTGGTGGTCAGTTTCTGTGAATGCCCAGATTTCTTCTTCTTACCTTTGGCAACTTTGGTTTTCACAGGAACTGATTTATCAACTTTCGTTGATGTTTCATCTTTTTCGTACACACTTGGTAATCCAAAAGAGTTAATGACAAAGTTTGAATGATCAGGAAGTGTAGTATTAAAATCAAATTGAGCAACACAGTCATCTAAAGTGTAACACCCGGAAATTCGCAAGGTAAGTATTTTGTCTTCTTAAATGCATTTATTTCACTCTTGTGAGAATATGTGTCTTTGTGTACATGTAATGATCATTTTTATGTCTAAATGTCATATAATTAATTTACCTTCGTTAATCATTCAAACCTTGTGCTCGTTATCGTTTTTGGTTTGAGTTTTGGACTGTTTTGAGTGCCTCACGATTGTGCCACTATCGCCGAACATGTACCAAGGGGTCGGAGTGTCCCGCGATTGTGACTCGCGATAGTATTGGCACTATCGTCGGGCACTATCACCCGCGTGGTCCAGTCTGCTATTTTATAGAAATTAATACCTCATTTCTCACTTTCACTTTACAAAAAACGGGAGAACACTTCTTGGAGGCGATTTTTAGGGTTTCATCACCTACTTCATTTATTTCCTAGGGTTTGGGTTGTTAGGGTCATTTATTGATCATTAAGCTTCATCCAAGCTTATCTAGTGAAGATTCTCCTCAAGTCATTCCTCTCCTACATCAAGTCTCATCTTCATCATCTAGGGTTTTCATCTTTTCTAGGTTTTGGTACAAAACCTAGATTGTGAGTTTACTAAACATTTGTTAAAACTAGATACACATCATAATCTTCTATTTGTTATTTCATTCTATATGTGTTCAAGTATTTGGGATTTCTTGATGAAAATGGTTGGAAATATGGATGTTGGTGATATGCTATGTTTTAGGTTATGTGTACCATTAATTGGGGCTTTTCCCATGGATATATAAAATGGGTACCTTCATATGTTAAATGTATGCATATATGTGTGTTATGATGGTTTTAGTTGGAATATTACTTTGGTGACATATTTATATACATGATGAATATAATTGTCATTTGGGACTTTTGTTGGACTTCATGAGGATAGGATGGTAACATTGTACCCGTAGTCGGTATGAAAATATGTTGGGTTGAAATATACCTAAGGACCTCCTATATGCATTATGTTGGACGAATCAAGGCAAGTTCACTAGGAGGATGTAGTCTTGGGGCACCACCGGGATGGTATGTGCCTAGACCTCCGCCACTCGGAAAGTTTCCTTTACGGTCTGGTCTCCGGGTGTGTCGGGCCTTTGGGGTGTTCCTTGTTAAGGGCATCAAGGTGCATCGACTCTTTGGAGTGGAATTGATTGGTGCTTTGGGTCTCCCCTGATGACTCCACATATATTGGACATTGGTTAACTGCTGATAAGAATTTGCGACTATTCATGCATGCTTATTACTGTTCAACTCACTAGGCTTTTTGGCCTAACACTTGTTCGGTGTCGATGTGTATCTCAGGTGTTAGCGGCGCGGCTTCTAGGCAAGTTTAGATGCTTTGAGCAAGAGCTTGGGGATTTTGGCACTTGAACTATTGTTGGAAGATTGGGTTTATAGATGACACCCCTTTTGTAATCTCTTTTCTAGATGTAGAAATTAGATTAGTTGGTTGTTTTTTATTTATCCGTTAAATTACAGAATTTTGATTAAACAGGTTATTTGTATATTTCCCCTTTTTGGGAGGCTCTTGCTATGGCAATTTTGGTATACCTTATGTCCGTTTTTTGGATTTTTCTTATCCCTATTTTTAGGGTGTTACATAAAGCACCATCAGAGTTTAAGAAATCAAACTCATCATCAAATAGACCAGACATATCATCAGATTTTGAAGCCTTGGATGATTTAGAAAAATCAGTATATTTAAACACAGTAGAAAATACAGTTTATTAAAGATCAATCAAAATCCTTTCTTCTGCTAGATTTTTCTCGAGTTCAGAATTTTACTTTCCAAAATGAGAGGAGGGACGTAAAGCTTACCTTCGATAGGCTTAGCCTCCATTTCTTTTAAATAATAACTCTCAAAATAGTCATTTGAAAGAAATTTTGATTTATCAGAACTATAACTATTATTCAACCTCTCATATTGAAATGGAAGTTGAACTTTAGTTGTGTTCTTTCTTTTCTCGATTTCCTTGGCTTCATCCTCTTTAGATAATTTAGTCCACTTAACTTGAAGTTCAGGGTATTGTGGTGCCAGTTTTAAAAGTCCAAAATCATAAAGTGCAGGCACTTATGATATACCCTTTTTAAGATAGTGTGGATTCTCATAACCGAGTCCCCAACACTCTTTGTTCTCTTTGGGTTTGTTTAGATGAATGGTTTGTTCAGTTTGACCCAATGTGTATAGTTTCCCTTCCAAAACATTCACTTTTTCAAGTAAAGATTTGTTTTCTTCTGAAAGCGAAGAATACATTTTAGCAATCTCTTTTGATTCAAACTCACACAGTTTATATTTTGAAACAGTTTCAGATAATTGATTATGAAGTATAGTCTTCTCTTTTGCGCTAGTATCAATGTTTTTATGTAAATCTTCAATCAATACGTTTTTCTCAGCAAAATCATTGCTAAGTTTCAATATTGACTGTTTGTTTTCTTTCATGATACTTTTCTCGCGTTCATGTTTAGACTTTACTTCTTGGAGTTCAACCATCATGGCTTGCATGGCATTAAGAAAATCAGATTGAGACATATCACATACCTCTTCGTTGTCTTCATCATCTGACTCAGCTTCATCTTCACATTCATCCACTGTCTTTCCCATGAGGCAAATATGAGTTGTCTCTTCTTTCTCAACTTCTTCATCTGAATGGTCGAGCCAGAACTCGTCCTCCGCCATTAATGCCTTGCCAGCCTCTTGTTGCTTTGCCAAGAGCATTTTGTTCTTGTAATACTCGGAGTTTTGGACTTTCGGCTTTCGGCAATCTTTTGCAAAATGTCCGATTTTGCCATAGTTGTAGCATTTTGTCGGTTCTGGCTGCTTCTTTTCTTCAGTTCTATACTTTTTCTCTTATGGCCTCTTTTCCTCTAATCTCTTTCCTTCAATTCTTTCCTTGTGATCATAATTCCTTGAACCAGATGAATATCTCTAACTGTTCGAGCTAGGCTTTTTATAGAACTTCTTTTAAAAGCCTTGGTTAACATAAGCATAGCCTGCTTCAGGTTCTCACAGTCGTCAGAGTTATCCTCACTTTCAACCTCTTCTGATTCAGAAACTATCACCTTTTTCTTCTTCTTCAAACTTACAGACTTATTTTTTACTACTAGAGCAATCGGATCAGCAACAGCCTTATCAGTCTTTTTCTTCTCCTCTTTAATCTCATCTACTTCCTCTTCATTTTTCCTTAAGGTTTCATAGACTTCATGGAGTGGGATTTCATTCAGATCTTTCATCTGCTTCATCTGTCTAGTGAACCTTTTCCATTCTGGTTGGAGGATACTGAGAAACTTGACATTCAGCTCAATTTGTGACTTCTTCACTTTGTTCTTGCTTAACTCATTCAGCAAGGTCACAAATCTATCATAAGTGGTTTCCAGACATTCTCCTTCTTTGGCTTTGAATTCCTCGTAGTTGTTGAGGCAGTTAGAGATCTTAAGTTGGTTGCCAATCTTCGACCCTAGCATCATTTTCTCCAGTTGATCCCACATTTGCTTTCCAGTAGCATTGTAGCTATCAATCTTGACATATATCTCGTTTGGTATGCCTTGAAAAATGAATGATCTTGCCAATCTATCCGCTTTTGTTCTATCTTTCTGCTCTTTTGTGTACTCTTCAGGTGGAAGGGGGTACTCTCTCTACTCATTTTCAACAGTACGAGTCTTTGTTGGAACTTCCATAACACCTTCATCCAATGACTTTCTGATATATAAGCTCCCAAGTCATTTCTGTCAATAAAATCCAAGAATCGATCTTTCCATTGTTCATACTCTCCCTTGAAGAGTACAGGTGGTTTAACATCGGTTCCGATAGCAAGTGCTTCTCTGGAAGTCATCTTTGATCTACACTGCTTTTATGATCGTCAAAATTCAGATAATAAAGTTGGATCTACAAAAATCAAACTCGGTTAAATTTCAGAAAAATTCACTAAGGACAGAACACTCACACTACTGAAATAAAGATACTTCGCGCAAAAATCTATGTGCGAGTTTCAGAAACACGCACACCAAAGCTTGCGTGAACTAAACTTCGCGCAGAAAGCTTATGCGAGTTCTTCGTTCTCGCACAACACTATGTGCGAGTTCTAGAACTTCACGCACACAACTATGTGCGAGTTTTGCACTTCTCGCTAAAGCTTGCGAGTTCGAGACTTAGACAAAAAAATTTTAAATGAAACTCGCTAAATGCAAACGCGCAAGAATAGGACTTGCGAGTTTGAGACTTAGAAAAAAATTTAACAAGGATACTTCGTGCAAAATATAAACGCGCACAACACACACTTCTCACAGGAACACTTCGCGCACAACAAGTCACGTGAACAGTAACAACTCGCACCTAGTGTTGTGCGAGTTTCTACTTCTCGCACGACTCTGTTAGCGAGTTCTTTACTTCAAACAAAAATTAGGTCTTTGCGAGTTCTTTGTCTGCGAGTTCTACCAGTGTGCGAGTTCCTTCCTTAGCGTGTTCTTTGTCCTTGAGAGTTCTTCCTCTGCGAGTTTTATGGATCTAGCGAGTTCTTGACTTGCAGTTCCAAAAACTCGACTTTTGCACAATGATTTCAATTTAAACTTCAACCAAATCGACTAAAACTTTGCAGAACTCATCCTTTGCATGATTCGGATCAATTACAATCAAACAATTACAGTCTAATTCACTAGAATTACAACTTTGATCCTACAACAGTTCGATGAACCAGTTCAAACAAAAATTCAAGAAATTTCAAAATTCACCATGATCTTTTGTGAATTGGACAAATCGAATCAAACAAAACTCAATATAGATATAAAATCGAATCTAACAATACAAGACTCGAACTAAAAACATCACTCAAATCCAAAAATTGAATTTCTATAGTCCGTTTTGCGAGTTCTTCCAAAATACGATCAAAAATTCAAATTAGATCCATGTTTTCTGAACTTTGGTTGCTCTGATACCAATTGTTATTCCCATATAACAATGCGATCAATAGATGACAAATGATTCCATCAAATCTCACTTTTATTTCACAAATGAATTCAATGACAATACTCTCACAACACACTTTCTCTCTCAACTCTGAAACTCTTACAATGCTCTGATGTTATGAATTCTAGTTACATGATTACACGCACAACAAGCTATTTATACACACGTACACAAACTCTCTAAACACTGTTCACGCACAACACTAAAACGCGCAAACAACTAGAAAAACATAAAATACAAGATTTGACTTTAACTTTATTACACTAGACTTTGACTTTGATGCTGAGAGTTGACTTTAGCTTTGACCTTTAGTCTTCAGTCTTCTATGATCTTGTATCCAATATATTTATGCTCTAACACTCTCTCTTCTCCCGCGACTATGCCCCAACGACTATGCCCTTGGGCACTGTCGCTAGATGCTTTCCCGTCCCGAAATCGACTCATTTCACTTCTGAAGGTTCCCGATCCAATGAACGTCACCCGCAAGGCATTAATCCGTCCTTACCCATTATCTAAGGCATTTCAAGGGTCTCGAAACACTTGTTTATTCTTGGTAAAATTTCTGGGTGTTACACTCCAACCATCGTATTAGACACTAAATAAGGTTTAAATCTGATGTTCTCTAAAAAAACAAACTTATGAATAATCGGATTTTAACCATTAGATTTAATGTATTTGAATAGAAGTCACAATCTGATGAAAGCTCTTAAGCAACCATCAGATTGTTACCCTCATCGGATTCTCATACTCCTTTGAATTATTCCATGCATTTAATATCCGACAAAACTATCTTTTATAAATGTCTATAACTGGTAACTGTTGTATAACTTATACTTCAAAATAGACAAATAGGATTTTTACTTGTAAAAGTCTTGTTACTATCTGTATTGTTCCAAGAGTAAAAAGCCTTCAACAAAATCGAAGATTAGTTGAAGAGTGGTCAGATTGTCACCAAAACGGATTGGTTTGTCGTCTAGCCAAAAGAAGATCAAATACAAGATATAGTCCGTATGTAGTCTGACAAATATTACTACTGGCAAGCCGAATTTGAAGTGCAAACTTGACCATCAAGTTTGATTCACCAACTCTTCCCGACTCTCATCTAAAGTATGAGAACATGCAAAAGTGTGTCAGTATTAAGAATGTTCCAAAGTATTATTACATACTTATCATACTTTATTGTTCCCTTTGGACACAAAAAGATTGGATGGGTTAACACTTGTCTACATCAACACAAAAGGTTGAAGTGAAAAGTACTAGCATGCATGGATCAACAAAACCGACGGAGAAACATGTTAAAGGAATGAAAACATTTAATGCAATGAAGGCTATAAAATAACTTCATTGTGTTAACTTGCAAATCACCCATTTTGAAAAGAACTTCTTAGTGAAAAACTTCAAAGTAAAATTGAGGTCAATATATGAGAGATATATTTATCTCTTATATTTGAAAGAGAAACCTTCTTCTTTTCTTTTTCAGCGTGTGTAAATTTGTCACTCAGATAATTTAGGATCAAGGTCTTGACTCATAGTTTTCCGCAACTTATCTGTAATTTTATGTTTGAAATAATCTAAAATTAAAAAGAGCAAATTTACAGTGTTTGTATTCACCCTCCTTCTACAAATTTTTTCTGTGTGAATCATTGTGGTCCAGGACCAACAAAATGAAAAACTGAAAATGTTAAACAATATAAAAACAGGATATTACCCTTAATGATTAAGAAATCACTTGAAATAATAATAATATTAAAAGCAATATGATTGGTTGATATTGGTTAACAAAGTTAGTACTATTTAATAAGTTAATAAATGGAGATAATTACACTTTTGGTCCCTGAAGTTTGGTGATTTTTTTGAAAGTGGGACATGTACTTCAATAAGTCAAGTTGTAGACCCTGAGGTTTGGATTTTGCTTTGAAAGTGGGACCTAATCACTAACTTTGTTAAAAAAAACTCAGTTAGAGTCAGGGGCAAAATAGTCCAACCATGTTTTTGTCCTTTTTTAGTAAATTTCTTTTGGTTTTTTATATATGTAAAAACACTAAAACCTTAGGGACCAACTTGGTAATTAACTATATATATATATATATATATATATATATATATGAGATCCCTGTTGTCGTGAATACAGAAACAAAACTAACCCGTCGGTGTCCCTACCCCTAACCATCTATGGTATCCTCCGACCAAAAAAACAAAAAAATCATCCATATCCTCCGGCGTCCTTCCTGATGATGTTTGGGGTGGTGATACATATGCATGGTCGAGCCTAGCAAACCATTAAGTTATGGAAGTATAAAACTGGGACTACGAGAATGGAGTTGTGGTGGATTTTAGAAGAGAATGGAACTGGGTAGGGTCGTTCCAATCTATTTGGAGGCCCTATTTCAACATATATTGAGACTGTAAATAATTATATGAAAAACATTGTAAAAATGATATATTAGTTAGTAAAATATAGACATATTGACATTTAGGGGCCATTTACTAAATACTTACCCGGGTAAGTGCTTACCGGTATCACTTACTTTACAGTCCTTACCTATTGAGCATGGAAACTACCTAGAATCTTACCCGGTAAGGTAAGTGAGGGTAATGTCCTTGCCTGTAAGCACTTACTGGGTTTAAGACGTTTACCAAAAATCAATTTTAATGGTCGAAATGTTAAACGATAAGATAAGCGAGGATAATGTCATTGCCGGTAAACGCTTACCCAGTAAGCATTTTGGTAAAGCCCCCTTAGATAACCTTATAAAATATACAAGCATGAAATTGAATCCCAAAGTTCATGTCATTAAGCCCAATTTTAACACAAAAAGTTTATGTTTTCTAATGGAAACCTCGTAACAAATCCTATAACTAATAACATGAACTTTGAGTCATTATAGTTTATGAAAATGCAAAATGTGATGCTATGTTAAACATTATAATTTATGATTCTACAAATGCTACAGTCTAAACCAAAACCTAGAACAAACAGTGTATAAATTGATTCTGCAAATGCTAGGTTTAACCATTCAAAAGGGGGAAACAATTAGGTTTTAGAAACTTACATACACAAATTCAAAATCAATTAATCATTTCAATGATTCAACATATTATTGCACAATCAAGATTTTTAAATTAGTAATTGTTTAGACAATACAGAAGAATCAATATGAAGATTTGAAGACCAGGGTCATTCCAATTGCAGGTGAACACCGAATCGTTTCGAAGCCTGAAGTCGTATTAGTGAGTAGCCAAGTACGAAATCAATCATCGATGGAGTATGAAGACTGAACCGTGGATTGTGTGAAACAAAGATAGATTATAATTGCAGGTGAACGCAAAATTGATTGAAGGTGATTTACTGATTTTAAATCCGATTTTAGTGGTCTCGAAGTAGAACTAGAAATAAATTCGTAGCAATAATCGTTGTCTAATAAACTAAACAAAAGAAATCGCAACAAAAAACAGAGAATGGAAGAGTCATGTTGCCATTGGGAAAACAAAGAAAACAAGTTAAAGATAAGTTGAATCGACAAAGAAGACGATAGAGAGAGAGAGAGAGAAAGAGACATGGGGATTTCTTTATTTCTTGCAAATATCTCCTCGCCGTACTTACATTTAGATTGGGATAACACAAACAAATACCATAACATAACTAGATTTTGGGCCCTAAAGTGTTTGGGGCCCCTGTTTAATGTCTCAGGTTGGAATATGCCTTGGCACAGCCCTGGAGCTGGGTGGTGGTGTTTGAGGGTGAGTTCATGTGCACGGTGGAATTAAACCCACCTCTACTACAATTACCAAGGTCTAAAACGCATATTGAAGGAAAGCATAATTCGCAAGATTCATGAAGCACAATCCACACACAGGGACATATATATATATATATATATATATATATATACAAAAAAACACACACACAGAAACCTGATTTACCCATATAACGAAGGGTTGGCCGATTTTTGGTAGGTGAAGGCTTTTGGAGGTGTTTGGTCACACATGAAAAAAAGACAAATCACATGGCTACGATGAAGTTTTGGCCTCCGATAACACAGAACCTGTAACACCCCGATTTCGAGAGGCACCATTTCGAGTTATTACCGAAACCGTTATATTAGAGAAAAATAAGATAAAAGATTTTGGACTTGAATTCTGGATTTTATAGTCTAGATAGATTAAGGATTCAATTACGAGTCCAACGGTTCTTTCCGGAGCAAAATCGGAGCCATAACGAAGAAGTTACGGCCAAAACAGTGTTCGGGCATATCTTTGGTCGAAAGTTACACTGCTCGCGCCCGCGCAGCAAAATGATCGTGGCCACTCCCATCGCTCGCGCCCACGCAACATATTGAGCACGCCCGCGAGCATCTGCGCTGTGAATTTTACTTAAATCCGACTTTTTCCTCATTTCCTTATATCTCCTTCACCACAACTCCGTTTGAGGCGATTCTTTTTGCTATGGTTTCGTATTTGAGAGCTTTTCAAAGATAGATTGTTAGTTTTGGGAAGATTTAAAGTATTTGGTGATGGATTGGAAGCAAAGGTCAAGAGTTTATCATCCTCACCTCCATCTTTGAGAAATTTGGGGTTTTCTAGGTTTTCATCAAAACCTAAATGGTAAGTGTATCCCTTCCATTTCTAAACCTTAAAATGATTTATAAATTCTCCATTGATGATTATCCTAGTGTGTGGTTTATCAATTTCGAGTTTGATGGTTTTGGAGAAATTTAGGTCGAAATTGGGGTTTGGACCAAAATGGAGATTTTGATGTGAAATGTTTGTTGGAATGTTTCTATATGGTTGAATGTGGTTACTTACGGTTGGAAATGTATGGATCTAGGTTTTGGAGACTTTTGGATTGAGAATCCAAGTGTTCTTCAAAGGAACTCTAGTTGGGGGGAAAATCTAGATTTAGCCTAAATCTAGCAAGGTGAGTTCAAGTTGATTTGTGAAAACGTTGTACATGCCAAAATGTCTATTTTAAAGTGTTTTATGTGTTTTACATGAAATTATTAAATGTTGGGTTATTTGCTAATCTTTGATTATTTGAATTATCTAACTTTACAAACCTTGTATAACACCCACATTGGAGATTTTTGGGCGTTTGATATATGTGTCACAAATGAATGTGTTTTGAAGTCTTATTACATGAATGAATCTTTGGTCAAAGAAATACACTTTTAAATGTTTGTCGGGTTTTATGCATCATCATGAAATGGAGTGTTTTATAAAGTATCACTTGCACTTTTATGTGAGGTACTTGAGAAAGTGTTTATAGTCTCATTTCATGATCTTCATTCCTATCAGCAGTCAAGTTTGGGAAAATGCATGTCATTTGTGTTATGAGGTATTTTGGAAAATATAAGAGTATAAGTTCATTTGGGAAAATGGGTGCCTCAACTAATGTTGAGTTTTGAACTAATCTTACTTTTGGTCGTGGTGCTTGCATATCTGTTGGGTGAGTGCGTTTTATCGTGTTTTTATTTCATTTATCAATGAGTCAATGGGTTGCTAAGTCTGCGGCTTGGCATTGTTATTTTGATGGGGGTTTTGGACAATAGTCCAGTTTTGGTAGCTTGACTTCGAGCCTTGTTGGGCCTTATACGCATTATTTGGCTTATTTGATGCATTTGGGAGTCATGACCCCGTATTTGGTTTATTATTGTTCCGGCGTTGGGACGATTAGTTTTCCATGTCGAGGCACGTTAGGTATCGGGTGTGATGTAAGTCCTTCGTGCTGCACGTTAAGGTACCGAGTGCGGTATAAGTCCTTCGTGCTCAAGTTTTACGTTTGTGGATGAAGCACGTTAGGTATCGGGTGCGATGTAAGTCCTTTGTGTTGTATGTTAAGGTACCGGGTGCAGTATAAGTCCTTCGTGCTCAAGTATTACGATATTGGATGAGGGGCTCGACATAGGAACCCGACGGGGTTGAACTCGAGTTTCCGTGGGTGTACGTTTAAAGCTACTGAGCCTGACATCCCTTGCGTGTACTTTTGTTTATATGACTAGTCATAACAACATAAAATGAGCTTACTTTGTGGACCGTCACATTTTATGGAATCGGGAATCCCCCGTCACCGAAAGGTGTTGTTTTTGGGTATTGAGTTTTATTATCCAAGTTTTCGGTGACGTTTTGTATAATTGGGTTTTACCCTTGATTTATGGGTTGAGTATTATTCCCCACCCGTGTTTTGGGGTGTTTGGGGATATAAGGTTTAACCGTATCTTCATAAATGGAGAGTTCAATTTATACTTACGCTTTGAGTGAGTTTTGAGTTAAAAACTAATTTATGAATGGGCGGCTTATGTTGGTATCATTATCTTTGAAGTAGTTGGTTTGGAAAACGTTTTAATTGGTGTTCTTTACCTAAAATGCATATTGTTGGAAATGAGTCGTTTTCACATGTAAGACGTATCATATTGAAGGACTATAACTTTTAACCGCATTCTTTCTTTTAAACTATTATTTCATATATGCTGAAAACTCTTGAGCTCACTAGGCGTTAAGCCTAACCTTTTTATTTGTCGGCATGTGCATCAGGTTCCAGTTGGGGTTGGTTCTAGCAGCCATGAAGAGTTGAGTCTTAGCTTTGTGCGAATGTGAGTAGTTGGTGAAGCCTTCCGCAATTTTGGAGATAGTGATTATTATGGGGTTTTAGTAGCACCCATTCTTATCATAAACTTTTGTATAGAATGAATGTTTGTATTGAGGTTAAATCTTAATTTGTGGTTGTAGATAATTCTTTTATCGGTGTATTTAGAAAATTTTAAATAAGTTGCTATTTCCAGATTTGAGGGTGTTACAGAACCCATTCGACGATCATACATAACCAACTCCGACGAGAACCTCCGGTCATCTCCTCGCCCAAACCAACTCCGATGAGACAAAGAACCATTACCCCCTCCTTTGGTCCCTGTTTTTCTTTCCTGTGATTTGGTTCCTTTAAAATGTTCGATGACCATCATCGAAAAAATGGTTTCAAAGGCATCGTCCCTGTGACGCTCACCGAGATGCTCACTGAAATTATAACTGATTCATAACTCCATTTTCAATTATAATTATGTGGTCGCAGATTTATAACTCCTTCACCATTGTCTTCTTTCTCTGTTTTTCCAGATCGAGACCACAATGTGTTAGACCTCTCTATCAAGTCTGTCAAATGCTACTATGAACAATTTGCTTTGGTGTGTATCTTTTAATTGATCAAAATCTTGATTTCAATTTTTTTTTCTTTCTATTTCCCCTGAAATTGTGGTCCCTGTGTCGTTTTGGGAGTTTTCTTTTCGATGAAGGGGTAGCCGGAGTTTGCATTCATCGACATAGGGACAACGATTGTTTAACCCACCGAGACTATGGCCTACCAGCACCACCTTCTCTTCCGCCGGAATGGAACCCATGAATTTCGTTGATCGCCGGTGGCATCCATGATAACTTTCCGATGAGGTTTCTTACTATATATATATATATATATATATATATATATATATATATATATATATATATATGGGAGAGATCAAATGGAAACCACTTTAATTTTGCAAACCATGGAAACCGTCGATTTCATTGGTTAAGTTAATGAAATTGGTTCATAAAACTTGTTTAATTTAATG
Source organism: Arctium minus (assembly GCA_954870635.1). NCBI lineage: Eukaryota > Viridiplantae > Streptophyta > Magnoliopsida > Asterales > Asteraceae > Arctium > Arctium minus. Next base: position 74,314,040 of record OX941083.1, on the reverse strand, counting down.
AAATTGTGTCATATAATTTTTTTGTTGATGAAATTGTTTAATATATTTGTGTTTTTTTATGTAAAAATGAAATTGTTTCATTATTTTCTCATTCTAATGTTCATTTTGATGAAATTGTTTCATGCATTTTCTCATTCTGATGAAACTTTTCATTTTTTACATAAAGAACACAAATATATGAAATAATTTCATCAACAAAAAAATTATATAAAATAATTTATCAAATTTTACAAATTCATGAAATAATTTCATTAACTTAACCAATGAAATCGACGGTTTCCTTGTTTTTCAAAGTTAAGTTGGTTTTCAAAATGAAACTACCCATATATATATATATATATATATATATATATATATATATATATATATATATATAAAGAGAGAGAGAGAGAGAGAGAGAGAGAGAAAGGAAATTCAAATGAAAACTCATTTTTCATTGTGCACGTGAGAACAAATCTCAGCCACTCGGTCTCTTTTGATCCAACAACTCATATTAAATAGAGTTTTTAATTTTAAAATGTTTAGGGGTAAAAATGGAAGAAAATTTGAACACCCGTCTACCATATTTGACTTTTTATTTTCTTTTTTAATTAAAAACTTTTTACTCAATTAAAGTTTAAAATAAATTATCTTAAAAATTGCTAATATTTTAATCAAACAAATTACATCAAAAAAACGAGATTTTCGTGCTCTTCGATATGACATCAATCATCGATATAGTTTTTTTTGTCGTTTTAACCGTTTTTTTACGTGAAATGTTATATATGTGTTATATTCATTATGAATATTTATGTACGTTCAAGTTTGTACAACGCCTCGACACCGTAAGTATGTAACTATATGAAAATGAAAAGAAATGGAAAGAAAAGAAAACACTTTCTTCAACACTTTCTTCAACGTCGTAAGACATCACGTTTCTTCAACACCATAACCCAACACCCATCAAGACGAATCGAGAACCTATCGAGTAATTCTGTTGTGAATCGGGGAACAAAAGATAGCGCATCACGTCTCCACATCTTCACGGGTCATTCATGTGTTATTCATCATGAATAATGTATCATTCAGAATGAATAATACAACATTCAAGGTGAATAATTCACGATTCATGAATTCGTGTATTATTCGTCATGAATATTGTGTAATTCATTCTGAATACTATATTATTCATCATGAATAATGAATGAAGATTCATATTTGTTATTCATACTGAATATAGGACATCCGGGGATGCACATACATATTCATAATGAATTAAACCAAATTTCGGTTGTGAATTGGGAAACAAAAGAGAGTGCGCCATGTGTCTACACCTTCACGTGTCATTCATATATTATTCATCATGAATAATGTATCATTCAGAATGAATAATAGAATATTCAGGGTGAATAATACACGATTTATGATAAATAATACATGAATCATGGATTCGTGTATTATTCATCCTGAATACTGTATTATTAATCATGAATAGTGAATGAACGTTCACCTTTGTTATTCATATTGAATGTGGACACCCGAGGACGTGCATGCATATTCATAGTGAATATAACACATATATAGAATTTCACGTAAAAAATGGTTAAAACGAAAAAATCCTGAATATTGTATTATTCATCCTACATACGGTATTATTCATCATGAATAGTGAATGAACGTTCACCTTTGTTATTCATACTGAATGTGGACACCCGAAGACGTGCATGCATATTCATAATGAATATAACACGTATATAGAATTTCACGTAAAAACGGGTAAAACGAAAAAAAAACTATATCGAGATGGATGTCTTATCGAAGAGCACGAAATTCTCGTTTTTTTATGTAATTTGTTTAATTAAAATATTAGTAATTTTTAAGATAAATTATTTTAAAGTTTTAGGGGGTAATTTTTTTTTAATTAAAAATAAAAATAAAAAGTCAAAAATGGTAGGCGTTGATTCAAAATTACAATTTTGTCCATAATCACTTCCCAATTAACCTTATTATGTATTAACCATTGATTAGTTTTCTAAGTTTTGATCAATGGTTAAGATTTGTCCTCATGTGCACAATGAAAGATGAGTTTTCATTTGAACCCACCCATATATATAAATATATATATATATATATATATATATATATATATATATATATATATATAGTGTTTGGTTCATTTGAGAAATGGTAAATATATGAGAAATAGAGAAGTAATCCTAGCCATTCATATGGTTAAGATCGGATTTGACTAGTCAAATATTGCGGCTTTGACCGGTCAAAAGTTGCGGCTTTGATTGGTCAAAAGTTGCGGCTATCCCAAAATAGAAGGACAATTTCGTAAATTTTACAAAACACACGGGCTGTGTTCATATATGAACATGTATAATTCACATATGAACTATATGTTCATATATGAACCAGTGCAATTCACAACTGAACTCTTTTAACTGATTCATATATGAACCTTTGTGATTCATATATGAATCAGTTGAACTAACAAACAGATTCATATATGAACCTTTGTGATTCATATATGAATCTGTATGAATCACAAAGATTCATATATGAATCAGTTGAACTAATTAACAGATTCATATATGAATATTTGTGATTCATACAGATTCATATATGAACTCATCCCGTGTATTTTACGAAATTACCCCTCTACCTTCTATAGACCACACAAGAAATTATCCGGTGCTTCGCGGTCAAAGCCGCAAATGTTGATCAAATGAATGGCTAAGATTACTTCTTTATTTCTTATATATTTACCATTTCTCAAATGAACCTCTCCCTATATATATATATATATATATATATATATATATATATATATATATATATATATATATATATATTTGAATTAGTTACCTAATTGGTCCCTTGAGTTTGATATCTTTTACATAAATAAGAAAAAAACAAAGAAAAAGTGTAAAAATGGACAAAAACATGGATGGACGATTTTACCTCTGCCACTAACGATGAATTCTAACGGAGTTAGTAATAAGGTCCCTCTTTCAAAGCAAAATTCAAACCTCAGATACTACAACTTAACTTATTGAAGTACAGATCCCACTTTCAAAAAAATCACTAAACCTTAGAGACCAAAAGTGTAATTCTCTCAAATAAATGATTGTGTAAAAAATTTACCAGACAAAGAAAGTCCATGGTATCAATTTTCAAAAAACGTATAAATATTGCACGACAAACACAAACACTACTCTGTTATATTATTTTTCTTAGAATCACACATTCAAACAAAAGAAGTCATTGATCATATATTTACATTTTTTTAAAATTATAATCAAATTATTTAAAAGAATGATTAAATTCTTTTTGTCGAATCACTGTTCTTGTTTTTTTGTTACGAATCGACCATCAACCTCATACAATGTAATTAAAGCTAAATAAAATAATGTAATCACAATAATCAATAATAAATTAAAATAGAGTGAATTGTGGATTTGGTCCTTGTGGTTTTGTGTTTTTTTTTACCATGGTTCTCATATTGTGGATATAGTTGTTGTGATATGCAATATATTGTGGCTAAGGTTCTTAAACACTAACACCATTAACTTTGAAAGGTTAACTACATCATGTGTCTTGCACGCTATGAGTATAATTGTCAATTTATTTTTCTCTTTCAATTTAACATATACACCTTTAAAACAAAGAATACTAAATTATGGATTTGGTTCCTATGCATCACTCATCATTTTTAAAACTCATCTATCATCTCTCTTAATTTTTTTCATCCACCCTTCATTGTCAAAGTACAAGAAAAACTAATTTGTTAAAGTGTAAAAAAAGTTACTTGAATTTAAAAATAACAATTGTTTGAAACCAACACCACATCCCAAAAAAGACAACTCAATCCAAGATCGATATTCTAGACGTACTATATAACATAACACATATTATGTAGTGTTGGTTTCAACAATTGTTACTAAAATGCAAGTAACTTTTTTTACACTTTAACAAATTAGTTTTTCGTGTACTTTGACAATGAAGATTGGATGAAAAAATTTAAGAGAGATGATAGATGAGTTTTATAGATGATGACTGATAAGTGATGTCTAGGGACCAAATCCACAATTTAGTATTCTTTGTTTTAAAGGTGTATAAGTTAAATTGAAAAGGAAAAATAAATTGACAATTATACTCATAGTGTGCAAAACACATGATGCCTTTAACCTTTCAAAGTTAACGGTGTTAGTGTTTGGTAACTCTAGCCACAATATATTGCATACAACAGGAACTATATCCACAAAATAAAAACCATGGTAAAAAACCACAAAACCATAATTCACTCGTTAAAATATATAATCAAAAAAACTTGTGGTTTTTCAAAAGTAGACCTTTTTGTAAGCATGGATGAATTTTCATTCAAAAGGTAAGGAGGGAGTTTTTGGTAATTTAGATTTAAACGGTCGTATGTGTCAGAGTACAGGAGATAGATAGATAGATACAGGCGATCGGCGCCAGTCCCAAGGAAAACGAAGAGCTGGGTGACCACCATCAAACGTCGTTACTTTCCGTCAGCCGTCGTCACCAAACACCACCACCGGTGGGTCATACGTCATTTGAAAAGATTCCTTTCGCCGGTGTCGGAGTTGAAGAACATGATTGGATTTGAATCGTCGGTGGAGATGGTGTTTAATTGTTGAAGATTTGTCTGTTTTTCTAATCACTTGTACTCTAGGCACCAAAACTTGTACACTGCTATAATTCTTCACATCTTTCTCCTGGCAATGAGTCATGTTGAGTTGGATTCGGATTCAACCCATTTATTAATTGGGTTGAAAATTTCAACCTGTTTAATTAAATGGGTTGAGATTTTCAACTCAACCTAACTTGTTACTTAAATGGGTTGATAACAGGTAGTAGGTTGACCTGTTTATGATTATTTCAATCCCAACCGTTAAATAAATGGGTTGAACCTGGGTTAACCCATTTGATTTTAGATAATAAAATAAAAAGGATTAAACTACTTAATTTAATGACAAATACACAACCACATAGTCAAATAAATTGTTCAATGTTTTAATAAAATACAACCATAAAATCAAATAAATTGTTCAAAGTTTCAACGTATGAAAGTGAAATCGTGGAAGTCGTTTGACAACAGTCATCGTGGAAGGGCGTCGCCGCCTCGGGCCGTCGGTGGTCGTGGAAAGGCGTTGGGCATCGGTGGTCGGCTAGGGTGTTGAGGAGTCGACGAGTCTTGTGAACGAAAGAGAAATAATTTGGTTTTTTCAATGTGTCAAATTGTCAATGTGCCGCCGGATGTAATTAGGATTCAGGAGACATACTTTTTTTTCTATTAATTTTTTAATTATTAAACATATATTAATTTATTAGTTATAATTAAATAATGATAATTAATTAAAAATAAAATACAATTATGTATATAAGTGGGTTGAAAATAAGTTGTAAATGGGTTGAAAACAAGTTAACTGGGTTGAAAATCTCCACCCAACTTGCTAATTTTAGGTTGGGTTGAATTGGTAGGTTGGATAACTTTTTTCCACCCCTACTTTCTCCAACAAACCTAGACTTGAATCACTTGATAATGCTCTGTTTTATATTTTTAATGTTTTATGAAAATATAACTTTGTCGGTCTCTATTATAATTTTTTTTAAAAGATAGTTTGTGAAGGCTGTGTTTGGTTTTTGGATTAGGGGAAAAAAGAAAAGAAAAAGAAATGGAAAGAAAAGAAAAGAAAATGAAAAGAATTTTAATTGTGTCATCAACAGGGAAGAAAAAAAAGGAAGGAAGGAGAAAGAAAGAAAAATAATTGTTCATGTTATTGAATGGGAGAGAAACGAAAAGAAAAATGTTATTTTTATAACTATATTCTTTAAAAACATATCGTTTGAAAGTTTGAGTAGTTTTGTAATTTTAATAATTTTTTTAAAAGAATTTTAATTTTTTTCCCTTTCTTTCCTTCATTAGTTTATTTTACTCCCACATTTGGGAATTTTTTTTGGAATGAAACTTATTATTATTATTATTTTTTTTCTTTCCTTTCTTTCTAAAAAAATTTCAAGAACATGTGGTTTTTTACTTTCTTCTCTTTTTCCTCTCGTTCCCTTTTTCTTCCTCCGTAAAATAAGCTTTGAGAACACAACGTAAAAGATTGGAAATTTTGTATGAATAAAATAAACATCATGAATATTTGTAATTATATATATTTGTATATAGAAAATGGTTTAAACGAGAACACATTCATTTTATGAAAACGTGAGAACATTCTTATAGGCAATCATATGTGACAATATATTTAGTCTATCACATGTGATACTAAATTAGAGACATGGTTGACCTTTGACCAACCTAGGTCACAACCTAACTCGCTCATGCATCACTAGACTCCTCACATGTATGATCACATGTGCTAAGGGTATTATTGCATTTTCATAAAACGAAAGTGTTATCATTTGAACCTCCACTTTGTACATTAATGACTAAATACGCCGAGTTGTTTTAATATTTTTTGAACCACGTGATTTCAAAAGAAATCTATACGAAAATTTATTACAATTATACAAACTAATCTTTCAAGTCATAGCTAATTTCATCCACACTACTTAATAATTAATTCACTTTTCCGTACTCTAAAACAAAGAAAAAAAAACGAGAAAGAAAATAATCAAACCCCTCAAATACATTTAAATAAATAATGTTTAATTTGACTCATTATTAGCCTAAAAACGAAATCATTTAACTTAATACCAACAAAATATGAAGTTGTTATCAAATCAATACAATTACACAATAAATAAATGTAGACTTTTAATTCTTCACAAAATTTCAATTCTAAACGGAACATAAAAGTACGATGCTTCATTATTTGAATATGACGTATGGTGTCGGTTAGCATACTAGTATGGTTAGTTTATATGAAAAGTTCATAAATGTATTATTAAACATAAATGTATTACTATTCACCAAGGTTTTTCATAACTTTTTTCTTACACATTATTGTCACCTCAACAACTTAAAAACCTTTATATGCCTCTACTATGTGAAAAATCTCACCCAAGTTTTTTCATTACTTTTTAAACTATTCAGGGTCTCACTATTTTAACTTTATATCATTTTTATTTATAAAAATAAATAATTAAAATTCATACAAATACATCTTTATTTATATCAAGAAAATATTATTAATTTAATTATGTATTTATTTTACATAATTTTTTTAAATATTTTAATACAATATATATTATATATAAATTTCTTATTGTAAACAATTAACCACTTAAATAAAGAAAAAATCTAACTAAGTAAAAATAAAGAAAAAAAGTTATTTTAAAAGTATGTACGATAAAATTAATAAAAAATAGGTTGTTAAAAAATATATAAAAGTTGTATAAAAAATATGTAAAATAAAAATTAAAAAATGTTAAACTTAAAATTATGTATAACCGAAAATAAAAATTGGGCCATCAAGAAATCTGTTAGAATTGTATAAATATGTATAAATTTGAGATTTTATTTTAAAAATATAAAAATATAATTACTTTTATCATGTATTTATTTATATTATTTATTTAATAATTATATTTAAATAGGATTACTTTAAATATATTAATAAATAAAACTGATTAAATACGGAAAAGCTACGAAAAAACAGGTCGTACAGTTACGACCTATGACGAAAAACTTCACGAAAAAATTCAATTGAAAAACCTCTCCACTATGTAAAAAACCTCAAAAGAAGGTTTTTGCTTTTTGAAAAACCTCCCAAAAACCTTCTAACAAGCACAATATGGATGCTCTAAACTGAACCAAAGCCACACAAGTAATTATATATTTTAAAAATATCATTTTACATGATCCTTTTAATAGAAAAAAAAAAAAAAAAAAAAAAAAAACTAACTAGTAAAAAATTAGGTCACAAGACGCACAGATATTGTTGGGTCCCATTATAAACTTGAAATATTCGTCTTCAACCTTTTTACTACAATCACGATTATAAATGGTTTGGAATGTCTCAAAGAAAATTACCTTTCACTTTCGGTATATATTTTCAAACCAGTAATCATAACAAATTATTAAAATGAACTGTTTTTGTTTCATAGGATCTTGTCAACAAAGAATAGATGCAGCTATTTGTTGTTTTACGACATATGAAACATGATCGAACAAAAACTTTCTTATTAATTTGTTCCACCATATTAAAAGTAAAGATTTAAAATTTGAAACTTTTTTCCTAGGTTAGTGAACAATGAAATGCCAATATTGCCCTTGGAATTATTGAGGCATGCATGGTTAAAAAAGCAAGGGGCCTCGTGACATAAAATTGGATGTATATGTAGAATTTGAGTCGCGCAAAGCAAATGTAGGTGTAGGTCATGCATGCTTCTTTCTTTGGACATCATTTAAGTTTTCCAAATTTCAATTGGAAATATACCCTTTTGTATTTCATCACAATTTATAGTCGGTGATACTGAAGAATATTGTCACTTTCACTAGTTTTAAAATAACAAACTCTAATCCCACACAAGTTTGTTGGGAATGAATGAATCATAGAGTCTGCAAAAAGTCATTCAATTCAATTAGAATCGACCAACCATACTTGGATATCCAGTTGTAATTGGATTGGATTGGATCCAAATTAGACGGTTGGTTTTCGAATGGCAGTGTAGAATGCAATAAAACTGAACCGATTCAAACCAATTAAAATCGACCAACCATATTTGGATATCCAATTGTAATTGGATTGGATTGAATCCAAATTAGACGACTGGTTCTTAAATGGCAATGTAGAATCTAATAAAACTGAACTGATCCATTCCAATTACTATCCAGTGACCATCCAAGTAATAAATATATATGAATAATATTATGTTATCATAGTGTTTTTAGTTAACTTTGGAAGTAGTATTCTTTTTTTTGATGAATTAGGAAAAAATATATAATAATTCGTGGAACCAGTGAAATTAATTGGTTTAATTTGGACCAAATATTGGATGGATTCATCAAATCCAATGGATAACCACTAGTATTATTCAATGATCGGAATCGCTGTCCAATGTTATTTGAATTTGATCGGATGGCAAAATCCAATATTCCATAGACGACCAAATCGGATCGGATCCGTCAATATCCATTAGATTTCAACAGATGAACACCGACTAACAGTCATATCCCTTTTAGGTACAGGGAAACTTGATTATACATCATATTTGGATCATTGGACCTTCTTCATCTGATTTTGATTTCTGTATGTAATATGCAAGAAATTTATTGACATAATTTTTGGTTAAAGTTATATTGATAAATCTTTTGCGCTTTTCATTTATGGAAAGAATCGAATTAAACAGGTATGCAAATTCATCTTAACAAAAAGTCAAAAATTCCACCCCACCAATCACTCCATTGTTATCTCATCTTTTTCATATTCTTAATTGAAGTGGGGTTCCTAAACAACCACACACTTAATTGGAGTGGGGTTTTGAATATGATCTTTTTGAAACACACACATATAATAATACAAATAGTTTTAAACAAACACAACCAAACCAAATTGTTCTAAAGACCATATATATCTGTATGTGCTTTGTTCTATTATACTACCTTCATTATAAAACTTTAGATAACATTGTTTTTATGAAGTGTTTATTTAATTAATCTTTGAAAAAACCATGCATTTTGGTTTTGCTTTCTTTTCATGATATGATGATTATAGGAAAAAGGAGTTGTTTCCTTATCAAACAACCCACATGGGGTGTAAAAAGCCATCTTTGGTGACACCACCACTCTTCAATGTCTCCCAATAGCAAAATAGAAACATGGTTGCCATTTATCAAACATTAGAGATAACCAAGGCTATGTAGAGTGTAAGCTCGAGATGGGTATGAAATAAACCAACCCTTTGGTTGTATCTACCACCACCTTAAATTTGCCAATACATTTTTTCATATATATATATATTGCAAGATAAACGAAAAAGGTGGTCAATTTATAAGAAAATGAGAAGTTTCAGGATCACATGTGATAAAAGTCACGGGAAAGGTCGTCCACTGTATGTCCAAAAGGATGCAGACAACTTGGTCAATGCGACCAAAAGCCGCGGGAAAGGTCGTCCGCTATATATGCCCGATCAATGCAACATGTTTGTATCACATGTAATTACGTGTTTTGTATCATATGTGATTTAGGAATTTTTCGTCTTCTTGTAAATTGACTGTGATCTTGTTTGATCAACCTCTGAATATATACATATATATATAGAGAGAGAGAGAGAGAGTCGGGTTCAAACGAGAACAATAACTATTTAAAAGAACACGGGAACTAATAAAATCATTAGTGATTTTACATTAACGCGCAAAAAGGGGACTTTGGCCGCGGCTTCAGGTCCGCGTGGTTTTTTTGCACGTTAATATAAAATCACTAATGATTTTGTTAGTTCTAGTGTTCTTTTAAATAGTTATTGTTCTCGTTTGATACTCCCTCTCTCTATATATATATGTATGTATATATGTATGCTATAATGATTGTTAGGTTAAATAAACTCACTTTAGCATTCCAAGTAATAAATCTTGCTTATTAAAAAGGATTGATGGTGAATTCAATTTTTTAATATATTGGAGTAGATTGGGAGTTTATTGTTGATGACAAGAACAAGATATAGAAAACTAGCTTTTTGGGTTTATAATTCATGATTGTGGCATCTAATGTGAGCCACACCCATTCAACTTTTTGCTAGGCAAATAATAGGTCCATGGGAGAAAAGAATGAGTAGAAAACTTTTTTATGGACAAGGTCCCACCATATTCTTCAAAGCATTAGCTATGTTGAATAAAATATTTTGTTGTTTTATATGTATCCCTTTTTTTTAATATTATATAATATATACACAATCATAGACCAACTATTATGTCCCACACTCTCTCTCTCTCTCTCTCTCTCTCTCTCTCTCTCTCTCTCTGTTTTTTAATTATATTTCCTCTTGTGTACTATATTTCTATTTTTCTTGCATCATGGTAAAACATAACCCAAAAATGGGTGCAATTGATTACACCCTTTTTTTTTCCTCTTTTAACACTAATTTAATAGAGACAATAATCTATCTCTAGTGACACAAATCTATTCTTCTTGAAGGTATTTTCATGATACAAACATATTGTAGTTACATGTCTTAATTCAACTACTGATAGAATCCTTTTCTATACGTATAACTCTTTGAAGTTTTTTTTTTTTTTTTTTTATTTCTTTAAGAAGGATATCAGATATGAACTCACAACCTGAAGAAGTACAGTGTGTGAAATACAACTTAAGATTATTTGTTGATAACAACATATGTAATGGAATTGTAAACAAGTTAATAAACTCTAAAGGAATCATGTAGGTGTAAAGCCTATGATCAAGTTGAAGACTCTTGTTATTGCCTCCCATGTTGCTCTGAAGCATCACCTGTAGATGCATTAGTGGTTTTGTGACTAAAATAACATGGTATGGTTGTTACTAGTCACATTTGCCACCATTTATATTATATTCCTGCTCATGGAATCATATTCTCCTCAGAATAATGTGTAATTATAACCTAATGCATCCATCTGGTATGGTTTTAATGTTAACCGCTCTCTACTTTAATGCAAGAAATCTTTTAAGTTTAAGGGCCGTTTATCAGATGTTTATCCGGGTAAGCGCTTACTCACATTACCCTACTGGATGAATATGGTAAAGACCAAGAATCTTACCCAGTAAGAGCGCTTACCAAGTGTCTTACCCGGTAAGTGGTGGCGACGACTCTTACCACTGTTAGCGCTTACCGGGTAAATTGTTGCACACGATGCCGCTTTCGTAGACTAAGGGGCCGTTTAACAAACGCTTACCCGGTAAGCTCTTACCAAGTCACTTACCTTACCGGATGAACATTACAAGTACCGATAATCTTACCCTGTAAGAACCATGACAAGGGCCGAAAGTCTTACCCGGTAAGTGTGGGCGACAAGTCTTACCGGGTAAGCATTTACACGGTATATTGTTGCATACAATGCCGTTTAAACGAACTAGAATCTTACGCGAGAAGGCAAGTGAAAGTGTTAATTTTTACCGGTAAGCACTTACCGGGTAAGCATTTGGGTAAACGGCCCCTAAGATCTTACCCGGTAAGTAAATGATAGTGTTAAATTTTACCGGTAAGCTCTTACCAGGTAAGTGTTTGATAAATGGTCCCTTAGTTCTATAAATCGATACTTTAAGATAACGAAGGACAACCAAATCGCCATGTGATGTATGCGTAAATCAGCAAACAATTGAACCCTTGGGTTTCTTTGCAAACTCCCCTGCTGCTATTGAATCTGTTGTTGGTATAATCCTAAATGTAACAAAACCGAGTAAACCGAAACTTCAGATTCCGTTCAATTGCACGTTGACACGTGTTAATTTTAATCCTAGATGGTCTTTATAAAATTTCTAGTTCATTCTCTCTGAAGCATCTCAATGGAACTTTGTAAATGAAAGTATAAAACAAATTGAAAGAATCTAGTATAGTTACAATGGCACATAAAAGCAGCACAACATCTGGCCTAAAGGTTTAAGACTTTCAACCATAAACCAAAATTACATGATAAGATAAAGGGTAAGTAATAAATACTAATGAATAAGAAGTTGGATCATGTGGATTATGGATCCCTTTCTGGTGCTTCTGACATTGTGCAAAAGAAGTTCTGTATCCTGCTATAATGTTGTTGTTTTTGTTGGATTTTTGGAAGTACTTTGGTTGTTTTCAGAGCTAGTGACAAGCACCATGGTTGTAAAAGGGCATATGGTTCTTCCATTTTACAGAGGCACAATGCAGGTTAATGATGGACATGGACAACAAATTATCTTATAAATAGAATATATACTGTAGATTATATAGAAATTGTCTAAAAGTTAGAAACCGTTACATGTATTGTTAAATGAAACAACATATGTGAAAACCTACTCATGAAAATCAAACAAAACTATCCAATGAGTTTGATTTTAAGCTATGTTTCACAAGTTTTATTTTTGTATGTGAATATGAACGTGCATTTCATGTATAAACGTACTTTTGTGTTTTCTAACACAATCTTTTTTTTCATGGCATTCCATCTATGAAACAAAACGATTTGTTTCATCTATGAAATGTATTTATATGTGTAATTTTTCACATGTGAAACAATCTTCAATGTTTCATATATAAGTATGTTTAGCCTAAGGAGATAAATATAACGATTATTATAATAAGATATCCATCTTGAGCCAAGTTGAGACCGTAACAATGTCAACACATTACGCAAAGACTAAAGATTCTGGTTATTGGATCCTTGGTCATTGTGCAACATTAGAGTATCTCCAACAACTTCTTCAAAATGGAGAAAATTGAGATTTTAGGCATTTTTGTGCTCCAACAGATTCTCCAAATCTTTCTCCAAAATGGAGAAAGTTAGAGAGAGAGTATAATTTTCTACAAATGTGGAGAACTCTCCAAAAATGATTACAATGAGAGAGAAATTGTTTTTTTATTATATTTTACCAATAAGATTTCTTCAAATGAAATGAATAGGAGAGAGAAATAATATTTTATTAGATTTATACAATATTTTAATATTATATATACTATATTATAAAAACGACATAAAAAACTTTTAATTACAAAATTTTAAACACAATGTACAACTAATTAAAATCAATTACTTAATTTACAATTTCTTAATGCTTTGGTACAACCTTTCCAAGCACAGTATCTCACATAATCATCTATTTGTGAAATGGATACTCATTTATTAATATAAATATTTGTTTTTTTAGGGGAGGATTTTATAAAATAGATTTTATATTAGCATAATCTATTTTAAATGTAGATTTTACATTTAAATCTATATTAATGAGATGTAATATAAAATCTTTTTTCTTCCGTATTTTTTTATATTACATCTCATAATGATTTTTTCATATTTTATTTTATAAAATCTTTTTCCATATTTTATTTTATAAAATCTTTTTCCATAATGAGATGTAATATAAACTCTTTTTTCTTCCGTATTTTTTTTGCTAATATAAAATTTATTTTATTTTATAAAATCTACACGTATTTTATATTAACATAATATAAAATCTACACGTATTTTTTTTACTAATATAATATCTACACGTATTTTTTTTTGCACGAGCATTAAAAGAAGAAAAAAGAAGGTTGATATGAATTAAAAATAAAAAATAACGAGATACACTAATAAATTATCGTATTCTTTAAGATAAAAATATTCCGCAATACTTTCCAAATTAACCAAGTGTAAAGAAAATAAAATAGAAACGTTGTAGATATAAAAATATTCTTCCATATTTTTAATATATTTACATTTAAATGTAAAATGTAAAATCGAAAATGAAAATAAAAGATTTTAAAATATTCTCTACATTCACTATAAATATATATAGCTTCTCTATGTATCATCCGAGTACAAGAAAAAGACGAACGGTCGGGTGTCAATGGCGGAACCTGCAACTAAACAAAAGGTATTCCAATATATTTTTGTTTCTTTGAAAAACTACTTTTTTATATTTTATTTTATTTACTGAGAATTTGTTTATATTTTTCAAAACCCACAATCATATTTTTCGAAGTAGGAGAATAAGATATATATATATATATATATACATATCTTTATTTTTATCGACTAATACTATGAGGTCTTGAAGTCGATAGTCAGATAAATTTTCAAGTGGTACCGAGTGAATTTGAACTATACCAGTTGAGTTGCCGGTTACAAAAGATAGAAATCATTTATTTTTCTTTGTCATATTTGATGTGGGTTGAATGTTGTTAATTAATCTACAGATTTATACGTTCAAAGTGATTGTCAAGTGCTGTCGAGAAGGTTTCAGAAAAATTGCAAAATCTGTAAAAACGTATGTTCATATTTATAATTATTTCAATAATAGTGATATGTTGTGAGACATATCGTTTGAGTTTTAAATAATATAATACAAAACTATTACCAATATTATTGTACAAACTCATAACAACAAACGATTAAGAATATATGCAAGTTAACCACTTATGAAAATACATTCGTTTTTCACATTGTATTTCATTAACTGTTAACAGAGAAATTACGTTTCATTTTAACTCGGTTCAATCTTCGAACAAAAAGTTTATCCTCGGGCCCAACACTAGTTATAAGTAATGATGTTATCTCCAAAATGGAGAATCTGTTGGAGATAGATGTAATTTTTTATGTAGATTTTGACTTTTAATTCTCCATTTTGAAGAAATTTTGGGGATGCTGTTAGAGATGCTCTTATTATGGCATATTTATAGCCATGTTAGTAAATGAAATCAAATTAGCCAACCATTGCCCCAGGGACGGACGCAACAACTTTTTCATACGGTGACACCATATTTTTCATACGATTTTTATCGACATGTCTTAATTTTTTTTACTGGCGATCAATATTGTCCGATGTATTTTTAGTCTAATTCCACCGTTTCGAGGGATTCTAAAGTTTTTTGCTTGATTTCGAGACATTTTTAAGTTTTTTTTATCGATTTTGAGTGATTTTTTCGGTATTTTTGGTTGATTTTAAGAGATTTTTTCGGTTTTTGTGGTTGATTTCAAGAGATTTTTATGGTTTTTTTGATTGATTTCAAGAGTTGTGCTAGAATAGAAGTGAAGAAATGGGCTTTCAAATTAAGATTTGGTGCACCTTTGAAGTTTCGAAAATAAATACGGTAGCACACTCGAAAACGATACGGTTGCACCTTTCACGAACGTAAAAATTTTACCCTTCGTCGGAGAAATGATACGGTGGCACGTGCCACCGTAACCACCCTCTATGTCCGTCCCTGCATTGCCCTATGATGACTATAAAATATTGAATGGCAATAGAGCCTTAAGCAAGTGGCCATGCGATTGAAGTCGCAAGTGTACTCATGTGAGACACTGTTTGAATTTTCCCATCGGTGTGTTGTGCGGGTTGTCCTGCGACAACGAGCTAGGTCGTGCGAGAAACCGCATGGACCTCTCTTTTGGATATTTTGCAGAACTCTTAAATCAGGCCAAGAGAGCCCATGACCCATCTTTTGACTTTAAATATACGTCAAACCACTTCCTATAGCTCAATGCAAAGCTTAATTAGGGTTGTTTGGTTGGTTTTCCATTAAATCCTGAATGAATAAAGTTGATTGTGTGAATTAATATGTCTGTATAGATGAGAGAGTTTTTGTTTGGGAGGGGTTTTTCATAGATGGAATGAGCGTGTTTTTTAAACGGGAGAGACAAGACAGGTATAGAAAAAACTTGACTTTCTGCATAAACTCCCCCTAAAATCCAACTGAACAAGCCATTTTCTATATAACTAACCAAATAAGTTGCGAGTCCCTTTAAGCTTAATTAAGTGATTTTTCTTCGATTGTGGGAATAGGTTTATAAACCCACAAAAGTTTCCATCTCGTTTAACTGTGGGTTAAAACAATGTATAAAACCTAACATCTTATTGATTTTGAGTAACCAGGTCCATATCATATGCTATGGTGGTGAGACAGCAGCTGATGGACATGGTGCTGCTATCTCCTTCACTTCATATCATATACAATTGTATTTGTCTCCAATTGACCATGTTTAAAAAAACAATGCTTCACCAATGGAAAGGGCCTTATCCTAAAAGCATCTTTGTGGACCTCTTTATTACTTAAAAAGTAATGAGCAATGACTTGAAGAATATATATATGTCACAACTTGATAGGAAGTGAAAGAATAATTATCCACTTGAATATATAAACATCCTCAATGCAGAGTAGTTGCTGTATCACTCAATCATTCAACTAATAACAATTTTATGTTAATGCTTAACATAAAATGATCAAGTAATGAACAGAGTATCAAATAATTAACCAAACCAAGCGAAAAAGTGTCCAAGTCTATCCTACGTGAGATTTATTTCAAACATACAAACAGTCTATGCATAATTCAGACTCTATCATACGCATTTACATAACCATGCCACCAATAAAATTCAACAGCCCAGAAATTAAGAAGCACCCCCTATCATTTGAGGATACCACAAAAATTGTAAGCTATTTTAATAATCATGATTAATAACAAGAGCTAAGGTTACTGTACAGGATGAAACAAAGACAAATCAACTACCTGAATACGCTTAAAATTAGGAGGAAAATTTCAGTCGGAATATGAATCGATAAGGACGTGATTGTCCTCAAAAAAATCTTGACCTCCGACGAAACTCATGTAAGAATCCGAATCCGAATCAACACCATGAGAAGCGTAAGAGTAATAATAATAAAAATCAGTAGGAGACGGAGGTAGACAGAAACAAGCCCAAATACAATGCGCAAGACGACCTAACTGTTGAAGAGGAAATACAATCACCAGATCAAACAACTCTCGGCTGCTAATTCTGTCGTGAACGCATGCTACGGATTGCCATACATCGGTGGAGACGTTGGCCACCGATGAAATTAACGTAGTGCTGAATACCATCTCTGAACTTGTCTCTCCAAAATTGAGATTTTTTTTCCTTCTAGAAGTTACAACTAAAAAGCTATGATTAAAGAGAGAGAGAGTTAATGTTGGATTGTTATTGTTTGCTGTTGTTGTAGATTCGTCCATAGCTTGTCATTGGTCGATCCTGGCGATGCATCATGGTTGAATTTATGGAATAGTGTCAAGAGCATCTCAATATTGGTTTTGAGTTATAGATAAATACAATTTTAAATTAATTAAGAAAAAGACTATTTAATTATACAAGATGAAAATTGCTTCCAAATAAAATCAAGAGTAAATTACGTTTTTTGTCCCTATGGTTTATTAAAAATTATGATTTTCATCTTTATAATTTAAAAACTATGGTTTCATCCCTATAATTTATAATTTATTGTTATTTTTGTTCTTATAATTTATAACTTATTGTTGCTTTGGTCTTTATGATTTACAATTTTTTACTGTTTTAATCCCTTATAGTTAAAGCCAGAATTTAATCCAAGAACAAAAATAGCAATAAATTACAAATTATTGAGATTAAAATCATAATTTTTAAATCACATAGACAAAAATTGAAATTATTAACAAACCACATGAACGAAAATCGTAAGTTACTCTAAAATCAATTTGGTACAATTTTTATTTTAATGAATCAACTTTCAAGATCTTCGTTTAAAATATATAAACCAACTTCATAGACGACTATAGGGAGAGGTAACAGATTAATCCACACGATTTTGTGTATATATTATTTTTGAGAAAGTTCAAAAAATCTCAAACGAACTTTTCTATTTTGAATGGTTAAATTCTAGAATTATTTGTTTTGAATGAAAAAATACTTGAATTTTATCACTTTGAATGATCAAGTCCTTGTTTTTTTTTGAATAGATAAACTATTAAAACTTTTAAAAGTTGCTTACATATATCCTTCAACCAATAAATACTATCTGTAACCGACTAGTAAGGTTTTAAAGTAAAAAAAAAAACTAAATCATGTTTACGGTTCATTAACTTACGTCATTCAAACTCCACACACACACATCACTCCCCCGCCAATCCTTGTCGTCCCATCATTGTCTGTTCTCCATATCGCCCATCGTCGTTGGCCCCTGCAATTGATCTCCCCTCTTTTTGATATGTTCTTTTTGTCTTTTGATTCTCCATCTTTTACAACAATTTAATGTGCATGTATAGACATTTAAAGAAAAGATGGATGGCTGAAAACAAAAAAAACGATAAAAAAGAGTAAGATCGATGGTTGGGCCAACGACGATAATAGAAAGCGGACGACGATGAGGTGACGAGGGTAGTAAGAGGTATGATGACATAGAGGTTGAGAATGGTAAAATTGATTTAGGTTTTTTTATTTAGAGTGAATTACATTTTTGGTCCCTCATGAATGCCTGGATTTTACTTTTCGTCCCTCCAGTTCTGAAAGTACATTGGTGGTCCCTAAAAGCGAGATATGGTGCCCAAACTCGTCCCTGGCGCTAACGCCGTTAGTCTAGGCTCCGTTAGAGCAGCCATGTGCCCCTCACGTGAGGGGCTTTTTGGTCTTTTTACCCTTTTTTTAATTTTATTTAAAATATATAACTAAATTAAGATTTTTATATTTTTATTTCTTTTTTAAAATAAAGCAAAACATGAATTTGGTCCCTGAAAACCATTATTGGGAGATGTACCTCCCAAAACCACCTCCCAACTCTAATCTATGTTCTTCTTTCAAAACCACCTCCTCCCTCTAGATCTCTCCTCCTTCTTTTCTTATTTCTTTCAATCCATATCTGGATTTTGGTTCATGATTTGTATATGAGATTTGTTAAGTGTTCTTGGTGTTCTTGGGATTGAATTTGGATTTAGGGTTTTTGATTTAAGGTTTGATTTATGTTTCTTCTTCCAAAATCACCTCCTCCCTCTAGATCTCTCTTCTCCTTCTTTTCTTTTTTCTTTCAATCCATATTTGGATTTTGGTTCATGATTTGTATATGAGATTTGTTAAGTGTTCTTGGGATTGAATTTGGATTTAGGGTTTTTGATTTAAGGTTTGATTTATGTTTGGTTGTTATTAAATTTATATCATCTTGCTGTAAAATGGGTTTGGTTTGTATGAATACTTTTGTTATTTGATTTGTATGAACTTGATTCAAATTTAAATTCAAGGTTTTAAGTTTTGAATGTTCATAGCGTTTTTGTGGTGGTGTTGGGTGGTGGTGGCGGTGGTGGCGATGGTGGCGGGCGGTGGCGGTGGGTGGTGGCAGGTGGAGTTTGGGAGGGGGGTGATGACGGCAGGTGGTGATGGTGGTGTGGGTGAAGAAGAAATAGCTAAAAAGACCAAAATGCCCCTCACGTAAGGGGCACATGGCTGCTCTAACGGAGCCTAAACTAACGGCGTTAGCGCCAATGACGAGTTTGGGCACCATATCTCACTTTTAGGGACCACCAATGTACTTTCAAAACTGGAGGGACGAAAAGTGAAATCCAGACATTCATGAGGGGCCAAAAATGTAATTCACTCTTTTATTTATTTAAAAACCTACATAGCCGGTTTTAGGTAGTTTTTAGGTTAAAATGATATAGATAACTAATTTTTAAAAGTTTAATGGTTTATTTATTAAAAAAATAGTTTAGGAATATAACAACCCAACCAGAAACGACACGATAACCATTAAATCTTAATAATCAAAATTAAAATCCATGCCAAAGCGGCCCCAAACGTACAACTTAAATTCAAGGTTTGCAAAGACAACCTATACACAACTGAGATATTGATATAAAGGAACTAAGATGACGGTCTTCTATCTGATCCTGCTACATCTTCTCTTTCCCTTTATCCACCTTTCCTAACTTACGCCTTCCTGAAAAGATTTTTATTTTTGAAAGAGCAAGGGTTAGACCATTGGTCTAGTGAGTCCCCTCTAACAGATGAGCAATAATATATCTTTCCAGAAAAAAAAACCATATCAACAGATTTATAAGCACATAAAGATTAAACACGCTACGGACCACACGACCGTTAAAGACGATGTGTCTAACCCGCACTGCCTTAATTTTGGGACACACCCCCAATGGCTTAAACGGGTCACACTCCCCGGCACGAGTAGGCGGACCACACTCCCCGACTTAGGTCACATTCTCCACATATAATGTATGCATACATTTAAACACCAACAGTTTATAACACACTTAAATCATTTTATAATAAACATGCCATCGTAAATAAATCAAAGTTTAAAAATTAAATTTTACACGCTTTTGTTAACAAAAGATTTAGTTCAGAAAAACTCACCTGACGTCCTTAGATTAAATCCCGCGCTTACTCTTATAGTTTGATCCGTAACCTATAAGGAAACATTGGTCGGTGAACTCTCGATTCAATCTATTTTATATCGACCTTAACCCATAATCCAAATGATATCTAATCTCTATACGAAACTTAGCCCATCAAAAATACCTACTTGAGACAAGGTATTTGAGTCCTTAAACCAGAATAACACATGGGTCGGCCTTCCATTATCACAGCCCAACATTCAATTTATAAAAGCTACATATGGGCTTCGGCCCATGTTCAGAACCAGGGGACCGGAGCCAAGACCGGGGTCCAACGTCTCCCCCGGTGACCGGGGTCTACCCCCCAAGCGACCGAGGTCACTACTTCGACCGATGCAAAAAGGTATTCCACTTAAGTCCATAGTCGACCGGTGTCCCAAAGTTGACCGGGGCCTAATGTCGACCAGGTTCCAATCTAGACGTCGACCGACTTCAACGACCGGTGTCTTAACTGCTCAAAACGAAAACCCCGAAGGTTCGATGTATAGATACCACAGACTCAATATAAAAACAGAACTTAATAATAACTCAATCCCAAACCCAATTCCAATTGAAGAAATCGATCTAACAAGAGTCTCCTTAACCAAAAGATCAATCTGAGCCAAAGCCAGAACTAATCCCAAAATTCAAACTCAGATTCAATACACAACCTCCATATCACAACTACTATAATTAAAAGAATGAAGAAATAAAGGATGTAGGTTACAAGATGATTACCTCAATGAGAACTCAAAATCACACTTGAAATCTTTGAATAATCTTCTTCCCTTATCAGTTCCTCCAAAATCGCCCAAGAGCCCTTTCTCAAAAATTTCAGCCTCCACACCCTAACACCAAAGCCTCTAGGGTTAAAATCATTTCTTTCCAACTTTTCACTCTAGACCCCCCTCACTAAGCCCTTTCTAAATTTTAACCCCAAACTTTTAATTCTTTTACTTTTAACCCGGTTATTACAAGGAACATAATCATTTAAAATAAGAAAGTTTAATGTTTATTTCATTCAAAAAATTAATTTAAGGACTTCATCGATCAAACTAAAAAAGTTGGTTGTGTTTTCAATAATACTTGTGTGGAAATTTTCATGCCATATGATTTGATTCATTAGTTAGGATCAGAAACTGTAAATTACTAAAATCAAAATTTTGAAAAAAAAAACTCAAATCTCTCATGGTGAGAACTTATATATGGAATGGATATGGATTGACCAAAAATACCCAAATCTCTTATGGTGTGATAACTCAAATATGTTATGGATTTTGACAGAAAAAATAAATAATTGGTGAGAACTTGATTGAGCATTAGAGAAATGGATGGACTGAAAAAGTATGTAAGTCACCTTTTTGGATGGATAGTGTAAAGAAATCTGTTTTCTTTTGTTATTGAGTATTTCTCAATGATAATGATACAACAGGAGGCAAAAATATATACAACCCTAAACCAACAATCAAGGCAGAAATCAAGGAATAAAAAAAAAGGAATGGATATATACGAGTAATGGCAAGAAGTTATTTATGGATGAAATTCTATACTCCCCCTCAAGGTGGAGCATGTAGATTTTGCATGCCCAGCTTGTTGAGAAGATACTCGAGTTGTTGCATTCCCAAAGCTTTAGTCAAGATGAAGAACTATTGTGTTAACCAGAGAAGAAACCCATGTGCTGATGGTGCTAAGATGAACAGTTGCGTGAGGGGAAAGAAAATGCAGTTTGATGGACAATTAGTTCTTAATGGTTCTGTGAAAATATGCAGTTTGAAGTGTTGGAAATAATTTGTGAGATTTGGAAGGTTGGAAGTTTCCTTCCATCCCACATAGGAGGAAACATAAACTAGGAAGGACTTTATAAGTCTATCCTTAGTAACGAGTCTTGAATGTTGTAGAGACCACATGGTGGGGGCCTCAGTGAAGTGCAACGCACACGCGCGCACACGCGTGGGCTGTGGCCGAGGGCGCGATTCTCGTGAAGAGACATGCACTTTGCACTTGGCACGCCGCATCGGAGTATTTATCTGAGCAGATAATTATCGTTTCAATGGTTTTAAAATTTGAAGTTTAAATTAAAAAAATAAAACCATTTAAAAAACGTGTTTAATAGGAATAACAGTTGGAGTTTAAGTCTCTAACTCGTATACTTGGGGATGAAGTTACGAGTTTTTTGGGTTTTTTCCCAGTATAAATACTGGGTTAAACCTTTCATGTTAAAAACACAGATTCAGAAATGAAATCTGAAAAAAAACAACTCTCTCTCTCTCTCTCTCGTTTTTCTGCTTCACATCACCACACGATCCTCCTTCTGTTTCTTCGTTTTCTGCATCGATCTTTGCATCATCGTTGTTGATATACTTATACTGCATTCAATCCTGGGGCTTTGCGACTGGTATCTCACAGCTTTTAGGGACGTCGTATAAAACCTTTAGGGTGCGTTTGGTATGCAGAACAGAGTGGAACAGGACAGAACAGAACATGCTTGTCCCATGTTTGGCGTGACCATATGTGAGACACGCTAGAACTAAGTGGAACAAGCATGGGACACACTTGTCCCACTCCAACCCCCTGGAACTATGTAGAACAACAATATTTTGACTAATATACCCTTTGTTAAAAACATAAAACATGTCTTCTCATAAACCACGCCTTCAAGCTAGGGGTGTGCAAAACCCGAATAGTCCGAAATCCGAACCGAAAATAAGGCATTTTTGCAAAACCCGAATAACCCGAAATCCGATAATCCGAAACCCGACATTTGGGAGGATATCTGGGTTCGGATTGGATTTGATCGTTGGCCACCCAACCCGTCCGAAACCTCGAAATAACATAAATCTATATTTTAAATACTATATATATATATATATCTAATTATTTTTTGAAAATCGTAAATTATAGTTTGTTGAAATATTTTCTAAATTTTAAACTTGCTATCGATTTCATCAATCTTTCAATTGATTGTATTCATCCTAAAAAATGATTGAATGTATATATAACTTTTGCATTATATAATACCCGATCCCGACCGACATCAATCCGAAACCTGACCAACCCAAACCCGAAACAACCTAAAATCCGAAACTTAAAATTTGGGTTTTGATTTCCATATCCAAAATCCAATCGTGATAAATTAGTTTTATGTATTTGATAATCCATTGCACTATGTATTAGTGATGTAAATTTGTTTTATGTGATGTAATCTATGATTTTTCATCAGGGGTAAATTCGTCATTTAACCGGTCTAGTTCTGTTCTGTCATGTCTTGCCAAACGCTGGACGGCTGTCCTGTTCTGTTCCATCTTGTCCTGTCCGGTCCTGCCTGCGTACCAGACGCACCCTTAAGGACAGGTTTTATAAAACCGTGCAGTTCATCTTCTGTCTACGATCATCTTATCAGGTTGGTTTTAATTTATGTACTGTTTTATTTTCGTCCAGTAGAGTGGACATTTTGTTTCTATCCCTTCTTCTAACAATTCTATCGCGAAGGATAGATTTGTTCTTAGGATCACCTAATATTTAATTTGTCACGTTTTGGTTGTAAAGTATTTAACTTTATAAATAAAGTTTCAAACTTTAAAAAATAAAGTTGCCGCTTTTATCTCTAAATCTTGTTATTTTCTGTTAATTGAATTTTTACTAAATCTTGGGTTATTATGAGTGATTTTTTAAGAAGATGAAGAACTATTGTGTCAACCAGAGAAGAAACCCATGTGCTGATGGTGCTAAGATGAACAATTAGGTGAGAGAAAATAAAATGCAGTTTGATGGACAATTAGTTCTTAATGGTTCTGTGGAAATATGCAGCTTGAAGTGGTTGCAATATGATCATCTTGACCGCTACTGAGCTCCACCGCCATGCCGACATAAACCCTATCATCGCCAACCTTCCGTTGATCCTCTCCGGTGTCGATCCACCGAACGCCAATACGTCAGAGAATTTGGTGCTGACTTTCGGAGCAGGTGGCAGAGGAGTAGCCATTGGCGTCGGTGTTTTGGAATTGGTTTGAGTGTCGTTTGACGACATGCACCTGACGAAATTCTTGTTGAAGGAATTAAGGAAGTAATTGGGTGGAGGAGAGACTACATATGAGCGGAGTTGCATTGAAGACTGAAGTGGAAGCCATGAGTGATAATACTAGAATAACGAAAACTGAAGAAAAAAATATAGAAAGACCAATTTGTCCCTGATCTAACGGATATTGTTAATGAAGTTAGTAAGAGTGACGAAAAAAAACAACAAATAGTAAATCACAGGGACGAAAAAAGCAGTTTTTAAAGATCAGGGACGAAAATCGTTATAAACGTCAAACTACAGGGATGAAATCGTAGTTTACTCTTTATAATTTTACGAATTGATCATGTAAGGTTTAAAAAAATATTTTGAAAAATCGGAGGATATACAATTATATATAGTATTAATAATAATATTTATATACGTCTATCCGTGGTAAAAATAAAATTACTAAAATATGGAAGGTTTGTTTTTATAAACAATATAATAAACAAAATTTTCTGATTATTAAATATTAAAAGTAGTATTTAATAATATTAAATTAAAGAAAAATTGCAGATTAAACAAATAGTAATTACCATTAAAGAACTAGATAATATTTAAAATCTTATGTCTAGAATATTATTAATTGATGTCATTCATAACTTCACAAATAAATTCCATTTCGTAAATTATATATAGTTAGAAGTGTAATTGTGCAATGCAACGAGATACATCACGATTTTAATGTTTCATTTTATTTTTTATTTTTTATCGATTTACAGTACGATTTTGGATGATTTTAAGAGATTGATAATGGTTTTTTTATAAATTTGTTTAATCTAAGATTAATAATATAATGTTTTATATATAAAAAAAAGTATTTTGTTAGAGTTTAATGATTATCTTATATATTTTAAATTCTTTATATTTAAATTGAGATGTTTATCATGTTTTGATTATGTTTATCAGTTAGTTATGAATTCAAACATATAACTTTAAAAATTCGTACTTATGAATCATGACTTGTAATCTTGAATTTTAAGTAATGAGTATCAATAAACAATATTTAATGCATAAAAGCTTGTTTTTAAGAGTTTTTTCGATAGTTTAATAACAATGTAATTTGTTTTAGGTTTAATAATATAATGTTTTTTTATGAAATAAACATTAAATATTATGTTAGATTTTCTTAAATAGATTTTAGTTTTTTTATATTTAAAATTTGATGTTTATCTTGTATTTAGTTATGCGATGAGTGATTTTAGGAGAGTGATTTTAGTGAAGTTAAAGTGGTTAGAGATAAAGATTGAAATTTAATAAATAGAATTAAATGTACATAAAGCTTTAATGATTGTTTTTAAAAGATTTTAAATAATTAGCATTAAATAGCGACACATTAAGATTTATCAATTGTTTTTAAGAGTTTTTTATAAATGTTTTATAATATAGTATAGATAGTCGTTTTAAGTTCATAAATCTCATCGATCCATTAACCTGTTTTGTGTGGATTTTATTCGAACTTCGTCAATCTATTTGTTTGCTTTTATAGTGTCAATTTGATAGATCTGGTAAGAGCAACTAATAAAATTTTCGATATCACATCAAATAAAAGACAAACTTCATCCTACAACTTAAAACTCGATATCAAAATTCTATAATTCACTTCAACAACAATGACATTGGTATTAAGCAAGGACTAAATTGAAGTCGGGTGCTACTTATCCCCAATACAAGTTGCTCTCCTCGAGACTAATGCGGAAGACTTCTCCAAACCAAACTCACTTGTGCATTCAACTAGCACTCCTCTCTTCACAAAAACGCTAGAACCATTCCCCCAACCTGAACTTGATGCACATGCCGACAAATAAAAAGGTTAGGCTAACGCCTAGTGAGTTCAAGAGTTTTCAACATGAACAAATAAATCGTTAGCTGGATTTAAATCATGATTTCTAAAGTGGTAAATATAAAAGAATAAAGTCAACATGTTTCTTAAAACCCGACATTTTCCTGATGAAAATACCAATACCAAACATTTTGTCAAAGTTGACTTCGAAAGCCCAATACTCACCCAAAACACAAATAATAATCTATATTCAATACTGAAAACCTGGACAAACTCTATTGTCCAAAATATCCAAAAACATGATAAGGTTTAATAGTTAAAACCACAATTCATGGGCAACAATCCCTATACAAAATGTCACCAAAACATGATGATGCTCAATACCCAAGACAATGTCTTTCGGTGACGGGGGAGGCCCGTCTCCATTGAACGTGGTGGGCACATCAAGCTAAGCCACGTATCTATGTTATGAACATACCTCGAGGATGGAAAAGTCTATGACATCAATCCAAGTCTAGATCTTTAGTCATTATCAACATCGACTCATTTATAGTTAATCGGATGAACATGACAATAATCGAGAATCTTACCTGGTAAGAGCAATAGAAAGGACCAAAAGTCTTACCACCGCGGTAAGTGAGAGTGACAAATCTTACCCGGTAAGCGCTTACCGGATAAAAATGTTGCATACGATGTCATTTTAATGGACTACAATCTTACCCGATAAGTTAAATAAAAGTATTAACCATTACTGATAAATGCTTACTGGGTAAACGTTACGTAAACGAACCTTCACTCTAACAACAACCTATATGAACCATATTAGTCATATAATCTCCACTCCCATTATACGAATCAACACACACCACATATAAAAAAATGCAATAAAATCTTGTTCATGCTGTTGAAGATAGCACATTCCAACCATTCAAATTTAAATTTTGTTATTCTTTAATTTTTCTAGCTTATTTTTAGATGATTTTTAGTCATCATTTCCTTCTTTATTTCCTGATTCTCCTCCCTTAATTCCTATCCTCTTTATGATGTTTCCTTTTTCTTCTTTGTGTATTTTAGGATGTTATTGTACCTCTATGTATTTATACACCTTATGTGAATGAGAAAAGTAAGTTGAATACAAAATCAATTATTGAATTTTACATGGTATCAGCTTGAATCGATCCTTTCCTTCAAGACCTGTTCATCCGTTTTTCTTCTTAATTTCATACACTTTTCTTTCTTCCTCCATGACGAATTCTAGTTCTGATACGGTTTCTGAACTAATGACAGTCACAAACCCATCTTATAAGACTGGTCCTTATCTGATTCATCCGTCCAATAGTCCTACTGTTGTTTTTTATTCTCCAATTCTGCAGGGAGATAATTACGGTTCATGGGTTCGAGGCATCTCAAAGGCACTGAATGCCAAAGGCAAGTTCGGTTTTGTCGATGGATCTCTTCCTCCACCAACTGATCCAATCGACTTAAGTTATTGGAAACGATGTGATGATTTGGTTGGTAGTTGGATATTGAATTCTGTTAGTCAAGAAATACGTCTCAGCTGCATGTTTGCCGACTCTGCGAAAACCGTTTGGAACGATCTAAAGGTAAGATTTTCTCACTCAAACGCTCCAAAACTTTATCAACTTCGCAATGCTATTTCTTCTTTAAGGCAAGAGGGTCTTCCCCTCCAAAGCTATCACACTCGTCTCAAGGCTTTGTGGGACGAATCTGATTCTTTAGCCCCGGCAGAGCCTTGTATTTGTGGGGCTCACAAGTTCCTTCTTGAAAGACAAGAACGTGACCGAGAAATGGAGTTTCTTCAAGGTCTCCATGATCGGTACACAAATCTTCGTAGTCAGATCTTGTTAATCGAACCATTTCCCTCGGTTCAACAAATTTTCAACTTGGTCAAACAAGAGGAAGAACAACAAAATATTAATGCACATCCAAACATTCAAATTGATGCTGCTACTCTTCATGTTGGGAGATCTAATTCCAACTCTCAACGATCTCAAAATAAACGTTCAAGGCCTTTTTGCGAGCATTGCAACAAGCACGACCACACTTTAGCGACTTGTTATCAGATCCATGGTTTTCCTCCAAAGAATCCAATCAACAATCCACATAATCATGCCAATGTTGCTGCTAATGTTGCTTCTCCACTTCAAGTTCCACAAAACCAGCAGGTTCTCAACAATGTTCAGCAACCTCCTCTTCTCACGGCCGATCAATATAATCGTCTTCTTGCCCTCTTAACACCGCCAGAAGAAAACACGGACATGACACCATCTATCAACATGGCAGGTAAATGTTTAACTTTATCATCATATTCATCATCTTGGATTGTTGACAGTGGTTCTACACACCATGTCACTTGTTCATTGAAATCTTTTAAGTCGTATATTCCGGCTATTCATCCCATCTCCGTACACCTTCCTGATGGGTCTCATGCATTAGTTAAACATATAGGTGAGGTTGTTTTTTCACCCACCTTAATTCTTACTAATGTATATCATATACCTGAATTTAAATTCAATCTCATCTCTGTTAGCCAACTCACTAAATCACTAAAATGTTTGACATTTTTCTCTCCTGACTCGTACTATTTTCAGGACCAACAAACGAACCAAGTGATTGGTCGAGCAAATCTTCAAGCCGGTCTTTATCATCTATCGACTTCATCAGACGTAGTTCTTTCAATAAAGTCCCCCTTCGATCTATGGCATTGGAGACTTGGGCATCCTAATTCCGAGAAATTTCGTTTCTTATGTAGGCAATTTAGTTACATTAGTTCGAATAAATCTGATGAATGTACGGTTTGCCCGATGGCAAAACAAACTCGTTTATCTTTTAATAAAAGTCGTATTTCTTATACTTATTGTTTTCAAATTATTCATTGTGATATATGGGGACCATTTCCTACACCTTCTTCCAATGGATCAAAATATTTTCTCACTATCGTCGATGACTTTTCTCGTTGCACTTGGCTTTTCTTAATGCGTCATAAATCTGAAACATTGAAATATCTAACTTATTTCTTAAATTTCACAATCACTCAATATCAAATGCGCATTCACACTATCAACACGGCTAAACGAGATAGTTGTCCTCCTCGTTTCCAAACTTTTAGATCAGATAATGGTTCTGAGTTCCTATCAAAACCATTACAAAAATGGTTCTCTACTCATGGCATTATCCATCAACGGACATGTGTTTCCACACCACAACAAAACGGTGTTGCCGAAAGAAAACATAGACACCTACTCAATATTGCTAGGGCATTACGATTTCAAGCTCAACTTCCCATTGAGTATTAGGGTGAATGTATCTTAACAGCAACATTTCTAATAAATAAATTGCCTACACCACTTTTACATAATAAAAGTTCACATGAAATTATTTTGGGTTCCGCTCCTGATTATCAACACTTAAAAGTTTTTGGATGTCTTTGTTTTGCAAGAAACACCAATATTAAAACCAAGTTTGATCCTAGAGCAAAACCGGCCGTGTTCCTTGGTTATCCGTTTGGAAAGAAAGGCTATATTGTCTTAGATATTGAATCAAAATCATCGTATGTTTCAAGGGATGTAACTTTTCATGAACATGTATTCCCATTCAATGACATATCCAAATATTCACCTAGTCCACAATCTTCTAATCTTTCCGATCAAAATTATTTTTGGTCATTAGAATCATCTCATGATCCATTAATCCTTTCCACACCCATCTCATCTCCATACCCTACTTCCTCTATGGACAATAATGGATCACATTCATCCTCACCACTTCACTCACCCTCACCTACTAGTGAGCAACCGCAATCTCCTCTTGAGCCACAATCATCATCTAATGAGACTTTATCTAATGGGAACGAAGTTCATGATCCAGTTACTCATAAAGATCAAGGTCGTATTCGACATCGTCCTACTTGGATGAAAGATTACATATGTGATATTAATTGTTGTACTGCATCTTCCCCTTATCCACTGACAAATTGTTTATCTGTTAAGCACTTCAGTCATAACCATAAGGCGTTTCTCACTTCAGTCATCACTACTGATGAACCTCGAACATTCACCGAGGCAATGAAGCACTCTCATTGGCGTGATGCCATGGCTAAAGAAATGTCTGCTTTAGAATCAAATCGAACCTGGCACCTTACTCCTTTACCGGATGGTCAAAAGGCCATAGGTTGCAAATGGGTCTATAAGCTAAAATTTAAAGCCGATGGATCTATTGAACGTTATAAAGCCAGACTTGTTGCAAAAGGCTACACCCAACAAGAAGGCATTGACTATCATGATACGTTTGCTCCTGTAGCAAAATTAGTCACTGTTCGAGTTCTCCTATCGGTAGCTTCTATCCATAACTGGTCTCTCCACCAGTTAGATGTAAACAATGCATTCCTTCAAGGTGATCTTCTTGAAGATATTTATATGAAAATTCCTCCGGGATTCAACAAAAAAGGAGAAACGAGGGTTTGTAAACTTAACAAATCTTTATACGGTCTAAAACAAGCGTCTCGTCAATGGTTTGCAAAATTTTCCGTTGCTCTCCTGGATGAAGGCTTTATCCAATCTCGTGCAGACTATTCTCTTTTCACATTCAAATCTTCAAAAATACAAATCTTTGTTTTAGTCTACGTAGATGATATCATAATCACCGGCAATGATAACACTTTTATTAGATCTCTCAAAACTCGTCTCGAGACAAAATTCTCTATAAAAAATCTTGGTCGCCTCCAATATTTTTTAGGTATTGAAGTCTCACGTTCTACTGCTGGAATTTTCCTAGGACAAAGGAAATATATTTTGGATATCATAACGGACTCTGGTCTCACAAATGCCAAAATCTCCCCTTTTCCAATGGAACAACATCTTAAACTCACTACTTTAGGTGGTACACCACTCAAAGACCCCAAATCATATCGTCGATTGATCGGAAGACTTTTATATCTTACTGTCACCCGACCTGATGTGTCTTTTGCTGTTAACTATTTAAGTCAGTTCATGCAACATCCAACTTCCACTCATCTTAACGCTGCACATCGCGTTGTTCGTTATCTTAAAGGAACCATTAATCATGGAATATTCTTATCCGCAACTAGTTCTTTATCTTTAAATGGATACACAGATTTCGATTGGGCAGGATGTCCAACTACTCGCCGCTCCACTACAGGATATTTCACTATGCTAGGAAATAGTCCAATATTCTGGAAATCAAAGAAGCAACCTACTGTTTCTCGATCATCAGCTGAGGCCGAATATAGAGCCTTAGCTAATCTCACTTCTGAAATTCAATGGCTTAGTTATCTTTTTAAAGATCTAGGTTTTCCCTTTACTAAACCCATTATCATTTACTGTGATAATGAAGCAGCAATGCATATTGCCGCAAATCCTGTTTTTCATGAGCGTACGAAACATATCGAGCTAGACTGCTACTTTGTCCGTGAGAAAATACTATCTGGCCTCATAGTCCCGAAATATATTTCTTCATCCAACCAACTTGCAGACATCTTCACAAAACCTTTGGGAGCAAATCAATTTCGAAGACTGGTTAGCAAGTTAGGCGTTCGTTCCGATAGTCCTCCCGCTCCAACTTGAGGGGGGGTGTTGAAGATAGCACATTCCAACCATTCAAATTCAAATTTAAATTTTGTTATTCTTTAATTTTTCTAGCTTATTTTTAGATGATTTTTAGTCATCATTTCCTTATTTATTTCCTGATTCTCCTCCCTTAATTCCTATCCTCTTTATGATGTTTCCTTTTTCTTCTTTGTGTATTTTAGGATGTTATTGTACCTCTATGTATTTATACACCTTATGTGAATGAGAAAAGTAAGTTGAATACAAAATCAATTATTGAATTTTACACATGCATCTTCAAACATACAACGCATGCATTCTTGCATGTTTAAATAAAATATCTCACATAAACATCTCATAGCATGAACAAGTCATCATTTAAAACAAACTCGTTCCTGACTTTTATGTGATAATTTCCTTGAATCTATACTTTATTATAAACAAACTCGTTCCTGACATTTTATAGGCCTTAAGCGAGATGTAAAAAGAGGCCTTCGATAAGTACAAACTCTTTTGAACATATTGTTTTTATTATTAGAAATAACATTGAGTTCAAATAAAATTAATAATTCATATATTTCGAGTACTATTAGACGCGAAATCAATCAATAATTACTTCAAAAAAGATAGAATTTTATCTGTCAGACAACCATGTAACCATGCCAAGACCCATCAGATGGGTCGGCAACAATCCTCTACTGAGTCATGGCCTAGACCATGAGTCTCTGTTAATCATGATATGGTTACATGGTCGTGGTTCATCAACCAGATATGGGTTTTGTCTTTTTAGCAATCAAGAATACAGAGGTACGAGACTATAGAACAGATCCTGTTCAAGTAAGGTCGTAATTATTTTTAAGTTAATATTATATACCATATCATTTTTACATAGCATCGTAAATTCGTTTCGTCGTCAAACACATCATATCACTACAAAACAAAGGCTTATCACCGACGGATGAAACCGTCGGTGATCTATCGGTAAAATCCAAATCCGTCGGTGATCCGTCGGTAAATGTCCGTCGGTATAAAGGTGGTCGGCGTTCAGATCACCGACGGATATTACCGACGGATCACCGACGGTTTAATTTTCCGACGGATCTCCGACGGTTACCGACGGCGTGATTATTTCCGACGGATCACCGACGGTCGTCTTTTAGCGACGGATTACCGACGGATTAGTTCCGACGGATTTAGCGATGGATATTTTTTAAATAAAAATTAAATTAAAAAATAATTTCCGATGGATAAACCGTCGGTAATCCGTCGGTAATTTAATTTTTTTTTTTTAAAATTAAAAATTAAAATTTCCAGTTTTTATCCTGTACAAAACCTGCCAATTTTTAAATATTACTAAGCCTTAAAGTGTAGATAAACCGTCGGTAATCCGTCGGTAATTTAATTTTTTTTAAATAATTAAAAATTAAAATTTTTCAGTTTTTATCCTGTACAAAACCTGCCAATTTTTAAATATTACTAAGCCTTAAAGTGTACAAAATATCTATAAATACATAAACATAATCCTACGGAGGGGGAAAGGGGTGCTGATTGTTAAACTTGATCATGAACGCATCAAACTGTGTCATTCGTTCCTGCATCTGTCTCTTCTCTGCTTCATCTCTATCCATTCGCTCCTGCATCCGGATCCTCTCTGCTTCCTCTCTCTGTAGTCGCTCCTGCAACTGGATCCTATGTGCTTCCTCTCTCTCTAACCTCTGCCTCAGCTCCTCCAACTGAAATTCAACATTTGACAAACATATATAGAACAATGTCAGACAACATTTAACAGACATATGATTAACAATGTTAAACAGCATTTGACAAGCATACCTCCTCATCGCGACGGTCGCGCGTGCTCCCTCTCGAACTAGCACCTGAATCACCGGTCATAGCATAATAGGGATCCTGACTGGTCCCCCATCCAAAAATACAGCTCTTACGCCGTCCTCCGACACTACGCTCCCACAACTCGGCGTCATTGGGAGGTACAACATTGGGAGGTAAGTCCGGGTACTCCTCCTCCCTAATCTGATGGTAGGCATCCTACAGTTTACCAAATTAGACATTGTCAAGTCAACTAACCTATAGAAAATTCGGCAACATTTCAACTGTGATTTGAACATATATCCATGACATGCTTTTATCAAAACAATCCTATCGTCTGCCCAACAATGGCAGCCCAAACTAAGTTTGCTATAATTTCTATCTATCTTATAAAACAAACAAATATCTAGTCATGCATAATTGAACTTACAATCATATGAGCCGCCTTTGGGTAAACGTAGATCGGAGGATCCGTGGACGGACCAGTCGCACCCGGAACAAGCTTCCTGTTGGTGCAGTGTGTAGCCTCCCAAACCTCGTCGCTGGTAGGCTCACGACCCCATTTATCTCTCTACAATACACAACTTAAATTGTTAGTAGGTAATAAAATTCGATAGTATATAGTACATATATTTGTAACAACCTGTACATTATAATTACCTCAAAATAATGTTTCTTGTCCAAAAACAGTCCCAGGCTTACAATTCAAAGTATAAGGTTTACAACTACAACCTATTACACAATTGAGTCAAAAAGAAAACTATTACAAGGAGTCTTCTAGCTCCTGGAATATATCTCACACCTTCTCCTTACCCTTATCTGTACTTGCTATCTTGCGATAACTTGAAACAGGATTATAATTTTGAGAGAGTGAGGGTTAGACCGATGGTCTAGTGAGTCCCCTCCAAGCACTACTGTAACAGTTCAAATATTATTTAAAACATTTAAACAAAACCTTACGCCTCACGAGCGTAACTCACTATACTGATCAAACATTATCATGCTTTACGCTTCGCAAGCGTAACTCACACTACTGACCAACACTGCCGTCAAAGACGGTATGTCTGGCTCGTACTGCCTTATTTTAGGGACACACCCTAATGGTATAAACGGGCCACACTCCCCGATACGAGCAGGTGGGTCACACTTCCCGACTTAGGTCAAAACTTCTGAATCAAATGTATACATACATATAATTAACAACATTATATAAAACGCGTTTATATAACATAACATGAATATTTCAACATGAATAAATCAACCTTTTCAGTAAACCTTCTCAACTTTTGATAATATAAACGTGCAGTTTAGAAAACTCACATTTATCAAATAACTTTCAAAATCATAAAAGATTTAGTTTGAAAGACTCACCTCAGATTCTTCTCGCTTAAAAAACTGCTTTCTAACGATTAACACCACCTACAACGGTACCGAAATAAAAGGTAAGCTAACTCGCGGTTAACATTCTTTCCTATCTAAACATTTCAACACACTGTGCGACCCCGGTCAAGACCCTCCGGTCGAGACCTCTTCGGTCGGAACCTCTCCTGGAGATACACCCCGGTCGAGACCGGTCAACACTATACCGGTCGAGACCGGTCGCCAACATACTGGTCATCACCGGTCAACACACAACACACCGGTCACCCTGGGTCTGGTCGACACCGGTCGACACAACACCGGTCGACACCTCTGGTCCGGTCCGATCCGGTCGACATTCAAACAAAGTCGGCGACTCGATACATCGTACCCAGAAAACCTCTGATTCTTAAATCGATAGATTTCACGGTTACAAACTCAACAACGAGATCATTTACCGACTATAACTCTTAGGTGAGAATATTAGGCTAGAATCATACCTTTATTTGTAAGGAAACCGTACGATTCTTCAAGACCTAAACTTCGTTCTTCCTTCTCCCGGTTCTCGCCTTTCCTTCAGTCGGTCTTAGAACAAATGTTATAATGATAAATATCTTAGGGTTATATATATATAACCAAGGTTTCAATTAACCCCCTTGAACTTTGGGTTTCGCTTAACTTTTCACCCAACTTCCAAAATTATTAAAATTTTCGGACCCAGATATTACAACTATAATACAACTGCAAACACATTGTTTGGATTAAGTAAAAATGAATCCACTCAATAAGTTAAATAGAGTAAAATACCTACCCGAAATCGATCCAGCAACAGTGGATAGTGCTCATTAGAGACATCCCTAAAATGAGCCCAAGGACCATCGAACATGGACTTAAAGACGACAATGGCCCTCCGGACTGCCGACTTGTCCTTAAACCTTCACAATTGTAAAATATACAACATAAAAAACATTAGGATCAGTTTATTATGTACTAGAATAAATAATATATCATATCTACTTACCCGCCCGCTTCGGACAACAAAAGTAGCGGTCTCTGACTCGGCTGGGGCGTCTGTGATGCCACATTCGGGCCTCTAACCCTCGAGCCCGATGCTCTGTCATCGGACTGGATCTGATCTAGTCCGTCATCGGTGAACTCATCGGCGTGGGGGTCACCACGCCCGGCGGAGCTGCTACTGCCCCTACCCCTATTACCCCAACTACCTCTACTACCCCTAGAAGGGTGTCCCGACATCTTGATCATAGAGAATGGTTAACACAAAATGATATAAGTGTACATAAATCAGAAGACCCAAAAATGTCTACATAAGAACAACAAAATAGAGAATGTTTAACACAAAAAATGTCTACATAAGAACGGCAAAATAGAGGTGGTGTAATGGTTTGACTATTGAAAAGTCACACCGTAGGTTTAGATGAGCTTTGGATGACTTTAAAACCCTACGTGTAATGGTTTGACTATTTAAAAGTCAAACCGTAGGTGTCAACGAAGTTAGAAGTCTAATGAACACTACATGTAATGGTTTGCCTTCTTGAAAGTCAAACCATAGGTTTAGAGGAGTTTTGGATGACTCTAAAACTCTAAGTGTAATGGTTTGACTATTGGAAAGTCAAACTATAGGTTTAGAGGAGTTTTGGATGACTCTAAAACTCTAAGTGTAATGGTTTGACTATTGAAAAGTCAAACCGTAGGTTACAATCAAAGAAAGATGTTTTGGAAGTTTAAAAACCCTACGTGTAATAATTTGACTATTTAAAAGTCAAATCGTAGGTGTCAATGAAGTTAGAAGTCTAATGAACACTACATGTAATGGTTTGCCTTCTTGAAAGTCAAACCATAGGTTTAGAGGAGTTTTGGATGACTCTAAAACTCTAAGTGTAATGGTTTAACTATTGGAAAGTCAAACCGTAGGTTACAATCAAATAAAGGTGTTTTGAAAAGTTTAAAAACCCTACATGTAATGGTTTGACTATTTAAAAGTCAAACCGTAGGTGTCAACGAAGTTAGAAGTCTATTGAATACTACATGTAATGGTTTGCTTTCTTGAAAGTCAACTCATATCAATTTGAATATACAATATGCTCATATCAATTTCAATCTACAATACATACATACATACATACATACATACATACATACATACATACATACATACACTTTGTTCATTTTGACGTGTAGTCATAGCCTTATAAACACAACAATTGAGTTATAAACAATAAACCATTTGGACACATACACACACAAAGATTTTCTTTCCATACTTATAAACTTATCAATAATCACATACATTTGATCCATATTTGTTCATTGAGTTATAAACTTATCAATAATCACATATTTGATCCATATTTATAAACTTATCAATAAACCATTTGCACACATACATCAAATATGGATCAAATATGGAAAGATTTATTC
Source organism: Arctium minus (assembly GCA_954870635.1). Taxonomy (NCBI): domain Eukaryota; kingdom Viridiplantae; phylum Streptophyta; class Magnoliopsida; order Asterales; family Asteraceae; genus Arctium; species Arctium minus. The sequence goes on along the minus strand of OX941083.1, from coordinate 74,276,224 downwards.
ACATACACATACACATATACATTTATTCATCGCACACATACACATACAGAGATTCCTACTTACATGCAAACATAGTTTACTCTTTAAAAAATCATTAATAAAAAAAAAGCAGAGAGAGAGAGCAAAAAACCTAAAACCTCGAATGTCTTCTTGAGTGGCTCGTCAACTGAAACAACAAATTTGAAAACGAAAACGAAATAATGTTAGTGATGTTGCAGATCAAATTAACATAAAAACGAAAATACATCAAAATAAATACAGATCCTACGATATGATCACCATTTAAAATCATACCTGATCGAGAGGGAGACAATGAAAGTCGATGGCCACCGGTGACTGTCGCTCGAGGTCAGAGACGAGGGAGACGTCGCCGCTGTGGAGAGATCGAGAGCGAGAGTGAGATGGAGGTCGAGAGAGGGAGAGACGAGATGGAGATGGAGGTCAAGAGAGGGAGATGAGAAGGATAGACGAGATGGAGATGGCGCCTGGAGGTCGAGAGAGGTCGAGAGAGAGAGAGAGATAGGTCGCAGAGAGAGAGAGAGAGAGAGAGAGGGCACTGTGGAGAGTGAGAGGTCGCTGAGAGAGAGAGAGGGAGAGGTCGCGGTGAGAGGGAGTATCGAGAGGGAGAGGTCGCCGATGAGAGGGAGAGGTCGCTAATGAGAGATTGAGATTGAGAGGGAGACTGAAATTAGGGCTTAAAGCCCGCTTATTTTTTTTAGAAATTTCGTAAACTCACCGACGGATTTCCGACGGATTTTATTTTTATTTTTTATTTTTTATTAAATAAATTACTTTTAAATTAATAAATTATATTTATTTTATCAAATTTATTAAATAAATTATTAATTCATTTATCAAATTATATTTAAAATTATTAATTAATTTATCAAATTATATTTAAATTGACTTAAATACCCCTGAAGTAACTCGACTTAATTGAAACAATTAACAACCGTTATCTTTTCCCGTTAATTCCAGTTAGATCAGGGACCAAATGTGATCAGTTAGGCTTTAACGTACCCAGTTGGGTTTTAAACGAATCCGGTTGGGCTTTAATGGATCTGGTTGGGCTTTAATGGATTTAGTTAGGCTTTAATGGATTCAGTGGGGCTTTAACGTTCCCAGTTGGGCTTTAACGTATCCAATTGGGCTTTAACGTACACAATTGGGCTTTAATGGACCCGGTTGGGCTTTAATATATCCAGTTGCTTTTTGTGGATCCAGTTAGGCTTTAACGTACCCAGTTGGGCTTTAAACGAATCCGGTTAGGCTTTAATGTATTTAGTTGGGCTTTAACGTTACCAGTTGGGCTTTAACAGATTCAGTGGGGCTTTAACGTTTCCAGTTGGGCTTTAACGTATCCAATTGGGCTTTAACATACACAGTTGGGCTTTAATGAATCCAGTTGGGCTTTAATGAATCCAGTTGGGCTTTAATGGACCCGGTTGGGCTTTAATATATCCAGTTGCTTTTAATGGATCCAGTTAGGCTTTAACGTACCCAGTTGGGCTTTAAACGAATCCGGTTGGGCTTTAATGGATTTAGTTGGGGTTTAACGTTACCAGTTGGGCTTTAACAGATCCAGTTGGGCTTTAATGGATTCAGTGGGGCTTTAACGTTCCCAGTTGGGCTTTAACGTATCCAATTGGGCTTTAACATACACAGTTGGGCTTTAATGGACCCGGTTGGCTTTAATATATCCAGTTAATGGATTCAGTTAGGCTTTTAATGGATCCAGTTAGCTTTAACGTACCAAGATGGGCTTTTAATGGACCCGATTGACTTTAATGGATCAGTTGGGCTTTAACGTTCCTAGTTGGGCTTTAATGGTACATATATGATCACATATGTACATGTACATACATACATATTACATACATGATCACATATATACTATACATGGTGTACATATATTCATGATCACATACATACATGAGCACATATGTACATGTACATACATACTATACATGATCACATACGTACTTGTATATACATACATGATCACATACGTACTATACATGTACATGATGTACATACATTCATGATCACATACGTACATGTGTATATACATACATGATCACATACATACATATATATATATATACACACATACATGATCACAGAAAAAATAAATATTTATTAAATTATTAAATTTACCGACGGATTCTTGAAGTCCGTCGGTAATCCGTCTGTAATTACCGATGGATTACCGACGGACGTCAGAAAAAATAAATATTTATTAAATTATATAAATTACCGACGGATTTAAAAATAAAAAAAAAATAATTTAATATCCGTCGGTAATCCGTCGGTAAATATATACATTTACCGACGGATTACCGACGGATAGTCTATCCGTTGCAAAGTTTTCATTTCCGTCGGTGATCCGTCGGTAATTACCGACAGATATAATCCGTCGGTAATCTTGGTCGGAAATAAGCAATTTTCCAGTAGTGAAGCAGACATATATGCAACAAGTATAAAATAAAACTCTTTTGGGGATCTTTTATATGTATCGAATATACACGTTATACCATGATTTTGAATCAAAAGAGAGATTTCAAGAAATGGCAGACCTACGTCAAGATAACCTCCCTTGAAAAACTTTAGTAGTGTTCCTGAATCTGAATCCACACAATCCAACCCAAAAAGGGAAAATTTTCTCCTATTGTATATGATATATCTTTAATATATAGATTTGCATCATTTTGGGTCATAATGTTGACTATTCAGAGTAACGCTATATGTAAATCAATATAAATCAGTTGAGTTTTCATTTCACCTCATGTTAACGTTTTTATCACCATTTTAAACTTTTAAGATTAAAACACCTTTTTTAGAAACCATCAATCATAGATCAAAAGTTCATGTTGGTTATAACATGAGATCTTATTCTTGTCTTTGAGATAGGAGAGTAGTGAGAGTACTTAAATTCATGCACTCAATATTAGGTAATAAGGAACCAATAATATATGAAAAAATAAAGGCAGTTTTGAAATCCTAAATATAGATATAATTTAGATCGTCTCATATAGTTGGTAATTTTTTTTCAAAAGATAGAAGTTTTCTTAGTTAATAACAAGAAATCTATTATATTTTAGGGAAAAATTCAAAAAAAACCCAATAAACTATCATATTTTGAATGATTAAGTCTTTGAACTATTTTTTTGAATGAAAAAATCATTAAACTTTCTCATTTTGAATGGTTAAGTCTTTCAACTATTTTTTCGAATGAAAAAAACATTAAACTTTCTAATTTTGAATGATTAAGTCCCTAAACATTTTTTTTTGAATAAATAAACCATTGAACTTCTAAAAGTTGGTTACCTTTTTTTAAAGATAACTGAAACTGACTATGAAAGTTATAAAGTAAAAACAAATCTAAATCAGTTTTACCATTCTCAAACTATACGCCATTAAAACCCCTCACAGACAATCGTATCGCTCCGCCTCGCCACTCCCCATTACCCTAACGTTGGTCGTTCTCCATATCGCCTAACACACTGTTGCCCCTGTCATCGATCTCCCTCTTTTTGATCTATTTTTGATCTATCAAAAGAGAAATAATCAAAAGATAATCGGTTACATGTAGTTTTTTGTGTTAAAATAATGTAAGTAACTAATTTTTAGAAGTTCGATGATTTAATTTATTGAAAAAAATATTCAAGGACTTAATCATTCAAAATGAGAAAATTTAATGGTTTTTTCATTCAAAACGAAAAAGTTTAATGGTTTTTTAATTCAAAAAAATAGTTCAGAGGCTTAATCATTCAAAATGAGAAAGTTTAATAGTTTTTTCATTCAAAAAATTAGTTCAGGTACTTAACCATTCAAAATGAATAGTTTGTTGGGTTTTTATGAAATTTTCCCTATATTTTAATACAAAATAGTTTTAGATTTTAGTACTAGATAAAAAACTTAAATAAACAATAAGCAAATAAACAATATTATAAAAGGAAAAGTTCAAAAAAACCCAATGAACTTTAGCGTTTGGAGTGATTAAGTCCCTGGACAATTTTTTCGAACAAATAAATCATTGGACATTTCAAAACCTGTTAAATAAATCCTTGGACTTTTGGTAACCTGTTGAATACATCCTTATTACTTAAAAATGTAACTTGCAACCTATATAGCAAACCACAAGGGTTGTGGTGTGGTGGTAAAGGCTTGGGGAGTTCATAGCGCTCAACCCGGGTTCGAGCCCCACTAGCAGCACTTGTGGCCACTGAGGATAAACTCAGGGCTGCACGCTTTAGCAGCTGGGCCAAAGACCCTAATTGTCAGGGATTAGTCTGGGTCATAGGCCCAGGATACCCTTTCCAAAAAAAAAAACCCTATATAGTAGATAAAGCTACAAATTAAATAAAAATGTCACCTACAAATTTACACTTTGCATTCTTATAAAACTATAATTAGTTATTTAATTTATTTTATATCCATTATTTTTTCATTTTATATTTTATTATATTAACACACATAATCATATATTAACTAAAATATATTAAAAAAATTAGTTTTTTTTCTTACAAATTACAATAATCGTTTCGTTAATACGTTCAAATTGAATCCAAGATTGTTTTTGAATTTAATTTTATACTATTCAATATCATAAATATATATGAATTATTTTTAATACTTAAATTTATACTTTCATAGTTACAGATTAATCTTATATTATTAAATAAATAACCCTAAAGAATAGAAAGTGTAAATATTAAATATAATTTGTACGTATTTATGATATTTAATAATATGAGATTAAATCAAAAAAATTTAATAATAAGCTCATTTTAAATGTATTGACGAGAAAATTATAATGGTGTAATTTGTAAAAAAAAACGTATTTTTTTTATGTATTTTAGTTAATATACGATTACGTGTGTTAATATAATAAAAGAGTTAAAATGAAAAAAAAAGATATAAAGTAAATTAAATAACAAATTATAAAGATACTTATATATATATATATATATACATATTTTGCCAAAAACAATTCTTAAGGCAAAAAAAATATGCCTAAACTTTGACAATTTTAAGAAGACACTTTGAAAATTGCTTAAAAAATGTATTTGGTTGGTGAGATTGATTATTTTAGTTAATTTCTTCATTTTTTTATTTGTAGGATGATAAAGTCGATGATATATATATATATATATATATATATATATATTTTCAATTTGTAGTTTTACGTGTTATTTAGGTTGCAAGTAGTTGCATGTTTAAGTAATAAGAATGTATTTAACAGGTTTACAAAAGTCCAAGGATTTATTTAGTGTATTTTGAATTGTCTAAGAACTTGTTTGTTTCAAAAAATTGTCCAGGGACTTAATCACTCCAAATACTAAAGTCCATTGGGTTTTTCTGGACTTTTCCCTATTATAAAATAAACAACCAATTAATTTTTTTTACATATTTTCTTCTCCAATGTAATTACTTAATAAATGTTTCGGCCCTTAATATAATGCTAAAATATTTTTGGCCCTAATTTTTAAGTATAGATAAAGTTGAAGATCTGTTGGTTATTATTTTATCCTAAAATATAATTTAGATTTGAAAAAATGTAATTTATTTTAGTTTTAGTTATGAATATTTTTATAAGGATAATGATAGATTTTTTTATAAAGATAATTACCAAGTATTTTGTTAGGGGTCAACGTTTAATCTAAATATTACTATATTTAAACATAATTAGATAATATATATTAATAGAAAAAAAGTGTTTTATCTCGTAGTATTTATCATGTATTTATTATGTTTATCTATAGTTAGTTATACAAATTCAAATATGTAGTTTTAATAAGTTGTAATTATACATAAGTAAAACTTGTTAAGACTTCATGTTCAAATTCCTATGACCAATTTATAAAAATAATAAAATATGTGATAAACACTTTATTTTAAATTTAAAATATCTAAAATATTAAAACTCAATGTGTGAATTCATATAACTAACGAATAAAAAGAAGAAAATCCAAGATAAAACACTTCATTTTAATTTTTTCATTCTTTAACTTTAAATATAAAATATTTTAAATAAAGTTATCATTTAGATTAAAATCTAACAAAATGCTCTATCATTATTTTTATAAAATAAATTATAATTAAACTAAAACAAATTACATTTTTATTCTAAATCTAAATTATAATAAGACTTAAATTAAGTAAATTAAGCCACAAATTAGAACTTTATAATCCTTAGTTAAAAACCATTAGAATTTTATAATCTTTAGTTTGAAACCAATATATATATATATATATACTATATTATAAAAGAGATATAAAAATCTCTTAAAAACAAGTTTTTAAACGTAATGTACTATTATTTAAAGCTATCTACTTAAAAACAATTTTTTTTAACATAATGTACTATCATTTAATGCTTAATTACTTATTCACCTTGGATGTTATCTTTATTCTTAATCCTCATCTCTAACCACCATCAGGCACTCAAATCTTTTCCATCCATATCCTTATATCACGGTTCAACAGAATTAGACGAAGATTAGGATGATTCTACTCATATATATTTGAATCAGGTTGTTCAATCTCTTTGTTTTGTTTTTCATGATACAAACAACTTCAGTATCCAAACAGAGTCAAAGCTTCCAAGGTTCAATTCCTTCAATCTATTGTTGTTGTTTATGATTGTAGTTATTTACAATCAATTTTTTTTTTGTTTTTCAAACAGAGGCAAAGCTTTCCCAGGTTCGTTTCCTTCAATCTTTTGTTTTTGTTGTTCAAGATTCAATTTCTAGGGTTTTTTTTAACATTATTTTTTTGTTCTTTCTTTGGTTAGATACGATATTGTTGTTGCATTGATTATAATTTAAGGATTTGATGAGTATTTTCTTGTTTCTGCACCCCAAATCTCATCTTTAATGGTAACAGGGAGACACCGAAAAATGCATTGAGACTTGACTGTAAGTAAAAAACATCTCAAAATAGGTTCGAAGGGGAGTATTGTGAAATAAGTAAAAACGCTACAGGTAATCTATTGTTGTTGTTTATGATTGTAGTTATTTACAATCAATCTTTTTTTTTTCGTTTTTCAAACAGAGGCAAAGCTTTCCCAGGTTCGTTTCCTTCAATCTTTTGTTTTTGTTGTTCTATACAAAATAACTCCTCAATGAAAGTTAAAGTGAATGATTTACCAGCAACCGCCTCGCGAGCAAAAACGGAGATCTTAAGGGATTGAGATAGAGAATAATCGAGTGGGACAGTGAAGTGATGGTCGCGAAGACGGAGTTCCGGGACAGAGTACCACGCTCCGGCGACGTGTTCCAACAGCGATGAATTACCGGCGGTTTCGCCCATGGTGGCGGTGGCGGCCGAAATCGATCGGCGGAGGGAGTGGAAGTGTTTGCGGGGAGCAGTTGGTAGGAATAGAGAAGAGTAACGAAGGAAGAGATGTACAGTGAATTGCATCGTAGAAGATTGCTTTCAAAATAATTATATAATAAAACTTACAGATAATTACGTTATTTCATATTTATCTTTTTAGAGTAAATTAAACTTGGTCCTTGTATTTTTGAGTTTATCGCATAGTTATCCCTCAACTTCTTTTATTTATGAAAAACTCTTAAAGTTTGCATTTTAATTTTTAAAAAGGTCCCTCATCTTAACAATCATTTATTTCTAAAATTAACTCTTAAGAGTAAATTACATTTTAGTCCCTATGGTTTGTAAGAAATTATGATTTTCACTCCTATAGTTTATAATTTATTACGATTTTAGCCTCTAATACTTAAGGACTTGTTATAGTTGTTATAACTTATATGTCCAAGATTGAATCTATGTCTATGGAACTGCTCATAATTGACATTTTCATCTCTATTTAAAGTCATCTTTTGTTTGGAAATATCTTGTTTCTTCTCTAATTTTTATTTTGCAAAAACGTTAATATTGATGAGGAGGTGTCACATTTCTTGGTTATAAAGGGTTGCATCACTTACCTAGAGAATTTGAACATGAACTTCATACTTCTTTTGTTCTAGCAATATAAACACATTTGCAAATGTAACCTTTTGTTCTATTTAGCAAACAATCAATAAACATATTTGCACACTTAACTCTTCTTTGTTTTTTTAGGAAAAATCAATAACTCGTTTGAAAACGTAACATTTTTTGTTTTTCTAGGAAATCTTTGTTAAATATTATATATTATTCATTGTTGTTTCCCAATAAAATGTCAGATCCCGCTGCTTTGCGCGGGTCCACAACTAGTATATATATTAAGATAAAATATAAATCAACTTTATCTCCAATTAAGTTTCTCAAAATTATAAAATAAAATCAAGAAACACAAATAAAAGATCAAAGTATGTAACATGCATGATTTTTTTTTTCTAAGAGCATCTCAACAGATTATATATAAGAGCATCTCAACAAATTATCCAAATTTTTTTCTAAAAATGAGAATTAAAACTCAAAATTTCTAAAAAGAACTACGTTAACCTCCAACAGATTTTGGAGAATAAAGCATTAGTTATATAATTAAAATAGGTTGTACATGTATTAAAATATTATTTCTCTACCATAAATTTTAACATTTGATAGATATATAATAAAAAAAAATGTTTTTATCTCATATAATCATTTTGGTCCACATATGAAGAAATTTACAATCTTTCTCATGCTTTCTCCATTATGGAAAATTTGTGAGAGGAAAAATATATCTAAAACTTCTTTTTTTCTCCATTTTAAAGAATCCGTTCTAGATAGATTGTCGAATTTCAAATTGATTGATCAAAACTTTAATTGTTCGTACGCCAACTTTTTGAAAATACTAAACTTCAATTCAGAAATTTTCTCTAAATTTTATCACTATTATACGCAACGAGCCCTTTTATTATTTACCGTAACATCCATTGACCAACCATCTCTTATTCTTAAATAACAACACAACGAATCATGTTTCAACCACAATCGTAATGCTGAAGGGTTAATTATAAATTACATAAAATTATCAACAATGAACTGATTAACAAACATGTGAACAATTTAACCGAACCGAAACAATTAACAAAAACCGGATGTTTTTTTAACAATCATGACAAAGAACAAGAACTATGGTTACTGTACGTAATGAAAAAAAGATAAACCAATTACCGGTATAAGGAAAATTTCAGTCGAAAGTATGAATCACGACAGCCTCCGGCCAAATGAAATTAACAGACTATTAAATACCATCTCTGGACTTCAAAGAAATAGGTCCAAATACGAAGCGCAAAATGGCCTAACTGTTGAAGAGGAAAAAGAATCACCCGATCTAACAATTCTTGGCTGTTAATTATGCTGGAAACATATGCTAGCGACTGCCATACATCAGCAGTAACGGTGGCCACCGATGAAATTAGCACACTATTGAATACCATCGTCTCTAAGCCTTCTCTCTCCAAAATTGAGATGTTAGTGTGTCTAGAATTACAAAAAGTTCTGATTTGGGAGATATATTAAAGTTGATGTTGGAATGATATTTGGTTGATCCCAAATATTTAGGGATATATCATATGAGGGCCTGACTTTCTAACTACTTAAGGAGTATAAATATTGGTATTTTAATCATTGTTGGGACTAGAAACGTACTCGTGTAATGCAACGAGATACATCATGATTTTAATGTTTAATTCATTTTATATTTTTGTTGATTTACGGTACGATTTTGGATGGTTTTGAGAGAGTGATAATGATTTTTTTTTATAAATTTGTTTAATTTAGCGAGATACATTGTATTTTGTTAGAATTCAATAATTATCTTATATATTTAAATTGAGATGTTTATCATGTTTTGATTATGTTTATTAGTTAGTTATGAATTCAAACGTATAACTTTAGAAATTTATACTCATGCATTATTATTTGTAATCTTGAATTTTAAGTAATGTGTATCAATAAACAGTATTTAACGCATAAAAGCTTGTTTTTAAGAGTTTCATTTGATAGTTTAATAATAATGTGATTTATTTTAGATTTAATAAAATAATGTTTTTTTTAAATAAATATTAAATATTCTGTTAGATTTTCTTAATTATATTTTAGATAATTTATATTTAAAATTTGATTTTTATTCTGTATTTAATTATGCAAGGGGTGATTTTAAGGGATAGGGGAGTGATTTTAGGGGAGTTAAAATAGTTATAGTTAGAGATAATGATTGAAAGTTAATAAATAACATTAAATGTAGTACATAAACCTTTAATGATTGTTTTTATGATATTTTAAGTAATTAACATTAAATAACGGTACATTAAGCTTTAACAATTGTATTTAAGAGTTTTTTTATTTGTGCTTTATAATACTAGAAATGTACCCTCGCAATGCAGCGGGTTTCTGAAATCTATAACTCGAACCCTCAATCATTATTCATACTTTTTGTTAGTCTTTTTTTTATTTTATTTTACGATTTTGAGAAACCTATATTTAAAACAAAAATATATTTTAGTTTAGTTTAATTATGTTTTTTTATAAAAAATAATAATAAAATTTTTGTTACGGGTCAAAAAATGTTTAATTTAAATGATAACTATATTTAAAATATTTTATATTTAAAATTAAAAAGATAACATACTTAAATAAAAAATAAAAATAATGTGCTTTATCTCAAATTTTCTTATATTTATCGGTTAGTTATATCAATAGTTAAAAATTTTAGATATTTTAGAAAATAAAAATAAGTGTTTATCTGCAGTTAGTTACACGAATTCAAACATTTAGCTTTTATAAGTTGTACTTATGTTTAATCAATTTGTATTTTTGGATTTTAAGTAATATCTATATCTATACTATATTATAAAGCAGACATAAAAAACTCTTAAAAACAAATCTTAAAGCTTAATGTACCGCTATTTAATGCTAATTACTTAAAAAACAACCATTAAAGTTGTATGTACTACATTTGATGCTATTTATTAATTTTCAATCATTATCTCTAACCATTTTAACTCCCATAAAATAACTCTCAGCATAATTAAATATAGAATAAATATCAAATTTTAAATAAAAAAAAATATAAAATATGATTAAAAAAATCTAACAGTAAGTGGTACATAATGCATAAAAATTAGTTTTTAAGAGTTTAGCTTAAATGTTTTATAATATAATATAGATATATTAGTTAAAATTCAAAATTACAAGTTAAATGAAACATAATTATAACTTATTAAAGTCCTATATTTTTATTTGTATAACTAACTGCAAATAAACATATTAAATACATGATAAACACTATGAGATAAACTACATGTTTTATTTTTTTAAAATATATTTATTAGATCAATGCATGTTTTTATAATATAATATAGATATATTAGTTATGAGATTATAACTAATATAAATATAGATATATTAAGAGCAAATCATAAAATAAAAAATAAATATTGATAATAGTAATATTGATCAAATTGTCCAATAAATATAAAAAATAAATATTGATAATAGTAGATAATATTGATCAAATCGTCCATTAAATATAAAAAACAAATATTTATATTAATAAATTAGTATCCCAACCACAAATAGATGATAATGTGAGATATTGTGCTTGAATAAGTTGTACCAATGTATTATGAAATTGTAAATTAAGTAATTGACTTTAATTAGTTGTATTTTGTGCTTAAAATGTTGTAATTAAGAGTTTTTTATGTCTATTTTATAATATAGTATAGATAACTAGAAGCGTACTCACGCAATGCAGCAAAATACATCATAATTTTAATGTTTCATTTTATTTTTTTGTCGATTTACAGTACGATTTTGGATGGTTTTGAGAAAGTGATAATGTTTTTTTTATAAATTTGTTTAATTTAGGCTTAATAATATAATGTTTTTTATATAAAAAAATTAAGCATTTTGTTATAATTCAATGATTATCTTATATATTTTAATGACATCTAGAAAAAATAACCAATTACATATTTAATAATATAATTAAAACAAATTTATCTTAAATGTAGATTTTACATTTAAATTTATATTAATGAGATGTAATATAAAATCTTTTTTCTTCCGTATTTTTTTATATTACATCTCATATTCCAACAAAAAATTTATCCTCCCGTGCAATGCACGGGCTCAACACTAGTAATAATATAATATATTAATTAATAGTGATACATGAAAATGTCTGCATAAAAGGAAGGTCCTATACATACCAAATTGGTGGGTGTTAAAAGACCCCGGTAGTAATAGGTATCTTATGCTTTGATACTTGTAAATTAAGAGATTTTTAAAATCTTGCATAAAATGATGGTACATTGTGCATAATAATTTGTATTTAAGAGTTTTTTAACCCCTCTTTATAATATAGTACTAGAAGCGTACTCGCGTAATACAGCTAGATACATAATGATTTTAATGTTTCATTTTATTTTTTGTTTTTTGTCGATTTACATCACGATTTTGGATGATTGTGAGAGAGTGATAAAGATTTTTTTATATAAATTTGTTTAATTTAGACTTAATAATATAATGTTTTTTTATAAAAAAAATAAGTATTTTGTTAGAATTCAATGATTATGAGTTAGTTACTAATTCAAACATATAACTTTAGAAATTTGTACTCATGCATCATGACTTGTATTCTTGAATTTTAGGTAATGTGTATCAATAAACAGTACTCAATGCATAAAAGTACAAAAACGACGACCAAAAAAATCAAATTGGTTCTAAAAATATAAAACCATAACTTATTACAATAAATTATAAATTTAAAAATACATCAATAATATTCGAATAGGGATATATAAGATAGTAAAACATAATAATTGAACTCAATTACAAACTTAGTTATAAAATATAATGTAATTTATTTTGGTTTAATAATATAATGTTTTTTTTATAAAATATTATGTTAGATTTTTTTAATTATATTTTAGATTTTTTATATTTAAAATTTGATTTTTGTTCTATATTTAATTATGCTGAGAGTGATTTTAGGGGAGTTAAAGTGGGAAATGATTTTAGTGAAGATAAAATGGTTAGAGATAATAATTGAAAGTTAATAAATAACATTAAATGTAGTACATACAGTTTTAATGGTTGTTTTTTAAAAGATTTTAAGTAATCTATACTATATTATAAAACACGGATAAAAACCTCTTAAATACAAATTATTAGGCACAAGATACCATCATTTTATGCAAGATTTTAAAAATCTCTTAATTTACAAGTATCAAAACACAAGATACATATTACTACTGCAAACTTTTAACACCCACCAATTTGTTATGTGCAAGACCTTCCTTTTATGCAGATCTTTTCATGTATCACTATTAATTAATATATTATATTACTATAAATTTGTTTTAATTATATTATTAAATATGTAATTGGTTATTTTTTCTAGATTTCATTAAAATATATAAGATAATCATTGAATTATAATAAAAAACTTATTTTTTATATAAAAAAATTATATTATTAAGCCTAAATTAAACAAATTTATAAAAATAACATTATCACTTTCTCAAAACCATCCAAAATCGTACTGTAAATCGACAAAAAAATAAAATGAAACATTAAAATCGTGATCGTGATGTATCTCGTTGTATTGCGCAAGTACGCTTCTAGTTAGTATTAAATAGCGGTATATTAAGTTTTAATACTTGTTTTTAAAAGTTTTTTATGTCTGCTTTATAATATAGTATAGATATAGATATAGATATAGATATAGATTTATAGATATAAATAAAAGATAAGTATAAAAGTACAAATTTGAAATTTTATATGAAGATTTGTTTTTTTAGAAGAATCTTCAAATTTTTAAGTTTATGTGATCCATATCGATTTTTAGTGTAAAATAACTATATATTTAATTTTAAATTTCAAAAATGTTGGATGAAAAGTAATGAGAAATTTAGATATGTTGTAAGATAAGTGTGCCATCGTCTAAAGGATATGACGATAGAGATAGAGATAGAGATAGAGATAAATATATCAGAGTTATATTAGAACTAAAATATCTCGTGGTTATCTACTTGTATCTCATCCCTATTTAAAGGGTTTTTGATTAATGAGAATTACAGATTCATTATCTCCGTATATTGTTGTTCTATTATGTTTTTTCCTTTAACACGTTATCAGCACGTAAAGCTCAAAATCTCCAACATCGCTAGACAGTTGTTTTGTCTGCTGTCTGCCGCCGTTGATTGTCTTGTCGCAAAATTGCTTCGCTATTCCGTTACCGCTTGCTCGTTGCCATGTCTGTTCAAAATTATAGTAAGTTTTCTATTAACTTCTTTATAATTGAATATTATGATATCATGTTAGAATAATATAAGTTTATGATTTGATGTATATAATACTTTCATTATATTTTTTATTGTTGATAAATGATACCAATTGAATTGAAATTCTTTTTTTACTAACCAAATCGAATTTATTATTATTTAATTTTTTTTATTAAAATAATTAAAGAAATAAAAATTAATGTTGACAAGGAATATAAAGTTACATTAAAAACAATTATTTGAATTTATATGAGATTTCATTTGTGATTTTATTGAAGTTATCTAAATTAAATAATTATATACAATTTTAATTAGATTCTTTTAAACGTATAAGAAAAAAAAATTGAAATATTGATGAAGTATTATCAATAAAGTTAAAGCATACAAAATCCAATATTGTTATGATAATGAAATTTCATAACCATAATCCATTTTCTTATAAAAAAGAAAATCATATATTATCCTTTAAATATGTAAATGGTTGAAACAACTCATCCCAAAATCAACGTCGTAAACTCAAAAGAATCTGAGTATCGTAAATGAGTATATAAACCTCCTTTTGAAAAGGTACAAGAAAATACCTAAAGTTCATCAACTCTCTATTGACTTTAAAACCAACCTCTTGAAAAGGTACAAGCAAATACCTTTATGTTTTGAGGCGACATATAAATCCTAAATTTCATAGGAATACCTTTACTAGAAACCCCCAAAGAAATGTGGGATGTCCCGAAAGGGATAATCGAGAGTACTCATGAATATGTACTTCCCGAACTAATCGTATAGTGGAATGAAACCCACTTACTCGATTACAAAAAGGTAACTGATGTCAACAAAGAAATGTTATATCCAAAACGCGTCTCAATCTCTGTGGCAAGGAACTCACAGAAGATGACATGGTTTTTAACATTATTTCCATCTTTCATATATAAGTAAATATAAATATAAGTTGGAATGTAACCTTTAGACAAACTCATCAACCTAATGCAAGTGGTTGAGAGACATAACAAGGTTCTTTCGAATAACACCACATATGTCGGCATAAAGAAAATTCCCGATATCGATAATGAAAGTATTAGAGGTGGAAACAACTCCAAAGGATTATGAGTTAAAAACAATTTTACACATGTGACATTTCTGCACCATGTGAACGAGACCCTAGAAAGGGTCAGGGTCTTGGTAACAGTCATGAAGGATTTTTCAACACCTGGAGTAGGATACAACTACTACCCAAGTGATAATGGACAATCAAATAAGATATGCACTAAAAAGTGCTTCTATCAAAAAGGGAACACGTTGAAAATGAAATATAACATATTTGTTTTAATATTTAATATTGATTATGCATATGTTTCTTTGAAATTAGTTTTAAGTACAAAAATTAATTTCTTTGCTAAAGTAAAATCGAATATGTAATCATTATAGATGTAAAGAAATACATCAAAACAAATACAAAAAAAATTCAATATTCTCCGTTCCGTTTAGGAATGTATCGAGGAGAATTGATTTTTTTGACCTATCACACAATCGAAAAAAAAAGATAGACTAATACTTGTTTTATAATACATCCAACCAAATTACTTAGACGATGGACTGTCACTTTCTTGGTGGAACAAGTTTAATAGGAACCTTGTAAAGATATTCGTATCAAATGGAAATGAAAATGAACATATATACATAAATTCCAATTAATATGAAAGGAAACATATATCATGGAAACTAATAGATTATTGGGTCATCGAAACATATTTTGTCACCAATAATGAACTTTTGGGGGGCAATAACACATATATGTTTCGACATGACCATATGGGACACCGTGGTTATGACATAGTGATCCGTGTATTGCAAAATACACATAAACACATTCTCTTTCGAGTGAAAGGCAAAACAAGGCAAATTGCAACTGTTGACTTCTGCAACATAAGAAACAACATTGCTATCATAATATGCCCTCTAGAATACATAAAACTTTTGTATATACCCTAATCCTTAGCCAATACAGGAATGAGATCGTCCTAAAGCTAAGGACATTATACAAAAATATTCCATTGTATACAAGGTGATATTTATGGATATAAACATCCAGAATGCGGGCCATTAAAGTACTTTATGGTTCTGGCTTTGACACGATGAACACATGTCGTATTATTGTCCACATGAAATACTGCACTTCTAGCACTAGTTATATGTTTAAGGGCCACCACCCTTATTATTTCATCAAGTCTACATGACTTGGAATGCTGGAGAATTTACATCATAAGGATTTGATGTTAATTACATATGTATTAGAATCAATGTAGAGTTTCCTATACCCCATGTGTATTTATAAAATGGTCTCATAGAAGTTGTTATAAAAAGAATATGATGACATCTAGGGTATTAGTAATGCGCATCAATTTACCCACATCTACCTGGGGTTATGCAATTATTATATGCAGTTTTTTTTGTCGTTTTTAGACCCACTACTTGCTAACCAACCTCATGCGTACCAGTTGGTAACTGGATATAAGTCTGATACTTTACATTTACGCATGTTTAATTATATGTGCCAATTGCGCCCCCATAGTGCATCGAAATGGGTCCTTAAAGACAATTTGGTAAATGTTGGATATGAACCCCCAACAATTATCCGCTAATTAGAATATTTGACTAGTGATCTCTTTACCGCTAGATTTGCGGGTTGTCACTTTCATGAGACAGTCTTCCCGTCGTTAGGGGGAGATAGGAAAAAAGATTTTCCATGGGAACGACAGAAAGTGTCATTGAATATTCTCACTCTGTCTCATTTTGATCCCCAAAACTTCACAACGTAATGTTGAAGTCAAACGAATCAGACTCGATACCTGATACGTTTAATATTCCAAAAGTGACAAGATCACATATACGAGCTGCAAATATACTCGCAAGGTTAAAGAAAAGTCCCTAACAGGGGCACAACGCCATTAGAAAGTGCATTGCAATCACACATAGTGGAGGTGTGGTTGAGGTCGTAGCTACCAAATGGAAGTGGTGGAAGCTACTTGGTTCGATGGATACTATTCTAAAGGAAGAGAAGAGTTAGGCACATCCATTTATCATCAATACATAAAACTCTCATGAGATTGTCTCTAATTATAATTATGTCCATGAATCATCACTGGAGGACGCTCCGAAGTTAACATTGATTCTAGAGATGAATATTAATCTCAAATGAACTATGAGTGTACATATGAGTCGATGGACAGATCATATATAATCATTGATGATTTATTCGCATATACGATGGCTCATAAGATGATCGAGCACAACGACATCGAACCAGACTCAGTTGAATAATATCAACAAAGAGCATATTGGCCTAAATGTAAAGAAACAATCCAGAAAGAATTATATTCTTTGACAAGTGATCGGGTATTTGGTCAGGTAGTGCTAACCTACCAAGTGTAAATCCCGTAGGACATAACTGAGTCTTTGTCAGAAAGCGTAACGAGAATAATGAAGTCCTAATATGTAAGACTCTCCTTTGGCGCAAGGTTTCTCACAACGTCCTAGATTAACCACGAGGAGACTTACTCTCTCATGATGGATGTTATGACATCCGAATAATTTGTTAGCCTAGTAGTTTCCGAAGGACTGGAAATGCAACTTATGAATGTGGTTACCACATATCTGTACGGGGATCTAGATTTAGAGAGAGATATAAAAGTGCTTGATGATATTACATTACCAAAATCAAGTAACTTTAAACCACGAAATGTGTTTGCAATAAAATTGAAACACTCTTTTTATAGATTAAAGCAATCTAAGCGGATGTTGTATACCCGCCTAATGGAATACTTGATTGGGAAATGATATATAAGAACGATGAACTTTTCTCTTGCGTATTTATTATGGAAAACAAGTTCAAGATTTTCAAAGTAAATCTATATGTCAATGTTATGAACATAATAGACATTCTTGATGAAATGAGAGGAACCACAAGCTACTTGAAATCTGATTTTGAGAGGAAAGATCTTGGGAAAACTTAGTTTTGTCTAGATATTTGAGCTATGACACCGAGTTTGTGAAATATTAATACACCGATCGCATATGTCCAGAAAATAATCAGGCAATTTAATATGGACAAAGCGCATCCGGTTAGCACTCCCATGATCGGTCGAAGTGTCGAATATAAGGAAATATCCATTTCGTCTAAAGGATGATGACGAAAAATACTGGGAGTTAGAATTCCCTATCTAAGTACAATATGCGCATTATCGTACTTAGCACAATACACTTGACCATATATTATATTACTCAGTGAACTTGTTAGCTAGATTTAGCTCAGCGCCAACGCAAAGTCATTGGAATGATATCAAATTAATCTTTGGGATCCATTGACATGGACTTATACTTTCCCTATAATACCCTTCTTGTATAAATCGATATACATTTAATGTATAGATTTATACATTAGTTTAGTTATAAAAAAAAAACATAAGAATTATTGATTTAGGTTGATTTTGGATTTGAGCCATTCTTGAAGGACTAGTTTGGCCTAACCCAGTTAAAGTTTATAAATTATATTTATTTTAGCATTAATTGTGTATCCTACCTCTTGATCATTAAACCCTAACCACCCACCTCTTTGTAATCGATAGAGAAGAACCGTTTGGGAGAAATCGATCGATAGAATAAGGGAGAAATCGGTGGCAAAGGCAAGAAACGTTCGCCGAATCATCATCGTTTGGAGGTAAGTTTCTGTCGCGTCTCGAATTTTATGCGAATAATGTTTGGATGTGAGTTTTGGGATTGTTTGGGGGCAGAAACCGATGTGTTTCGGTGGCTCGAAAGTCACTGAATCTGTCAAGTTTAATGGCAGCTTCTCGATGATGGTTAAAATCGTTTTTAGAACGCAAAATTCTACTCTGTTTCATCTCAAAAATCTGTCCTAAAAAATTGCTTTGGTTAGTACGTTTAATTACCGGTAAGTACCACCAAGAGAAGTGTGTGAATCGCCGGAAAACGGGTCAAAACGACTCGATTTTTAGACGATTTGCTGCTAATTAAGGCTGTCAAGTGGTGTAACGATGGGGCTGTTGGTAGGCGTAGGAGGAATTACTCAAGTAAAAAAAAAATTAAGTTGTGGAGTAATTAATGTGGGTGTCCTGCATATTGAAATCCATACATGCATATTATATATATATATATGTGTATATATATATATATATGTATGTATATGGATGGTTTGTTTTGTCTTTTTTTTTTGAAGCTGGAGTTTCTCCAGATTTTCTTTTCACCTTATTCATGTGGTGATCCTACTTTGGCATATAGAATTTGTAGGTTTTAGGTTAGTTTTATTTATATTTTTTTTAGCCGTTTATTGCTTGGTCTAGTCGAGTTTTGTTAGTGTAGTTTGGTCATATTATTTGTCGTTTGAACCCTGTTTAGCTGCTGCGTTTTTAGTTAATTTTAGTTGATTTTGCTGCTGCGTTTTCACCGATTAGTGGTCGTTTTTAGTCGAAGTTGCTGCAGTGTTTTAACTGTTTATTAGTCGGTTATTAGGCGATTTTGCTGTTGTTTTTGGGCCGTTGATAGTAGATTTTGGTCGTATTATCGTCAAGTAGGATTAATTATACGTTTTTGGGTATTTTTAGGCCGGGATTAAAGGAATAGACGATCGGCGAATCGATAAGTCTGTGAAGTTTTAAGGTACGGATTCCTAATCTTTTTATCCTTTTTAAATTGTTTACATAAGTTTTCAAACTCTTAAGCTTTCGTTTAGTTCGAATTATTTGATTTATGTTTATTTGGTTTGTTCATTCCGTATCGTCTCTTACTCATAATCGTTCAGTATCACATATTCTCGTAAAATTGTCTTGTCCTAAACATACCTTTATAATGTCGAGATTTGAAAAATACTTTATGGAATTCTTACCTCTTTTGTTGGTATTTGTCGATTCGATTTATATATATATATATACTTGGTTCGATTGCGTTGGCTTATTCGTATCAACTTACATAAAACTCTAACGTCTTTCGAGTCGTATCTATCGGTTCTTGAAATTCTTAGAGGTTCAACCTCAATCGATGCTTGATTTTAATATCACCGTTAATTAAATGCGATTTATATCACTTTCGTTAGCAAGCAATATTTGGTATTTGGGTTGATTCTGCTTTTGGCATTCTGTTGTTTCTAGTCCTTGGAAACCATTTTTAAAGATTATGGATAATTTTATACTTGGCATTGGCACCGTTTAAATGAGCTTATTATAACTTTGTTATATCAAATGTGTTGTGATAATTTATTCTTGATACAAATCGAGCTACTAACCACCTATAGTGGTACCATAGGCACGTCATTGTGGCACCAATGGCGTGACACTAACCGTGGCGGTGTGATCAGACCACGACGTCTCCTCTTTTGCGCTCTTGTGAGAGCTATATTTGGTGTGACGGAGATTTGATTTAGGAGGCGTATGGGTCGGCCCTAGCTTATGTGATACGTTTGTAGGGTGGGTGTCGGCGTAGTGTCCAACGTCGTATCTCACATTTAGTACGTGTGGATCTGCAGTCCAACGTACGGGCCTGTGTGGCCATATGTCTGACACTTGTCACATCGGTGGATATGCAAGTGTATGCGTTTTCGAGCTCGATTGTCCCTTCATGTATTATCGTTTAATTATGTCGACTATACATTTCACTATAAATTGACAACTGTGTTGTCCGACATCTTGAGATCAAATTGATTTTGCTTATGATATTGTTCCTGTCATATGTTTATATATCCGTTCACTGGGCATCTGGCTTAGCCGTGTCTTTCCTTTTTCTTTCTCTCGGCAGGTAATTGAAGGGTTTGCTAAGGCTACGTGAGAAGAGTAAATAAGATTCTAATCCTAAAAAGGTTACGAAAGTTTTATTGAAATTTTTAGGCGACATTTAGTTTATTTCATCGTTTTAGACTAGCTCTTTTGCAAAGGTTTACGCTTGATTATTTTTGTCGATTATTGGGAGTTTATAATTATTGTTTGGATGAAGTAATTTCGTTTATGGAGACTCTTTATTTTGGGAGTTATATGTATAACCGTTTGTTATGTTGGACGTAACCTCCCTTCCTTTGGAATGGGGGTGTTACAATTATGGTATCAGAGCCCTAGGTTTGATCTTGTAGAAAGTCAAATAGGCTTGACCTGTGAGTGTTGGGTAGGATTGGGTTTAGAGTTTAATTCAATTAGTTTTATTGTTTTTCTTTTATTCGTTATATGTGACTTTTTGTTCTTTGAACCTAGGATGGCTCGTCGATCGCATCGTGTAGCTAGCAGACGTGGTCGTACTTCAGGGGGAGACCCCATAAACCCTAATTCAGATGTTAATCAGAGTGTTGTAGACCCAACAATTTTGGCAGCGGTGAATCAGGCAGTTTCAAGTTTGTTGCCTACTATTGTGGCCCAAGCAGTTGGGGCAGCTCAACAGCATAATAATGGGGGACTTCAGCAGAATCCAGAAGCACCGGGGGGCGATAATCCAAATCAGACTAGAGGTTCTACTGGGGTAACACCGGATGGGGCTATTCATGTGTGGCTTGAAAGATTTCAGAAACAGAAGCCTCTGTCCTTTAGCTCGGCACCGACTCCAGTTGATGCAGAAAACTGGATTGCCCACATACAAAAGATCTTTGAGGTTCTTGGCTGCCCGGAAGCGCACAAGGTGAAACTGGTAGCTTACAAACTTGAAGGTGATGCTCATAGATGGTGGTACGCGATCAAGCAAGCTAAAGGTAATGAGTATGTGGATGCTCTTTCTTGGGTGGAGTTCCGTGAAGCATTCTATCAGCAGTATTTCTCAATTGCGGATAAGAGTGCGTTTGTGAGAGAATATAACTCAATCCGCCAGAAGGATGACGAATCTATATCAGAGTATTTGGCGAGATTCGTAAGACTCGCAGGTTTTGCAGGATCATTAGCCGGGACAACATTTGAGCAGGCAGAAAAGTTTAAGTGGTCTATTTATTACAGGTATCGTTCTAAGCTGATCAATGACAAGTTTACTGATGTGGCAGAGGCGGCAAATGCTGCCAAGAATATTGAAATGGAGCGGCAAGACTATTTGGCATCCAAATCAGATGGGAGTAAGAAAAAAAGTCGGGATGGGCAACAAATTCACCAGGTGGGGCAACAAAATCAACAGCAGGGAGGTAACCGGGGGAATCAGTGGGGTCAAAGTAGTAATAAGCGTCAGGGACAGTGGCAAGGCCATAATCAGGGTCAGAGACAGTCTTATCGTCAACAGGGTCAGGGGCAAGGACAAAATCAGACTCGTTCACAAAAGCCAGGCGACAAGAGGAATCATGATTCAGACTCTCAGTGTAATTCTTGTGGAAGGCGCCATCCTGGAAATGTTTGTTATAGGGCTACAGGAGCTTGCTTTTTGTGTGGTCAGGTGGGACATATGGCAAGGGATTGCAAGAACTCTCGTACCGATAAAGGCAATGATTCAAAGACAACCAGTGGAGGCAGGGTGTTTGCTTTATCAGCTACTCAGGCAGCAAATTCAGGCATGATTTCGGGAATTCTTTCGATTGACGCACATGATGTTTATGCTTTATTTGATACGGGGGCAACCCATTCCATGGTCTCTTTGATTTTTGTTAGCCGCCTTAAAGTGCCTTATACATTGCTAGAATCTCCTTTATCTATTGCCATTCCTTTGGGTAATTCAGTTGTTATATCCCGAGAATATAAAGGGTGTCCTTTAAAGGTAGGAGACCAGATTCGTGAAGCCGATTTACTGCCCCTTAGTATGACCGATTTTGATGTTATTTTGGGGATGGACTGGTTGTCTAAGCATCGAGCAACAATTGAGTGCCAAACTAAGCAGGTAATCTTCGGTGATAAAGAGAAGCCTAAATTTGTGTATCAAGGGTCTCAACCAAAAAGAGGATTGAAGATTATATCTGCCTTGAAAGCTCAAAAGTTATTTTCTCACGAATGTCAAGGTTTTCTAGCATCAGTTAGAGATACGTCTGTGGAAGAGCATTCCCCTGAAAGCCAACCAGTTTTCAGAGAATTCGTTGATGTATTTTCGGACGAACTTCCGGGGGTACCACCAGTTCATGAGGTCGAGTTCACTATAGATTTGATTCATGGGGCGGAACCCATCTCGAAAGCACCGTATAGAATGGCACCGTTAGAATTGCAAGAACTTAAGGAACAATTGCAAGAGCTCCTTGAGCGTGGATTCATAAGGCCGAGTGTGTCTCCTTGGGGTGCTCCAGTATTGTTCGTGAAAAAGAAAGATGGATCGATGAGG
Source organism: Arctium minus (assembly GCA_954870635.1). NCBI lineage: Eukaryota > Viridiplantae > Streptophyta > Magnoliopsida > Asterales > Asteraceae > Arctium > Arctium minus. The sequence goes on along the minus strand of OX941083.1, from coordinate 74,252,732 downwards.
CTATGTATCGATTACAGGGAATTGAATCGGGTCACCATCAGAAACAAGTATCCGTTGCCTCGCATAGATGATTTGTTTGACCAACTTCAAGGAGCTAAGTACTTCTCGAAGATAGATCTAAGGTCAGGCTACCATCAGTTGAGGGTAAAAGAGCAAGATGTGTCAAAGACCGCTTTCCGCACTAGATACGACCATTATGAATTTTTGGTGATGCCTTTCGGCCTGACCAATGCTCCAGCCGTTTTTATGGACCTGATGAACCGGGTATTCAGTGCATACTTAGACAAGTTTGTCATCGTATTTATTGATGATATACTTGTATTTTCTAAGTCTAAGGAGGAGCACGAAAACCATTTGCGCATTGTTTTGGGAACGTTACGAGACAAGCAGTTGTATGCTAAATTTTCTAAATGCGAGTTTTAGCTCGAATAGGTGGCATTCTTGGGCCACGTTATGTCAGCTAAGGGTATTACGGTGGATCTTGCAAAGGTTGAGACCGTGACTAATTGGCCAAGACCTACTACAGTGACTGAAGTGCAAAGCTTTTTGGGACTTGCAGGTTACTATAGGAGGTTTGTTGAGGGTTTTCCTCTATAGCACTGCCTTTAACCCGATTGCTAAGGAAGGACGTGAAATTCATGTGGGAAGCCGATCAAGAGAAAAGCTTTGAAGAGTTAAAGAAGAGGTTGGTTTTTGCGCCTGTGCTCACTTTGCCATCGGGAACAGGAGGATACCAAGTCTATAGTGATGCTTCTAAAAATGGTCTCGGTTGTGTACTAATGCAACATGGTAAGGTTGTTGCTTATGCCTCTAGACAGCTCAAGCCATATGAAGTGAACTATCCCACTCACGATCTAGAGTTGGAGGCCGTGATCTTCGCTTTAAAAATATGGAGGCATTATCTTTATGGAGAAACTTGTGACATCTTCACAGATCACAAAAGTCTCAAGTACAACTTCACTCAGATGGAACTTAATATGAGACAGAGGCGTTGGTTAGAGCTCCTTAAGGATTATGATGCAAGAATACAATATCATCCCGGAAAAGCCAATCTAGTCGCAGATGCTCTCAGCCGGAAGAATTCGGGAAGCTTGTCATGTCTAATTACTTCTCAGTCGCATATTCTCCGAGATTTGGAAAGCATGGGTGTTCAGATTTGTGCTAAGCAGCAAGATGGGTATCTAGCAAGTTTTATGGTTGAGCCCACTCTAGTTTCACGGATCAAAGAAGTCCAAAAGCAAGACGGAGAATTATGGGCCATATTGCAAAAGGTAGGCGATGGTAAGCAAGTTGACTTTCGGGTTGATGCAGACGATGTGATATGGTTCGGAAATAGGCTATGTGTTCCCGATGACCCAAAAATCTGTGAGGCACTATTGAATGAAGCTCATAATTCGCCATTCTCTATTCATCCAGGTTCCACAAAGATGTATAGAGATCTAAAGCAAAATTTTTGGTGGAACGGAATGAAGCAGGACGTGGCTAATTTTGTAGTGAGATGTCTTACTTGCTAGAAAGTCAAGATCGAGCATCAACGAGCAAGTGGATTTCTGCAACCATTAGAGATCCTGGTATGGAAGTGGGATGATATCTTAATGGATTTTGTAACCGGGTTACCAAAGACGCTTAAGAAGAACAATGCTATTTGGGTGGTAGTCGACCGGTTGACTAAGTCGGCTCACTTTCTCCCTATTCAAGAAGGGTATTCGGGTGGTAAGTTATCAGAACTCTTTCAGCGGGAGATTATCAGGCTTCATGGCACACCAGTATCTATAGTATCTGATCGAGATCCTCGTTTTACTTCGCGGTTTTGGAAAGGTTTTCAGAATGCTTGGGGCACCAGACTCAAGTTCAGTACGGTTTTTCACCCGCAAACGGATGGACAATCCGAGTGAACAATCCAAACTTTAGAAGATATGTTGAGATCATGTGCCTTCGAATGGTCCGGAAGTTGGGACGAGTACTTGTGTTTGGTAGAGTTTGCTTATAATAATAGCTGGCAAGCAAGCATTGGGATGGCTCCATTTGAGGCCTTATATGGCCGGAGATGTCGAGCACCGGTATGTTGGAACGAGGTTGGTGAGGCAGTTATTGAAGGGCCGAAACTTGTGAGAGTCACCAATGAAAAGGTGGCAGTGGCAAAAGAAAAACTAAAAGAAGCTCAATCCCGTCAAAAGAGTTATGCAGACCGTCACCGGAGAGCTTTAGAATTTCAATAAGGCGATCACGTGTTTCTTAAGGTTGCTCCGTTTCGAGGTGTCCGACGATTTGGCTTAAAAGGGAAACTTACTCCAAGGTACATCGGTCCCTTCGAGGTTTTAGAAAGGGTCGGTGAGGATGCTTACCGGTTAGCTCTCCCACCTCAGGTAGCTCATGTGCATAATGTGTTTCACGTTTCGGGGCTTCGAGGATACAATTACCATCCATTGCATGTGGTGCAATATCCGATAGATAAAATTCATGAAGATCTTTTGTGCAAAGAAGAACCTGAAGCTATATTGGATAGGCAGGAGCGGTTTATGAGGAAGAAATCTATACCGTTTGTAAAGGTGTTGTGGAAAAATCACCCGGAACGTGAGGCCACTTGGGAGATGGAAGAATCTCTATATTCGGAGTATCCACATCTTTTCGAAAACCTGTAAGTATTACTCTTATGTATTTACCTTTTCGTTTGATTTCGAGGACGAAATCTTCTCTTTTGGGGGGAAGAATTATAATACCCGTCGTGTATAAATCGATATACATTTAATGTATAGATTTATACATTAGTTTAGTTATAAAAAAAAGATAAGAATTATTAATTTAGGTTGATTTTGGATTTGAGCCATTCTTGAAGGACTAGTTTGGCTTAACCCAGTTAAAGTTTATAAATTATATTTATTTTAGCATTAATCGTGTATCCTGCCTCTTGATCATTAAACCCTAACCACCCACCTCTTTGTAATCGATAGAGAAGAACCGTTTGGGAGAAATCGATCGAGAGAATAAGGGAGAAATCGGTGGCAAAGGCAAGAAACGTTCGCCGAATCATCGTCGTTTGGAGGTAAGTTTCTGTCGCGTCTCGAATTTTATGCGAATAATGTTTGGATGTGAGTTTTGGGATTGTTTGGGGGCAGAAACCGATGTGTTTCGGTGGCTCGAAAGTCACCGAATCTGTCAAGTTTAATGGCAGCTTCTCGATGATGGTTAAAATCGTTTTTAGAACGCAAAATTCTACTCTGTTTCATCTCAAAAATCTGTCCTAAAAAATTGCTTCGGTTAGTACGTTTAATTACCGGTAAGTACCACCAAGAGAAGTGTGTGAATCGCCGGAAAACGGGTCAAAACGACTCGATTTTTAGACGATTTGCTGCTAATTAAGGCTGTCAAGTGGTGTAACGATGGGGCTGTTGGTAGGCGTAGGAGGAATTACTCAAGTAAAAAAAAAATTTAGTTGTGGAGTAATTAATGTGGGTGTCCTGCATATTGAAATCCATACATGCATATATTTTATATATATTTATATATATATATATATATGTATATGTAAATGCATGGTTTGTTTTGTCTTTTTTTTTGAAGCTGGAGTTTCTCCAGATTTTCTTTTCACCTTATTCATGTGGTGATCCTACTTTGGCATATAGAATTTGTAGGTTTTAGGTTAGTTTTATTTATATTTTTTTAGCCGTTTATTGCTTGGTCTAGTCGAGTTTTGTTAGTGTAGTTTGGTGATATTATTACTCGTTTGAACCCTGTTTAGCTGCTGCGTTTTTAGTTAATTTTAGTTGATTTTGCTGCTGCGTTTTCACCGATTAGTGGTCGTTTTTAGTCGAAGTTGCTGCAGTGTTTTAACTGTTTATTAGTCGGTTATTAGGCGATTTTGCTGTTGTTTTTGGGCCGTTGATAGTAGATTTTGGTCGTATTATCGTCAAGTAGGATTAATTATACGTTTTTGGGTATTTTTAGGCCGGGATTAAAGGAATAGACGATCGGCGAATCGATAAGTCTGTGAAGTTTTAAGGTACGAATTCCTAATCTTTTTATCCCTTTTAAATTGTTTACATAAGTTTTCAAACTTTTAAGCTTTCGTTTAGTTCGAATTATTTGATTTATGTTTATTTGGTTTGTTCATTCCGTATCGTCTCTCACTCATAATCGTCCAGTATCACATATTCTCGTAAAATTGTCTTGTCCTAAACATACCTTTATAATGTCGAGATTTTGAAAATACTTTATGGAATTCTTACCTCTTTTGTTGGTATTTGTCGATTCGATTTATATATATATATATATATATATATACTTGGTTCGATTGCGTTGGCTTATTCGTATCAACTTACATAAAACTCTAACGTCTTTCGAGTCGTATCTATCGGTTCTTGAAATTCTTAGAGGTTCAACCTCAATCGATGCTTGATTTTAATATCACCGTTAATTAAATGCGATTTATATCACTTTCGTTAGCAAGCAATATTTGGTATTTGGGTTGATTCTGCTTTTGGCATTCTGTTGTTTCTAGTCCTTGGAAACCATTTTTAAAGATTATGGATAATTTTATACTTGGCATTGGCACCGTTTAAATGAGCTTATTATAACTTTGTTATGTCACATGTGTTGTGATAATTTATTCTTGATACAAATCGAGCTACTAACCACCTATGGGGGTACCATAGGCACGTCATTGTGGCACCAATGGCTGAACACTAACCGTGGCGGTGTGATCAGACCACAGCGTCTCCTCTTTTGTGCTCTTGTGAGAGCTATACTTGGTGTGACGGAGATTTGATTTAGGAGGCGTATGGGTCGGCCCTAGCTTATGTGATACGTTTGTAGGGTGGGTGTCGGCGTAGTGTCCAACGTCGTATCTCACATTTAGTACGTGTGGATCTGCAGTCCAACGTACGGGCCTGTGTGGCCATATGTCTGACACTTGTCACATCGGTGGATATGCAAGTGTATGCGTTTTCGAGCTCGATTGTCCCTTCATGTATTATCGTTTAATTATGTCGACTATACATTTCACTATAAATTGACAACTGTGTTGTCCGACATCTTGAGAATGTGATAACACAAAGCATATTCTGCTTAAGTTTATATACAATCAGCAATAAAATACTCTCTTTTAGATTCAAGTGAATCAAGCAAGGTGTCAAAAGAATGTGACATATTTTACCAATTCATTACCATAAAACCATATATTGGAAAACATGTAGAAAGTAAATGGAAATGTTTTCCAAACTTCTTTGATTAATGCACGAATCAGGGGGAGTAGTAGACAAAAGGGGGAGTCTACTATATTTGTGATATTGGTATGTTGTGCTCTTTCCTTCAACCAAGGTTTTATTTTTCCCATTGGGTTTTGTTCCTTGGTGTAAGGTTTTAGTGAGGCAACTGTTTATATACCATCATGCTTTCTTAACTCTCAAGATTAAAGTATGAATCTAAGAGAAAACTAGACTGAATGATAAGTCTATGTATTGCAAAGAAGCTGGTGCGTTGTACTCTTTCCGTCGTCATATTTTTATTTTTTCCCACTGGGTTTTATTTTGGCGTAAGGTTTTAATGAGGCAACAACTGTGTACCACCACTCCTTTAACTCGGCACAAGGGGAGTGTTGTAGGATAAGTGTGCCATCGTCTAAAGGATATGACGATAGAGATAGAGATAGAGATAGAGATAAATATATCAGAGTTAGATTAGAACTAAAATATCTCGTGGTTATCTACTTGTATCTCATCCCTATTTAAAGGGCTTTTGATTAATGAGAATTACAGATTCATTCTCTCCGTATATTGTTGTTCTATTATGTTTTTCCTTTAACAAGATATTATTTTTGCAATTTTTAAAAGAGAATCAAAATTTAATTTGTCACACCAAAAAAAAAAAAACCCATAGCTTGTGACTACTAACATAACAGATAATTGTCTAAAACAATAATAATTCAAACTAAAAACATTAGAGCGGAAGTCCAAACATAAAATAGTCTTCTAAAATAAAATATTCAAATGATCAACTTAAATAATTATTGCTAATGGAGCCGTCTCGAGTCATACTTAGATCTTCTCTTTGCCCTTCGACTTACTCGCTATAGCGCCCCCTGAGAGATGCATACTAAAATCGTCAGTTTTCGCCTAGCGAGTTTACGGTTTTCTTACGGAAATAAATAAGCTAAGAACATGCTTTGAATTATAGAGATATGCAAATAAAACATACAACTTGAAACATACACTTTATCACAAACATAACTATTCTGCAAAGCGTATAGGTGCTATCTCACCATGCTATTGACCTACACAAAGGCTGCCGCGCTTATAGGGGCTATCTCCTCAAGCCACGACCAAAATATACCGGTATGCTAATCTGCCAGTATGCTGCCCTAGTCCGTCAGAATATCCGACACATATCACATAAAATCACATATCTCATATCTTAAAAAAAAAACTATCATGGAAAGCATGTAACTAGAAATACTGTAAACCATATATAACATGATTTTAAACTTTTGCGACATATTCGCATACTATGCATGCATTTCCGTTTTATAAATCACATGAACTCACCTGCTGTGTGCGTGTAGGCTTCTTTATCTCCTCTAACTTGCACCTACACAATTCATAATGTCCGTCTAAATACACTCGCCGTCAACTTCCTTATTTGTTTACTAAAAGCATTTAATTATACTACTAAGGGATTGTTTGTTTTTTGAAAAAAAACTCTTAATGTCTCTTAAGTCTGAATCGTTCAGACTTTTTTACACATCACCTCTTATTAATTATAACTAAAATAAGACTTCAGACTTTAGACCTCTTAAAAAACAAACGACACCTAAGTCTTATTAGATGGGTCTCTTTAGAGTCAACTCAACTTAATGCCCCACTAGACTCTACTTAAAACTTTAAAATAACATATTACGAAATAATTATTTTCGCAAAGTTACTACGTATAGGCTATTTTAAAATTTTTCGAATATCTAACATTCTTATAAAAATTATAAGATTCATCATGGAGAATAACCAAAAATATTTGTTCCATCAAAATATCATTCATTGAGATCAACCAACAATTAAATATCTAAGGAAAACATACGTTACTTTACTAATTTTAAAATTACTAGACCAAGTAAATAAATTAAATAAGAATAATTTTTATTTATTTATTAAAAAAAAATGTTACACAAAAACAATCTATAAAAACTAAACTTGATGAATTTTGAGATAAAAAAAATAATTACTTGGGCTCTCTACTCACTAGGAGAGTTTGGGCTATATAAAAAAAATGTAACAACAACCCATTCTCATGCTTTAAATTTCAGCCCATCAAACAATTAATAAAGCCCAACAGGTAAAGAAAGCCTCCAACTCATGTTTTAAATGGATCTGTATGCCCAGACCCGGGATCCGGCCCGGCGACGGGGCTGCACCCCTTAGCTACGTTTTTTTTTGTTGCCAAAATCAACTCAATTCTTGATCGTTTTTACTCATTCTTTTTGCGTTAAATCCTTAGCAACAATTTATACTAACCATAGAAATAAAAATCGTAACTGTTAATGAACCGAGGGGCTCTAATTTTGAGTTTAAAGACTCGATTTTTACCGAAAACAACCAATAATGACGTTTTTGGTAAAATCAAACGTCTTCCCAACTCTGTTACGACCCAATACTTTTACCATATATTAGAAACACTAATTCGAATACTATGGAACAAAAATCTAGCAGTAAGGTCGATGGTTTACCTCGAATTTGTCGAAAATCGATGAGAAAACCCTATTCGCTTTGACGACCGAATTCTCCTTCACCTCTCGACTTTTGTAACTGATTTCTTAGGGTTTTTGAGCGACTATTTATATATAATCAATAGCAATTCGAAATTTGGGTTATCATCTACCCAATTGAGAGAATTTTGGGGATTAACCCCCTATCCCAACTAAAACGGGATTCAATCCTAATTCCACCCAAATTCCTTTTTTTTTTCTTTTATTTAATAATCATATTTCTACATATAACCCCCTACTTTGCCCTTCTTACACCTTAACCCCCTTCAAAAATTTATAATATAAATTTTCATAATACCTTTATATTTATCCAAAACATTTTTTTAACCTCCTAAAATGTTTTTTTTTTTCTACTAAAATAAAACCAATTTATTGAAATGGCAGAATCCAAACCTTGGGGTGTTACAATTCTCCCCCCCCCTACAAAAAATTCCGTCCTCGGAATTTCAATCATTAAATAACTGAGGGAACTTTTCTCTCATTTCCGATTCTGACTCCCGAGTTTCTTTTGGACCCTTATGAAAACGCCATTGAACCCTGACTAGAGGGATTTCCTTGTTTCTAAGTCTCTTGATCTTTCTATCCATTACTTGCATTCGTTCCTCTTCGTAAAATTGCCTCTCATCGACTTTCATGTCTTCTAATAGCACCACTGATGATTCGTCCGCTAAACATTTTCTCAGGTACGATACATAAAATGTATCGTGAATTCCTTGCAAGCTCTTAGGTAGCTTAGGCGATAGACTACCTCTCCAACTCGCGCTACGACTTCAAATGGCCCAATATATCGCGGACTTAACTTCCCTCTTTTGCCAAATCTCACTATTCCTTTCCAAGGAGAGATCTTTAACATAACTTGATCCCCGACTTGGAATTCTAGAGGCCTTCGTCTTTTATTCGCATAACTCCTTTTGGCGATCCTGAGCAATTTTTAGCCTTTCTTTGATCTGCATTATCTTGTCTGTAGTCTCCTGTATGATTTCAGGTCCGACAAACTGCTTCCTTCCCATTTCATTCCAACAAATAGGTGTTCGACATTTTCTTCCATATAGTGCCTCATACGGAGCTGCTTGAATGCTCGCATGGTAACTGTTATTGTAGGCGAATTCAACGAGTGGAAGATGACTATCCCAATTTCTGCCAAAGTCTATAACACACGCTCGCAACATATCCTCGAGTGTCTGAATCGTCTTATCACTCTGACTATCCGTTTGGGGGTGGTATGTTGTACTCAAATTGAGACGGGTACCCAATTCTGGCTGCAAACTCCCCCAAAACTTAGAGGTGAATCTAGTGTCTCTATCTGACACAATAGATAAGGGTACTCCATGCCTTGCCACAACTTCGTAAGCATAAAGTTATGCCAATTTCTCAACGAATAGGACTCTTTAACTGGCAGGAAATGCGCAAATTTTGTTAACCGGTCAACTATCACCTAAATTGCATCATGTCCCCGGAGCGTCCTTGACAATTTGGTGATAAAATCCATAGTCACACGATCCCATTTCCATACTGGAATCTCTAACTGCTGCAATTGACCAGATGGCCTTTGATGTTCGGCCTTGACTTGTAAGTAAGTCAAACACGTTTCTACGTAACTACTTATGGATCTTTTCATTCCCGGCCACCAAAATTCTCTCTTTAAATCCTTGTACATCTTGTCAGCGCCCGGATGCACTGAATACCTGGATTTATGAGCTTCATTCAAGACAATTTCTCAAACATCGCCCACACAAGGAATCCATATTCTTCCCTTAAATTTCTGAATCCCATATGTACCTTCTTCTAGAAGTTTGGTTTGACCGACCATCCTTTCACTTCGAACATTTTCTTCTTGACATTCTTGTCTCTGAGCTTCTCGTAATAACTCCATCAAATCATTTTTCATATCTAACCTCATTGTATGAACTCGAATCGGTTCCGATCTCTCCTTCCTACTTAGCGCGTCTGACACTACATTGGCCTTGCCTGGATGATAGTGTATCTCACAATCATAGTCTTTCAGCAACTCCATCCACCTACGCTGATGCATGCTCAACTCCTTCTGGTCAAACAAGTACTTCAAAATTTTGTGATCTGTGAAGATCTTGCATTTAGTGCCATAAAGATAGTGTCTCCATATCTTTAGTGCAAAAACTACAACAACTTGTTCTAAGTCATGCGTCATAACCTTCTCGTGCTCTTTCAATTGTTTTGAGGCATACTCTATCCCTTTGCATCAACACACATCCCAATCCTTGTTTCGATGCATCGCTAAAAACCACAAAGTCATCTGTCCCGTCTGGTAGGGACAAAATTGGTGCGCTACTTAGCTTTTCTTTCAAGATTTGAAACGCCTCATCTTGCTTTGGTCCCCAAACAAAATTTCAGGCTTTTTTAGTCAAAGAGTTCAATGGAGTGGCTATCCTGGAGAAGTCCCAGATGAACCTTCTATAGTACCCAACAAGGCTGAGAAAACTGCGAACTTCGGTAGGAGTCTTTGGGGGTTCCCAACTTACTACTGCTTCAACCTTCGCCGGATCCACCTTGACACCTTCTGCGCTTATGACATAACCCATAAACTGGACATCTCGAATCCAAAATTCATATTTGGATAACTTGGCATACAACTTTTGTAACACCCCGATTTTCGGAAGGTATAATTTCAAGTTGATACAGAAATCGGTATTTTAAGGGGGAAAAGAAGAAATAGGATTTTGGAATTGAATCCTAGATTTTATAGTATTGTTGGATGAAGGATTCAATTACTAGTCCAAAGGTTTTTTCCGGAGCAAAATCGGAGCTAAAACGAAGAAGTTATGACCAAAACAGTGATCGAACAAGAAAAATGAAGAAAATCGGGTGAGCAGTGTTCGGTGCAACTTTTGGCGCGACTTTGAGGCGCATGGGCGGGTTTTGGCGCGGGTTTAGCCGCGTGGAAACCTGCACGAAGCCCCGTCGAGCATAAAACTCGATTTTCAGCCCTTAAACTTCATTTCTTCATAACTTTTGCATCTCAACTCCGTTTTTGGTGATCCAAGTTGCTATGGTTTCGTTTTTGAGAGCTATTCAAGGATATATAAAGATATTTGAAGTCTATTGGAAGATACAAGAGTATTTTGTGGTGGTAAGTTCCTCATCTATCTCAATGTTAGGCTAGGGTTTGATGGTTTCATCCTTTTCCTATTCATCCTTCAACTTGGGTGTGATTTTGATGACTTGTGTGGTGAAGGAAACATTATGGATGTGTTGGATCTAAGATCTAGGGAGATTGCTTGGATATTTCAAGCCTTCATCAATGTAGATTCAAGTTTTGGGGTAAAACCTAGATTTAGTCTAAATTTAGCAAGTTAAGTTCAAGTTGCTTTGTGAAAACTATGTACATGTCAAAATGTGTATTTTGAAGTAAAAACACGTTTTACTTGGTAATTGTCAATGTGTCGAGTATTTTGATAAGTTTTCATATTTGGTAAACTTGGGTTAATTTGATCTCATAAAATGCTTATATTTGGGATTTGAATATTTTGATAAGTAAATAACATGATTTATGCATTTTTGGTGATTTAGTGCAAATGAAGTCTATTTTATGATTTATGGTTTTTGGTGTATTTAATTTCATAAACACTTTGGAAAATGTTTTTCTCTGTGTTATGGGACATTTTGGAAACGTAAGGGTATAAGCCCATTTGGAAAATCGTTTGTCCCAATTCGTGATGAGTTTTGGGTTAGTCACATCTAGTGGCGGAACACAAACATTCTAACACCAGGGGCCAAACTTATATACAAATAGTAAAAGTATTACATAATTAACATAAACAAGTCTATTCAGGATCTTGAGAAAAATACCATGTTTTTCTAAGAAACCCCATGAATAATATGTCAACACTATAACAAAATCGGATTTATAAGACGATAAAAATGTCTAAAAGTCGTAATAGAATGATTCATAGAACCAAACAATTGTGTCATCTAAAAGTGTTACAATAGATTTATAGAGCTTTTAAACAAGTTTTTAGGGAAAAAAATTAATACATCGACTATTAAAATTGTTCTAAAAAAATTCTTAAGACGTCTAAAGATGTCTTATAATAAACTTGATGTAACACTTTTATATGGGACACACAATTATTTTGTTATATAAATTTAAGTCCCGTAAAACAATCAACAATGATGACATTTTAGAATATTTAGCATCCTAGAAACCTGATTTTGCTTATTTGCAAACAAAAGTAATTAACAATATAATATCATAATTTTATTTTTAGAGAATTTGCTATATAAAAGTAGCCCATGTTTTCTAAAATCTAAATCACAAAAGAAGAAATCAAATCAATGATTGAATCCCGAAATCTAAATCACAAGACAAAATTTTAAGAAACCAATCCTAAATTAAATCACATATTAATGCTAAAAAATCTAAAATCTAAATATAAGATTTTAATAATTCATGAATATAAAATTGCAATTAAGATTGAAGTATATTATTAAAATTAAAAACTTGAAAAAGTAAAAACTCCATAAATATGATAGTAACATTGACATCGGAAATTGGAGATTAATTGAGCTTTCATATGCACCGTGAGGACCAAGGGGAAAAAAATACATACAAATAATTACATAAGACTTCTGAGCAACAAAACCACAGGGGCCATGGCCCCCTTTGGCCTCCATAGGCATCCGCCCATGGTCACATCTTTGAGGTATGTGTCGGTGTAAATGCCATTTAAATACGTTTTCTTCTATGGGGACTATTATTTGTTGGCCAAATGGATTGTTGAGCTTTTTAGCTCGGTTTTGACTTAAAAAAGTCTTGAGAACATTTGTCCGATTTTAATGGATCAATGTAGAACCCCATTTATGATTTGAATCTGAATGCATGTTGTGGTATATTAATGATAATTACATGCTCGAGTGCGTTGGTCAGTCCTGTGTAGTCATGTAATTTTAGGTGTTGTTTGGTTCGTTTTCTGTTAAGACCTGTATGGATATAACTGTCTGTATGGATATAGTTGTCTGGATGTTAGCAAATAAGTTGCTGTTAGGTTGTTGTACTGAATAAACAGTCTGAATATCAGAAATGACCATTTTACCCTGAAGCTATATTAAATGGAATAATTGTTTGATAAATTATTGGTTCCTAAAACCACTTCTTAAAACCATGCCCTAAAACCACTGATCTGAACATAAATTGGGAGTACCAGTATGCGATTTTGCCCCATTTTAAGAGAAAAGGATCAGATAGTCAGCAACTCCACTATGGTACTGTTAATCCTTCAAGAAGACCTTCGTATTCAGGTCAACCTTCGAATCCGAGATGGAATCTGAAGAATTCATAACTTTACTGTTGGATTCTATTAGCTCGCAACAATGCAATTGATTGTGGAAATTATTGTTGAAGTTGGGGAGTCCTATTTCGATAAATCAAAATTTTCAAACCAAAAGTTACTAATAAATGAAATAATTGCTGGATGTTTTATATCTAAACCCAGAAGGAAGAAAACCCAAAACCAGAAAATCCAAAACCACAATGATGGCACTGAAAGAAGAAAGTACCAAAAAAGAAGAAGAAGAAGAAAGTAGAAGTTGGAATGTAAAGGAGTAGGCGCTGGAATCCAAACCCAAAAGGAAGAAAATCGAAACCCAGAAGGAAGAAAGTAGGTGTTGGAGAAATCAAAAACATGTGATGGTAGAGAAACAAAGTCTTGAAGAAGATGAGAACTTGAATGGTAGCTTGGAACTTGGAACTTGGAAGCCTTGGAGGCGTGAATATCAACTGGTTGAATATCTTTGAAATAGGGATTTTTTTTATTAAAGGGTAGCTGGGGAAATTAATGAGAAATTAGATGGCTGAATGTAAAGGAGTAGGGATTTCTAGCTGACCGATTAAGCCACCAGCTGAGCGAATAAGCCACAACCGAACGACTTTTTATGGCTGACCGAATAAGCCATATAGGCTATATAACCCATTAAGCCACAACCGAACAAACCCTTAGACTATGTTGCATTGGATCCATAGACACGTAAGTCAGTCTTTATTTGATGGTCAATTGGGTATTCCGGGGTTGGACTCCGGGACCCATGTTTTATGACCTTAACCTTTCAAGTGTACACTAGGAGGGCTGAGTGGGGTTGTGCTATCCTTTGGTGGTATTCATGGTAATATTCACTAAGGTCAGTTGTCTCTTTTGGTGTAGTTTGAAGGGAGTCGTAGGGACACTTGGGATTTTATGTCGTGAAGTGTCATACGATTAACATTGTATGAGTGACATACTTTTGTGTTCCTCCACTCTCAATGGATAGGGGTCTCCCCCGTTGTCGGCCAACAGTATTTTGGATATTTAATTGTCCATGCTTTAACATTTGTATTTCATTCCATTTTATGGTTGCGTGAGTATTGAATTTTAGTTCCATGTTTTCAATGGCATATTATATTTATATGGATTGTTTTACCATGATTTATGAGTTGAGTATTATGCCTACACGTGTTTTAGGTGTTTCGGGATATAAAGTTTTATTCTTATTTTTATAAATTGGGAGTCTGTTTTCTATTCATATTTTGAGTGAGTTTTGAGTTGCCTCATTTTATAAGGAATGTTTTGTATTAAGGTGTTCATCTTTGAAAATGCATGTTATTGGAAAACGAGTCGTTTCCATATTTAAAGTAAATCATTTTGAAAGGTCATGATTTAATTTGTATTCTTCCTCTTTTAAACAATATATTTAATCATGTTGAAAACTCTTGAACTCACTAGGCGTTAGCCTAACCCTTTTTATTCATCGGCATGTGCATCAGGTCCCGGTTGGGGAAGGGTACTAGTGACCTTGTGAAAAATGGGTACTAGTTTATGCACGAGGGTGAGTAGCTTGGTGAAGTATTCTGCAATTATCTTGGGAATAGCAACATGTATTTGGGTTTAGTAGCACCTGACCTTCTTGCTAGTCTTTATGTAAGACTCTATTCATTTTTTTGATGGTTAAATCTAGAATAGTATTTCAATAAAGAAGTTGTTGTAAGAGATTTTATCTTTCTTTGAGGCATTATTGAAAATTTTAAATTAGTTCCTCTTTCCAAACTTCGAGGGTGTTACAAGTTGGTATCATATCATAAGTTTGAGAGATTTAGGTGTTGATTTCAGATACCTAGACTCAAACTAGCGTTCTTCTAAGTATATAAGGGTGATATTGCACTATTATACACTCTAAGATAGGATATTTTGAGGTTAATAGAGACACTAGAATCAGGAATCATGATGCGGGTAGCAAGGATCTTCATGTACGGTACATTCATAATTTCACTTCGCTAGTGTTATGGTGAACTTACATGTTGCTTGTAAATGCTTGAATCGCCTTTATGAGATGACCGATGGGGTAGTGGATGGATTTATGAGGAGTAGTAGCTAGAAGTTGATGTTTATTGCATTGTCACTTGGAGTGACAGTTAAGAATGATGAATACATTAAGTTGACCATTTTGGATCGGGGTTATTGGTTGAATTAGAACCATATGGCTATTGAATCGACTTTATTTCAAGAATAAATTGTAAGGTTAACCGATTTAGTTTCCTATCATTATCTTAAGATGTTGAGCACCCGGATGTCGGTAGTGAGATCGTTGGACTTGGTGAGCTCGGTCCTAAGGTTTTGGGTTTCGACCAAAATTCATGCACGAAACTCATTTTTTTTTAAATAACTTGCATAAAGTATTTCATACTTTCCCAAATTATCATGCAAGTTGTATTATGGATCCATGGAAAGACGTTTAACACGCACGAGATTTAAACCATGAGTTTGAACATGCATAAATTTGTTTTATTGCACATGGTTGCAAACTTTGTTGATATTTTCTTTACCCCTGTTTTGTCGAACGCTATTTTCGGATATTATAAGTATCTACGATTTAACCTTGTTTAGGGTCTCGGGCAACTAACTGCGATTTATGACCGGGACATTGGATCTCCCCACATATGTTAAGGTTTTAAAGGAAAAAGTTATTCCCACTATTTTAGTGTTTGAGATTTGTTGGGATTTTTATTCCATGCAAGTTTTGTTGAAAAGTGTCACTTTATATCGCAATGCGATAAAAGGGAAATTTTCGGAATTATGACATTTTAGTCATAACTTTGTCTTGTGCTATTTGATTATCGGGAACGAAAAATTTGGCACCACTTGATTTTTGGGTGTCATTGAGTTTTATGGAAATTTTGTTGGGTCTTATGGAGTTCTATTTTACGACATTGAGCGTCGCGTAGGTGAACCTTGAGACACGTATATTTGAATTATTGTGTGCGTTAACTTATGAGTTTTTGTTTAATATTTTTGTCTCATGCGAGTTTTGCACATGTCTTTTCGCAACCGTAAGAGACGTCTTGAGAGTTTTATTGGTGGATGTTATCTCATATGTTATTTTGGGAAGTTTCAATATCTTGTGATTTCTCTTTTGAGTTTTATACATGTATTTCATTGTACGCTACTTAGTATTTGAATTAATTTACACTTTTGTGTGAGTAAGCATATGAAGGACCTATGATGGTTTGAGCTGAACTTTTGATTTATATCTTCCTCAGCTGTTGATTTTACTGTTATAGTTTCACGCAATGCTTTATATTGGTTTATCAGTATGCATGTCATTGTAGCCACTATTTTGGGATAAAGAGCATTTTATTATGCGGCTTAAAAGTTTGAAATCGATTTAAATTATTTACGTTTGACCAAATGGCATGCACCTATCGTTTTACTAAATTTGGGAAATAAACTGAAGTATGCTAGGACCATAGTGGTCCATTTGAAAATTCTGTTGCGCACCTTTTCCCGTTGCCATTATTAGCGTGAGTAGTGATCAAATGTTTTTCGAAATGGTTTTATGGGTGTGGCGTTTGTGACCACTTCGCACAACTACCGAGTAAGTGTAGTGAATTTTTACACGTATGATTAATTGTTATAAAGATTTTGTGTTTGCAAGTCTTGTAAAATTTTAATTGGCACATCTGTTGAGTCCTATAGTTGAAAAACCTTGAACTCATTAGAGCTATAGATTTAAACCCTTGTGTGAAAAGCGCTGTGATTAGTAACTAAAGGAGTCCTTGGGAATTGAAGCGCCATATAGTCTAACTTGTGGTCAGTTTTGAATTTTGGATTTCAGTTTTATGAATCGGTGCACGCATTAATAATTGAGGTATTAGATTTATGTATTCTCCCAGTTATTTAAGTGGTGATCTTTCTATTTCGGTAAATCTTCGTGTTAAAACATTGTGTGGTTGCTCGCTTATGGTTGGATATGAATCGATGGGTTGATTGTTCAATATCATGTATGTGTTGGAGGTGTGCCATCCGGGTGAGTCTTCAGAAATAAAGGATATATTGTGGTTCGTTTGTTAGAGATGTAAGATTGAAATTTTAGTGCCATGTTAGGTGTCAGTTTTAATTCGACAATGCAAATCTGGAATGAAATATTTGACGGTACACCCACGTTGCAGTATAGTCATTTTGAGGATAGGTGTCGACACTCTATTTTGAGGCCAATAACCATTGTGGTGCTTTAGTGCACTTCCGATGGATCCTGTGTGTTCGCAATTCAAGTGGTAACCTTAAGGAGATTAGATGTTGGTATTTGGGGATCGATCATTGGTATTTCTGTAATCAACAAGACTTTCGCTGATTTGACAATCGATGCTTGAATGCATAATGGGAGTTATGTAACCTTGGAGTTTGGGATAAACGACTATTTGTAGAGTGTGATGGTACGTTTCTGGGTGAAACGTCAGACCAATGCTTTGATTAAGGGAAGTTTGAGAACCCTTACAGATGTTGCGCTTTGGGAAACAAATTTATCGTTGTGTTGGGTCGGACCGAACTTGTTGTTAGGAATTTCCTCAAGGAAAGGACGATAGATCTTTTATGGTATTGTTATTGGAGAAATTTAGTGAGGATATCGAGGTAGACCTTAAGTAGAACTCGATTATTTAGGAGTCCTTGATATGTCGTGAGTATATACATCGTTTCTGTAACAACAACGAGTAATCAACTTCGCAATTTTATACGGATGCCTTACCGCTCGGGTCAAGCCAATATGGTTGCGGGTACTTGGAATCGAAAGGAGTATAGTCAACGATGGTTGGATCGTTTCTGCGAAGGTTGTTATAGTCTTGAAGGCAAGAAAAGGGTGTAGGGTGGTTCGATGAGGGACGATTAAGGGTAAGGTTCGCTTTGGGTACCCTTGATGGAAGTGGTTAGTTAAGGTCGTAAGTTACTCTTGAGGTAATATGAACAACATAAGGTTGGGAGGCAACCGAGATTTAATGCCAGGATCTTAATTCTAAACAAGAATAAACACTCAGAAACAATATCAAAGAAGTTTGCGGAATAACACTTTGATATTTAATAATTAATGGAACAGTGAATCAAAAGAACAACTTGCAAACTTTATTGAATGATTATAAAGTTACAAGATTAAACACTCAACCTCAATATTGATGAACAAGCTCACCAATACGAATTCTACTTCTCTAGAATTAGGATTACAAACCTTGAGGTTGATTCTCTCTAAGAAAACAAAAATTCAGAATTCTAAAGTTAATCTCTATCAACTCTAATCTATTCTATATATATTGAAGATAAAAGATAATTACATATAATGAAAGATCTTCAAAATAATCTTCCATATTTATCTTCAAGCCTTCCATATTTATCTTCAAATAATCCAGCTGTCTTCATTCCATCTGAAGTCTTCAATATCTCATAAGCAGCATTAAGTTGATCCAGCAGCATTAACTCTTTAGCAGTACTAACTCCAGCAGTACTAACTACTAGCAATATTAAGATCTACTAGCAGTAGTAATCATGATGTACTGGCAGTAGTAATTCTGTTGTAGCAGCATTAACCATACTTAAGCATTTCTGAATTTCCCAACAATCTCCCCCTAACTTGACTTTTAGGAAGAGAAGTCAAGTTCTTCAGATGGTCTTCTAAGATGCTCCCAAAACTTCAGTTTACACCTGTATTTGCATCCAACCCCAAACTCTGATTGATGGTTCTTTGAATCAAATACTTAGCCATCTCTGAATCTGGAACACATCCTAGCTTCTTCTTCAACATTGCATGAAGCTTCAGTCTGCTGTGATTGTACACTCTATCCATTAGGAAGTATTCTATGTGATTTATATCCAAAGTCACTGCATATACTCCACTAGTTTCATATAGAGTCCAATTGTTGACAGTTTGAAACACATTCCTTATCACTCCCTCCACTTCATCAGGTTTGAACATCATACACAGATACTCCATTACTAATTTTGTAATTGAAATCTCTGGAGCTTTTAGTTGATCTGCATACAATCTCATTCCTATTTCAAACATTTCTTCTATATCTGACCTGGAGCATGTTCTGACAATCTTGGCCCAAGTACTGTAGACTTCATACTTCTCATCTTGTCTTTTCAGCCTTATGTACTCTTTTCCATCAACCTTCATTACATCCCAGTGAATGACTTCTGGAGGTTTTACACCAACAGGTTCTGCTGCTATAGGTTCAGGCACTTTGTCCATCACTACCATGTATAGATTCACATCATCAGTTCTTGATGGTTCTACCTGATCAACTGATTCAGATGCCCCTTCTTCTTCAGCAACTTTCTTACTTTCTTCTTTATCCACCCTAGGCTTCTTTGCTGATTTTCTTCTGGCCATCATCTTAGTTCTTTTTAAAGTCCTTAGACTTTCACCTAAAGTGGCTTCCTTCTCTGGTGTTTCTTGCTCATCAGGGAATGGCTTTTGTATCAAATAATCATTGCTTTCTTTCATTCTCTTCTCCATTTCCACCCTGGCAGTTTCATTCCCTTGAAGCTTTGTTATCTCTGCATCATACAGCCCTTTGATTTGCTCAAAAGACATCTTTGAGAACATTTCCTTTTTGACACCTACAACACCCTTGAGGAAAATGATCATCTTCTTTCTCTCTTGAGCACCAAGGTATGTCTTTGAAGGTTGTCTCTTCTTTGCAGCCATCTTGATTTTTCCAGACTTCCTTAGAGATGTTGCTTTCTTCTTTGCTAGTTCTGTTGCAAGACTTTGTTGATAAACTTCATTGAGTTCTGCAGCCATAGCTTTTGCTATCTCCCTATCATTGGCTATTTGCACATTTTCTGCTTCTTCAAGTTCAACTTGTAATTTTCTAGCCAAAGCTTCATCTGACTCAATCAATTTTTGATTTTTAATTGGTTGATCAGATTCCACCATCTTAGCTTTGCCTTTGTCCTTGCTTTTTGCTTTATCAACACTGACTTTCTTGACAACTTCAACATTTTCTTTGATGACAACTCCTTTGGCCTTTGAAGTGACCTTGGGAGTATCATGCTTGGCTTTGATTAATGCTTCAGCTGTCTCAAGCTCTTTCTTATTTCTGCTCTGAAGATCAATTAGTACTTCTTTCACCATTTATGCTGCTTCACTCAGTTCAGCAACATTAACAGTTTCTGCTGCTATTGATGTTACTGCTGCTGCTTGATATTCTATTTCTGCTTCTTGTACAACCTCTGAATCTTTTTCCACTGCTTGTACCCTTTCTGTACTGACCACATCAAGTTCCCCCTCAACTCCTTGTTTCTCCCCCTTATCTGTAGCTTCTTCCATGGTGAACTCAGCTTCTGACTCCTCCTTTTTGGGAGCATCATCCCCTGATTTCTTTCTCCTTAGCACAAACTGTTTCTTCTTCTTTTTCTGTACTAGCCTCATTACCAATTTCTTGAGTTTGGTAATCCGCACTTGTTGGGATAAGATTACCAATTTCATTTCTTCAATGTCAGCTCCTTGTTTGATGACATCCAAGTTGATATTTCCCATAGCATCCATCAATTCTTGGTAGTTATATCTGTCCTCACCTTCTCCAGAAGTGTTACCCTCTTTTGAAGGATCATTGGATCTTTTTGTAGTGGGAGCCTTCTGCCTAACAGAAGCACTCTCCACCCCCGTGGGTTCTTGGCACCAGGGATCTTTGGATGATTGCTCACCCAAAGTTGCCATGGGGAAGGTCTTATTGATGTTAACACTGACCTCCTCTGTGCTAGCAGGAGTAGTGGCAGCCTTAGCACCCATATGCTCAAACACCTCCTTTGTGAGCACCTCCTTGGGGTTGGGAGACACCCCTGTGGTTTCCCTGTGGGTATTCTCTAATGGAGAATTCTCCATTAGAGGGCTTAAAGGCTCAGTGGGTGATGGTACAAGAAGGGAAGGAGCCTTCTTTACCTTTTTCCTTGTATAAGTTTGGGTGATAGGTGAAATTGGCTTATGAATTAGGGACTGAGGGATTGATATGGTGATGGAAGGTTGGGATTGGCTTTCAGTGGGTTGGTCTAATGAGGGCCTTGACCCTGAAGCCATACCTTCTTCATTGTGAGACACCACCATCATTGTAGAGAACAATGGGGTGTCAACTCCTTCCGAGTCCAATGGAGATCTTTTCATGTTTGAAAAGACCTTGCCTTTGGGGATTTTTGGTACATATACCTCATCAAAGTGAGGCATATCCGTCAATTCATTGGTTATAACTGCCTGGACAAATCTTGGGTACATATAGAAACTCTTTTTGTTTCCCAAGTTTGACACAAGGTCATTAAAAATCATATGAGAAAAATTGTACTTTCTGGCAGTGGCCAAGTACACCAAAGCATAAGCAATGGTGCTACTGAACTCACTCCATCCAGTAGTCTTTTTGGAGATACAATGCATAAGGGTATGGACAAAGAAACGCCATTGGGGTGAAAATTTAGCTTTTGAGAACTTGAAAACACCCAATGGGCCTCCATACCCCATTCTTGTAAGAGTGGAAAACAATTCATCATTAGAGATAGATGAGATACCAGAGGCATCGTCTAGACGTAGACTGATGCGAATTACCTCTTCAGTAACTGTCAAGGGTTTGCCACACTCCCTTGTCTTGAGCACTTGCACACCATTCTCAGTAACAATGGTGGCATTAGCCCAAAATTGTTGTTGGTGCTCGATATAGATTGATGGAGACACTGTCAGAGCATAGGCGATATGGCTAGACTTTAGAAAATCCACTATCTGATGAAATCCTGCAGCTTGCTTTGGCTTTTGTAGCATCGCGATTTTATTGTGCTCGTCAATAAATGCCATAGACGCCATTGAGCTTGAATAATCTGTACTGGAACACTTGGTTCTTGAGAGAAAAGGTTAGAGAGCAGATGAATAAAAAGCAAAGGGTCGTTATGAATTTTTGGGCGGGCAATCAGGGTATTTATACGATTCGGGACAAAAGCAGTATTAACACCTAGCAGTATTAACTAACTAGCAGTATTAACTAACTACCAGTATTAACTAACTACCAGTATTAACTGAGAGCAGTATTAACCACTAGCAGTATTAACTGAGAGCAGTATTAACCACTAGCAGTATTAACTAACTAGCAGTATTAACTGAGAGCAGTATTAACCACTAGCAGTATTAACTAACTAGCAGTATTAACTGAGAGCAGTATTAACTACTAGCAGTATTAACTGTGCACTGGCAGTATTAAAACTGCATTGGCAGCATTAACTATACTTACACTTCTTGAAGCTTGAGGAACTCTGAGCAACGTAAGAACTTCCTGAGAAAGATGTTAGTAGTACCAAAGAATAAACCAATAACAGGTATGAAAACACTTTAAGAAACAATGAGCTTATTCAGAGTTGATCATGCCCACACTTGTGACCAAGAAAGTGAATCTACCCACATCAAAAGCTTTAGTGAATAGATCAGCAAACTGGTTGTCAGTATGAACTTTAGCAACTTGAATTAGCTTCTTTTCATTACAATCTCTAATAAAGTGATACCTGATCTCAATGTGTTTGGTTTTGGAGTGCTTGACTGGATTGTTAACAATGCTTATAGCACTGCTATTGTCAATGAAGATTGGTGTGTGAAGAAAGGTTACCCTATAGTCCAGCATATGATTCTGAATCCATAGAACCTGAGAGCAGCAACTTGCAGCAGCAATATACGCAGCTTCTGTTGTTGATAAGGACACTGTGGTTTGTTTCTTACACTGCCAAGATACTAGTCTTGCACCCAAAAGTTGACATCCACCTGAAGTAGACTTTCTGTCCATGTTAGCACCTCCCAATTCACTATCTGAAGCAATCAAGTCAAAGTTGGATTCATAAGGATACCAAAGACCTAATCTAGGTTGTCCTCTTAAGTATCTGAACATCCTTTTAACAGTTTAAAGATGTGATTGCTTTGGATTGACTTGGAATCTGGCACACAAACACACTGGAAACATGATGTCTGGTCTTGAGGCTGTGAGATACATGAGAGATCCAATCATTGATCTGTATAGATGGACATCAACATCCTCCCCCTCAAGATCAGCAGTGATCTGTTTATGAGTCTCCATAGGTGTGCTTGCTGGCTTTGAGTCAGTTAGACCATACTTATCCAGGATGTCTTTCACATATTTTGATTGGCTTATGAAGATCCCATCTTTCTTTTGTTTCACTTGAAGCCCAAGGAAGAAGGTAAGTTCACCCATTGAACTCATTTTAAAGCTCTTGTGCATCAACTTTTCAAAGTCTCAACACATTTGATATTTTGTGGATCCAAAGATGATATCATCCACATAAATCTGAACCAATAGGATGTCCTTCTTACTTCTTTTATTGAAGAGGGTCTTGTCAATTATACCTCTTTCAAATCCATTCTCCAAGAGATAGGTAGACAGAGTATCATACCATGCTCTTGGGGCTTGATGAAGACC
Organism: Arctium minus; assembly: GCA_954870635.1. Lineage (NCBI taxonomy): Eukaryota > Viridiplantae > Streptophyta > Magnoliopsida > Asterales > Asteraceae > Arctium > Arctium minus. Next base: position 74,229,252 of record OX941083.1, on the reverse strand, counting down.
ATACAATGCTTTCTTCAGTTTGTATACTCTGTCTGGATATGATGGATTTTCAAATCCAGGGGGCTGACAGACATATACTTCTTCATCAATTGTACCATAAAGGAAAGCACTCTTCACATCCATTTGGTATACCTTGAACTTCATGTATGAGGCATAGGCTAGAAATAGCCTAATTGCCTCTACCCTTGCCACTGGAGCAAACACTTCTTCATAGTCAATGCCTTCTTCTTGAGTGTACCCTTGTGCCACCAGTCTTGCTTTGTTTCTTATCACAATGCCTCTCTCATCCTTTTTGTTCCTGAAAATCCACTTGGTGCCTATAGCTCAATGACCTTTTGGAAGGTCCACCAAGTCCCAAACTTCTTGCAGCTTGAACTGCAGTAGCTCTTCTTGCATAGCTTCTATCCAACTAGAGTCTTTCATTGCATCATATACCTTCTTAGGTTCAATCTGGGATAGAAAGCAAGTGAGTACTGTGTGCTGCTGATCCTGCAGCTCTTGAAGTCTGCTTTGATTCCTTGTTATCATAGGAGAAGAGATATCTCCTATGACCAGCTCTGGAGGATGATTCTTTTGAGTTCTAGTCTGATGACTAGGTTCTTCATTGATTCCCACATCCAGATTGGAATCATTTAAGTCAGCTGAGGGGATCTCATCAGTTGCTTCTGGTTCTTCATGTACTTTATTCTCTTCATCTCTTCTTTCTTCTTCATTCTAAATTGGTTCAGTAGCATTCTCCTTTTCACAGATCTCAACAGGCTCTATCATAGGTATGGGAACGATCACAGACTGAGGCATAGTGTCTTGTATTTATACTTGTTCATCCCCTGATCCTTCACTTCCTGAACCTGCATGATAATCACTACTGAAACCCAAAGAGTTAGTTAGTGAATCAATGTCAAATAGCCACTGAGGACCAGACCCAATAGGATTTAGTGTGTTCTCATTGCACTTGACATTGTCACTTTCCTCAATTATTCTAGAAGAAGTATTAAAAACTCTGTAAGCCTTACTCTGAGATGAGTAACCAACAAGAAAACCATCATCAGCCTTGCTATCAAACTTTCCTAAGTGAGTTTTGGTATTGAGAATGGTACAAGGACACCCAAAAAGTTTGAAAAATCCTATAAAAGGTTTTCTTTTATTTAAAAACTCATAAGGTGTCTTATTTTTAGGCTTGACTACTAGAACTCTGTTTTGGACATAACAAGCAGTATTAACTGCTTCAGCCCAGAAAGTAATTGGAAGTTTTGAATCTGCCAACAGAGATCTAGCAGCCTCAATCAGTGTCCTATTCCTTCTCTCAGCAACACCATTTTGTTGTGGAGTCCTAGGAGCACTGTATTGCCTCTCAATTCCTTTTTCCTCACAAAAGGTGTTTAGGTCATGATTTTTAAATTCAGTACCATTGTCTGACCTAATGACTTTTACTTTTTGATTTGTTTGGTTTTCAATTCTTAGAATAAAGGATTTGATCAGCCCACTTGTCTCATCCTTAGTCCTTAGAAAAAATACCCAAGTAAATCTAGAGTAATCATCAACAATATTAGGCAGTATGATTTCTTACCAATACTCATAACATTTGTAGGACCAAACAGATCCATATGCAACATTTGAAGAGAATTAGAGATTGTGTTTAACTCTTTGGACTTATGAGAAGTTTTGTGTTGTTTGCCTTTGAGACAGGCAACACAATGATCATCACATGAAAAGACTTTGGAAGGTAATCCTCTTACAAGGTTGTTTTTAACAAGTTTATTCATTGTTTTAAAGTTCATGTGACACATCCTTTTGTGCCAAAGTGATGATTCATCCAAAGAAGCTTTTGAAACAAGACAGTTTCGGGATGAATCAGTTGAAACACTTTCCATATGTAAGCAATAAACATTATCCTTTCTGGGAGTTCTTAGTAGTATCATCTTTTCATCAACTACCTTGAATCCAGGAGTAAGGATAATACATTCAGAATCTGTAAATAATATACTATGTTGTTTGTCACAAACCTGTGATACACTTAACAGGTTGTACCTTAACTGCTCAATATAGAATACATCTTCAAAGGTCATTTTACCTTTGGTTACATCCCCCTTACCACTTATCTTACCTCCATCTGGAGTATTACCAAAGGCAACATGTCCAACATCAATTTTCTTGAAATTCTTGAGGCATGACATGTTCCCTGTCATGTGCCTAGAGCAACCACTATCAACATGCCAGATGCTCTTCCCCTTGAGTTGCTGGTTGCCCTGCACATAAGATTAAGCAATTAGTATTGATTGGGGACCCAAGCGAAAGTGGTCTTGGGTCTCCCTTTCTCATCAAAGTATTTACATTCCTTTTTGATGAGGTTTTTAAACTCAGAGCACTCTTTATTAGAGTACTTTGTCAATATGATTGGCTTAGTAGCACACACACTAGAAGCAGTACTACTCTTAGAAGTACTAACAGAGGTAGCAGTACTAACAGGTTTAGCAGCACTAACTGAGTTAGCAGTATTAACTGTTGAAGAAGTACTAACAATGTCAGCAACATTAACATTGTTAGCAGTAGTATTACTTCTAGCAGCACTATCATTTTCAGCATTACTATTTGGGGTAGCAATACTAACAGTTTTAGTGCTTTTAGGAACCCACATATTGACGCTTTCTTTTACAGACTTTTTCTTCATGTGGCTTTTAGTTTTAACAGTTTTCTTAGCCACATGGTTCTTTTCAACCTTCCTATAACCAAAGGGTTTTTGCATGGATCTTTGAAAATTCATCCTTTGGTTCATAGGATTGAAATAACAGAATTTTGCAAGATGATTTAATTTTCCACAGATAAAACAAGGTTTTGGTCTATATTGATTTTACTCAGATCAACCCCTTGTTTTTGTGCCCACTGATTATTCCAGTTTCTTTGATTTCCTCTCTTTTTATCATGTTTTTGGGGCTCAGTCTTCTTACATGCACACTGTTTGCAAGGACCTGGATTCACAACTGTGGTCTGTTTGTAATGGACCTTACCAGACTTTCCCTCTGTCTTTTCTATGTCCTTGGATTTGATCCAAGCCCTTCCACAGTCCTCATTGGTGATAATGTTATTCTCTAAAGGAATCTCACCACTCACATTGTTCTTCTTACTCTTACTGACTTCTTTCTCAGTCTTATCCTCAACAACTACCTCATCTAAGGGATCTATCTCAGTGGCTCCCTCAGGCAAGTCCTTCCTATCTTTGGTTTCTAGCAAGTCTGAGGTAGGAGGGATGTAATTGTTGTTATATGGAGGTGGTGTGGCATTATATCCAATTCCTCTTCTCAGCTTATCATGAATCTGATTTTGTAGTAAAGAGTCCATTGCTTTAGAAGCATTGGAAAACTTTTCTACATCAAGCTTTACCTTGGTTAGCTCCTCTCTCAGTTTTTCACTCTCCTCTTTAGATTTGGTCAGTTTAAGTTCTAGATCCTTTTTCTCCCACTGCCAGTAATTGGTGTCATATGAGTGTTGGAGTTCATTGGCTTGAAAACCTTTGATCTGATCTTCAAACCTCTCTACAATCCTCACATAGTCTTTTATATCCTTTTCTAATCTCTTAAGGTCATCACTCATCTTCTGATTGTGATGCCTGTACCTTTTAACAGTGTCTATGCAAGTTTTAGAACAGAGATTAGAACTTACCTCAGATGGGAGATCAGATACTTCAGCCATAAGAGCTTGATTCTGGATAGCCTCTTCTGCTTGATCACTCCAATCAAACCCCATTCCTTTTTGAGAAACAAGGGCTTGAGCAGAGTTTCTGTTGTTATTGAAGCTTCCAGATTGAGCTTGTTGGTGGATGTTGTTGTTGTGAGACACTCCACTTCTGCATTCTCTAGAAAAGTGTCCCTTCAGATGGCATTTGTAGTATTCCACCTTTGATTTATCAAACCCTGTTCCATCTTCTCTTCTTTGGGAGAAGTTGTTCCTCCTAGTCCTCTTTATAAACTTCTTCATCCTCATGGAAAGCATGGCCATCTGCCATTTAATATCCATCTCTTCCAAATCATCAGGATGAAGTTGTTCCAGATCATCATTAATTAAGGAGGAATTTCCATGACTGGCAAGAAAGGCTTCAAACACAGAATCAATGCCTTTATCTTGATTTGTTCCATTAGCAGCATTAACTGATTCAGGGTTAGTAGTAGAATCAATTGATGCTGATAGGAGTGCATCATTATGAATATATCCAGAAGGCTTCTTCTTTGCCTCCACCTCAGCTTCAAATACTCTAAGATCATTGTACAGATCATCAAGTTCTTTTTCTTCCAACTGATCATTCTGTCTGAATGACACAGTGTACATGGTCCATTCATCTCCAAGGGACCTTAAGAACTTTCTTTTCACATCATCTTGATCAATCTGTACTCCCATAGTAGCTAGTTCACCAATTAGTTTATTAAACTTGTCAAAAGTTTGAGTCATGGACTCATTCTTAGTTGACATGAAGTTTTCATACTGTTGCTTCAAGATTGCCTTTTGATTTCTCTTGGTACTTTTGGTACCAGAGAATCTCTTCTCTAGAGCATTCCAGAGCATCTGAGCATCAGTACAATTGCAGAATTGGTGCTGATATTCATTGGGAATGGCCAAGAGCAGCGTGCTCAAGGCTTTCATCTCTGTCTGCCTTGTTTTTCTTTCAGCATATGTCTTTGGAGGAGTTCTTTTTCCATCTTCACCAATCTTTCCTGCATCAGATGGGTCATTCTCAATGATGTCCCACATAGAGTAATCTGTGAGGAGAATGTATTGCTTGATTCTGATCTTCCACATGTCAAATTCATTGGGTCTGAGCATTGGAACCTTTGAGACCAGGGTACTGTTTGATTCAACTGTGTTTTCCATGATGAATGAGATTTCTGAGAATACTAGCTCTGATACCACTTGTCAGAATCTTAATTCTAAACAAGAATAAACACTCAGAAACAATATCAAAGAAGTTTGCGGAATAACACTTTGATATTTAATAATTAATGGAACAATGAATCAAAAGAACAACTTGCAAACTTTATTGAATGATTATAAAGTTACAAGATTAAACACTCAACCTCAATATTGATGAACAAGCTCACCAATACGAATTCTACTTCTCTATAATTAGGATTACAAACCTTGAGGTTGATTCTCTCTAAGAAAACAAAAATTCAGAATTCTAAAGTTAATCTCTATCAACTCTAATCTATTCTATATATATTGAAGATAAAAGATAATTACATATAATGAAAGATCTTCAAAATAGTCTTCCATATTTATCTTCAAGCCTTCCATATTTATCTTCAAATAATCCAGCTGTCTTCATTCCATCTGAAGTCTTCAATATCTCATAAGTAGCATTAAGTTGATCCAGCAGTACTAACTCCAGCAGTACTAACTACTAGCAGTATTAAGATCTACTAGCAGTAGTAATCATGATGTACTGGCAGTAGTAATTCTGTTGTAGCAGCATTAACCATACTTAAGCATTTCTGAATTTCCCAACATTTAATGTTAAGAAAGTGATTAAGCAATGACTCAATGTTCATCCCAGCATCAGTGAGATAAATCGAACGTTGAGATTGAGTTTGTGATGACTCGTTATGAGAAACGTAGCGACAATCTTGTCTGGGATGTAATCGGGTTCATATATGAGGTAAAGAATTGATTGAGTCATCCTTTATGGATAGGGAACCAATCGTTTTGTGAAAATAATGCCATCTAAAGCCCCCACCGCATGATTGTTAGCTTCTTCGGAGTGAGTGGATGAAAAGACATCTATCGGACTTGTTTTCCCGGATGAGAGACATTTTGAACCATCAGGAATTAGATTTCGAGGACGAAATTTTTTCTAAGGTTGGGAGAACTGTAACACCCCGATTTTCGGAAGGTAGAATTTCAAGTTAATACAAAAATCGATATTTTAAGGGGAAAAGAAGAAATAGGATTTTGGACTTGAATCCTAGATTTATAGTCTTGTTGGATGAAGGATTCAATTACAAGTCCAACGGTTTCTTTTCGGAGCAAAATTGGAGCCAAAACGAAGAAGTTATGACCAAAAAAGTGATCGGGCAAGAAAATGAAGAAACCGGGCGAGCAGTGTTCGACGCGACTTTCGGCGCGACTTTGGGTCATCCGCGCGACTTTAGGGCGCGTGGGAAGGTTTTGGCGTGGGTTTAGCCACTTGGAAACCCGCGCGAAGCCTTGTTGAACATAAAACTCGATTTTCAGCCTTTAAACTTCATATGTTCATAACTTTTGCATCTCAACTCCGTTTTTGGTGATTCAAGTTGCTATGGTTTTGTTTTTGATAGTTTTCAAGTATATATCAAGATATTTGAAGTCTATTGGAATATACAAGAGTATTTTTTGGTGGTAAGTTCCTCATCTCTCTCAATGTTAAGCTAGGGTTTGATGGTTTCATCCTTTTCCCATTCATCCTTCAACTTGGGTGTGATTTTGATGACTTGTGTGGTGAAGGAAACATTATGGATGTGTTGGATCTAAGATCTAGGGAGATTACTTGGATATTTCAAGCTTTCATCAATGGAGATTCAAGTTTTGGGGGTAACACCTAGATTTAGCCTAAATCTAGAAAGGTGAGTTCAAGTTGCTTTGTGAAAACTATGTACATGCCAAAATGTGTATTTTGAAGTAAAAACATGTTTTACATGGTAATTGTCAATGTGTCGAGTATTTTGATAAGTTTTCATATTTGGTAAATTTGGGTTAATTTGATCTCATAAAATGCTTATATTTGGGATTTGGATATTTTGATAAGTAAATAGCATGATTTATGCATTTTTGGTGATTTTGTGCAAATGATGTATATTTTATGATTATGGTTTTTGGTGTATTTAATTTCATAAACCCTTTGGAAAATGTTTTTCTCTGTGTTATGGGACAGTTTGGAAACGTAAGGGTATGAGCCCATTTGGAAAATCGTTTGTCCCAATTCATGATGAGTTTTGGGTTAGTCACATCTTTGAGGCTTGTGTCGGTGTAAATTCCATTTAAATACGTTTTCTTATTTGGGGACAATTATTTGTTGGCCAAATGGATTGTTGAGCATTTTAGCTCGGTTTTGACTTAAAAGAGTTTTGAGGACATTTGTCCGGTTTTAATGGCTCAATGTAGAACCCCATTTATGATTTGCATCTGAATGCATCTTGTGGTATATTAATGATAATTACATGCTCGAGTGCGTTGGTTATTCCTGTGTAGTCATGTAATTTTAGACTGTGTTGCATTGGATCCATAGGCACGTAAGTCGGTCTTTATTTGATTGTCAATTGGGTATTCCAGGGTTGGACTTCGGGACCCATGTTTTATGACCTTAACCTTTCAAGTGTACACTAGGAGGTTTGAGTGGGGTTATGCTATCTTGTTGATGGGCGTTTGGGGCCTCCGCCATATCGGGGCAAGGCTTTGGTTATAACCCCCGACTGTGCCGGGCCTTTGGTGGTATTCATGGTAATATTCATTAAGGTCAACTGTCTCTTTTGGTGTAGTTTGAAGGGAGTCGTAGGGACACTTGGGCTTTTATGTCGTGAAATGTCATACGATTAACGTTGTATGAGTGACATACTTTTGTGTTCCTCCACTCTCAATGGATACAGGTCTTCCCTGTTGTCGGCCAGCAGTATTTTGGATATTTAATTGTCCATGCTTTAACATTTGGAATTCATTCCATTTTATGGTCGCGCGAGTATTGAATTTTAGTTCCATATTTTTGGTGGCATATTATATTTATATGGATTGTTTTTCCATGATTTATGAGTTGAGTATTATGCCCCACCTGTGTTTTGGGTGTTTCGGGATATAAAGTTTTATCCGTATTTTTATAAATTGGGAGTCCGTTTTCTATTCACATTTTGAGTGAGTTTTAGGTTGCCTCATTTTATAAGAAATGTTTTGTATTGAGGTGTTCATCTTTGAAAATGAATGTTATTAGAAAACGAGTCATTTCCATATTTAAAGTAAATCATTTTGAAAGGTCATGATTTAAATTGTATTCTTCCTCTTTTAAACAATATATTTAATCATGTTGAAAACTCTTGAACTCACTAGGCGTTAGCCTAACCCTATTTATTTGTTGGCATGTGCATCAGGTCCCAGTTGGGGAAGGGTACTAGCGATCTTGTGAAGAAATGGGTACTAGTTTATGCACGAGGGTGAGTAGCTTGGTGAAGTCTTTCGCAATTATCTTAGGAATAGCGACATGTATTTGGGTTTAGTAGCACCTAACCTTCTTGATAGTCTTTATGTAAGACTCTATTCATTTTGTTGATGGTTAAATCTAGAATAGTATTTCAAGAAAGGACTTGTTGTAAGAGATTTTATCTTTCTTTGAGGTTATTGAAAATTTTAAATTAGTTGCTCTTTCCAAACTTCGAGGGTGTTACAACTTCTCCCTTCTCAATAATTGCAGTACCTCTTGCAGGTGTCGACTATGCTCTTCTTGACTTCAGGAGTAGATGAGTATGTCATCAATAAAGACAATCAAGAACTTGTCTAAATAAGGTCTGCAAGCCTTGTTTATAAGGTCCATAAAAGCTGCCGGAGCATTGGTGAGACCAAAAGGCATGACCAAAAACTCATAATGACCATATCTAGTTCTGAAGGTTGTCTTTGGCACATCTTCCTCCCTAACCTTCAATTGATGGTATCCCGACCACAAATCTATTTTCGAGAAATAGCTGGCGCCTTGAAGTTGGTTGAAAAGATCATCTATACGAGGAAAATGATACTTATTCTTTACCGTGACCTTGTTCAACTCACGGTAGTCGATACACATTCGCATCGACCCATCTTTCTTTTTCACAAATAGGATTGGAGATCCCCATGGTAAAGAACTGTGGCGAATGAAACCCTTGTCTAAGAGCTCCTGTAGTTGCTTCATCAACTCCTGCATCTCTTACGGAGCTAGACGGTATGGTGACCTTGCGATAGGTGCTGACCCAGGCATAAGATCGATTCTGAATTCCACCTCACGGTCGGGTGGCATTTCTGGAAAATCTTATGAGAATACATCTGAGAACTCCTTTACAATCGGCACATCGTCAATAACCTTCTTTTGCTTGACATCTATTGCATATGCTAGGAATGCTACACACCCTTTTCTTAAGCATTTTCTTGCCTTAAGGGTGGAAATAATGCCTATTGTGTCACTCTTTCTATCTCCGTAAATCTGAATTACATCTCCATTGGGGGTTTGAATTTTAATCCTCTTCTTATTGCAAACAGTTTGAGCTTGGTTTTCTGATAACCAATCCATTCCTAAGATCACGTCAAATTCCCCCAAAACTGCTAACTTGCTGTTGGGAACTGAAGATGTGACCAAGTCATTAATGCTGCTAGTATAGAATTACTACTGCCAGAGGATTTCAAAGTTAGTGCTGCTTGAACAAAGTTAGTACTGCTTAGCTAGTTAGTACTGCTAGAGGTTAGTGCTGCTTAGTAGTTAATGCTGCCAAGACATAGTTAATGCTTCTAAGGTGATCAAGGTGATTAATGCTGCTTCTGAGATAATGTGAAGATAATGCTGAAGAGATCGCGGTAAAAGATAAACATGGAAAACTGAAGATAATTATGAAGATTATTCTGAAGATCTTTTTATGTTTAGTAATTATCTTTTATTCAGTATATGTATAGAATAGTTTAGAATAGATAATTAATTCATTCTAAGTTTTTGTTCTAGAGAGAAATTCAACCTCAAGGCATAGTTCCTAATTCTAGAGAAGTAGAATTCGTCTTGAAAGAGCTTGTTCTTCAAGATTGAGGTTGTGTGTGTAATCTTGTAACTTCAATCATTCAATACAAGTTTATAAGTTGTTCATCATATTTACTGTTTGTTTACTGTTTCATTGATTATCAAAGTGTTATTCCGCAAACTTCTTTGATATTGTTTCTGAGTATTCATAATTCTTGTTGAGAATTCGATCTTGACAAGTGGTATCAGAGCCTGTTCTCTCAGAAACATTCACTCATTCATAATGGAAAACTTTGCAGAATCAAACAGTACACTTGTCTCTAAGGTCCCAATGCTCAAACCCAGTGAGTTTGACATGTGGAAGATCAGAATCAGGCAATACATTCTTCTCACTGACTACTCAATGTGGGATATCATTGAGAATGACCCTTCTGAAGCAGGAAAGATTGGACCAGATGGGAAAAGACCTCCACCAAAAAACAGATGGTGAGAGGAAGATCAGACAGACAGAGATGAAGGCCTTGAGCACTCTGCTCTTGGCCATCCCTAATGAATATCAGCATCAATTTTGCAACTGCACTGATGCTCAGATTCTCTGGAATGCTCTAAAGAAAAGATTTGCTGGAACTAAGAGCATCAAAAGAAATCAAAGGGATGTTCTGAAGCAGCAGTATGAGAACTTCACTTCTTCAAAGAATGAGTCTATGACTCAAACTTTTGACAGGTTCAACAAGCTTATTGGTGAACTGGCTACTGTTGGAGTGAAGATGGAGCAAGATGATATCAACAGGAAGTTCCTCAGATCTCTTGGGGATGAATGGACTATGTACACTGTCTCATATAGACAGAGTGACAATCTGGAGGAGAAGGAACTAGATGATTTGTATAATGATCTAAGAGTCTTTGAATCTGAGGTAGAATCCAAGAAGAAGCCCACTGGGTATATTCATAATGCTGCACTTCTATCAGCATCTACTGATACTACTGCCAACCCTGAAGCAGTTAGTGCTGCTAGTGCAGTGAATTCAGAAAAAGGCACTGAAACTGTCTTTGAAGCCTTTTTGTCTAGCCACAACAACAACTCCTTGATTAATGATGATCTGGAACAACTTCACCCTGATGATCTGGAGGAGATGGACATTAAATGGCAAATGGCCATGTTATCTATGAGGGTGAAAAAGTTTATTAAAAGAACAGGGAGGAACAACTTCTCTCAAAGAAGAGAAGATGGAGCTGGTTTTGACAAGACAAAGGTGGAATGCTGTAAGTGCCACATGAAGGGACACTTTGCTAGAGATTGCAGAAGTGGTGTACAAAATAACAACCACCAACAAGCTCAGAATGGAGGCTACAATCAAAACAAGAACTCTGCTCAAGCCCTTGTTTCTCAACAAGGAATGGGGTTTGACTGGAGTGACCAAGCTGAGGAAGCCATTCAGAATCAAGCTCTTATGGCAGAGGTATCTGATCCCCCCTCTGAGGTAATTTCTAATCTTTGTACTCAATATTGCATAGACACTGTCAAAAGGTACAGGGATCACAACCAAAACATGTGTGATGACCTCAAAAGATTAGAAAAGGACAGAAGAGACTATGTGTTGATAGTTGAGAGGTTTGAAGAACAAATCAAAGGCTTCCAAGCCAATGAACTTCAATACTCTTATGACACAAACTACTGGAAGTGGGAAAAGAATGAGTTAGAGACCAAACTGTCTAAGTCCAAAGAAGAGAATGATCGGTTGAAAGAAGAACTAGCTAAGGTTAAGCTTGACATAGAAAAGTTTTCATATGCTTCAAAAGCAATGGATTCTCTTCTAAAGGCTCAGATTCATGATAAGATGAAGCCTGGTATTGGTTACAACAACACACCCCCTCCTTACAACAACACCTACATCCCTCCTACATCAGACCTGTTAGAAACCAAGGAGAAAAAGGACTTGTCTGAGAAAGCCTTTGAGATAGATCCTTTGGATGAGGTGGTTGTTAAGGATATGACTGAGAAAGAAGCCAGTGAGAATAGGAACAACTCTGTGAATGGTGAGATTCCTATAGAAAACCACATAATTACCAATGAGGGATGTGGAAAGCATTGGGTCAAGTCCAATGAGATAGAGAAGACTGAGGGAAAGAACAAGAAGGTTCACTATAAGTAGACCACTGTTGTGAACCCTGTCCCTTGCAAGCAGTGTGCATGCAATAAATCTGAGCCCCAAAAACATGATAAACCAAGGGGAAACCAGAGAAACTGGAATAATCAATGGGCACAAAAACAAGGGATTGATCTGAGTAAAATCAATAGACCAAAACCCTGTTTTATTTGTGGAAAGCTTAATCACATTGCCAAATATTGCTATTTCAATCCTATGAACCAAAGGTTTAACTTTCAAAGATTTGTGCAAAAACCTGTTGGTTATAGAAAGGCTGGAAAGAAACATGTGGATAATAAATCTGTTGAAACCAAAGGCCACATGCAGAAAAAGGTTTTAAAAGAAAGTATTAAAATGTGGGTGCCTAGAAGCACTAAAACTGTTAGTACTGCTAACAGGGATAGTGCTGCTAATAGCAATACTGCTGCTACCAGTGTTAGTACTGCTGAGAATTTTAATGCTGCTAACACTGTTAGTACTTCTTCAAATGTTACTACTGCTAACACAGTTACTGCTGCTGACACAGTTAATACTTCTAACAAGGTTAGTACTGCTAAGCATGCAAGTGCTGCTAATGCGGTTAGTTCTTCTAAAAACAGTACTGCTTCTAGCAAATATGCATCCAAACCCATTATTGTAACAAAGTACTCCAGTAATGAGGAGTCAAAGTTTAAAAATCTTGTCAAGAAAGAATGTAAATATTTTGATGAGAAAGGGGTACCCAAGACCACTTTGGCTTGGGTTCCTAATCAATACTAACTGTCTTATCTTATGTGCAGGGCAATCAACAGCTCAAGGGGAAGATCATATGGCATGTTGATAGTGGTTGCTCTAGGCACATGACAGGCAACATGTTATGCCTTCAGGATTTCAAGCATATCAATGGAGGACATGTTGCATTTGGAGATAATCTTACAGGTGAAAAAATAAGTGGAAAAGGTAATGTTACAAAAGGTAAAATGACATTTGAGGATGTCTACTATGTTGATCAGTTAAAGTACAACCTGTTAAGTGTATCACAGGTTTGTGACAAACAACATAGCATATTATTTACTAATACAGAATGTATGATCCTTGCTCCAGGGTTCAAGGTAGTTGATGAAAGCATGATACTACTTAGAACTCCAAGAAAGGACAATGTGTATTGTCTAGATTTGGACAATGTTTCAAGTGATTCATCCCTGAACTGTCTTGTTTGAAAAGCTTCTGTGGATGAATCCTCTCTTTGGTAGAGAAGGATGTGTCACATGAATTTCAAGACAATGAACAAACTTGTCAAAAACAACCTTGTAAGAGGTTTACCATCAAAAGTCTTTTCATGTGATGATCATTGTGTTGCTTGTCTTAAAGGCAAACAGCACAAAACTTCTCATAAGTCCAAAGAGTTAAATACAATTTCTTCTTGTCTTCAGTTATTACATATGGATCTGTTTGGCCCTACAAATGTTATGAGCATAGGGAAGAAATCATACTGCTTAGTTATTGTTGATGATTACTCTAGATTTACTTGGGTATATTTTCTAAGGACTAAGGATGAGACAAGTGGACTGATCAAATCCTTTATCCTAAGAATTGAAAACCAAACTAATCAAAAAGTAAAAGTCATTAGGTCTGATAATGGAACTGAATTTAAAAATATTGACCTAAATACTTTTTGTGAAGAAAAAGGAATTGAGAGACAATACAGTGCTCCTAGGACTCCACAACAAAATGGTGTTGCTGAGAGAAGGAATAGGACACTAATTGAGGCTGCTAGATCTCTGTTAGCAGATTCAAAACTGCCAATTACTTTCTGGGCTGAAGCAGTTAATACTGCCTGTTATGTCTAAAACAGAGTACTAGTAGTCAAGCCAAAGAACAAGACCCCATATGAGCTTTTAAATAAAAGAAAACCCTTTATTGGATTTTTCAAACCTTTTGGGTGTCCTTGTACAATTCTCAATACCAAATCTCACTTAGGTAAGTTTGATAGCAAGGCAGATGATGGATTTCTTGTTGGTTACTCATCTCAGAGTAAGGCTTACAGGGTATTTAATTCTTCTTCTAGAATAATTGAAGAAAGTGACAATGTCAAATGCAATGAGAACACACCAAATCCTATTGGGTTTGGTCCTCAGTGGCTGTTTGACATTGATTCACTAACTAACTCCTTTGGTTTCAGTAGTGATGATGATGGAGGTTCAGGAAATGGAGGATCAGGGACTACACAAGTTCAAGACAGTATATCTCAATCTGTGATCTTTCCTATGCCTATAGAAAAACCGGTTGTATTCTGTGAAAAGGAGCCATCTACTGAACCAAATCAGAATGAAGAAGAAAGAAGAGATGAGGAGAGTCAAGAAAATAAAGAACCTGAAGTAGCTGCTGAAATCACCTCAGTTGAGTTGAATGACTCCAATCTAGAGGTGGAACTCAATGAAGAACCTAGTCATCAAACAAGAACACTAAAGAATCATCCTCCTCAGCTGGTAATAGGAGATATTTCTTCTTCTATGATGACTAGAAATCAAAGCAGGCTGCAAGATATGCAAGACCAACAGCATACAGTGCTTTCTTGCTTTCTACCCAGCTTGAGCCTAAGAAAGCTCATGATGCTATGAAAGAGTCCAGTTGTATAGAAGACATGCAAGAAGAGCTACTACAATTCAAGCTGCAAGATGTTTGGGATCTGATAGACCTTCCTAAAGGTCAAAGAGCAATAGGCACAAAATGGGTCTTCAGGAATAAGAGAGATGAAAGAGGGATAGTAATAAAGAACAAAGCAAGGTTGGTGGCACAAGGGTATACACAAGAAGAAGGAATAGATTATGAAGAAGTATTTGCACCAGTGGATAGGATAGAAGCAATCAGATTGTTCCTGGCCTATGCTTCTTACATGAAGTTCAAAGTCTACCAAATGGATGTAAAAAGTGCATTTCTATATGGCTCAATTGAAGAAGAAGTATATGTCTGTCAACCTCCAGGGTTTGAAAACCCAAGCTATCCAGACAGAGTATACAAACTGAAGAAAGCACTTTATGGCCTGCATCAAGCACCAAGAGCATGGTATGACACTCTGTCATCCTATCTATTGGAAAATGGCTTTGAAAGAGGAGTCATTGATAAGACTCTGTTCATCAAGAGAAAGAAGAAGGACATCTTGCTGGTCCAAATCTATGTGGATGATATTATCTTTGGATCCACAAGAGACAGCATGTGCAGGGAGTTTGAGGAACTAATGCATCAAAGATTCAAAATGAGTTCCATGGGGGAACTTACCTTTTTCCTTGGACTCCAAGTTCAACAGAAGTCAGATGGTATTTTTATCTGTCAGTCCAAGTATGTGCAGGACATTCTAACCAAGTTTGGCTTCTCAGATTCAAAGCCTGCCAACACACCTATGGAGACACACAAGTTGATAACAACAAATCTTGAGGGGGAGGATATGGATGTTCATCACTATAGATCCATGATTGGCTCTCTCATGTATCTTACAGCCTCTAGGCCAGATATAATGTTTCCAGTCTGTGTGTGTGCAAGATTTCAAGTTAGGCCAAAGCAATCACACTATCAAGCTGTTAAGAGGATATTCAGATATCTCAAAGGGCAACCTAGATTGGGACTTTGGTATCCTCATGACTCATCATTTGACCTACTTGCATACTCAGACAGTGATCTAGGTGGAGCAAACTTGGACAGAAAATCTACTTCTGGAGGATGCCAGTTTTTGGGTGCAAGACTAGTTTCATGGCAGTACAAGAAACAAACCACAGTGTCCACATCTACAACAGAAGCAGAGTACATAGCAGCTGCAAGTTGCTGTTCCCAAGTCTTATGGATTCAGAATCAAATGCTGGACTATGGGGTGTCAGGATCGAATTCTTAACAAGAATAAATACTCAGAAACAATATCAAAGAAGTTTGCGGAATAACACTTTGATATTCAATGTAACAGTAAACAAACAGTATAAATTTGATGAACAACTTGTAAACTTGTATTGAATGCTTTAAATCACAAGATTACACACACAACCTCAATCTTGAAGAACAGGCTCTTTCAAGACGAATTCTACTTCTCTAGAATTAGGAACTATGCCTTGAGGTTGATTTTTCTAGAACAAAAACTTAGAATGAATAATTACTAAACTATTCTATCAATTCTATACATATACTGAATAAAATATAATTACAATTAATAAAATATCTTCAGTATATCTTCCATGAATATCTTCAGTCTATCCAGCTGTCATTCTTGTAATTCGGATCTCCATCTCATAAGCAGCACTAATCACCTTGGAAGTATTAACTTAAACTTGGCAGTATTAACTACTAAGCAGCACTAACCTCTAGCAATACTAACTAGCTAAGCAGTACTAACTTTGTTCAAGAGCACTAACTTTGACTACCAGTATTAATTCTACTAGAAGTAGTAATACCTAGCAGTATTAAACTTGAATTCCTCTGGCAGTAGTAATTCTGTACTAGCAACATTAAACACTTAAGCTTTTCTTCAGTTCCCAACAATCTCCCCCTAACTTGACTTTTAGGAAGAGAAGTCAAGTTCTTCAGATTTTCTTCAAGATGCTCCCAAAACTCCATCATGGCCTAAATTCCAGTATTTGCATCTAACCCCAAACTCTGATTAATTGTTCTTTGGATCAAATATTTAGCCATTTCTGAATCTGGAGTACATCCTAGCTTCTTCTTTAGCATAGCATGAAGCTTCAGTCTGCTATGATTGTATACTCTATCCACTAGGAAGTACTCAGTGTGATTCAAATCCAAAGTCACTGCATATACTCCACTAGTTTCATATAGAGTCCAATTATTCACTGACTGAAAGACATTCCTTATTATCTCCTCCACTTCATCAGGTTTAAACATCATACACAGATACTCCATGATTAGCTTTGTAAGTGAAATCACTGGAGCTTTCAGTTGATCTGCATATAACTTCATCCCTATCTCAAACATTTCTTCAATATCTGATCTTGAGCAGGTTATAACAATCTTGTTCCAGGTGCTGTAAACTTCATATTTCTCATCTTTTCTCTTCAGTCTGATATATTCCTTTCCATCTACCTCCAAGACATCCCAGTGAATAACTTCAGGAGGTTTAACTCCAACAGGTTCTGCTGAAATTGGTTCAGGCACTTTGTCCATCACTACCATGTACATCTTGACATCCTCAGTACTTGCAGGTTCTTTCATTGTAGATGACTCAGGTGCCTCTTCTTCTTCAGCAACCTTTTCAGCCTCTTCTTCTGCAATTCTAGGCTTCTTTGTGAATTTTCTCTTTGCAATCATCTTTGTTCTCTTTAAAGTCCTTAGACTTTCACCAATTGTTGCTTTCTTCCTTGGAGTTTCTTGCTCATCAGGGAATGGTTTTTGTAAGAAATCATTGCTTTCTTTCATTCTTTTCTCCATTTCTACCCTTACAGTATCATCCGCTTGGAGCTTGATCATCTCAATATCATACATCTTCTTGAGTTTCTCAAAAGACATCTTTGAGAACATCTCCACCTTGACACCTACTGCACCCTTGAGTAAAGTAATCATTTTATTTCTCTCTTGAGCACCAAGGTATGTCTTTGAAGGTTGTCTTTTCCTTGCAGCCATTTTGATCTTGGTAGGCTTCTTCAAAGATGTGGCTTTCTGCTTGGCTTGTTCTGTTGCTAAGCTTTGTTGATAGACTTTGTTTAACTCTGCAGCCATTGCTTTAGCTATTTCTCTATCCTTTTGCACTTGCATAGCTTCTGCTTCTTCTTGTTCAGCCTGTATCTTCCTAGCTAGAGCTTCATCTGAATCAATCAACTTCTGCTTTTTCATTGGTTGATCAGATTCAACTAGCTTTGCCTTACCCTTTTCTTTGCTTATCACCTTCTCTTTACTTGAAATCTTTGAAGCATCACCTCTTTCTTTGATGACAACTCCTTTGGCCTTTGAGATGACCTTGGGAGTATCATGCTTTGCTTTGATTAGAGTTTCTGCTATTTCAAGATATGTGAGCACTTCTTTCACTGTTTCTGCTGCTGCCATAGGTTCAGTAGTATTAATCATTTCTGCTGCTAAGCTTGTACCAGCAGTAGTAATGGTTTCTGCTGCTTGCTCTGTTACTGCTGCTTCTTGTGCAACATTTTCTGCAGCTACTTGCTCCCCCTCAAACTTTGCATTCTCTTGCTCCCCCTTAGCTTTAGCATCTTCCATATTGTCTTCAGCTTCTGACTCCCCCTTTTTGGGAGTATCAGGCACTGGTTTCCTCCTTCTGAGTACAAATTGCTTCTTCTTCTTTTGGAGAATCAATTTCCTTACCATTTGCTTCAATTGGAGGATCTATTCTTGTTGTGACAGAACTATGAGTTTAAGATCTTCAATCTCTTGGCCTTGTTTGATCACATCCATATTGATGTTCCCCATTGCATCCATCAATTCTTGATAGTTATATCTGTCCTCACCTTCTCCAGAAGTATTACCCTCTTTTGAAGGATCATTGGATCTTTTTGTAGTGGAAGCCTTCTGCCTAGCAGAAGCACTATCCACCCCCGTGGTTTCTTGGCACCTGGGACCTTTGGATGATTGCTCACCCAAAGTTTCCATGGGGAAGGTCTTAGAGATGTTGCCACTGTCCTTCTCTGTGCTAGCAGAAGTAGTGGCAACTTTCTCACCCATATGCTCTTCCTCCACCTCAGAGAGCACCTCCTTAGGGTTGGGAGACACCCCTGTGGTTTCCCTGTAGATATTCTCTAAAGGAGAATCCTCCCTTAGAGGGCTTAAAGGCTTAGTGGGTGAAGGTACAAGAAGGGAAGAAGCCCTCTTTACCTGTTTCCTTTTGTAAGTTTGGGTAATAGGAGAAGTGGGCTTATGAAGTAGGGATGGTGGGATAGATATAGAGTGAGAAGGTTGGGTTTGGCTAGCAGTGGGAATGTCTAATGAGGGCCTTGACCCTACTGCCATACCTTCTTGTGGTTGGGACACCACCATCATTGTTGAGAACAATGGGGTGTCAACTCCTTCCGAGTCCCTAGCAGATCTTCTCATGTTTGAGAAAACCTTGCCTTTAGGGGTTTAGGTACATATACCCCATCAAAATGAGGTATGTCCGTCAATTCATTAGTAATAACTGCCTGAACAAACGTGGGATACATAAAGAAACTCTTCTTGTTGTCCAGGTTTGAGACTAGATCATTGAAGATCATTAAAGGAAAGTTGTATTTTATAGCAGTGGATAAACATACCAATGCATAGGCAATTGGACTGCTAAATTGGCTCCAGCCAGTTATTTTCTTTGAAATACAATGCATCAGGGTATGAACAAAGAACCTCCATTGGGGTGAAAACTTAGCTTTGAAAAACTTGAAAATCCCCATTTGGCCTTCATACCCCATTCTTGAAACAGTTGAGAATAGTTTCTCATTAGGAATAGAGGTTATACCTGCAGCATCATCTAGACGTAGACAGATACGTAGTACCTCTTCAGTAACGGTTAGGGATTTTTCACACACCCTTGTCTTTATCATTTGCACACCATTCTCAGTAACAATGGTGGGATTAGCCCAGAACTGCCTCTGATGCTCTATGAAGATGGTAGGAGACACGGTGAGCGCATGAGCAATGTGACTTGTCCTCAAAAAGTCGACTATCTGGTGAAAACCTTCGGCTTGTTTTGGCTTTTGGAGCATGGCTATCTCGTTGTGTTCATCAATAAACGCCATTGAAGCCATTGAACTTGAGTGTTCTTGCCTGAAAACTTGGTACTTGAGAGAAAAGGGGTTAGAGTGCAAGTGAACAGTATACAAAGAGTCGTTATGAACTTTTTAGGTGGGCAAAGGGTATTTATAGGTTGTGGATTAAAAGCAGTATTAACCTTAAAAATTAGTGAAAGCAGTATTAACAATGAGCAGTATTAACTGAAAGCAGTATTAACTAACTAGCAGTATTAACTGAGAGCAGTATTAACCACTAGCAGTATTAACTAACTAGCAGTATTAACAGAGAGCAGTATTAACCACTAGCAGTATTAACTGTGCACTAGCAGTATTAAAACTGTACTGGCAGTACTAAAACTATACTGGCAGTATTAACCATACTTACACTTTTAAGCTTGTGATGAACTGAGTACTGCTATACATTTCCTGAAAAAGAAGATTAGTAACACCAAGAATAAACAATATACAGGTATTTAACCACTTTTTGAGAAGGGGCTTATTCAGAGTTGATCATTCCCACACTTGTTACCAAGAAAGTGAATCTACCCACATCAAAGGCTTTGGTGAATAGATCAGCAAACTGGTTATCAGTATGAACTTTTACAACTTGAATAAATTTCTTTTCATTGCAGTCTCTTATAAAGTGATACCTGATCTCAATGTGCTTTGTCTTTGAGTGCTTGACAGGATTATTAACAATTCTAATAGCACTGCTATTATCAATAAAAATTAGAGTGTGTAGAAAGGTTACCCCATAGTCCAACATTTGATTCTGAATCCATAAGACTTGAGAACAGCAACTTGCAGCTGCTATGTACTCTGCTTCTGTTGTAGATGTGGACACTGTGGTTTGTTTCTTGCACTGCCATGACACTAGTCTTGCACCCAAAAACTGGCATCCTCCAGAATTAGATTTTCTGTCCAAGTTTGCTCCACCTAGATCACTGTCTGAGTATGCAAGTAGGTCAAATGATGAGTCATGAGGATACCAAAGTCCCAATCTGGGTTGCCCTTTGAGATATCTGAATATCCTCTTAACAGCTTGATAGTGTGATTGCTTTGGCCTAACTTGGAATCTTGCACATACACAGACTGGAAACATTATATCTGGCTTAGAAGCTGTAAGATACATGAGAGAGCCAATCATGGATCTATAATGATGAACATCCATATCCTCCCCCTCAAGATCTGTTGTTATCTGCTTGTGTGTCTCCATAGATGTGCTGGCAGGTTTTGAATCTGAGAAACCAAACTTGGTTAGAATGTCCTGCACATACTTGGACTGACTGATAAAAATACCATCTGACTTCTGTTGAACTTGGAGTCCAAGGAAGAAAGTAAGTTCCCCCATGGAACTCATTTTGAACCTTTGATGCATTAGTTCCTCAAACTCCTTGTACATAGTGTTTCTTGTGGATCCAAAGATAATATCATCCACATAGATTTGGACCAGCAAGATGTCCTTCTTCTTTCTCTTGATGAACAGAGTCTTATCAATGACTCCTCTTTCAAAGCCATTTTCCAAGAGATAGGATGACAGAGTGTCATACCATGCTTTTGGTGCTTGATGCAGTCCATAAAGTGCTTTCTTCAATTTGTATACTCTGTCTGGATAGCTTGGGTTTTCAAACCATGGTGGTTGACAGACATATACTTCTTCTTCAATTGAGCCATATAGAAATGCACTTTTTACATCCATTTGGTAGACTTTGAATCTCATATAAGAAGCATAGGCCAGGAATAATCTGATTGCTTCTATTCTAGCCACTGGGGCAAATACTTCTTCATAGTCTATTCCTTCTTCTTGTGTATACCCTTGTGCCACCAATCTTGCTTTGTTCCTTATAACTATTCCTCTCTCATCTGTCTTATTCCTGAAGACCCATTTTGTGCCTATTGCTCTTTGACCTTTAGGAAGGTCTACCAGATCCCAAACATCTTGCAGCTTGAATTGTAGCAGCTCTTCTTGCATAGCTTCTATCCAGCTGGACTCTTTCATAGCATCATGAGCCTTCTTAGGCTCAAGTTGGGATAGAAAGCAAGAAAGCACTGTATGCTGTTGGTCTTGCATATCTTGCAGCCTGCTCTGATTTCTAGTCATCATAGGAGAAGATATATCTCCTATTACCAGCTGAGGAGGATGATTCTTTTGAGTTCTGGTATGATGACTAGGTTCTTCATTGAGTCCCACCTCTAGGTTAGAGTCATTCAACTCAACTGTGGTGATTTCAGCAGCTACTTCAGATTCTTTATTTTCTTGATTCTCCTCATCTCTTCTTTCTTCTTCACTTCTTTCTGAGCAGAGTTTTCTACACACTCCAATCTTTATTGATAATAGCAGTGCTATTAGCATTGTTAACAATCCTGTCAAGCACTCAAAGACAAAGCACATTGAGATCAGGTATCACTTTATAAGAGACTGTAATGAAAAGAAACTTATTCAAGTTGTAAAAGTTCATACTGATAACCAGTTTGCTGATCTATTCACCAAAGCCTTTGATGTGGGTAGATTCACTTTCTTGGTAACAAGTGTGGGAATGATCAACTCTGAAAAAGTGCCTACTTAAAAAGTGGTTAAATACCTGTATATAGTCTATGCTTGGTGTTCCTAATCTTCTTTTTTTAGGAAAAGTATAGCAGTGCTAAGTTCTTCACAAGCTTAAAAGTGTAAGTATAGTTACTACTGCCAGTACAGTTTTAGTGCTGCCAGTACAGTTTTAATACTGCTAGTGCACAGTTAATACTGCTAGTGGTTAATACTGCTCTCAGTTAATACTGCTAGTTAGTTAATACTGCTAGTGGTTAATACTGCTCTCAGTTAATACTGCCAGTTAGTTAATACTGCTAGAAGTTAATACTGCTCTCAGTTAATACTGCTCTCAGTTAATACTGCTAGTTAGTTAATACTGCTTATGTCCCGAATACTATAAATACCCTTTGCCCGCCTAAAAATTTCATAACGACTCTTTGCATACTGTTCACTTGCGCTCTAACCCTTTTCTCTCAAATAACAAGTTTTCAGGCAAGAACATTCAAGTTCAATGGCATCCATGGCATTCATCGACGAGCACAATGAGATCACGATGCTCCAAAAGCCAAAACAAGCTGAAGGGTTTTACCAGATAGTCGACTTTTTGAGGACAAGCCACATTGCTCATGCTCTCACCGTGTCTCCTACCATCTACATAGAGCATCAGAGGCAATTCTGGGCCAATGCCACTACTAGAACTGACAATGGAGTGCCGTGCATCAAAACAAGGGTGTGTGACAAACCCTTGACAGTTACTGAGGAGACCATTCACATCTGTCTACGTCTAGACGATGCTTCAGGTATATCTTCTATTCCAAATGAGGATTTGTTTTCAAACCTCACCAGAATGGGGTATGAAGGCCAATTGGGGATTTTCAAGTTTTTCAAAGCTCAATTTTCACCCCAATTGAGGTTCTTTGTTCATACCCTGATGCATTGTATTTCTAAGAAAACCACTGGCTGGAGCCAATTAAGCAGTCCCATTGCCTATGCTTTGGTATGTTTATCTACTGCTAGAAAATATAATTTTTCTCTAATGATCTTGTCTCAAACCTGGACAACAAGAAGAGTTTCTTCATGTATCCCAGGTTTGTTCAGGCAGTTATTACTAATGAATTGACGGACATACCTCACTTTGATGAGGTATATGTACCTAAACCCCCTAAAGGCAAGGTCTTCTCAAATATGAGAAGATCTGCTAGGGACTCGGAAGGAGTTGACACCCCACTGTTCTCAACAATGATGGTGGTGTCCCAACCATAAGAAGGTATGGCAGCAGGGTCAAGGCCCCCATTAGACAATCCCACTGCTAGCCAATCCCAACCTTCCCACTCTATATCTATTCCCCAGTCTCTACATCAAAAGCCCACTTCTCCTATTACCCAAACTTACAAAAGGAAACAGGTAAAGAAGGCTCCTTCCCTTCTTGTACCTTCACCCACTAAGCCTCAAAGCCCTATATTGGAGAATTCTCCAATAGAGAATATCCAAAGGGAAATCAATAGGGTGTCTCCCAACCCTGAGGAGGTGCTCTCTAAGGAGATGGAAGAGCATATGGGTGAGAAGGCTGCCACTACTTCTGCTAGCACAGAGAAGGACAGTGGTAACATCTCTAAGACCTTCCCCATGGCAACTTTGGCTGAAAAATCAACCAAAGGACCCCGGTGCCAAGAAACCAAGGGGGTAGTTGGTGCTTCTGCTAGGCAGAAGGCCACTACTACAAGATCCAAGGATCCCTCAAGGATGGGAAAAACATCCAAAAAGGGTGAGGACAGATATGAAACCAATGAATTGATGGAAAATGATTTCAATGATCCTTCAAGGGTGGGTAAAACAACTAAAGAAGGTGAGGATAGCTATACTTACTTAGAATTGATGGAAACAATAGCCAACATCAATGTTGATGTGGTTAATCAGGGAAAAGAAATCAAAGCCTTGCAGCAAGTGGTCATCTCCCAACAACAGCAGATTTCCAAACTCAAGCAACTGGTGGGAAAGCTCATGGCCAAGAAAAGAAGAGGTCAGTTTGTTCTAAGAAGAAGAAAGGTGGCAACCAACAAGGAAAATGTGAATGCTTCCAAAAAGGAGGAGAGTTCAAGCTCAGAAAAGTCAGATCAACAGATTGAAGGGGAGTTTGTTGAAGCACAGGAAGAGTTTGATAAAGAAAAAGCTGAAGGTGTAATAGAATCAGAAATGGTCAAAGAAGCAGAAACAATACCAGCAGCAGAAACAACCCCAGCAGCAGAAACTGTTAGTGCTACTGAAACTTCAAAAGCAGCAGTAACAGGGTTAACACCAGTAGAGATTGAAGTAGCAGAGATGCTTGTCAAAGCAAAGAATGACACTCCTAAAGCAAAGGGAGTGGTCATAAATGAAGGGGGAACAAAGAAAATAGAGAAGAAAGAAATGGCTGCAGATGCAAAGAAGAAGGGAAAAGAAAAGATGATAGAATCTGATCAACCATCCAAAAAGCAAAAGATGGTTGAGTCAGATGAAGCATTAGCCAAGAAAATGCAAGAAGAGTTAGATCAAGCAGAGAAAGAGCAGGTTGAGAAAGACAGAAATAGCCAGAGCACTTGCAAATGAATTAAATGAAGCATTCCAGAAAGGGTTGGAAATAGAGAAGGCAAAGCAAAGAGCAATGAGCTTGAGAAAGGCTATGATGGCCAGAACAAGTGCTAAGAAGAGAAGACCTTCACAAACTTACCTTGCAACTCAGGAAAGAAACAAGATGATAACTTTCTTGAGGAGTGCAATTGGTGTAAAGAAAGAAATGTTTGTGAAGATGACTTTTGATCAAATCAAGGACCTCTATGAGAAAGAAATGGGAAAGCTGAAGAGCAATGAAAAGGATAGAGTGGAGTTTGAAAATAAAGCCAAGGAGAGACATGATGTGAATATCAATCAACCCTTCCCTGAAAGTGAAGAGGGAACTCCAACAAAAGAAAAGGTAGAGATAAAGGCAGAAAAGAAGAAGGAAGCTACTATAGGGCAAAGCCAAAGGATTCTGAAGAGAACTAAGATGATGGCTAAAAGAAAGAAAAATGAAAAGAAGCCTAGAGTAGAAGAAGAGAAAAAGGTTGCTGAAGAAGAAGAGGCACCTAAGAATGAAGAAAAGAAAGCTGAAATTCAGGAAGCACCACAGAGTTCAGATATAAATATGTACATGGTGGTAATGGATAAAATTCCAAAGCCTATTACAGCTGAACCTGTTGGATTCAAACCTCCTGAAGTTATCCACTGGGATACTATGGAAGTGGATGGCAAGGAATATATCATATTGAAAAGGAAGGATGAGAAGTACTATGTGTTTGCTACATGGAACAAAATTGTCAGAGAATGTTCAAGATCTGATTTGGAAGAAATGTTTGAAGTTGGTATGAAGATACATGCAGATCAGTTGAAAGCTCCAGGGTTACCAATAGTGAAGCTGATCATGGAGTACTTGTGCATGTTATTCAATCCAGAAGCAGTGAAGCATTTAATCAGAGATGTGTTCAAAACTGTTAGAGGATGGACTCTGTATGAAAGGAGTGGAGTCTATGAATTAGCCTTGGATACTTTTCACATGGAGTATTACTTAGTGGATGGGGTCTACAATCACACTCGTTTGAAGCTTCATGCAATGCTAAATAAGAAGCTGGGTTGTGCACCTAATTCAGAAATGGCAAAGTACTTAATTCAGAGAACTATCAATCAGAGCATGGGATTGGATCCTAATATTGAATTGGATTAGTGAAAGTTTTGGAAGCATTTGAAGAACTTGACTTCTCTTTCTAAAAGTCAAGTTAGGGGGAGATTGTTGGGAACTGAAGATGTGACCAAGTCATTAATGCTGCTAGTATAGAATTATTACTGCCAGAGGATTTCAAAGTTAGTGCTGCTTGAACAAAGTTAGTACTGCTTAGCTAGTTAGTACTGCTAGAGGTTAGTGATGCTTAGTAGTTAATGCTGCCAAGACTTAGTTAATGCTTCTAAGGTGATCAAGGTGATTAATGCTGCTTCTGAGATAATGTGAAGATAATGCTGAAGAGATCGCGGTTAAAGATAAACATGGAAAGCTGAAGATATTTATGAAGATTATTCTGAAGATCTTTTTATGTTTAGTAATTATCTTTTATTCAGTATATGTATAGAATAGTTTAGAATAGATAATTAATTCATTCTAAGTTTTTGTTCTAGAGAGAAATTCAACCTCAAGGCATAGTTCCTAATTCTAGAGAAGTAGAATTCGTCTTGAAAGAGCTTGTTATTCAAGATTGAGGTTGTGTGTGTAATCTTGTAACTTCAATCATTCAATACAAGTTTACAAGTTGTTCATCATATTTACTGTTTGTTTACTGTTTCATTGAATATCAAAGTGTTATTCCACAAACTTCTTTGATATTGTTTCTGAGTATTCATAATTCTTGTTGAGAATTCGATCCTGACACTTGCAATTCCTTACCGTCTATATTAATCGTGCATTCCTAAAAAATTTCGTCTATCTTTACATTCCCTCCATCCGCTGTCTCCACTAAAAAGGCATTTCCTAGTTTCTTAGCTTCCTTATCAAGATAGTGACGAAAAGCAGTAGAAACAAAACTTTTATTGGCACCAGAATCAAAAAGCACATTTGCAAATATGTTATTAACGAGGAACGTACCAGATACAACGTCTGGAATTTCTCGTGCCTCGCCAACGGTCATCGTGTAGGCTCTCCCTTTCGGCTTGGGTATCTCAGACTTATCTCGTCCAACTTTTGCATTATCATTTCCCATTAGCCTTAAATTACGTGACGAGCATTTTTGAAATTGGGGCAGTTGGGTCTCAGACGCCCTGTCATTCCTTATTCATAGCATTTCATATTGTCGTGACTTTCCTTCATTGTATGCCCCTCTTTTCCACACTTGAAACAAGCAGTACTACCTACTTTGCACTCCCTCAGTATGCATTCAATTGCACTTCTTTCACCTTGGATACTCGATGCGACCCTTCTGCCTCTTAGGATTCATCTCGGGCTTACCACCACGTGCTCCTTTGCTATAAATTTCCTAGTTTCGCTTTTGGCGGCCTGCTTCCTCTTCTTGTCTTTTATTTTCTTGCTCCCTCATACTTGCAGCATCCATAACTTCCTGAAATGTCGTTGGCTTCATGGTCTGAAAAAATTCTCGAATATTGGCTTTCAAACCCCAAATATATCGTCCCATTTTCCTTTCCTCAGTAGATACCCGGTGTTCTGCAAATCTAGCCTTCTGGATGAAAGTTGTTGTATATTCACATACTGTCATCCTGCCTTGTTCTAACTGCATGAATTCTTATTTTAACTGCTTGACCTTGCTTATTGTATAAAACTTTGCTATAAAGAGGCGTTTGAAATGCTCCCAAGACTTATTTGTCGCAGTACCTAGGTTTCTTGAATCTTTTTCCATCTCCCACCAGAAGATAGCTTCAGATTTCAACATTCTTGTCGCATAGAGAACCTTGTCCTCCTCCGCACACTTACTAGTTTGAAAAGTTACCTCCATCTCTTTGATCCACCTCATAGAGGCTATCTGGTCGCTATCCCCATGGAATTTAGGGGGCTTGCAAGTCAGAAAAGTCTTATAGCTACATCCTGTTCTTCCCGTATTTATGACATTTTCCTTAGCTCTTTCGTTGCAGTTCAGATTCCCTACATTCCTTGCTCCGACTTCCTGAGTCTGTATCTGAGCTAATATTCCAGGCAGAGCAGCCTGAAATATCCTTGCTATCTCCTCGGCTAGTTATGCCCTTGTGATGGGTTCCACATTTTGACCTTGGCCTTCAGCTTGGCCTTGGCCCCTACCTCTTCCTCTCCCATTGCCGAACTTTCTTGAATTGATGGCACGGGAATTTCAGCTCTCGTCCTTCTACCTCGGCCTCTACCACGACCCCGATTGGTCGTTGCGGTTGGTCGACCCACGGGGTTTAGTGTAGCATTAGGGTTTGGTTCCACTTCTCCTGAAGCCATCACCTGAGTGCGACTCGACATTTTACTGCAATGGTAACATGACATTCTTTATAACATTCCAAGAATGTAAACTAGACATCTCTATCATGCCAAGCAGTTATTTACTGCAACTTATAGAATTATTACGCCCAAAACCAAACATGCACAAAAAAACAATTCAATTACTATTAAACCATTCAAACCAATCATCCAAACGATCTTAAATAAAATCTAAAAACTGCACTGACTAAAAAAATATCCAGCTAAATAGTTCATAAAAACTAAACGAAACATTCTCTATCTCTCATGGATCCTCCTCCAGTAAATGTCGGTTATTTAACCATTCTCCAAACCGCTGGGTCGGACGACGGTGCCAAAACGATCTGGTGGTTTCCGTCCATACCATTCTTTCAAAAATTCTGCAATTAGGCCAAAATACTTTTGAGTTACCACCCGATGGTAAATCCACCTATCTGCCAATTTGGCCCTCCAGGTTCTTGCTGCAAGATATTGGGATCTCTCCAATTGCTCGCATCGGTCTATCACTTCTATGACTTGACCTTCCAACATCTCGAGCCTGTCGTGTAAAGCTTGATTCCCTATGTCGGTACTAGGAACAGGAGAGGCAGGGCTATAGCCTACTGATAGTTCTGACTCTACATTATTTGGTTTCTTGCTAGATCCTGGATTCTGACTAGGGTTCTTGTCTTCTGTTGACTTAGTCTCATCCTCACTCTGTCTCTCTACTGGAACTGCGCTCGGGCTTAGGCTTCAGTCACGCCTAGGGTTTCGCCTATTATGAGAGCTGGCACTTCGACACCTTCTATTACAAGAACAAGGCGTCGAATTCTTACTTTTGAATGGACTTCTCCTTGGACCTAGGCCCATACCGACCCCTCTTCCTATTCCCTACGAGCCTCTCCATGGTTAATCCTACGCGTATGGATAACAAGTAACATGGTCTTACAAGAGACAGAGATACTACATTACTTACGAGATAATAAACAATATCAATATTTTAATGAAGGCATATAAGGTCTAGGTCCTCAATTTTCCCAAGTCTAAAAATCTACACGGTTTAAGCCTAGGCTAGATATTCCAACCTAATTCCCTTAAACCTTTGGCTCTGATACCAACTTATCACACCAAAAAAAAACCATAGGTTGACTACTAACATAACAGAATAATTGTCCAAAACAATAATAATTCAAACTAAAAACACTTAGCAGTGGAAGAATAAACATAAACATAGTCTTCTAAAATAAAATATTCAAATGATCAACTTAAATAATTATTGCTAATGGAGTCGTCTCGGGCCATACTTAGTGTTGGTCCCAGTTAGCAGAAAGTAAACACAACAAGTATTGTAGAAGGGGGGCGGGTTGAATACAATACACACAAATTTTCACTTAATTTAATTCTTATTGATAGAAAATCAAGAATTACACATATAAAAATTTGATTGTTGCGGAAGAGAACAGATGAAATCTGTTCAAACAATCTTACATAAAGAGAATGAAGAACATTGAAAAACACTTAGAAAACAATGAACTTCGTAGAGAGAAAATTGTCAGGCACTTAGAGAACTTGAAGGTTGTAGAACTGGTAATCTTACTTGTTGAAGCATCCTCTATATATATAGTGCCTCATGCATTTAATACATGGGACACTTGTTGAGCAAGGGATGGTGTTAAGTCTAATTTTGTAGTAATCATTGTATTTATTTTCTAGTCTTTATTGTGCTTTATGTTCATTTCTGTTTTGTAAAGGCTAGGGGTATTTAAGTCCCCTTAGAGCCTTTGTTTTGTAACTTTGGCACTCTCTTTCAATACATCAGTTTACTTTGCGCTTCAATATTTTCTCTCTCTACTTTCTCTCTCTAAAGATTTAGAGATTCTTGGACTCTCAATTGGTATCAGAGCAATCTGAATATTGAGAGGATTGAGAGATTAGTGTTTTAGTTTCTGGATTTGTGAATTGAAGCAGAAAACTCGATCGATTTTCTTGATTTTTCAAGAAAATCTCGTTTTTTGCTTCTTCATCAAATTTGGACAGGTTTTTGAACAATTTGTGTTGAAATTAGACTTAATTGATTCGTTTTTACTAATCGATCATAATTGCTTCTTTGTGTTTCACATAAAAATCTTATTTAGATCATCAATTTGCAGATTTTGTATTTTCTGGAAAAAACGCCGTTCTCATTCTGTTCTTTGTCGAATCTTTAGATTTTGTTGATTTTAATCGATTTTGTTAATCAAAAGTTGTTAGAAAGGTGTTTTCGATATTAAGTGTGTGTTCTCTTTGCATAAATTTTCTTAGTTTGATTTGTTCTTGCGAAAATCTGTGAGTTGGTGAACTTTGCGTGTCATTCATAAAGTTTGCGTGTCATTCATAGTCTTTGCATGAATTGGTAGTGTTTATGAACTTTGCGTTTCATTCATTTGACTTTGCGTTTCATTCATTTGAGTTTGCGTGTGATTCATATGCTTTGCGCCTTTTTCATTCATACATAGATTTTGTGGTCTAACTCACGTGTTAGTGAAATTTTCAGGTTTTGCGGTTCACATTGGAAACGCAAAGTCTCAAGTTTCTCGGTTCTAGTCTAACACGCAAACCATCAGTTTGCGTTTCTCTCTTCAAGCGAAAAGATCTTCGTGCATCAAGCTTTCGCGTCTCTTGCAACTCAAAGTTCTTCACCCGCAAAGCATCAGTTTGCGTTTCATACCTGCAACGCAAAGTCTCTACCCACAAAGCTTCATCTTGCGTTTCACTAAACAAACGCAAAACTCAGTTTGCGTTCCCCTCTACAAACGCAAAGCCAAGTTTGCGCTCCTCATTGCATACGCAAACCTCTAGTTTGCGGGTCTCTCATACTTAGAAATTTTTTTCTAAATTTTCTGATTCTTCACAAGATGTCTTTGCAAGCACAAATCTACAAGAATGACCTCATGATGTCATTGGGGTCTGATACTCGTCCACCAGTACTGATCAATGAGAACGAATTTGAACAATGGCAATATCGGTTTATCAATTTCATTGAAAGCCAATCAAATGGGGAGAACATGATGAAATCACTTACTCAGGGTCCTATGGAAACACGAAGGAAAGTGATCCCAGCTACTGCTACTACTCCAGCTACAACTGTTGAAAAAGCTTTAAGAGAATATGAAGTTGACGAGGTCCTAATATATCAAGCAGACAGTCAGGCTAAGTCAAATCTGATCCTTGCGCTTCCCAACTCCATCTATAACAGAATCGATTGCTTCAAGCATAACCCAATGCTGATGTGGACACAACTTGAGAAGATTATGCTTGGTACTGCAATGTCTACTCAGTTACGACAGACCAGGTACATGAACAACTTTGAAAAGTTCAAGGCTAAGGATGGGGAAAGTTTGTAAAATGTTTTTGATCGATTCTGGGCTGTTATCAATGATCTCTACAAGATTAAAGTTACCAAGACTGAGTTGGAGGCTAACTTGAAGTTTCTGAACGCTTTACAACCTGAGTGGAACAAGTCATGCCACAGAATGAGAAACGATGTCAGAATCTCAACCATGCCAATTCAGGAGTTATACGAAGTCCTGATGACAAATGAATCTTTGGTAATGGAGAAGAAGGCAAAAATGGATAAGAAGAACAAGCCTCTGACAGTAGATCCCATTGCTCTTTTAGCTACCCAACTGGCTGAGCAAGCTTTGACTGAATCAGCTTATGATGGATCAACAGATGATGATGGCGAAGCACTCAAAAAGGCTATGATACTTTTGACTCAGCACTATCAGAAGAGATTCAAGCACAAATCTGGTTCAAACAACCTGCGGTTTACTTCTGGTTCTAAAAAGATAGAACCTGGTGCTTCTTCAAAGACATACACTCCAAAGTATGAACCAGCTAAAGTGGTTGAACAGAAGAAGGATGAGAAAAAGGTGATGAATTGCTTTAACAGTGGAAAGCCTAGACATATTGCTAAGGAATGCAGAGTCAAAGTGGTAAAAGATGCTGCTTTTTACCGAAAGAAGTTGGCTTTAGCTGAAAAGAAGGAAAGTGGAACTATCCTGTTGGCCGAAGAAGAATACTGGTTGGATCATTCGGACAACGAGGTTGAGAATGAAGAAACTGCGGCTATGTGCTTTATTGGTGACGATAAAACTGATGATGAGGAAGATGATACCTCATCTGATGGTTCTGAGGTAATATCTGCGTTCAACTATAATTTCTTCTTATCTCAAATGAATGTTTTTATCACTGCTTTGCATGATTTGCGCTCAAAGTTCCTTTCTGAAAAGTTTAAAAATCAAGAAAAGTTTGATTTAATCGAAAAACTGCAAATTTCTTTAAAAGATGAAAAGTCAATTTTAATTGATACAAAAGAGAAATTTCAAAAGCAGTTAGTTGATCTTCAAAATTCAAATCAGACTTATCATGATTCGTTGCTTCTTCAAATCAAAGCAGTTTTCGGACCATGTTAGACACGCGAACTTACCTTTGCGTCTCATGACTGAAACGCAAACCTTGGTTTGCGCTTCTAACTTGGCACGCAAACCATACTTGGATTTTTTTTATTTTTGTCTAATTATTTTTCATTTTGTTTTCCAGTTCTTTTATGTCTTCCAAAACCAATACAGATCCAATGATTCAAGACGAGAATGCCATTCTCGATGATCCGTCTGATCGAGCTTCTCATGATACTCCCATGCCGTCACATCCTTCTGTTGGAGCCGATCTTTCTGCTTCTCGTCGTACACCAAATGATGTGTTCTCAACCATCATGTATATTCCATACAAGACGAACAACTATCATGTGGACTTTGACAGAATCAAGATACATCTAGTGATACGAGCAATTCTCAGAGGTCATCCACTTGCCCCTGCTCTTTCTTACTGCGCAGATGTTCCTGAGGTTTATCTCCAGCAGGCTTGGCATACAATAACAAAGAATGAAATGGCTCGTCCGCATCACTTTGATCTTCAAATCGATCAATTTGAATCTTTTCTTTCTTACAAGCGACTGAGATTGATACTGGAGCTTCCTCAGCCGAACTCCAGACCAGGCCGAACTACATATGACAACTTTCCATCTGAAGAGGAAGTATATGAAGGAATAAGGAATCTTGGATATGTTGGTACTTTGAACAAACCTACAGACTTTGACAAGTCTAATTTACCTCCAGTATGGTATGCACTGTTCTCAGTGATCATCAGGTGCCTGACATCGAAGCATTTTGGCAATGACAGTGCAAGTTTATTGTATCTCCGATTGTTCCATGCAGTCGTCTATGACTTGCATGTCGACTACACGTTTATTTTTTGGACCGAACTCTCGGAGGTGGTACATGACAAGTTCACCAACAAGAAACGAAAGTTCATTCCGTTCGTTAGGTTTCTGAAGCTTATTGTTCGAAGCATGCTTCACGGCAATCCAGCTATTCCTCGTAGGTTATCTTGGCCTCAGGTTCCAGACTCTGAAATGACTTACATTCAGAAGCAGAAGAAGTCTTTCAACTACTCTATGACCATTCCGTATGTTCTTATTGCCAACTACGCTGATGTTACAGATGAGGATGTCATAGAATATTGTATGGAGAATGAGTTTATGGAAGCTGTACAAGATGAGCCTTCTCATGACATTCAAGCTGCTGAAAAAGATGTTGAAGTTGAAGCAACTATTCATGAACAAGAGAATGAAGTTGAAAAAGAGGCTGAAGATGAGCAAGAAGTTGCAGTTTTTGTTGAAAAAGAAATAGTTCAAGAGGATGTTGCTTCTCAACAAATTGAGAATGTTCTAACAGAAGTTGTTACTGAGTCTCCTATTCATGTTACTTCTGATGATGCTGATGATGGTGATGTTCATGTTAGTGATATTGATGGGGATGATGATGATGAAGATTCTGATCATGATGATGATGATGATAGTGATAAACCAACTCTTAAGGTTTATGAAAGGAAGGTTAGGACACCGGAAGTGGTTGTCTCATCAGAAGTTCTCTCTGAAGATGATTTTGTTCCTGTTAATCCTTTAGTTGCACATCTTCAAGTAGATGAATTAGATACAACTTTTGCTCAAGCTTCAGCTCCGGAACAAAGTCAATCCCCAGTAACTTCACTTGTGGCAATTCAGTCTTCTGATCAAGTTCCAACTGTAGAACTTTCTTCTGATCAAGCTAGGGTATCTTCTGATAAATTGTCTACGTTGAATTATCTGAGAAAATGGATGCAGAGAAGGAAGCTCAAATTCTGAAGTTGAAGACTTTCTTCAAAGGAAAGATGCCTGAGATTGATACTTCAGTGATTCCTCCAGAGATTCCTTTCAGACGACCAACTGGGGTAGTTCTTCGTGAACCTTCTTCTGCTGTGACTACATCTACTTCTCCGGTTGTTTCTCTTCCGTTTCCTTCGGTGGTTTCTATGTCTGCGGGACTTTCTATGTCTGCTCCTTCTGGTACACCTTCAAGGTCTTCTCTTCATGATCTTCCTATTTCAGAGTTGACAGATTTTCTCTATGCTCAACTTCTCTCTATGTCGCCGCCTGAACATCAGGATCAAGATTTTCTTTCTTTGCTACGGAACTTCCAACCTACACCGCCTCCAGTTCCGTCTTCTGAATCTGATCGTATTACTGCTTTATCTGACGAGTTTCATGCATTCAGATCAGAAGTTCGATCAAGTTTTTCTGATCTCAAATCTTTTATGTCTCAAGCATTTTCTGATTTATCTTCAAGGATTGATTCTCATGAACAAAGTTGCAGAACTGAGGCCGACCCGTCTCTTAAGCGCCGACATGACCAAGATGATCGTGATCATCAAGGCCATGAGGGGGAGATGGCAAAGAGACCGAGAGTTGAAGGATATTCTGAAGTTCGAGAAGATATTCAAGAAGAAGTGGCTGTTGATAAAGGAAAGGGTGGTGAATCTGTTGAAGACTGCAACATTCAGGACTTAGTGAATGTTATGATTGAGAATGTTGATCTGTCTTCCTTGCATAATGAACTGAATATTTCTGAGAGCAATATTGACAGTAATTTGCAAATTGTTGTTTATATGGATCCAGATGTTTCTGCAAATGTTCATGAAGTTGAAGATTCTGAAGCTGCAAATGACATGAGGACGTTCTTTGCTAACTTCATAGAGATTAATTCTGATGATGATGAAGATGTCAGATTTGAAAAGATATGTCAAGTAAATGAAGAAGATTGTGATGATATCGTTATCATATCAGATACAGAAGATGACTCTGTGTTCATGGATGCGAAGGATGAAGAAGAAGCAGATTTGCTATATAGTGATCTTCCTGCTCATGATGAGATTCCTGAATCAGCTAAATTCACATCTACTCCTGTTGCTAGTTCAACTTCGACTACCATTATTCCTTCAAGATCAATTGAAATTGGTCAGTCGTCAAGAGCAGAAGCTGATGTTCCACCTTCTGATCCTGTAATTCCATCATCTATTCTTGAAGAAGGACCAGCTTTAACTAGACAACAAAGACAAAGGAATTTGCAACGTAGATACATGGCTTCAAGGTTAAGAACAAACTTTATAGAAGACACTCAGAGAAACGTCTTTGTCTCTAGAAGAAGGCCGATTAACATCTATGCAATCCTTGGAGTAGAGAAAGAATCAGATGCCTATCAACACGAGTACGTGATGTTCATCAAGTGTCAGCGCAAAAGGAATAATATCGTCTCTTCTCCACACTTGATTGTTCGTGTCATCAGTGTCACAATCAACAAGTTTGTGAATATCTGGTATCCTTATTTTGTTGTTGAAAGAAGAGATTGTAGGCGATATACCTTCTCAGAGGCAGACTTTTCTGATATTTCCATTGATGATATTGAATTCTTATATGACCACTTTAGGAATCTGTATCATAGATCACAGGATGTTTCAACAACTTTGTTCGTCATTAAAAGATTCATTCGATGACAAATCCGATTCTTCAGGGTTTTTGATTTCCAGATGGCCGTCGAAAGTTTTCAACCGGTGGTTAATCTTCTCAGGCCCAACCGAAGCTTACCGAACTTAGAGTCTTATCCTCTTCTCACCATTATTAAAGATCCATATGGAGTTATGTATAAGAATGGATCTAATGAAAAATGCTTTCTCAAGTTTGAAGAAATTGCTCACTACTCCGATGGAACCTTAAAGGTGATCAAACTTCAGTTGGAACAACATCTGAAAGAGGCTAAAAGTAGATTTCTGGAAACAAGAACAAATGCATTCCATATTGATAATGACGAGATTCGACTTCTTCAAAAGACTTTAGATTCAATTCAAGAGAGGTTGAAACTCCGCTCAACTCTAAGACGACTGGAAGTTTTAGTTGGTTTGAATAGACTTCGTCAAAGAGAAGAGCGTAAGTGATTCTCCAAAGTCGCCTGGTTGGTCTATGCTGTTATTGATGTTTGTTTTTGAAGACCACGGCGCCAATGATTACTAAGGGGGATATTGTTAAGTCTAATTTTGTAGTAATCATTGTATTTATTTTCTAGTCTTTACTGTGCTTTATGTTCATTTCTGTTTTGTAAAGGCTAGGGGTATTTAAGTCCCCTTAGAGCCTTTGTTTTGTAACTTGGGCACTATCTTTCAATACATCAGTTTACTTTGCGCTTCAATATTTTCTCTCTCTACTTTCTCTCTCTAAATATTTAGAGATTCTTGGACTCTCAGATGGACACAAGTCTTTTGCATGGTACATGATGTACCTTTTGTCTTGAGGTGTTTTGGCTTGAAGTGTTGACCTGCAGAGGATAGTGTAGACCATTCCTCAAAAGAGTGTAGAATACAAAACATACTTTTTCTGATCTTCAGATGAGGTCCACATCAATGCAAGATATCACAAATATATTTTCTCAGAAAAGTACAATGTGTTTGTGCCGATGACATTTTCCCACCAAAACTTATCAAAGACAAGTTTGGTGAATAGAGAGACTAGTCGGCACAGATCACCACATACATCTTCAAAACTCTAAAGATGTGAGATCATCTTCAGGTTTGTGTGTCTTGAATCTAGTTTCTAATCGCAAACAATCAATCAAACAAACAAGATATAATCCAATTACCTGTTTGATTTCACTTCAATTCAATGTTTACAACTTTCTCTCTCTACAATTCTCTCTGGATGTGTTCAACTACTCAAGTTCTAACTCAACTCTCTTATTAAAAACAGAAATACAAAACAATTTATACCTACAACAATTACAAAGAAACAAACAAATACAAATGTTGACTTTGACTTTTATGAGAGTTGACTTTCTCAGCTTTGACTTCTAGAACTTTGACCTTCAATCTTCTTGATCTTGTATCCAACATATTTATGCTCTAACAATCTCCCCCTTTGGATTCAATATCACTGTTGAAAGATCTAGCAATTCAGTCTTCTCTTTTAAACTCTATCAGATGCAATCTCTCCCTTTGACATTGTAATCCTTCCAAGTTTGTCTTTGAAGAATATAACAATCTCCCCAAATATGATAAACAAGATCTTCAACAATCTCGTCAGTAATATCACAATTCTTTCAGACTTTGGAAAGAAATTATCATCAGATTGAGCTCGAATTGCTTTAGCAAATAATCTTCAAAGAAAAATTCCTCAAAATCAACACATCTTCATAAATTCTTTGATCTTCTTCAAATCTTTACTTTGAATCTTCTAACTTGAACATTTCTTTAAAAATCACATCTCCCAAAACTTTAAAAACTTTAACATTTCTTGATACCATCTCCCCCTTTTTGATGATGTGAACATCAATATCATCAAAACTTTCAGTAAAAAATGTCTGTATCCAGTCTGACCACTAATCTGTTTACGAGCCTCTGATTCTTTGCCAATTCGAACAATGTATTCATCCAAATCTTTTCAAATCTAGACAAAATAGGAAAGTAACACCTAAATCAACAAATAAATCAGTTAATGTGCCTGTCAGTAACACAAAGTCACTGTGTGTAACGAATACACAATATAAAGGAGCCTTTTGATGTTCACTCCCCCAGGGCTTCCATCCAATCATCGAAACACCACAAAGGCAACTTCTATGAATGTTATGACAAGAAAACAAATTTCTTGTGTGTTTGTGCAAGTGTAGAAAGAATTAAGCACTAATGATTGCTTTTGAAGGCTCAAAAATAGTGTAAACCACTGAGACAACAGTAGATAAACACAGACCCTAAGTGCATGATTGAAGTACAAGCATTCTCATGATGAAGAAGTTCAAGTTGAGATTCTAAAGCAGATGTGTCTCTCCTCCCCTCCACAAATCTCTCATTCTGACAAACAACACATCTTCAAGGATCTCGCTGCCAAAGGAATGACTCCCAATTCTCAAAATCTGAATCTGAAGATACCAGGTGGTCCGTCCTTGAGTCCAGGCACTCTGACAGGGCGTCCATACAAAGGAGTCTATTTCTTGGATGAGACGGAAACTAAGAGATTCTTCAGACATGAAGAAATATCTATCGCTCACACCGAGTTTCTGGTAGCCATTCTCTCTCTTATCCCCGTTAATTCTCAAGCTGCATTTCTTCGACATGACATTATGGGTGAACTTCATAAAAGACAGAAGAAGGAATGAATCAATGCTTTATCTTACCTATGTACTTGTAATCTTTGCTTTGTTAAGTCATATTTAATACAAGTGCACTTCTTATATTTAGTTTGTACATATATACTTCATTCTTTTATTCTTTTGTAAATGTCGGATATACTTATAAATCCTTATACAAAAAAAAAAAAAAAATCTATGTGAAAAGAACCCAAAAAGAGTAAATATGGGTCAAAATGAATTTATTCAGTGTACTCTTCGTTCTATTCTTTAGTATGGATGTCATCCTCAAATAGGGGGAGATTGTTGGGTCATCTGAAGATTTGAAGATGACCTCCCGATCTTCCATTTTATATCATCATACTTAGAATATTTTGAGGTTCTTTTAGCAGCTTGGTTTCTATACAAATGTTCGGTGAAGTCGAAGATCAACCGAAGAAAACAAAGAAGGAGAATATCTTTCAAAGCGGATTAAAGATAGACTCCTCAGCCTAAAGCCAAGTATGCTCACTTGATCAACACCATTGGCCAGGATGGTGCCGATCTCAGTCTTCAGGAGCCGAAGACCTCTTCGACTGAAGACCTCTTCGGCCGAAGACGTCTTCGACCGAAGACATCTTCGGAAGCCGAAGATTTCTCAATCTTCAGAAGCCGAAGACCTCTCAGTCTTAAGAGCCGAAGACCTCTCAGTCTTCAGGAGCCCGAAGATCTCTTCGGTAACCAAAGACTTCTTAATCTTCAAGGCCTGAAGATTTCTTCAAACACATTGTACTTTTCTGACAAAGTATATTGTGATATCTTGCATTGACGTGGACCTCATCTGGAGATCAGATAAAGTAAGTTTTGTCTACTACACCATTTTAAGGAAAGGTCTCTACCATTCGTCTGCAGGTCAACACTTCAAGCCAAAACACCTCAAGACAAAAGGTACATCCTGTACCTTGCTGAAGACCTGTGTCCATCCCTTGCTCAACAGGTGTCCCATGCATTTAATGCATGAGGCACTATAAATATGGAGGATGGTTCAACATGCAAGATCACCAGCTCTCAAGCATTCAAGCTCTCTAAGTGCACTGGCATTCTCTCTCTAAGAAGTTCTTATTGTTTTCTAAGTGTTTTACAATTGTTCTTCATTTCTCTTTGTGTAAGATTGTTTGAATAGATTTCATCTATTCTCTTCCGCAACAATCAAAAGTTTTCTATGTGTAATTCTTGATTTCAAATCAATAAGAATTAAATTAAGTGAAAAACTGTGTGTATTGTATTCAACCCCCCCTTCTATAATACTTCTTTTATTTACTTACTGCTATTTGGGACCAACAAGTGGTATCAGAGCGGATTAGTTTAACTCAATAAACTAGATCCGTGATGGCAGCCTCTTCCTCGTCTTTGAAAAATGATTCTTCTCAAAACTTCACTGCTGTTTCATACGACAATGGCTCTATAGCCAAACCACCAAGGTTTAACCCCAATAACTTCTTCTTGTGGAAAAGTCGTATGATACTCTTTCTAGAAGGAGTTGACAGCAGATATTCAACTATTTTACATGAAGGTCCTTTTATTCCTAGAGTTTGGGACCGATATAATGCAGACAAGGGAAAAGCTGATGAGGGCTCTTCTGAAGAAGAAAGAACTCCAGCTACTGGGAGATACATTCTAAAGGACCCCATTAAATACAATGATGAAGACAGACATCTTATAGCTCTTGATACTAAAGTCAGAGCCATCATTGCCCTCTCTCTGCCTGATGAGGTCTATCATTCTCTCGTTAACCTTTCTACTGCAAAAGAAATGTGGTCCACTCTGTGTGTTCTTTATGAAGGTACGTCTGAGGTGAAAAAGAGCAAAAAGATTGCTCTTGTAAGAAAGTATGAACTCTTCTCTCATGAGAAGGGTGAGTCTCTCTCAGACTACTACAATCGCTTTAACAGTCTTCTCAATGATCTTAAACTTGTGGGTCGCATATATGATAATGAGGAAGTCTTGTGCAAGTTCATGGACCGTCTTCCTGAGTTTTGGGAAAACATCTGTACTTGTATCAAGTCTACCAAGGATCTTGACTCTATGCCTCTCACTGCCTTGTATGGCACCCTCTTCAACTATGAGCAGACTAAACTGCTTAGGAAGTCATTCACAAAAGACATCAAAGGCTCTTCTCTAGCCCTTGTCGGTGAATCTTCCAAAAGTACTGTGTGTGTCCCTAGGATCACTTATCCTTCTGACTCTGACAACAATAGTCAAGAGGATCCCAATGACCCTTCAGAAGGCTATCTCAGTGAGGCTGATGATGAAGGAGAGGAGACCTCTGTGGCTCAACTGTCAGATGGTGTTGCCATGTTGGCTGGCTTTTCTAAAGGCAAACCTCGCTTCTCTTCTGGAAAATCCAGGTTTTCTAGAAAACCCTCCTCTACTCTTTCAAAAATTGCTTCCTCTCACAAATCAAATGAGGAATGTTACAGGTGTGGGAGGAAGGGACACTTTGCTTCTGAATACATAAGCAGGTCCTCTGATAAGTCTAGACGGCCCTCCTCTAACCGTACATCCTCTAGGTCTGTCAGAACCAAGTCTGATTCCTACCAACCTTCCTTTCAAAAATCAAACTCGTCTGTTCCTTCAAACTCTGACCGTGCTGAAAAGTACAAGGCCAAATACAAGAGAGAGAAGGAAAGGAATGCTCTTGTAGCCAACAAAGGAAAAGGTCTTCTTGCCGAATCTCATGATTGGGCAGACGAACCAACTTCCGAAAGTGACAAGGAAATGGCCAACCTTTGCTTTATGGCTAAAATAGATGATGCTGATGATAGTGAAACCTCTTCCACCTCCATGGCTATTGTGTCTGCTGAGTGCTCTACCTCATCCACTCAGGTACATCCATTTTTCTCTCTCTCTGATGCTGAGAAAATTGAAGCCTTTGACTCTTTGACCATTGACTTCTATGAAGCCAAGGATGCAAAGAAGAAGGCAAATGCTCAGATAAAATCTCTTTCTTCTCAACTGCAAATCTGTCTTTCTCAACTAAAACACTTTGATAAAATCAAGGCTGAGCTTGAAGATTTGAAAACTATAAATTTTACTCTTGCTAAAGAGAAAAATAAACTTCTTAAAAAGTTTAAAAAGGAGCAAGAAACTGTGAAAAAGTGGACAAGCTCGTCCAAAAATTTAGAAAGGATTTTTCAGGATCAAATATCTTGTGATGACAAGTCTGGACTAGGCTTCGGGAAATATGACCTTGAATCTCCTTCTGACACTCATGCTCCTTTCTCTCTTCCCTCATTCTATGAATCCTCTGAAGAGAACTATGACAACTCTGAACCTTTGGACTCTTCTGATCCCTCTAAAGATCTCAAATTTGGAATGTTCATCAAAGCTAAGAGCATTGATTCACCCAATGAGAGTGAGGAAGCCCAAGACTCAAATGACCCTTCTAAACCCATTATTGAGTCTATGTGTTCCTTAAAAATAAATGAGCCTTCCTCTTCTAAACCCAAACCTTCCAAAGTTCCTCAGCCTTCCTCAAATAAATTCTCTTTCTCCAAAAAGGGAAAATCTGTTGCCAATCTTCCTCCCCAAAAGAAACTTCCCAAGAAAAACTCAAAGAAACCATCTTCTCTTCCAATCCCCAGAGCTGTGATGTTAAATAAGCTAAATTCCAAGACACCTTCTTCTATTCCTTCAACTGACTCTGGCAAAGGTATCTTGGGTCCTAAGCCTCTTGACTATCCTCTAACCTCTAAGGCCATGAAAGTCAATGTGACCAGTCATCACAAGGAATCTGGTCAAAGCTCCAAAAAGGTTTTTACATATAGAAAATGTTATAACTGTGGTAATACCTCTCACCTTGCTAAGAATTGTCCTCTGGAGAGAATTGATAAAAATGCTTCCAAGGATACTTCTTCTCCTTCTAACTCAAAAGGACCCATCTCCAAATGGGTACCAAAGAACTGATTTTCTTGTGATTGCAGGGTCTAGGGAACCAACAAATCTGGTATCTCGACAGCGGGTGCTCAAGACACATGACCGGCAACAAATCTCTTCTTGTAGACTTCGTGCCTTCCAAAGGTCCTTCTGTCACCTTTGGTGATAATTCCAGAGGAAGTACTAAAGGTTATGGAACACTCTCAAATGGTTCCATCACCTTTAATAAGGTAGCCTATGTTGAGGGCTTGATGCACAATCTTCTAAGCATAAGCCAACTGTGTGATCTAGGATACAAAATGATGTTTGAATTATCTTCATGCATCATTTTCAACAAAAAGATGGAAACCGTACTCTCTGGCTACCGCAAGGAAAATGTCTATGTCATAGACATGGGACATAGCTCATCCTTCAGAACAAACATTTGCTTTGTCTCTGAAAACTCTGCTAAAAGATGTTGGCTCTGGCACAAGCGTCTCTCTCATCTAAACTTCAAGACTTTGAATGTCCTTTCAAACCAGGAGCTTGTCACGGGCATGCCAAAGTTGTCCTTTGTGAAAGAAAAGCTGTGTGCTGCATGTGAGAAAGGGAAACTCACAAAATCTTCCTTCAAGTCCAAGCAATGCTTCTCCATCACTCAGCCTCTTCAGATGCTTCACATGGATCTGTGTGGACCAGTCAGCACTCCAAGCCTTGGTGGTAGAAGGTACATTCTGGTTATTATTGATGAATTCACTCGTTACACTTGGGTATTTTTTCTCAGGTATAAAAGTGACACTACTGAAGAAATCATAAAGTTCATCAAAAAATCTGAAGTGTTGAATGGGCAGCTGGTAAGATCTGTAAGAAGTGACAACGGAACAGAATTCAAGAACAGTATGTTGGATGACTTTTTCAATGAAAAAGGCATCTCTCAGAACTTCTCTGCCGTCAGAACTCCACAACAGAACGGTGTAGTGGAGAGAAAGAACAGAACGCTATGTGAATCTGCCCGATCCATGTTGAGTGAATCTCACCTCCCTACCTACTTTTAGGCCGAAGCAATCAACACTGCATGCTTCACCCAAAATAGGTCTATCATTGTAAAAAGACATAATAAGACCCCTTATGAAGTCTTTTATGGTAGAAAACCCAACATTGGTTTTCTTCATGTCTTTGGGTGTGTCTGCTACATTCTCAATGATAGAGAAAATTTGGGAAAATTTGATCCCAAAGCTGACGAAGGAATCTTTGTGGGATATTCTCTCACTTCCAAAGTTTTCAGAGTCTACAACCTCCGAAGGAAGTGTATTGATGAATCCATCCATGTCAAGTTTGATGACCTCAAGATATCATCACTCTCTTGTGATGATGAAGAATTGAACAGATGGATATCCTCCTGTGTTGGTGATGGTCCTCTTCCAACATCATCAGACATTCCCTACACAGTTCCCACTTCTCTCTACCAAAACAATGAACCCTCTACATCTCACAGCCCCTCCTCTCATCAAGAGGATGATCCTCAGCCTACCCAACCTCAACATACACTCCAAATCATTTCAGTCTCTCCATCTGACATTCCCTCCTCATCTATACAAGCCAATCTTCCATCCATCTCTCCTCAAAATTTCCCTTCCAACTCTCCTCTATAAATCTCTTACCCTCCTCCTTTACCTCCTGCTCTAAAGTGGACAAAAGATCACCCCATTGATCAAATCATTGGTGATCAACAAGCTGGTGTACAGACTCGAAGAGGTGCTGGTAACATCTGTCTCTATGTGAACTTCCTTTCTCTCATTGAACCAAAGAAAGTTGACGAAGCTCTAGCTGATCCATGTTGGATCACTGCCATGCAAGAAGAACTTTCTCAGTTCGAAAGGAACAAAGTCTGGAGATTGGTTCCTCGTCCTTCCAGAAAAACCATCATAGGAACCAAGTGGGTCTTTCGGAACAAAATGGATGAAGAAGGCACGGTGATCAGAAACAAGGCTCGACTGGTTGCACAAGGCTATAGGCAAGAGGAAGGA
Organism: Arctium minus; assembly: GCA_954870635.1. NCBI lineage: Eukaryota > Viridiplantae > Streptophyta > Magnoliopsida > Asterales > Asteraceae > Arctium > Arctium minus. Next base: position 74,184,778 of record OX941083.1, on the reverse strand, counting down.
ATTGACTATGATGAAACATTTGCTCCAGTTGCCAGACGTGAAGCCATCAGAATCTTTCTTGCTCATGCTGCCTACAAGGACTTCAGAGTCTTCCAGATGGATGTCAAAAGTGCCTTTCTGAATGGGGAGCTAGATGAAGAAGTCTATGTGAAACAGCCCCCTGGCTTTGAAGATCCAGTCCATCCTGACTATGTGTATAGGTTAGACAAAACTCTCTATGGTCTAAAGCAGGCTCCTCGTGCCTGGTATGACACTCTTGCTGACTTTCTCCTGAAGAACAAGTATACAAGAGGTAAAATTGACAACACTTTGTTCATCAAGCAAACCTCAGGTAATCTTATTCTTGTTCAAATCTATGTGGATGATATCATTTTTGGTGCCACTGATGAGTCACTGTGTGATGAGTTTGCCTCTCTCATGAAAAGCCAATATGAGATGAGTATGATGGGGGAGCTTACCTTTTTCTTAGGACTTCAAGTTAAACAATCTTCAGATGGAATCTTTATAAATCAAAGTAAATACATTCGTGACCTTCTGAAGAAGTTCAATTTTGAAAACTTCTCCCCCATGAAAACTCCCATGGCACCACCTTTGAAACTCCATGCTGATCCGGATGGTGTATCTGTGGATATCACCAGCTACCGAGGCATGATCGACTCTCTTCTTTATCTTACTGCTAGTAGACCAGACATTATGTTTGCTACTTGTCTGTGTGCGCGTTACCAAGCCAATCCGAAAGAATCTCACTTGGCTGCGGTTAAACGCATTTTTCGGTATCTGAAAGGTACCATGAATCTGGGTCTTTGGTATCCCAAAGACTCAGGTTTTGATCTAATGGGGTATTCAGATTCTGATTTTGCAGGCTCTAAGATTGATAGGAAGAGCACCACTGGCAGCTGTCAACTCCTTGGTGGCAAGCTTGTTAGTTGGTCTAGCAAGAAGCAGAACTCAGTCTCAACCTCTACCGCTGAGGCTGAGTACGTAGCTGCTGGAAGTTGTTGTGCTCAAATCCTTTGGATGAAGAACCAACTAAGAGACTACAATCAACTGTACTCTCATATCCCGATTCTGTGTGACAACTCAAGTGCGATCGCAATCGCAAACAATCCGGTGCTACACTCTCGTTCCAAGCACATTGACATTCGATATCACTTCATTCGGGATCACATCTCCAAAGGTGATATCGAGTTACATTTCATCCCTACCGACCTCCAACTGGCGGAACTCTTCACCAAGCCTCTTGACGAAGCTCGGTTCAAGTTCCTCATCGGAGAACTCGGTATGTTAAATGCTGATATTTAATTTTTTTTCTTAAAAAAAAAAAAATTTGAGAGAGAAAAGAAACGAAACAAAAAAAATTATGAGAGAGAAAAGAAACGAAACAAAAAAAAAATGAGAGAGAAAGAAAAGAAAAGAAATCAAAAACAAAAAAAAAAAAATTGTATTTTTTTCATTTTTTCGGTAGCTCTCTCTCTCTACCCGACCCTTTTTCTCTCTTCCCCTCTCCCTCATTCGGCTCTCTCTCTCTCTCCTCTCTCTCACCCTTGCCACCGAAAATACCCCCTTCCCCCTCTCCCCTTACCCACCGAAACTAACCCCTGCCCACTCCCTCTTTCGGCCCCCACCCCACCGAAATCTCTCTCTCTCCTTCGGCTCCCTCTCCCTTCGGTTCCCTCTCTCTCGGCGCCTCTCCTCTCTTCGGCCCACACCCCACCAAAATCCCTTCTCTCTTCGGCCCTCTCTCCACCGAAGCCACCGAACACCCCCTTGTCCCCCTCCTTTTTTTTTTCGGTCCCTCCTAACCCCTCCTTCGGCTCCCTCTCTCACTACCCCTTATAACCACCACACCCACCGACGACCTTATACCTCCCCCCCTCTTTTTCTTTTTCTCTCTTTTGGTTTCCCTACCCACCGAACCCAAACCTTCCCTCCTTTCTTTTCTCTTCTTTTCTTTCCCCTTGCACGCCTAACCTACCGAAGCCCCCCCCCCACCCCTTCGGCCTCTAGCCACCGAAGCCACCGAAGCCCTTCCCCGTTTTGGCCCCTTCTTCGGCCTCCCCTCACCCGCCGCACACCAAGCCACCGAACCTACCGAATCCCTCTCTTCCCCACCGAACCTACCGAAATTCCCCCCTCCCCTTCGGTCCTTCCCCTTTTTCGGCCCCCCCATCCGACCGAACCCCTCCCTCTCCCTTACTTCCTCTTGTCTTCGGTGCCCCACAAGCCGAACACCTTCTTCAGCTCTTTTATTCCACCTCATACATCCCAAACACCCCCTTATTCCTCCCTTATTCCACCAACTACATCCCACCAACCCTCAACTATTTTTTTCCGGCTTCCATCCTCCCCCCAAAACAACATTCGGCCGACCCCACCCCACCCTCTTTTCCTTTTTGTCTTTTCCTTTTTGTCTTTTCCTTTTTCTCTTCTTTTCCCTTTCCCAAGACTTATCATCCATCCCCTCTTTTCTCCTTTTTCTTACACCTCCTACTCCCTCTTCATTCCTTCCAAATCCTTCCATAATCTCTTCCCTATCTTTCCTATTTCCCATATTTTCTCCATATATCCCATCAAATCTTCTCTTTTCTTCCTATCCCTATAATATCCTCCATAATTACCTCCCTTTTTCAAATTCAAATTTACTTCCTTTCCTCTATAAATACTAACCCATTTTCATATTTTTTACCATCCCCAACTTTCCTACTAATTCTCTTCTCTTCTCTCTTATTTTTCTCATGGCATCTTCCACCTCTCCTTCCTCCAAGGCCAAGAAGAATATGCCCCCTACTCCTCCCACTTCTCTTACGGATCTCGTCTTCAATCCATGCAACCATGTTGCACGATTGGAGTGTGATCCCACTCATAAGGAATTTAATCCTATTTCTTCCTTTCTTCAAAAATCGCCTCTTCGGTTTGCGTTGACAAAAAACCCGCCAAAAATGAGCAAAATGCTAATTGGGAATTTTTGGCTCACATGTGTTTACGATGCAACAACCAACAAAGTCTCCGCTTCCATTCTTTCGGAACCGACATCTCCGGACATCACCTTTCGGTGTCGAAGACGTTAGGCGGGCCCTTGCTCTTCCATCCTACGATTGTTATGACGCATTTCCTCTTGGCACCGAACATGATGAGGTGGTTGCGGCCTTGAACTATATTCATGGCGATCATGATCGGGGTCGTGGCACACTTCTCCGCCGGCATATGGGAGGTATCTGGAACTTCTTTTTCTCTCATATTATTTTCTGCCTGAGTAAGAAGACTGGTGGACATGATCAATGTACATCCTACCTTACTCAACTAGCCCATGCTATCATGTTCCAGCGTAAAATCGATTACGCTCAGTATTTTTTTCACGAGTTGATCTCTGTCATTACACCGCCTAAGCGACCGCATGTTGCTTACCCGCGGTTCATTTGGCTTATAATCAACAACTTACTTGCTGATGCAATTGAGGCGGACCATCGGGTCATCTATGACTATCATGCCCCGCTTGTGACAAGACCTCTTCTCAAACGGGGTCCCTTGGCGACTGATAATCCTTTCCTTCCAGGTATGGTCTCCTTCATCAACTCTCCCGATCTACAGTGGGGAGATGCCAAGGACACTCCGGTGTCCAAAGGTCCTTCCTCTGTAGTGGACCTCTCTTCCCTCATCCTAGTGAGGCCTGCTAGCACTCACTCCTCACAGGCTACAGGCACCGCTGCACTTGCCCAAATGACCATACCACCGAAAGGACCTTCGGTGGTTACCCAGGTCAACCCCCACACCTCAAAGCGGCGGAACTCTACCTCTTCCCCTCCCTCTTCTCCCAAAAGAAAGAGGAAGGTTTCTAGGGCCAACCCACATACTCCACCCACCAATTGTTCAAAATCGGCCGGTGTTGAAATTGTCCCATCCGGGCCCGGGGAATCTGCTACACCTACTGCCACCTCCTCTGTATCCTCTCCAAAGGATGCATGTGAGACTTTCGGGGACCCTCACCTTCCCTCTTCCCCCTCCTCCTTCGGGGATGAGGATGACTTGGTCTTCTCCCCGGACCAAGGCTCTGACTTCTCACTGCACGGCCTATCACCCGACCATTTCATGGTCGACACTTTTGCACGACCCGGTGAGACTCTGGTCTTACCCAAGGCCAGTGTTGAGGGTATTTCACGGTATTTAGCTTATTTGCACCAGGGTCAAGACAAGGTGACAACTCAAGCAGGCCCTTCTACCTCCGCCTACCGCTCTCCTCCACATTCTCCAGAGAGCTCTTCTTCTCCTATGGATACCTCCGCTAACGGTAGCTCCTCCGATGACTTATTTTCTTCACCACGATCACCTGCCCCCGATGCTCTCCTCCAATGCAATGCATCCTACGAAGAACCATCTCGGATTCTTCCTCTTCCTCATCATCCACCGACGCCTTCACGGTGTCAGGCCTCAGCTGCAGCGCGAGACACTCCTCCTGTTCCTGTCATTCCCCCAGAAATCCTGGCAGATATTCAGGAAGCCAACAAACAACATCGTATCATTGGTGCTCAGTTTCGCGAACATTAGAACGTTCTGGGCTCCCTCGTAAAAGTCACTTGCGACAAGTTGTTATCTCTTGAGACCTCAGTTGCTGCTCTTCAAGCGGCCTCTGATGCTCGTGATGCGGAGGTCCGGCGTCTTCAGGCATCTTCGCAGGCTCACAGTGCCATTTCCACTCAGATTCTTCAGTCTCTTCTGTCTCTTCATCAGCGGTTGGATTATTTACGGTTGGATTATTTATTGGTTACTCCCCCGCCTGCCGCTGAGGGGGAGAAACAGCTGGTGGTTCAAGTCTCTTCAGACAGCGGCCGTCAGGGTCCCACTTCTGTTGTTTCTACTGATGCTCCAACTGAGGGGGAGCTACTTCCAAGACAAGGGATAGACAAAGGAAAGAAAAAGCTATCTGCTGATGAAGAGGCCATGCTTTCCCAACAACAAAAGGCTTATGCTATAAAAGCCTTTGTTTGTGAAGCTGATCGGCTAAAACTTCAACCTCCTCCTAAAGTTGACATTCAGCAGGTAGCTGAGCTTGATTCTGATGACATTCTATGGTACCGAAAATCTTTGATGGAACGAAAGTTGAAATCTAAATTTGTTGAAGTAAAGTTTGGCACCTCCAAACGATCAGAGATAGATATCAGAATTGTCATCCGCAGAGAAGACAGCTCTCAGCAGGCTACCAGATTCTGCGACTTGGATGACTACGGACTTTCTGAATGGTATGAAATTTCTGAACTTTTATCCAAGTCCCTTAGTCGACACAAGCCATCGGTCAAAAGGTCTCTGAACACTCTTCTGGAGAGAATGAAGAACATTGGCAAGAAGTACAAGCATTCTCATGATGAAGAAGTTCAAGTTGAGATTCTAAAGCAGATGTGTCTCTCCTCCCCTCCACAAATCTCTCATTCTGACAAACAACACATCTTCAAGGATCTCGCTGCCAAAGGAATGACTCCCAATTCTCAAAATCTGAATCTGAAGATACCAGGTGGTCCGTCCTTGAGTCCAGGCACTCTGACAGGGCGTCCATACAAAGGAGTCTATTTCTTGGATGAGACGGAAACTAAGAGATTCTTCAGACATGAAGAAATATCTATCGCTCACACCGAGTTTCTGGTAGCCATTCTCTCTCTTATCCCCGTTAATTCTCAAGCTGCATTTCTTCGACATGACATTATGGGTGAACTTCATAAAAGACAGAAGAAGGAATGAAGCAATGCTTTATCTTACCTATGTACTTGTAATCTTTGCTTTGTTAAGTCATATTTAATACAAGTGCACTTCTTATATTTAGTTTGTACATATATACTTCATTCTTTTATTCTTTTGTAAATGTCGGATATACTTATAAATCCTTATACAAAAAAAAAAAAAAATCTATGTGAAAAGAACCCAAAAAGAGTAAATATGGGTCAAAATGAATTTATTCAGTGTACTCTTCATTCTATTCTTTAGTATGGATGTCATCCTCAAATAGGGGGAGATTGTTGGGTCATCTGAAGATTTGAAGATGACCTCCCGATCTTCCATTTTATATCATCATACTTAGAATATTTTGAGGTTCTTTTAGCAGCTTGGTTTCTATACAAATGTTCGGTGAAGTCGAAGATCAACCGAAGAAAACAAAGAAGGAGAATATCTTTCAAAGCGGATTAAAGATAGACTCCTCAGCCTAAAGCCAAGTATGCTCACTTGATCAACACCATTGGCCAGGATGGTGCCGATCTCAGTCTTCAGGAGCCGAAGACCTCTTCGACTGAAGACCTCTTCGGCCGAAGACCTCTTCGACCGAAGACATCTTCGGAAGCCGAAGATTTCTCAATCTTCAGAAGCCGAAGACCTCTCAGTCTTAAGAGCCGAAGACCTCTCAGTCTTCAGGAGCCCGAAGATCTCTTCGGTAACCAAAGACTTCTTAATCTTCAAGGCCTGAAGATTTCTTCAAACACATTGTACTTTTCTGACAAAGTATATTGTGATATCTTGCATTGACGTGGACCTCATCTGGAGATCAGATAAAGTAAGTTTTGTCTACTACACCATTTTAAGGAAAGGTCTCTACCATCCGTCTGCAGGTCAACACTTCAAGACAAAACACCTCAAGACAAAAGGTACATCCTGTACCTTGCTGAAGACCTGTGTCCATCCCTTGCTCAACAGGTGTCCCATGCATTTAATGCATGAGGCACTATAAATATGGAGGATGGTTCAACATGCAAGATCACCAGCTCTCAAGCATTCAAGCTCTCTAAGTGCACTGGCATTCTCTCTCTAAGAAGTTCTTATTGTTTTCTAAGTGTTTTACAATTGTTCTTCATTTCTCTTTGTGTAAGATTGTTTGAATAGATTTCATCTATTCTCTTCTGCAACAATCAAAAGTTTTCTATGTGTAATTCTTGATTTCAAATCAATAAGAATTAAATTAAGTGAAAAACTGTGTGTATTGTATTCAACCCCCCCTTCTACAATACTTCTTTTATTTACTTACTGCTATTTGGGACCAACAGATGATATCAGCTTTTTCCGTTTTGATGAACAAAGTAGTATCAACTTTACCTTTGGAAAAGCCTGACTTGACCAAGAATTTAGATAGAACATCATACCATGCTCGAGGGGGCTTCTTTTAAACCATACAGGGCTTTGTCCAAGATGTAGACATGATCTGGCTTATCTGGATTCACGAACCCTTCTAGTTGAGACACATATACTTCCTCCTTAAGAATGCCATTCAGAAAGGCCGTTTTCACGTCCATCTGATAGACCGTGAAATTCTTGTGAGTTCCGTAGGCTAAAAACATGCGGATTGCCTCTATACGCGCTACTGGAGCATATGTCTCATCGTAGTCTATGACTTCCTCTTGCCGGTAACCTTTGGAAACAAGTCTAACTTTATTCCTTATGACGATACCATCTTCATCCTTTTTATTCTTGAATACCCATTTAGTGCCAATTACGGATTTTCCTTCTGGTTTTGGAACTAATCTCCAGACCTTCAGGGCTTCAAATTGATTTAATTCTTCTTGCATAGCAGATACCCAATCCGAATCAGCTAAAGCCTTTGATACACGTGTGGGCTCTATATTGCTGAGGAATGAGTCATGCATACATTGATTCAAAGTCGCTGACCTAGTTTGCACTGGTTTGTTTAGATCTCCAATTACTTGGTGTAAAGGGTGCTCTTTGGTCCAACGATGCTCATGAGGGAGTGGATTAGATACTGATTGATCATGAGTATCATCTTGAAATCCACTATCAAGCTCTTCAGTTTGAATAGTTGGAGGGGTTTTGCATTTGAAATTTCAGGTGCAGAAGCATCAGTTGGAACAGCAGACTCTGGCTGTTGAGTAGACAATGTATCACACCCAACTGATACAGTTACTTCTGGCTCAGCAGTGACTTGTATATCTCCAACTATAGGAGTAGATTTTGGAATGTGAGTTTCTGTCTGAACGGGGGATACAAGTTCAGTTATAACTTCTGAAGTGACTGGATGATTGCAACTTGTGTCTTCAGACCTGTCAGTCACAGCAGATTTAGGCAAATTAGATCCTAGAAACTCATCATAAAAGAATTCAAATAACAAATCTAAATCAGATAAATGTGAAAGTGAAGCAGAAGCGTTATCCGAATTTTTCTTTGTAGAAACAGGTTCTGGACTGATCTGTCCAGAAGCTAATTGTTGGGAACTGAAGATTTGCTAAGTACAGTTAATGCTGCTAGAAGAACAAGATTATTACTTCTGAGATTACTACTTCTAAGGTTAATACTGCCAGTTGAAGTTAAAGCTGCTGAACAATATTAATACTCCTTGAAGAGATTAATACTGCTGAGTATAGTTAGTACTGCTGAACTTAATACTGCTCAAAGTATTAATGCTGCTGAATATTAATGCCGCTTATAAGATGAAGATGCATATGGCAAGGATGACAGCTGGATTGAAGATATTCATGGAAACTTGGAGATAATGATGGAAGATTATACTGAAGATCTTTTATTATTTGTAATTATTGTTTATCTCCAGTATATATAGAATTAGTCAGAATAGTTTTGAGAAAAACTTTAGAATTCTGAATTTTTGCTTTAATAGAAAGAAGCAACCTCAAGATTTGTAATCCTAATTCTAGAGAAGTAGAATTCGTATTGGTGAGTCTGTTCATCAATATTGAGGTTGTGTGTAAAAGCTTGTGACTTTCAATCATTCAATAAGAGTTTACAAGTTATTCATCAGATTTATTGTTTGTTTACTGTTTCATTGAATATCAAAGTGTTATTCCGCAAACTTCTTTGATATTGTTTTCTGAGAGTTTATTCTTGTTTAGAATTAAGATCCTGACAAGTGGTATCAGAGCCTGTATTCTCAGAAATCTTATTCATCATGGAAAACATAGTTGAATCAAGCAGTATCTTGGTCTTAAAGGTTCCAATGCTCAGACCCAATGAATTCGACATGTGGAAGATCAGAATCAAGCAATACATTCTTCTCACTGATTACTCTATGTAGGACATCATTGAGAATGGCCCATCTGATGCAGGAAAGATTGGTGCAGATGGAAAGAGAACTCCACGAAAGACAGATGCAGAAAGAAAGACAAGGCAGACAGAGATGAAAGCCTTGAGCACTCTGCTCTTGGCCATTCCCAATAAATATCAACACCAATTTTGCAGTTGCACTGATGCACAGATGCTCTGGAATGCTCTAGAGAAGAGATTCTCAGGTACCAAAAGTACCAAGATAAATCAGAAGGCTATATTGAATCAAAAATATGAGAACTTTATGTCAACCAAGAATGAGTCCATGACTCAAACTTTTGACAGGTTCAACAAGCTAATTGGTGAACTAGCTACTGTGGGAGTGCAAATTGATAAAGATGATCTAAACAGGAAGTTCTTAAGGTCCCTGGGTGATGAATGGACCATGTATACTGTCTTTTTCAGACAAAATGATCAACTGGAAGAAAAGGAACTTGATGATCTATTCAATGATCTAAGAGTTTTTGAATCTGAGGTAGAGGCTAAGAAGAAGCCTTCTGGGTATGTTCACAATGCTGCACTCCTATCAGCATCAATTGATTCTACTTCCAACCCTGAATCAGTTAGTGCTGCTAATGGAGCAAATCAAGAGAAAGGCACTGAATCTGTGTTTGAAGCCTTTCTGTCCAGCCATGGAAACTCTTCTCTAATTAATGATGACTTGGAACAACTCCATCCAGATGATCTTGAAGAGATGGACATTAAATGGAAGATGGCCATGCTCTCTATGAGAGTAAAGAAGTTCATCAAGAGAACTGGGAGGAACAACTTCTCCCAAAGAAGAGAAGATGGAGCAGGTTTTGACAAGTCAAAGGTGGAATGCTATAAATGTCACCAGAAGGGACACTTTGCTAGGGAATGCAGAAGTGGAGTGTCTCATAACAACAACCACCAACAAGCACAGTCTGGAATCTTCAATAATAACAGAAACTCTGCACAAGCTCTAGTCTATCAACAAGGTATGGGGTTTGATTGGAGTGATCAAGCAGAAGAGGCTATCCAAAACCAAACTCTAATGGCAGAGGTGTCTGATCTCCCAAGAGAGGTAACTTCTAATCTTTGTTCTCAAAGTTGCATTAACACTGTTAAAAGGTACAGGGATCACAACCAGAACATGAGTGATGACCTTAAGAGATTAGAAAAGGACATAAAAGATTATGTGAGGATTGTTGAGAGGTTTGAAGATTAGATTAAGAGTTTTCAAGACAATGAGCTTCAACACTCATATGACATAAACTACTGGAAGTGGGAGAAGAATGACTTAGAACTCCAACTGACCAAATCTAAAGAGGAGAGTGATAAGTTAAGAGGAGAGTTAGCTAAAGTCAAGTTAGATGTAGAAAAGTTTTCCAATACTTCTAAAGCAATGGACTCGTTACTACAAACTCAGATTCATGATAAACTGAGAAGAGGAATAGGGTACAATACCACACCACCACCCTACAACAACAACTACATCCCTCCTAGTTCAGACTTGTTAGAGACAAAGGATAGGAAGGACCTGCCTGAGGGAGCCACTGAAATAGATCCCTTAGATGAAGTAGTTGTTGAGGATAAAACTGAGAAAGAAACTGTCAAGAATAAGGACAGTACTGTGAGTGGTAAGATTCCTATAGAAAACCACATAATTACCAATGAGGGATGTGGAAAGCATTGGGTCAAGTCCAATGAGATTGAGAAGACTGAGGGAAAGACCAAGAAGGTTCATTATAAACAGACCACTGTTGTGAACCCTGTCCCTTGCAAACAGTGTGCATGCAATAAATCTGAGCCCCAAAAACATGATAAACCAAGGGGAAATCAGAGAAACTGGAATAATCAGTGGGCACAAAAACAAGGGATTGATCTGAGTAAAATCAATAGACCAAAACCCTGTTTTATTTGTGGAAAGCTTAATCACATTGCCAAATACTGCTATTTCAATCCTATGAACCAAAGGCTGAATTTTCAGAGACCTACTCAAAAACCCTTTGGTCATAGGAAGAAAGAAAAGAACCATGTGGCTAAGAAGGTTGTTAAATCTAAAAGCCACATGAAGAAAAAGAATGTGGAAGACAGTGTCAAGATGTGGATACCTAAAAGCACTAAAGTTGTTAGTGCTGCTGACAGTGATAGTGCTGCTAGAAGCAATACTACTGCTACCAATGTTAGTGCTGCTAACATTGTTAGTACTTCTGCAAATGTTAATACTGCTAACTCTGTTAGTACTGCCAACAAGGTTAATTCTGCCAAACCTGTTAGTACTGCTAACTGTGTTAGTACTTCTAAAGATAGTGTTGCTTCTAGTATTAGTGCTTCTAGACCAATAATCTTGACAAAGTACTCAAATAATAAGTGTTCTGATTTTAAAAACCTCATCAAAAAGGAATGTAAGTATTTTGATGAGAAAGGGAGACCCAAGACCACTTTGGCTTGGGTCCCCAATCAATACTAATTGTCTAATCTTATGTGCAGGGCAACCAACAGCTCAAGGGGAAGAACATCTGGCATGTTGATAGTGGTTGCTCTAGGCACATGACAGGGAACATGTCTTGCCTCAAGAACTTCAAGAAGATTGATGGTGGGCATGTTGCTTTTGGGAATACTCCAGATGGAGGTAAAATCAGTGGTAAAGGTGATGTGACCAAAGGTAAAATGACCTTTGAAGATGTATTCTATGTTGAACAGTTAAGGTACAACCTGTTAAGTGTATCACAGGTTTGTGACAAACAACATAGTATATTGTTTACAGATTCTGAATGCATTATCCTTGCTCCGGGATTCAAGGTAGTTGATGAAAAGATGATACTACTAAGAACCCCCAGAAAGGATAATGTATACTATTTGGATATGGAAAGTATTTCATCTGATTCATCCCTAAATTGTCTTGTTTCAAAAGCTTCTCTGGATGAATCATCACTTTGGCACAGGAGGATGTGTCACATGAACTTTAAAACAATAAATAAACTTGTTAAAAACAACCTTGTAAGAGGTTTGCCTTCTAAAGTCTATTCATGTGATGATCATTGTCTTGCTTGTCTTAAAGGCAAACAACACAAAACTTCTCATAAGTCTAAATAGGTAAATACTATCTCTTCTTCTCTTCATTTATTGCATATGGATCTGTTTGGTCCTACAAATGTTATGAGTATAAGTAAGAAATCATACTGCCTAGTTATTGTTGATGATTACTCTAGATTTACTTGGGTATATTTTCTAAGGAATAAGGATGAGACAAGTGGACTGATCAAATCCTTTATTCTAAGAATTGAAAACCAAACTAATCAAAAAGTAAAAATCATTAGGTCAGACAATGGTACTGAATTTAAAAATATTGACCTAAACACCTTTTGTGAAGAAAAAGGAATTGAGAGACAATACAGTGCTCCTAGGACTCCACAACAAAATGGTGTTGCTGAGAGTAGGAATAGGACACTGATTGAGGCTGCTAGATATCTGTTAGCTGATTCTAAACTGCCAATAACTTTCTGGGCAGAAGCAGTTAATACTGCTTGCTATGTCTAAAACAGAGTACTAGTAGTCAAGCCTAAAAACAAGACACCTTATGAGCTTTTAAATAAAAGAAAACCCTTTATTGGATTTCTCAAACCATTTGGGTGTCCTTGTACAATTCTCAATACCAAATCTCACTTAGGAAAGTTTGATAGCAAGGCAGATGATGGATTTCTTGTTGGTTACTCATCTCAGAGTAAGGCTTACAGAGTTTTTAATACTTCTTCTAGAATAATTGAGGAAAGTGACAATGTCAAATGCAATGAGAACACACCAAATCCTGTTGGGTCTGGTCCTCAGTGGCTGTTTGACATTGATTCACTAACTAACTCTTTTGGTTTCAGTAGTGACAATTATGCAGGTTCAGGAAGTGGAGGGTCAGGGGCTACACAAGTTTAAGACAATATACCTCAGTCTGTGATCTTTCCTATGCCTATAAAAGAACCTGTTGAATTCTGTGAAAAAGAAACTATATCTGAGCCAATTCAGAGTGAAGAAGAAAGAAGAGAAGATGAATCTTCAGTGCATAAAGAGCTAGAAGTAATTGAGGTGATCCCCTCAGCTGACTTAAATGATTCCAATCTAGAGGTGGGAATTCATGAAGAACCTAGTTTTCAGACTAGAACTCAAAAGAATCATCCTTCAGAGCTGGTCATAGGAGACATCTCTTCTCCTATGATAACAAGGAATCAAAGCAGACTTCAAGAGCTGCAGGATCAACAACACACAGTACTCTCCTGCTTTCTATCCCAGATTGAGCCTAAGAAGGCCTATGATGCAATGAAGGATTGAAGTTGGATAGAAGCCATGCAAGAAGAGTTACTTCAATTCAAACTACAGGATGTTTGGGACTTGGTGGACCTTCCAAAAGGTTATAGAGCTATAGGCACCAAGTGGATTTTCAAGAACAAAAAGGATGAGAGAGGTATTGTGATCAGGAACAAAGAAAGGCTTGTGGCACAAGGGTACACTCAAGAAGAGGGCATAGATTATGATGAAGTGTTTGCTCCAGTGGCAAGGGTAGAGGCAATTAGGCTGTTCCTAGCCTATGCCTCATACATGAAGTTCAAGTTCTATCAAATGGATGTAAAGAGTGCCTTTCTATATGGTACAATTGATGAAGAAGTATATGTCTGTCAGCCACCTGGTTTTGAAAACCCTTCATATCCTGACAGAGTATACAAGTTGAAGAAAGCACTCTATGGTCTACATCAAGCCCCAAGAGCATGGTATGACACTCTGTCTACCTATCTCTTGGAGAATGGGTTTGAAAGGGGCATCATTGATAAGACCCTTTTCATTAAAAGAAGTAAGAAGGACATCCTACTAGTTCAGATCTATGTGGATGATATCATTTTTGGATCCACAAAAGATCAGATGTGTAGAGACTTTGAAGAGTTGATGTACAAGAGCTTTAAAATGAGTTCAATGGGTGAACTTACCTTCTTCCTTGGACTTCAGGTGAAACAACAGACAGATGGAATCTTCATTAGTCAATCAAAGTATGTGCAAGACATCCTGGAGAAATATAGTTTAAAAGACTCAAAGCCAGCAAGCACACCAATGGAAACTCACAAACAGATCACTGTTGATCTTGAGGGGAGGATGTTGATATCCATCTTTAAAGATCAATGATTGGATCTCTCATGTATCTCACAGCCTCAAGACCAGACATCATGTTTCCAGTATGTGTATGTGCCAGATTCCAAGTCAAGCCAAAGCAATCACATCTTCAAGCTGTGAAGAGGATTTTCAGATACTTAAGAGGGCAACCTAGATTAGGTTTTTGGTATCCATATGAATCTTCATTCGACTTGATTGCATATTCAGATAGTGACTTGGGTGGTGCTAACATAGACAGAAAGTCTACTTCAGGGGGATGTCAACTTTTGGGTGCAAGACTAGTATCTTGGCAGTGCAAGAAACAAACCACAGTGTCCTTATCAACAACAGAAGCTGAGTATATTGCTGCTGCAAGTTGCTGCTCTCAGGTTCTATGGATTCAAAATCAGATGTTGGACTATGGGGTAACCTTTCTTCACACTCCAATATTTATTGATAATAGCAGTGCTATAATCATTGTTAACAATCCAGTCAAGCACTCCAAAACAAAGCACATTGAGATCAGATATCACTTTATCAGAGATTACAATGAAAAGAAGCTCATTCAAGTTGCTAAAGTTCATACTGACAACCAGTTTGCAGATCTATTCACTAAAGCTTTTGATGTGGGTAGATTCACTTTCTTGGTCTCAAGTGTGGGCATGATCAACTCTGAATGAGCTCATGTTTTTATACCTACTATTTTGGTTATTCGTGTGCTGCTAATCATCTTTCACAGGAAGTTATTGCCTTGATCAGACCTCCATAAGCTTCAAACAGAGTAAGTATAGTTAATGCTGCCAGTGCAGTTTTAATACTGCCAGTGCACAGTTAATACTGCTAGTGGTTAATACTGCTTTCAGTTAATACTGCTAGTTGGTTAATACTGCTAGTGGTTAATACTGCTCTCAGTTAATACTGCTAGTTAGTTAATACTGCTAGTGGTTAATACTGCTCTCAGTTAATACTGCTAGTTAGTTAATACTGCTCTAGGTTAATACTGCTTATGTCCCATACACTATAAATACCCTTTGCCCGCCTAAAAGATTATAACGACTCTTTGAATATTGTTCACTTTCTCTCTAACCCTTTTCTCTCAAGAATCAAGTGTTTCAGGCAAGAATACTCCAGCTCAATGGCGTCTATGGCATTTATTGACGAGCACAATGAAATCGCGATGCTACAAAAGCCAAAGCAAGCTGCAGGCTTTCATCAGATAGTGGATTTTTTGAAGTCTAGCCATATCGCCCATGCTCTAACTGTGTCTCCAACCATCTACATAGAGCATCAAAGGCAATTATGGGCTAATGCCACCATAGTTACAGAGAATGGTGTGCAGATTCTGAAAACAAGGGTGTGTGACAAACCCTTGTCAGTTACTGAAGAGGTGATACGCATCTGTCTACGTCTAGACGATGCTGCAGGTATAACCTCTATTCCTAATGAGGAATTATTCTCAAATTTGTCAAGAAGGGGGTATGGAGGCCAATTGGGAGGTTTTAAGTTCTCAAAAGCTAAATTTTATACCCAATGGCGTTTTCTAGTTCATACCCTCATGCATTGTATCTCTAAAAAGACTACTGGATGGAGTGAGTTTAGCAACACCATTGCATATGCTTTGGTCTGCTTGGCCACTGCCAGAAAGTACAATTTTTCTAAAATGATTTTCAGTGATCTTGTATCAAACCTGGGAAGTAAAAAGAGTTTTTATATGTACCCCAGGTTTGTACAAGAAGTTATAACCCACGAATTGACGGATATGCCTCACTTTGATGAGGTATATGTACCAAAAATTCCCAAAGGTAAGGTCTTTTCAAACATGAAGAGATCCCCTCTGGACTCGAAAGGAGTTGACACCCCATTATTCTCTACAATGATGGTGGTGTCCCACACTGAAGAAGGTATGGCAACAGGGTCAAGGCCCTCATTAGACCATCCCACTGCTAGCCAATCCCAACCTTCCCAATCTATATCTATCCCACAGTCTCTACATCAAAAGCCAACTTCTCCAATCACCCAAACATATATAAGGAAAAAGGTAAAGAAGGATCCTTCCCTTCTTGTACCATCACCCACTGAGCCTTTAAGCCCTCTAAGGGAGAATTCTCCTTTAGAGAATATCTACAGGGAAACCACAGGGGTGTCTCCCAACCCCAAGGAGGTGCTCACTGAGGAGATGTTTGAGCATATGGGTGCTAAGGCTGCCACTACTCCTGCTAGCACAGAGGAGGTCAGTGGTAATATAACTAAGACCTTCCCCATGGCAACTTTGGTTGAGCAATCATTCAAAGGTCCCTGGTGCCAAGAACCCACGGGGGTGGAGAGTGCTTCTGTTAGGCAGAAGGCTCCCACTACAAAAAGATCCAATGATCCTTCAAAAGAGGGTAACACTTCTGGAGAAGGTGAGGACAGATATAACTATTTTGAGTTGATGGAAACCATGGGAAACATCAACATGGATGTGCTCAAACAGGGCAAAGATATAGAAGAGTTGAAAATGATAGTTCTGTCACAACAAGAACAGATTGTCAACCTGAAGCAAATGGTGAAGAAATTGATTCTGCAAAAGAAGAAGAAACAATTTGTACTAAGAAGAAGGAAACCAGTGACTGATGCTCCCAAAAAGGGGGAGTCAGAAGCTGATGTCAATATGGAAGATGCCAAAGCTAAGGGGGAGCAAGAGAAAGTTGAGTTTGAGGGGGAGCAAGTAACTGCAGAAAATGTTGTACCAGAAGCAGAAATAGAATCTCAAGCAGCAGCAGTAACAGAATCAATAGCAGCAGAAACAGTTAATGCTGCTCAAGCAAATAAAGCAGTAGAAACTGTTAATGTTGCTGAACTGAATGAGGCAGCAGAAATGGTGAAAGAAGTGTTAAGTGATCTTCAGAGCAGAAATTTGGAAGAACTTGAGACAGCTGAAGCATTAATCAAAGCCAAGCCTGATACTCCCCAGGTCACTTCAAAGGCCAAAGGAGTTGTCATCAAAGACAATGTTGAAGCTGTCAAGAAAGTTAGTATTCAGAAAGTGATGAGTAAAGATAAAGGCAAAGCAAAGCTAGTGGAATCTGATCAACCAATGAAAAAGCAAAAGTTGATTGAGTCAGATGAAGCTCTGGCTAGAAAGATACAAGCTGAACTTGAAGAACCAGAAAATGTGCAAGTGGAAAAGGTTAGAGAGATAGCAAAAGCAATGGCTGCAGAACTGAATAAAGCCCATCAACAAAGTCTTGCAACAGAACTAGCCAAGAAGAAAGCCACATCTCTAAGGAAGACTGGAAAGATCAAAATGGCTGCAAAGAAAAGACAAAGACAACCTTCAAAAACATACCTTGGTGCTCAAGAGAGAAAGAAAATGATTACTTTCCTCAAGGGTACTGTAGGTGTCAAAGTGGAAATGTTCTCAAAGATGTCTTTTGAGAAAATCAAAGGGCTGTATGATGCAGAAATGATCAAGCTTCAAGGGAATGAAACGGCAAGGGTTGAAATGGAGAAAAGGATGAAAGAGAGCAATGACTTGTTGATACAAAAACCTTTTCCAGATGAGCAAGAAACTCCAAAGAAGGAGGCCACTCTTGGTGAAAGTCTAAGGACTCTTAAAAGAACCAAGATGGTGGCAAGAAGAAAGATAACCAAGAAGCCTAGAATAGCTGAAGGAGAGGCTGAGAAGGTTGCTGAAGAAGAAGGGGCACCTGAGTCATCTGAAAAGAAAGAGCCTTCAAGCACTGATGATGTAAAGATGTACATGGTAGTGATGGACAAAGTGCCTGAACCAATTTCAGCAGAACCTGTTGGTGTAAAGCCTCCTGAAGTTATTTTCTGGGATACATTGATAGTGGATGGAAAGGAGTACATCAGGCTAAAGAGGAGGGATGAAAAGTATGAGGTATTCAACACTTGGGCTAAGATTGTCAGAACCTGCTCCAGGTCTGATATAGAAGAAATGTTTGAAATAGGGATGAAGTTGTATGCAGATCAGTTAAAAGCTCCAGAGATTTCAATTGCAAAGTTAGTGATGGAGTATCTGTGTATGATGTTCAAACCTGATGAAGTGGAGGAAGTGATCCGAAATGTATTTCAAACTGTTAACAATTGGACTCTATATGAAACTAGTGGAGTATATGCAGTGACTTTAGACATAAATCACATAGAATACTTCCTAGTGGATAGAGTATACAACCATAGCAGACTGAAGCTTCATGCAATGTTGAAGAAGAAGCTTGGATGTGTTAAAAACTCAGAAATGGCAAAGTATCTGAATCAGAGAATGATCAATCAAAGTTTGGGGCTAAATGTTGATACAGGGATCTGAAGAATGGTATTTTGGCAGCATCTGAAGAACTTGACTACTCTTTCTAAAAGTCAAGTTAGGGGGAGATTGTTGGGAACTGAAGAATTTCTAAGTACAGTTAATGCTGCTAGAAGAACAAGATTACTACTTCTCAGATTACTACTTCTAAGGTTAATACTGCCAGTTGAAGTTAAAGCTGCTGAACAATATTAATACTGCTGAGTATAGTTAGTACTGCTGAACTTAATACTGCTCAAAGTATTAATGCTGCTGAAGATTAATGCTGCTTATAAGATGAAGATGCATATGGCAAGGATGACAGCTGGATTGAAGATATTCATGGAAACTTGGAGATAATGATGGAAGATTATACTGAAGATCTTTTATTATTTGTAATTATTGTTTATCTTCAGTATATATAGAATTAGTCAGAATAGTTTTGAGAAAAACTTTAGAATTCTGAATTTTTGCTTTCATAGAAAGAATCAACCTCAAGATTTGTAATCCTAATTCTAGAGAAGTAGAATTCGTATTGGTGAGTCTGTTCATCAATATTGAGGTTGTGTGTAAAAGCTTGTGACTTTCAATCATTCAATAAGAGTTTACAAGTTATTCATCAGATTTACTGTTTGTTTACTGTTTCATTGAATATCAAAGTGTTATTCCGCAAACTTCTTTGATATTATTTTCTGAGAGTTTATTCTTGTTTAGAATTAAGATCCTGACACTAATACTCCAGTGATTACGGGTTCTGAACTGAGTTGTTAAGAAGCCATTTCTTCATCGAATGTTACATTTACGCTCTCAACTACTGTCTTTAACTTCTTTAGATAAACACGGTATGCTGCAGATGTTGAAGAATAGCCAATGAAGATGCCTTCGTCTGCCTTAGCACTGAATTTGTTCAGATTCTCTTTGTCGTTAAGCACGAAACACTTACACCCAAATATATGAAAATATTTGATTGTCGGTGTTCTGTTGTTGATCAGCTCATATGGAGTCTTTTGACACAGCTTCTGCCCACAGAAATAGAGGTAATTCCGATTGGCTAAGCATAGTACGAGCGGCCTCGACTAGCGTCCGATTTTTCCTTTCGACTACTCCATTCTGTTCAGGTGTACGTGCAGCAGAGTATTGATGTGATATCCCGACCAATTCAAGATATTCTTCAACTGTTTTGTTTTTGAACTCTGTGCCGTTATCAGTTCGAAGAAACTTGACTTGTCTCTGCATATTCACCTGGGTCGTCTTTAAGAAGGTAATGAGTACTTCAGGCGTCTCATCTTTTGATCGTAGAAATTTGACCCATGTGTATCTTGAATAATCGTCCACAATAACCAACACATATCTCTTTCCGCCTAAGCTTTGTGTTCTCATCGGACCACATAAATCCATATGCAACAACTCTAGTGGAGAACTGGTGCTTGGTTCAGGCTTCGGTTTATGTGTGGCTCTCTTCATCTTACCCTTTTCACAGGCGGCACATAAGTGTTCTTTCTCATATCTCAGCTCAGGAAGTCCTTTTACCAACTTATCTTTGACCAACTTGTTGATATAACGAAAATTCAGGTGTGATAATCGTCTATGCCAAAGCCAACTTTGTTGCATCGAAGCTTTTGTCAATAAGCACACGTGACTGTCATTCTGAACCTTTGAAAGATTGATGGTGTAGAGATTTGTATTTCGATTGCCGACTAAGAGTTCATTGTCGTCTTCAGTACGAACCGAACATCTCTTAGCTTTGAAGTTGACCTCTAACCCTTTATCGCAGAATTGACCGATACTAAACAAGTTGTGCCCTAAGCCTTCGACATAGCTCACCTTCCTAATCGTTATGTTATCTTGAATGATATCACCATATCCTAAGATCGGTGAAAACTGGTCGTTCCCAAATCTTACATTGCCACTGAATTTCTCTGTATAATTAGACAATAAAGCTTTCTGCCCGGTCATATGCTTGGAACAACCGCTATCCAAGTACCACATATGCCGAGTCTGCAAGAGAAATCAGGACATAACAATTTTAGGTATCCATTTAAAAACGGGTCCTAACAGATTAGCACAAGATTTTGGTATTCATTTAAATATGGATCCTCCTTTCCTTTGAAAACTTCTGGAAACATTTGATCTTGAAGAATAAACATGATAAGATCCAACCCAATCATTAGAATTATGACGATAAGCAAAATCATTTCTCCGATAATGAAAATATTTAGTAGTAGGAGGAGATAATTGAATCAATTGCTTAATTGAATAACGCTTGTAAGAAGTTACAAGGTTTTGTTTAGGAGAAGCAAGTTGACCAACTACATCAGTATCACTACTATCAGGTCTATTACATGAGTTATCAGAAATTGATTCACCTGTCTCATCATTCTTCCTTTTTGGTCGCCATTTAGATCTTGCTTTCGACCTTTTCTTTCTTAAATCTGAAACAGAAGATTTAGATTTATTAGGAAAATCAGATTTCTGAGATTGATTTTTCTTTTGTGTACTAGTGTATTTCTGTTTCTGTAATAGCTGTTTCTTATGTTTCTTACCTTGAGCATAGTAATTAGCAGTTACAAAAACCAATTCACCAACCTTAGCTGATGATTCACCAATATTAAAAACACTTGGTAACACTTTTTCATTTATAAGACAAGTAGAATGATCCGGAAGTGGAACATTGAAGTCAAACATATCAATTTCATTTATGCGCCCATCATCAGAATTGAGAAAATCATTTGCAGACGCAAATAAGTCATCAAAATTATCATTCGAAGTTTGAGGTTCCTTAGAAACTTTAGAACACTTTGTTCAATATCTACCAAAAGTCTTTCATCAGATAAAACATTTTCAAGCTCAACTATTTTGCTTTCAAGAATGAGTGGAGGAACATAAACTTTTGCAATAGAAGGTTTTGCCTCCATCTCAGAAACAGAATAACTAGCAAAATAATCGTTTAAAAGAACTTTTGGTGTTTCAGAAAGATAACTATCATTTAACTTTGCATAGTTAAATGATAGTTGCATTTTCTTAATATTCTTTCTATTTTCAATTTCCTTGGCCTCAACTTCGTCTGGTAATTTGGTAACAAATTTGGGTTTTAAATGAGTACATTTACCAGCAACAACAAGAAAATCAAAATTATATAATGCTGGTTGTTTTCTGATGGCTTTCTTTAAGTAATGAGGATTTTGAAAACCAAGTCCCCATTTTTCCTTAACATCAGCCTCTTCATTAGGCGCATTAAGAAAAATAGTTTGATCTGTTTGGCCTCTTGCATAAAGTTTGGCTTCCAGACCATTTACCTTCTTATTTAAAAGCTTGTTCTCAACCTGCAATTTATGAACAGTTAGTGCAGATTCTTTCTTCTCAAACTCAGACTTAGAAATTTAAATTCAAAATCAGAAATCTTCTTTTCAAAACAATCTACTTGAAGTTTAGAATCAGAAGCAGACTTGCGTAAAGAATCAATTAGATCTTTGTTCCCAATAACGGACTTATTAAGCTCAAAGATCTTGTTGTTTCTTTTAGCAACTTTGTCTTTTTCCTTTTTCAGTTTTGTCTGTAAATCTTGAAGCTCAACCATCATGGCTTCCATTTTGGTGATGAAATGTTTTTCAGTTAAGTGCATTATCTCATCAGTTGCTTCATCATCTGAATTATCATATTTCACCTCTTTGCCCATCAAGCATAGGTGAGCAGCTTCTTCTCTTTCTTCCTCGACATCAGAATGGTCTAACCAGTATTCATCTTCAGCCATTAATGCTCTGCCAACTTCTTGTTGCTTGGCCAAAAGCAATTTGTTCTGATAATACTCTGAGTTGCGAACCTTTGGCTTTCGACATTCTTTTGCATAATGTCCGAACTTGCCACAATTGTAGCATTTGATCAGATCATTAGCAATCTTCTTTTCTGTACTGGTGTAGTCATTCACAAATTTCTTCTTTTCTTCCGGCTTTCTTTCCACATACCGGTTCTCTTCATGTCGCTTTCCTTCAACTCTTTCTCTATGCTCATGGTTCTTGGAGCTGGACGAAGAGTATCTCTGAGAATTTGATCCCGACTTTTTGTAGAATTTCTTTTGGAATGCACGGGTCAGTAATAGCATAGCTTGTTTGAGGCTTTCTCCATCATCACCATCGGAGTCAGGTTCTGATTCAGAACTTGAAACTACTATCTTCTTTTTCTTCTTCTCTTTCTTTTCTTTCTTCTTCTCTCCGGCTACCAATGTTATGGGATCAAGAACTTTCTCTGCCTTTTTTTTCTCAGCTCTTTTCTCTTCCACCTCCTCTTCATTCTGACGCAGAGTCTCGTAAACCTCATGTAACGGAATGTCATTTAGATCCTTCATCTGTTTCATCCTACGCGTATGCTTTTTCCATTCAGGTTGTAGGATGCTCAGGAATTTGACATTATTCTCAAGCTGCTTCTTTTTCACTTTGTTCTTTGACAATTCATTCAGCAGCAAGACAAACCGTTCATAAGTATCTTCTAAGCTCCCATCCTCTTTTTCTTTGAACTCTTCGTAGCTGTTTATACAGTTTGCGACTTTCATCTGGTTCCCAACCTTCGAACCCATCATCATCTTTTGAAGTTGATCCCACATTTTCTTTGCATTTGCCTTGTAGCTATCTATCTTGATGTAGATCTCATTAGAAATGCTCTGAAGTAAAAGATATCTTGCTTGCTTGTCTGCTTTAAATATGCGTTTCTGTTTCTCAGAATACTGTGCAAACTCCATTGGAACAGTTCTTGTCTTTTGTTCTCTATCCTCATCACCATCCTCACTGTCAGATGATTCGTCATCAGGTACTTGGACAGTGGGTGGAATCATGGGACCTTCTGTTATTGAAAGCAGAATGTTTTCCCCGTTTGCATGTCTGTCCACAAAATCCAGAAATCTGTCTTTCCATTGTTCATATTCTCCTTTGAACAATACTGGAGGCTTGACATCAGTGCCAATAGAAAGAGCATCTTTGGAAGTCATCTTGTATGAACCTGTTTGAAAAATATATGCAATAAGAAACTAGAAACTGATCTTTAGTCCAATATGAAATCACAAAAATACAAGAAATCTTGGAATAGAAATTCAGGAATTTTGACTAAGTAACAAAACACGCAAAGCACTATTCACAAATAAACTCGCAAGCTTTAGCTTGCGTGTTTGTGAAACTCGCAGATTGTTGAAACTCGCAGACTCTGAAACTCACAAGAGACTATTCACGATGAAACTCGCTAAAAGAGACGTGCGCGTTTCCTGAACTCGCAAGGTACTACTAATGCGTTTTGAACAAACTCGCTAGACAAAGTTAGTGTGTTCCAACAGTTAGAAATTTTTTCTAAAATTTTGAAACTCGCAGATGATAACATGCGCGTTTCCTGAAACTCGCTGACTAAATGAACTCGCAGATTACTGTTCTGATGAAACTCGCATGCTTAGACTTGCGCGTTTGTAGAACTCGCTAATGACTACGTGTGTGTTTCCATACTTAGAAAAATTTACCAAATCTTCAAACTTGCAGGCTGGCAAACTAAACTCGCAGACTTCGATCTGCGCGTTTTTAGAACTCGCAGATAATGCTCTGCGCGTTTTGTCCAAAAACAGAATCCTTTAGCTTGCGCGTTCTATCGAAGAACTTGTGCGTTTCTCAGATGAACTTGCGCGTTTTGCCAATCTAGCGTGTTCTTCACCTTTTCTTGCGTGTTCTTGATCTGTTAGATCAAAAATCAAGTAAACTTGATTTCTGAAACTGTTATTTGCACAATTTCTTCACCACAACATACGAAACACTATTACAACACAAAATTTTAACAAACAAACACAAATTGAACCATTTTGATTCACTTACAGTGCGTATGAACTCGTGACATAAAACTCAACTAAATCCACAAATTTGAGAAAATTACAGTGCAATTGACAAATTTGACTATACATACTCGATCGATTATACTTAGTAGACAAAACCTAATCGATTACAACTCCAAATTTGCACAAAAACTTGAAATTCGATTCTCGGTTCAAGAACACAATGTCGAACAAATTTTTTGATCTGATTTCAGTTTTGGATCAGATCTGATACCAATTGTGTGTCCTGAATCTAGTTTCTAATCGCAAACAATCAATCAAACAAACAAGATATAATCCAATTACCTGTTTGATTTCACTTCAATTCAATGTTTACAACTTTCTCTCTCTAGAACTCCCTTTCTCTCTCTACAATTCTCTCTGGATGTGTACAACTACTCAAGTTCTAACTCATCTGTCTTATTAAAAACAGAAATACAAAGAAATTTATACCTACAACAATTACAAAGAAACAAACAAATACAAATGTTGACTTTGACTTTTATGAGAGTTGACTTTCTCAGCTTTGACTTCTAGAACTTTGACCTTCAGTCTTCTTTATCTTGTATCCAACAGATTTATGCTCTAACAAGGTTCCTGAAGATGCGAGATCGACACCATCCTGGCCGATGGTGTTGATCCACATAGGTAGGCAACTTAGCTTTATGCTGAGAAGTCCATCTTCAATCCTCTTTGATAGATACACTTCTTCTTTGACTTTTTGGCTGATCTTCGACTTCACCGAACATTTGTATTGTAACTAAGCTGCTAGAAAGAACCTTAAAATATTCTAAGTAGAATGATACAAAATGGAAGATCAGGAGGTCATCTTCAAATCTTCAAATGACCCAACACTTAGATCTTCTCTTTGCCCTTCAAGCTACCCGCTATAGCGCCTCTTGAGAGATGCATACTAAAATCGTCAGCTTTCGCCTAGTGAGTTCACGATTTTCTTACATGCTTTACGAAAATAAATAAGCTAAGAACATGCTTTGAATTATAAAGATATGCAAATAAAACATACAACTTAAAACATACACTTTATCACAAACATAACTATTTTGCCAATCGTATAGGTGCTATCTCACCATGCTATTGGCCTACACAAAGACTTCCACGCTTATAGGGGCTATCTCTCCAAGCCACGACCAAAATATACCGGTATGCTAATCTGGCAGTATCCTGCCCTAGTCCGTCAGAATATTCGACACATATCACATAAAATCACATATCTCATATCTTAAAAAAAACTATCATGGAAAACATGTAACTAGAAATACTGTAAAAACATATATAACATGATTTTAAACTTTTATGACGTATTCACATTCTATGCATGCATCTCCGTTTTATAAATCACATGAACTCACCTGGTGTGTGCGTGTAGGCTTCTTTATCTCCTCTAAATTTCACCTACACAATTCATAATGTCCGTCTAAGTACACTCGCCGATAACTTCCTTATTTGTTCACTAAAAGCGTTTAATTCTACTACTAAGTCTTACTAGATGGATATCTTTAGAGTCAACTCAACTTAATGCCCCACTAGACTCTACTTAAAGCTTTAAAATAACATCTTTCGATAAAAATAATTTCTAAAAAACTCCAAACTATATTCCAAAAGAACACTTCCACATGCCTTGGTAATCTTTGAGAAACGAAAATATTCAAATATCTAACATTCTTATAATAATTATAAAATTCATCATCGAGAATAACCAAAAATATTTGTTCCATCAAAATATCCTTCATTGAGATCAACCAACAATTAAATATCTAAGGAAAACATACTTTAGTAATTTTAAAATTACTGGACCAAGTAAATTGTTAATGCCAAAAATCGTCAAAAGGAAGATCTAAGGTCGGTGGGGAGCTTTAACAACTAAAGTAAGCGATCGATCGACAAATCGTACGACTGAGAATAAAAGTAACTAAAAAACAGAGAATTTGGTGATGCGGAAAACCCCGTCAAGGGTAAAAACCGCGGACGATAGCAGAGATCGTCAAGTAAACTATGGAAGTCAAACATGGACGTCGTCCTTTAGAAGGAGTGATCGAAAGTACAAATGACAAATATTACAATTAAAAGAAAATAAATCGTGTGTTTATGTTGTTCGTCGTGCGATGGAACACTTCATCAAGAGTTCTTGCTTGGTAGAAGATTAGTTGAGTGTTCTTGAGCGCTGTGTAGGTATGATGAGTTCAGATGTCTCGAATGGTTCTTCAGGCTTTGTATATATAGCTTGTGGTCTTTATAAATGTGTATTAAATGCCTAACGGTCTTGATAATTATTGACATTGATGGAGCTCGTCCGTTATATCCGTTGGCCATTATGTGCTTTAAACTTGTAATAAAGGATTCATAAAGAAAAAACAGTCGTATGTAATAAATGATAAGTAATTGTTAGTTACGTTATAAAGGTCGTAAGATATAAGCTTATCGAGAGGTTCCTTCTGGTCGTGGACATGAGAAACTCTCGACAGTCGTCATGAGGTATGACCATGACTCTCGATGTGTATGATCGTCAGGACCTTATCTTAATACAATGATGGTTCTTAGTTTGGAGACATTTGGTTTTTCTTGCGTCGGTCGTGACTTGCGAAATTTTACCCAAACAGTTTGCTCCCAAAATTCGAAAATTTGGTGGCAAGTCGACTTTTCAGATTTTGTAACCAGATTGGACATGTGTCAAAAATTTGTAACTGAATCGGTTTCTCGAAAACAGAAGCGATTACAAGGGAAAGCGTGCAACCTCTTATCGGTCGTGATGTCATGGCAAAGTGGGACGCGTGGTGTCAGGCATAGGGACAAGTGTCATTCATCTGATGGTTAGCGTGCGAAAGGTCGATGATAGCTGTCGACCATCTCCTGGGGCAAATGATGCCCCAGTTTTGGCGGATCGTTCAGGTCCTTGAACGACTGTCTGGGAAATGGGCGCCGCCCTTTACTGTTAACGATCTCCTGCTAGCCTATTTGGTTAAGGTGGAGACGAACCATAGGTACAACCTCTTCTCTAGGTATAGAGGAGACTGTGTCCTGGTTCAGGCGACCGCGGTTAACGAACTCAAATGGAAGACGAGATACATCTTTGGTCGCGTACCGTCAGCTAGTGATTACGTTCGGTGGCTCACCACGGGGTGGAACTCTATGAGTAAGTTTTTCCAGAGTTCTTTTTTCGTTGGATTGTTTCTTTTTTGAGATATAATGATCCTTTTCTTCATTTGTGCAGCGATCGACTTTACTGGAGTTGTGCCTTTTTCTGACTCATCCTCTGAGGTCGAGAGATTTCTCGAGTACAGCGTCGAGGAGCGGTCGTTCTTCCCTTGGTCACCAAGGTACGAGGACGACGAAGAGGATGTGGTTGTCATCAAAGCCTCTGCAAGTGAGGAAGAGGATGATGAAGAAGATGGCGACATCGGTGAAGCCAATCTAGATAAGTTTCTTAATTTAAAATGGAGGTCATTTAGTCGTAGGACGTTTTAACCTTTTATTTTTTGTGGGGTCTGGCCAAAGTCGTCACCCATTGATCGCAAGACTTCTGTGGTGTGTAGTCATGAGATGTTACCCACTGGTCGTAAGATCACATTGGGTTTAGTTGTAGGACGTCACCTCTTGGTCTCTTTGTAAGGTCTAGTCCTTTGGGACGTCACCTACTGGTCGTAAAATCACATTGGGTTTTAGTCGTAAGACGTCACCTCTCGATCTCTTGTAGGATCTAGTCGTCTAGGACGTCACCTACTGGTTGGATTGGCGTAAGGTCTAGTCGTGAGACGTCACTTACTGAGTTGTTTATTATGTTTTCAAGTAGGAAATTCCATCTCGTCGGGACAGGCGGTGGATCCCTCGAGGAGGGAAACGATAGCTCGACATGATCGAGTGTTGAAGAGAATGGCCCTCTCAACATCTGGATCGGGGGTTGTTAGTGTAATATTTTATAGAAAGTGTTGGAAAGTAAATGTAATTGTAAAAGGCCTTGGGCCTATTGGGCTTTAGTGATCAAATGGGCTTGGGCTTAAATGTTGTAACAAGGGTAGTGGTAGTTGTGGACTATAAATAGGAGTATTGAGTTGTAATAATTCATATTATCATTTTATAACTCAAGATGTAGCTCCCTAATTCTCTTGTGTTCTCTCTAGAATAGGTTTTCATTTCTAATAAATAAATAAGCCTTCTTCTATCCTAAACTTGTTACACAAACACTTGAGATGTGAGAGATCATGGACCTACAAGTGGTATCAGAGCCGAACGATGAATTTTTTCTCGTAACGATTATCGGATCTCGGCATTTCGTGTTTTTTAGCCCGATCTACATGTAAGTGCCTTCATATCTCAATTCCTCTTGAAGATTTGTTCTTGATGAGATTACAGATCTAGTACAATTTTTGGATTCAAATTTCGTTGAGTTTTGAAGATTTTTCGAATTTTTCGTTCGAAATTTTCGGTGTTCTTCGCGTCATATTTTCGATCCGAAATTCTTCTTGCATGAGGTGATTTGATTTACATAGATTTGTTCGTTATCGAATTTCGAGCATTCTACAATTTTCAGAATCGAAAAACGATGAAAAACGAACTAGATATGAGGTTCGAAAGTTCGTTCGCCGGAAAATGTAGATCTGACCGGAATCTTGTCGGAGTTCGAAGATTAAGATTTGATATTGTCAAATTCTTCATCATAGATCAGTTCTTAATGTTAATCTCGATATATGTTAAGTTTTTTTATGATTTTTCGAGCAAGAAATCGAGATCTTGATCTGTTAAAAACTCCTCGCCGGAAAAACGTCATTGCCGGAAAACTTGTTGTTCATCGCCAAATTTTCGAGGTTAAAGCTGTGATATTGTCAAATTTTTGCTACAGATCTATTCTATAATGTTTCTCTAAGTTTTTTGATCAATTTTGAGCAAGAAATCGCAAGTTATGATCTGTCAAAACTCTCCTCGCCGGAAAAACGTCTTCGCCGGAAAAAATGTTGTTTGGCCGGAATTTTGCTGTATTTTCGATCCAGATCTGGTTGTTTGTTCACATTGATCATTTTGCAAGTAAATAGCAAAGGTTTCCAGCATGTAATCAAGTATTTTGAGAGTTTTGGTTGTTTGAAAAAGCTCGCCGGAAAAGTTTGTTATTTCACCGGAAATAAACTGTTACCTCGCCGGTTCACGATGCATGAAGATGTTTGTTTGCTAAAAAACGTTTATTTGATGTCAAATCAAGCTATTAGATGCAACAAACAAGTTGTTTGATTGTGTTTAATTGAAGAAAAATGAAGAAGAAAAAGAAGCAGATCGTATGATTTCATGTGTTCCATTGAAAGAGACAATGAATAGTGACTTAATGATTCTGTTAGTCACCAGTTAGTTTTTCTAACATTTTTGGTCTAATGTTCGTTATTTTGGCCAAAATTGTTCCTCGACCCTACCGAGTAGTGTATGCTTTATTGTTCCTTCTTCGAGCAACACGTTTATGATTCTCAAGCCGAATTCCTACTCGACTCGCGGTTAACGACGGTTCCTTTGTTAAAAACTAAGGATGCACTCGGTTTGTCATGTCAAACTCACTCGTTATCATTCTTGTGGGCTTATCGAAACGAGTTGGGTTTCTACATTTCGAGATGTTTTATCGTGCACTTAGTCGAGCTTACGGTGTACATCGGATCCGGTTTTAAAGTCGAAACATCAAGAATGAGAGCAACTTTCAAGGGGGAGCCGAGCCTACAATTGTCAATGCATGCACTAAAGTTTTTTCAAGCAAATCAAGGGGGAGAGGAGCTTGAAGCTTGAAGATGATTTACTTTCCAAAACTTTAGGGGGAGAATGTTAGTGTAATATTTTATAGAAAGTGTTGGAAAGTAAATGTAATTGTAAAAGGCCTTGGGCCTATTGGGCTTTAGTGATTAAATGGGCTTGGGCTTAAATGTTGTAACAAGGGTAGTGGTAGTTGTGGACTATAAATAGGAGTATTGAGTTGTAATAATTCATATTATCATTTTATAATTCAAGATGTAGCTCCCTAATTCTCTTGTGTTATCTCTAGAATAGGTTTTCATTTCTAATAAATAAATAAGCCTTCTTCTATCCTAAACTTGTTACACAAACACTTGAGATGTGAGAGATCATGGACCTACAGGGGCCAACAAGACTAAGATGGTTCTGAGGGAACCGTCTCTGACGTGCGATGACCCAAAAGTCGTCGTTGCGGAGGAGGCGATGGCGCCACCGGTTGTGGAGACCATGTCAGTTTCTCCGGTCCCACCGTCGAGGGTGGGGGTCTCTTCATCGAGAGGGAAAAGAAAGGGTCCTCGGATGGATGAGGACCCGAGCATGATATCGGTAAACTTCAAGCTACCGGCTGACTTTATGTCATCCGATCGTTTGGATAGGAAGGAGTTGTTCCCTCACATGAACAAGTTCTACCTACCGACCTTTCACGAGCGCTTCAGGGATCTCGTGATTGAGGACTTGGAGGCTAACGTTACGGGGCTCTCCTTCTTGGTAAGAAACCTTTGGGTTTCCTTTGGTTTAAGATTCGTTCGTTGTAACTCTCTTCATGTCTTTTTACAGGCGTTCCAGGAATCCTTGGATCTCCACTCACGTCTTAACGATGTGAAGATGTTAGTCTCTCGGTCTTTCGATTTGGAGAAGAGAGCCTCTGTCAAGGCTAGGGCAGCTGACCAGAGAAGGGAGGAAGTTTCTTTTCGTATTCACGAAGCCCTCGGCAATTTGGAGGCTGTCGAACATGAGAAGACGGAGCTTCAGGGTCTCTTGGAGGAAGCCCTAGCCCAGGCCTCCACGGATCGGGCGGAGCTGGACGTGACCAAGGGTATCTCAGTTGTGAATGAGAAAGAAGTCGAGGTGCTTACGTCAGAACGAGACGCGACTCGGGGGCAGGTCGCGGATCTTGAGGAGAGGGTGGCGTTCGTTGAGGCGTTTACTCGACTTATGACACGTATGGCCTTGGTCCTGCATCACCAGAGGGGAGAAGATCCTTTGGCTGCAATAGAAGGTGAGCTACTCTTCTTCTTGGATTCCGTTGGAGCCAAGGAATACCTTGACTCTGAGGACGAGCGTGAGCATGATTTGATGGATGACGCTCCTCAAGGTGGCGACGCTGCGGTCGCCGGTCAGCAGGTGCAGGAGCAGCCGACGGCTCCTTAGTTTAGGTCTTTTGTAATTTTTGTTTTTCAATAGGGCGACCGTTGGTGTTCGTGCCATCTCTTGTAATCCTTTCAAATAATATAAGGATTTTTGAACAAACTGAACTGTCGCAACTTTACTTTGTCATAAGAATCGATCCATAGAAAGATTTGCATAAACAACTCACGACAACCATAATATAAATCGATAAAACTTCTCTAAGTAACCCACGACAAGCATCGAAAGATCAAATGAAGATAATTCCATGTGACACACGACATAAGATCATGATAAAACATAAGTAAATAAACTAACGACTGGACAAGTAAAGATAATTCATCAGGAACTTGATAAATGCAAACAACAAACCTGCTGATAGATTTAGGTCTTGCGACTGGGCAAGTCGTAACCTATTAGTCGATCACATCCAAGCATTCATAAATAAAGCCAAATAATATTCAACCAAACTCTTTATGACGTGATCGAATGTGAACGTTGCACTCAGAAATAAAGCAAGGTTTTTATGGTTGAGGCAAAGTTTTAACCTCAGGTTCATAGAACGTATGACTTGGTCGTGAAATGATCGTGAACCATAAGTGTAGTCGAATGATCGACCGATCTTGCAAAAAAATAACTTTAGAATGGGTCGTTGGCTAGGCCAACGACTCTCCGATGCTTAAGTCAGTAATGGTTGTAAGAAGATAATCGTAAGAAAATATGAATGGGTTTAAAAGAAACACCTCTTTAAATGTACCGCATTCCAACTTCGAGGAATGACACGACCGTCGAGGGTTTGCAATCGGTAGGCTCCTTTTCCGACAACCTCGGTTATACGGTATGGACCTTCCTATTTGATGGATAATTTACCTGAGTTTGGTTCCTGGGTGTTCTAAAACACACGTCGTAAGACCTAGTCACCTTCTTGAAAGATCTTGGCCTTGACATTCTTATTGAATTGTCGTTCGACCAATTGTTTCTGTGAGGCCATTTTGATTAGTGCCGACTGCCGTAGTTCTTCCGATGCGTCAAGGTCGTAACTTAGGTCGTCTAAGTTGTGATCAACCGACGTGTGTCGTGAGGTCGGAATTTGAGTCTCGACAGGCAAGAATGCTTCACAACTATAGACCAGAGAGAAAGGAGTTTTTCTTGTAGATGTACGAGGTGTCGTACGATTGGCCCAAAGAATTGTCAGAAGTTCTTTGACCCACTTGCCTTTTGCTGCCTTGAGTCTTTTCTTGATCAAATTGATGATCGTTTTGTTACTCGACTCGGCAAGTCCATTTGATTGAGGATACCGGGGCGTTGAAGTCGTAAGTTTGATATTTCGATCTTCACAGAACTGCTGGGTTTTGTCACTTATGAACTGTGATCCGTTATCACATACGATCTCGGATGGGATTCCGAATCTGCAAATGATGTTAGTCTGGATAAAGGAGATGACTTCTTTGTCTCGAACTTGGGAGAAAGCAACCGCTTCTATCCATTTTGAAAAATAATCTGTAAGGACTAGAAGGGCCCGACAATATCCATTCCCCATCGCATGAAGGGCCATGAAAAATGATGTGGACTTGACTCTCATTGGTAACACATCGTAAGTTTAGTCCTGTCGATAATCGTCTGTAGAGTTGTCCTCTAATCATAATGTATTTGGATGCCTTAAATCTGCGGGCTTTCATTTTGTCTTCAGGAAGTTGGTCGTTTGTTAGAAATCTTCGGATATCGCTCGACCAGTTGTCTTCCTCTTCAACCATTTGGACGTCGTTTTCGTTTTCAATGGACGGTGTGGCCAGAAGAATTATTGGGACAACGTCGAATGGGGACTGTCCAAGTGCCGACCCAAGGTTAGCTAATGTGTCAGCTTGGGTATTTTGATCCCTCGGGATATGTGAAAGATAAAACTCTTGAAATTCTTTGGACTTGGCTTTGGCTATTTTGAGATAAGCCGTCATTTTAGAGTCTTTACATGCAAACTCCCCATTCATTTGGTTCACGACTAGGAGTGAATCGCTTTTGACGTGAAGACTCATTGCCCCCAGGTCGTAAGCCATAATCATTCATGTGATCAAAGCTTCGTATTCAGCTTCAATGTTTGTAGCCCTGATGTAACACCCTATAAAATGGGACAAACAAAAATTTTCGAAAAATGGAAATGTGGTAATCATATAAATGCCAAAGAATGAGCTCATTCAAAAAGGAACATTAAATGCCTGTTAATTACAAGTTTGTAATAAGAAGCAATGATAGATGACAACTTCCTAATCTAAAATCTAACTAGAAATAAGATTACAATCAGTTGTCAACTATTTCCAAAAGGATCGTCTTCTAGAATGGCATCCCAAAAATGCTCCCAAGCTCACCTCTAAAAGTTGACTAAACTTCCTTGGCGCTCGCGCCGCTAGAACCTGAGATACACATCAAACAATCAAGTGTTAGGCCAAACTGGCCTAGTGAGTTGTACAAAAGCATGGCATAGCATTTATGAACATGGTATGAAGAATTATAACATTTTAGTCACTAAGGCTATAAGTGAATCAATGGGGGAGACCCATCACACCAATGGGTTTTACCTCAAGTCAATGTACCTTGATGTTCACTCGCATGGGCAACATCTCGAAGGCCCGACACACTTGAAGACTACCTCCCAGGCATTACTCCAAATGGCGGAGGTGTAGGTGCATACCATCATGGTGGCACCTAAGACTACATCCTCCTAGCACTTACTCATGGTTCATCCTACGTACGTACGATATCCATCTTTATACTTAATTCCATATCAACAAGATACATGTATAAGACCTCATAAAATTCCAAACTTATTTTAGCTACAAAACTCTAAAATAAACAAGTCCCAATATGGTATCCAAGGCTCACCAAAACAACATATAACCAAGTTGTAGTAGCATTAATATCAATATTATCAATATCCACATGAAATGCCATGACTATATTCCCAACAAATCTACAAGTAGTAGTTAGGTCAAACTTATCAAGTGATCAGATGTTTACATAAATATGAAATACTAAGCAAGTAAACACACAAGATATGTATCTCATTTGAAAATGGTAGTAGAAACTCACTATCTAGGGTTTTACACAAAACCCTAGAAAACTTGGATGAAATGGTGAGAAGATGACACTTGAATGCAAGCTTGCTTCTACCAAATGCTTACACCCACTTCCCAAAATCTCAATAAATGAAAAGATTAACCCTAGGCTTGCAATAAATGAAGCTAGGGTTCTAAACCTTCCAAAATATCCCAAACAGAGCTCTCAACCGAAGTTATATCTGATTGTGTGAGAATGTGAAGTAAAAATCGGCTTAGAGACATTTTTATACGTCCAGACCCCACCGGCGACAGTGCCCGACGACAATGCCCATGGCACTGTCGCGGGGGCATAGTCGCGCTCTCCCCAACACCTATGGTACAGGCCCAGCGACAGTGCCCAACGATAATGCCCATGGCACTGTCGCGGGGGCATAGTCGCGCTCTCCCCAACACCTGCGGTACATGCCCCGCGATTGTGACCAGCAACTGTGCCCAAGGGCACTGTCGTGTGGCACTCTCGCGCCACTCTCACAAGCCATGAAAATTTGATCAAAACTCAATACGCGTACATACGATAAAAATATAACTGAAGGTATATCATTGACGGATCAATAAAGCATAATTCATACACAATTAGCGGTTCCAAATTTAACAAGATAACCAATTACAAGGGAAATACTTACCTTAGATTTTTCGGGTGTTACAATCCTCCCCACCTAATAAGATTTCGTCCCCGAAATCTTAACCACTAAACAAATGCGGATACCTCATCTTCATGTCCTCCTCGGATTCCCATGTTACGTTGGTACCCCGGTGATGCTTCCATTGAACCTTCACCATAGTCACTTCCTTATGCCTCAATTGTTTTGTTTTTGACTCTAAGATGGATTTCGGTTCTTCCACACACATGTTACCATTGTCCACACGAATTTCGGTCAAAGGAATGACACTGTCCTCCTCGGCTAGGCACTTGCGAAGATAGCATACGTGAAACATCGGGTGTATTCCGTCCATCTCTAGCGACAAGTCCAATCTATAAGCTTGAAGTCCAATCTTCTCTAAAATCGTGAAGGGTCCAAGGAAATGAGGATTGAGCTTCCTGCGCTTCCCGAAACGGATGAGTCCCTTCCAAGGTGACACTTTCAACATGACTCGGTCTCCCACATGGAATTCGACCGGTCTTCGCCTTTTGTCCGCATAACTCTTTTGTCGGTCTTGTGCCACCTTCAACCTCTCCCGAATTCCCTTCACCTTGTCTGTCGTCGCTTGTACGATCTCTAGTCCCGTAAACTGCTTTTCTCCCACCTCGAGCCAAAACACCGGTGTCCTACATTTCCGACCGTAATGGGATTCGAACGGTGCCATTCCAATGCTCGAATGAAAACTATTATTGTACGCAAATTCCACCAACGACAAGTGTCAGTCCCAACTTCCCCCAAAATCTATGACACATGACCGAAGCATGTCCTCGAGAGTCTGAATCGTCCTTTCGCTTTGCCCATCGGTTTGAGGATGATAGGTCGTGCTCAACTTGACCTTCGTGCCCAACTCTCTTTGCAACCCATCCCAAAACTTGGAAGTGAACCGAGTATCCCGATCCGAAACGATGGATAGTGGAACGCCGTGATGTGACACCACTTCATCGATATAGAGTTTAGCAAGTTTGTCCATCGGTAACGTCTCCCACATTGCCAAGAAATATGCACTCTTGGTAATCCTATTCACCACTACCCAAATAGTGTCGTGTCCTTTCAAGGTCTTCGGTATTTTGGTGACGAAGTCCATCGTGATATGTTCCCACTTCCACTCCGGAATGGTTAACGGTTGGAAGCTCCCATAGGGTCTTTGATGCTTCGCTTTAACTTGAAGGCATGTGACGCACCTTTCCACATAATTGGCTACATCGAGCTTCATCACCGGCCACCAATAGTGCAATTTTAAATCTCTATACATCTTGGTGCTACCGGGATGGATGGAGTACTTTGACTTGTGTGCCTCCGCCAACAGTAACTCTCGGTTCCCTCCGATTTTCGGCACCCAAATTCGTACTTGGAATAGTTTAAGGCCGCGACTATCTTCCGATAATAACCCTCTTTGCTTCACCATGATCTCGGCCTTGAGGTTCTCCTCACGAAGTGCTTCGGCTTGACTTTTCTTGATGTCCTCCACTAGACTTGACATCACCTCGATTCTAGCAAGAGTTATTTTACCTTCACCCCCGTAATTCTTTCGACTTAATGCGTCTGCTACCACATTGGCCTTACCGGGGTGGTAAAGCAAATCACAATCATAATCCTTCAAGAGCTCCAACCACCTTCTTTGTCGCATGTTGAGGTCCTTTTGGTCAAAGATGTACTTCAAACTTTTATGATCGGTGAATAAAGTACACCTCGTCCCGTAAAGGTAATGTCGCCATAGTTTCAAGGCAAACACCACCGCTGCTAGCTCCAAGTTGTGCGTGGGGTAATTATTCTCGTGATCCTTGAGTTGTCGCGATGCATACGCGATCACCTTTCCTATTTGCGTCAAAACGCACCCTAACCCCAACTTAGAGGCATCACTATAAACCACGAAATCCTCGGATCCTTCGGGTAAGGATAGTATCGGTGCTTCACATAACTTCCTTTGAAGGGTCCGAAAGGCTTTCTCTTGCGTTTCGGTCCATAAGAACTTAACGTTCTTTCTCGTCAAAGATGTGAGTGGAGACGCGATCTTCGAAAAGTCTTGAATGAACCGTCGGTAGTAACCGGCCAAAACCAAGAAACTCCTTATCTCCGTTGGACCCGTCGGTGGCTCCCAATTCATCATCGCCTCTATCTTCGCCGGATCCACCTTCACCCCGTCTTTTGATACAACATGGCCCAAGAAGTGGACCTCTTGGAGCCAAAACTCACATTTTGAAAACTTCGCAAACAACTTCTCCTTCCGAAGAATTTCCAAGACCTCCCACAAATGCTGATGATGCTCCATCTCGTCTCGAGAGTAGATAAGAATATCGTCGATAAAGACTATGACCGACTTGTCTAATAAAGGTCGACACACCCGGTTCATCGAATCCATAAAGACGGCCGGTACATTGGTCAATCTGAATGGCATGACTAGGAACTTATAGTGACCGTATCTAGTCCGGAATGCCGTCTTCGGAATGTCGCTCTCTTTTACTCTCACTTGGTGATAACCGGATCGCAAATCTATCTTTGAGAAGCATCCCGCTCCTTGAAGTTGATCGAAGAGATCGTCGATCCAGGGAAGTGGATATTTGTTCTTCACAATGACCTTGTTGAGTTCACGGTAATCGATGCACATCCTCATAGACCCGTACTTCTTCTTCACAAATAGAACCGGAGCTCCCCAAGGCGACGAACTTAGTCGTATAAATCCCTTCTCAAGAAGTTCTTGAAGTTGCGTCATCATCTCTTTCATTTCCGTCGGGGCTAAACGGTAGGGAGCACGAACGATTGGAGCGGCTCCCAAACTAAGGTCGATGTGGAACTCCACTTGTCATTCCGGTGGCAATCCCGGTAGGTCTTCCGGGTAGTCGCACACCACGTCCACATCTTCCAATTTCTTCTTTTCTAATTTCGCGTCGATCACGTAGGCTAAATACGAAACACATCCTTTGGCTTGGCTCTTGCGTGCTTTGAGTCAGGAGATGATCATGTTGGTCTTCCGGTTCTTCTCTCTGTAGATTATCACCTCACCACCCTTAGGCAAGGGTACTCGAATCAACTTCTTAGAGCAAAAGATACCGGCGTCGTGCTTAGCTAGCCAATCCATCCCCACGATCACGTCAAACCCTCCGATATTGGCCGGTAACAAATCTATAGCGAAGGATTCTCCATTTAATTCTAAGGTACACCCAACATAGCATTCCCGAACTACCAAATGTTCCCCATCGGCTACCTCTACCACTAGAGCATCATTTAACAAGCTAATAGGAAGAGTGAAACTCTTGCAAAACGAAGTAGACATAAATGATCGGTTTGCACCTGAATCAAATAGAACACGGGTAGGTAGAGAGTTCACTAGAAACGTACCCAACACAACGTCAACCGTCTCCCTTGCTTCATCTTTCCGACATTTGGAAGGCCCGACTTTGCGCCTTCGGTTGAACTTCTTTCCTCGGCATTTCCCCGCTCGACACCCCTTGATTACCTTTGGCTAACTTAGGGCAATCCCTCTTGATGTGCCCCGGCTCCCAACACTCATAATAAACTCCCCGTGAGGGGCAATCCCGGATCATGTGGTCCTTTCGTCCACACTTGAAACATTCCATCGCTCTAGAAAATGGTCTTGGATTACACGACCTTGGGTGTTTACTCTTGCATTTAGGGCACAATCTGGCATCCCGTCGAGGCTCAACGTTCCTCCCCCCGTTAAAGGGTTTGGAAGGTCGTGCGGGCCCTGTTGGCCCCTCCAACTTCCGCTTCTCGCCTTGTTGCTTCTTCTCCTCCCTCTCTTGTAGAATGTCGTCCTCTACTAGATGAGATGCCTCAATCACTTCTTGCAGGGTAGTCTTTTGAGCATTCCATATGCCCGTCTTCATTTCCACTGGTAAACCTTTCACAAATGCCTTTATCTTAGACCCCTCATCAGTTGCCAAGTGCACGACTAGGCTAAGTTTATCCATGAATTGCTTAGCGTAGTCGACAATAGTTAGGTTGCCCTTCTTCAAATTTTTGAAATCTTCTTCAATTTTGTCAAATGCCCTCTCAGTGCAATATTTCTCCATTAACTTCTTCTTGAAGGTTGGCCAAGTGAGCTTGGCCAAAACCTCCGGTGTAAGCGCCCTTCGGGTAACGTTTCACCAGCTCAATGCATCCCCTCTTAGCAGTTGGGATGCAAATTTGACTCGCTGAGAGTCCGCGCATTCACTTGCCTTGAACGCCATTTCTATTTCTTGAATCCATTTCATGCATTATAGCGGATCGGTCGTCCTAAAGAATTCTAGAGCCCGACAGCATAGAAAAGTTTTGAAGGAGCAACCCCCATTCTTCTTCTTCTCGGTTCTTTTTGCATGTTCCTCAGTCCCGACGACTGTCGGTCCACCACCCGATCCATTCACTGCATTCTCCGCCAATGACTTGGTTCATCGGTGACTGGCATCCCGATCCTCTAACAATTTCAAGAAGAATTCTTGTTGTTGTTCCATGGTTGAATTCATGTCTTGCATCACATTGCCTTGGATCCTTGCTTCCATGGTCACCTCTTCTACAATCGGTTGTCCGGTCTCGAGATTCACCCTTGGTACTTGTTCCGGTCCTCCTCCCAAGACATCGGTTACGTGTGGCCTTTCAGTAGTTGTTACTAGAGGAGGTTGATCGGCGGTAGACTCGATTTCAATGTGACCATCCCGCGGATTCTGGAGCATATTTCGAGTGTTTACCATGATGCTCTGTCATACATGACCAGGATCACACCGGTTAATTCTTTAAAAGATAAGTGGTTCAATATGTACTACTACAACGATTAATCATTATAATAAAAATTTCAAACATGCTTACGTAATCATAAATTCATAACCACACTAGCCAAGTGAGATTGTGAACATACTTTACATAAGTATTCTCGTTGTCATTATTATAAGTTTCAATCAATTCAATTCCGTAATTCTAATACTCTCTCCACCTAGAGATGCTCTACTCGGATGGACAGTGATACTATGTGCTCAACCAACTTAAGTCTAGGTATGCTAGAGTCAACACCTAGTTCACTTAAACTAGAGCTTTGATACCAATTTGTAACACCCCATAAAAGGGGCAAACAAAATTTTCCGGAAAATGGAAATGTGGTAATCACATAAATGCCAAAGCATGAGCTCATTAAAAAAGGAACAATAAATGCCTGTTAATTACAAGTTTGTAATAAGAAGCATAGATGGCAACTTCCTAATCTAAAATCTAACTAGAAATAAGATTACAATCAGTTGTCAACTATTTCCAAAAGGATCGTCTTCTAGAATGGCATCCCAAAAATGCTCCCAAGCTCACCTCTAAAAGTTGACTAAACTTCTTTGGCGCTCGCACCGCTAGAACCTGAGATACATATCAAACAATCAAGTGTTAGGCCAAACGGGCCTAGTGAGTTGTACAAAAGCATGTCATAGCATTTATGAACATGGTATGAACAATTATAACATTTTAGTCACTAAGGCCATAAGTGAATCAATGGGGAGACCCATCACACCAATGAGTTTTACCTCAAGTCAATGTACCTTGATGCTCACTCGCATGAGCAACATCTCGAAGGCCCGACACACTTGAAGACTACCTCCCAGGCATTACTCCAAATGGCGGAGGTCTAGGTGCATACCATCATGGTGGCACCTAAGACTACATCCTCCTAGCACTTACACATGGTTCATTCTACGTACGTACGATATCCATCTCTATACATAATTCCATATCAACAAGATACATATATAAGACCTCATAAAATCCCAAGCATATTTTAGCTACAAAACTCTAAAATAAACAAGTCCCAATATGGTATCCAAGGCTCACCAAAACAACATATAACCAAGTTGTAGTAGCATTAATATCAATATTATCAATATCCACATGAAATGCCATGACTATATTCCAAACAAATCTACAAGTAGTAGTTAGGTCAAACTTATCAGGTGATCAGATGTTTACATAAATATGAAATACTAAGCAAGTAAACACACAAGATATGCATCTCATTTGAAAATGGTAGTAGAAACTCACTATCTAGGGTTTTACACAAAACCCTAGAAAACTTGGATGAAATGGTGAGAAGATGACACTTGAATGCTAGCTTGCTTCTACCAAATGCTTCCACCCACTTCCCAAAAGCTCAATAAATGAAAAGATTAACCCTAGGCTTGCAATAAATGAAGTTAGGGTTCTAAACCTCCCAAAATCACCCAAAAAGAGCTCTCAACCGAAGTTATATTTGATTGTGTGAGAATGTGAAGTAAAACTCGGCTTAGAGACATTTTTATACGTCCATAGCCCACCGGCGACAGTGCCCGACGACAATGCCCATGGCACTGTCGTGGGGGCATAGTCGCGCTCTCCCCAACACCTGAGGTACAGTCCCTACGACAGTGCCCAACGAAAATGCCCATGGCACTGTCGCTGGGGCATAGTCACGCCAAGACCCCAAG
Organism: Arctium minus; assembly: GCA_954870635.1. Taxonomy (NCBI): domain Eukaryota; kingdom Viridiplantae; phylum Streptophyta; class Magnoliopsida; order Asterales; family Asteraceae; genus Arctium; species Arctium minus. Next base: position 74,143,214 of record OX941083.1, on the reverse strand, counting down.
TCTTGGTACATGCCTCGCGATTGTGACCAGCGACTGTGCCCAAGGGCACTGTCGTGTGGCACTCTCACGCCACTCTCACGAGCCTCAAAAACTTGATCAAAACTCAATACGCGCACATACGATAAAAATATAACTGAAGGTATAGCATTGACGGATCAATAAAGCATAATTAATACACAATTAGCGGTTCCAAATTTAACAAGATAACCAATTACAAGGGAAATACTTACCTTAGATTACGACGTTGGCCAACCATTCAGAATATTCATACACAATTCCGTTTTTCTTTTACACGACTACGACGTTGGCCAACCAGTCGGAATATTTCACTTCCCTACTCTTCTCTATCTTGAGCAAGTTATCAACTTCGTTGTTGATTACTTTGTTGCGTTCTAGAGCGAACTTACGACACTTCTATTTAATAGGTTTAAACGAAGGATCGACGTTGAGTCGATGAAAGATGACCTCCGGGTCGATGCTGACCATGTCTTCATGCGTCCAAGCGAAACAATCGGCATATTCCTGCAAGAAATAAATTAGCTATTTCTTTAAGGTAGGGTCGAGGGACGTACCGATGTAAACTACTGTGTCAGGTTTCCTTTGATCCAGGATGACTCCTTCTAGTCGACAGTCGTCGGCAGTTTTAGGATTTGCCTGGTTTTGTAATTGCTAGATTTTTTTCTTTCTAGGCTTCATCGAAACTTTATAGCACTCGCGAGCAATCTTTTTCTCACTCTTGTTCGTCTGATGATATGTCGAGGGCACAACCTTCATTTCGTGAATCCAAGGTCGCCCTAGGATAACGTTGTATGCTGGCGAGCAGTCAATGACGTTGAACTTGGTCTGCTTGTTGACTTCTTTGGCGAATACTGGAGAATGATTTCCCCGATGGTGTTAGCCATGTCTCTATTGAAGCCCACAAGGATAGTCAAACATTGTATGATTTATGACTTGTCAATTCCCATAGCCTTGATTGGGCTAAGGAAGATGATATTGGTAGAACTCCCTTCGTCGACCAGGATCCTCTTGGTCGAGCAATTTCCAATCGTAAGCTTAATGATCAGGCCATCGTGATGTTTCTTCTATTGCTCGTCGAGATCTTCCTGATCGAAAGTGATGGGCATGGCTTCCAACTCCATCTCGTGTTTTGGTCGTGATGATCGTGAGACATGGAGTTCTTCAGGTCCTCGACTAGCATGTTGCTTAGCTGCCGAGTAGGTTAATCCACAGATGTCGGAACCTACAGTCACACAATTAACGACTGGTCATAGTTTGTGCCTGACAAATCTTGCAGGTGGCCTTTTGGTACGAGCCAAGCCAATTCTCGTCGTATGGCGATGCAATCGTCCGTCATGTGGCCATGGTCGCTATGAAATTCACACCATTTGAATTTGTCATTCTTAGCGTCGTCTCTTTCACTTTTTGGAGGCCATTTGATGTTGGTTTGGACATTCTTTAGAGCTTTAACCACCTCTTTGGATGTTCTATTGAATCCTTAAGATGAAATCTTAGGATACTGGGGGAACTTGTTTGCTGGTGCATTCTTCTTTTTGTCAAATCTCACGTTCGAGATCTGTTTGGATGTCTCGACCCTGGAGGTCGATTTAGCCTTGAAGTTTGGTTTCTTGACTCTCAATGCTTTCTTGTCATTGGAGTGTTTGCGACGAAAGGCCGCATCGTGCTCGACCCGCATGTAGGCCAGTGTCCGAGCTCGAACGTCTTCGTAATTTTCCGGTGGATATTTTATCAGATCCATATACAGGTCTGAACTGTCGTCGAGACCTCGCTTGTTAGCCTCGATCGCAGTACAGACGTCACAATTTCGTACGTTGATCATCTCATAATTAAAGCGATTGAAGTAGTTTCGAACTGATTTTCCTGTCTTCTGAGTGATGTAATAGAGATCGATGGTCTGCTTTTCCATTTCGCGACTACTAGCAAACTGCTGAAAGAATTGGTTGACTAGTTCTGCGAAACTGCCGATGGACTTGGGTCGCAGGTTAATCAACCATTCAAGTGTAGCACCTGTGAGGGTCGCACCAAAGCTCTTGCACATGCAGACCTCTTGATACTGATGGGGTATCGACACATTCCACATAAACTGTTTATACTGTGCGATATGCTCGGTCGAATCGCTGATTCTAGAATACTTCGGAGTGAAAGTCGGGATGCTGTACTTTTTTGGGACGTCGAACATGGCGATTTCGTCAACGAAGGGTGATGTTTGAAGCCCGGTCTTTAGTTAAATGTTCACAGGTACAGCAACTCCTGGAAGCTATGCAAGTAACGACAACATCTTTTCATTCTGTTCTTCTAACTGCTTCAATCGTCGTGTGACAGAATCGTCTAGATTGAATCTATTGCTGGTAGGAAGCGAGACTAGCACGAATCTAGATTCTTGAGATGTTACACCTGCATTAGGAAAAAACCCATTGCTCTATGATGTCTCTCCAGCGTCGTCATTGATTGGTGCGTGCATGTGGGGCACGAATATCGATGGAAACGTTGTTGTTGGCGGTGGCATCGTTGGAATCGTCGAGATAGAGAAAATGTCGACTCCGGTGGCTGCTCCAGTACCCTGCGTCGGCTTGGGGTATGGAGGCAGTGGTGGTTGAACACCTGCAAAAGGCATGTAAAAAGGTGGTCTTGGACCATACTGAGGCCCAAACTGGTTTCCCACATTTTGATTCATCATTCCTGAGAGTTCTTCAGCTGCTCTGCGATTTTTCTCATCCAGAGCATTAATACGGTTGCGAGCAGCATCAAGTTCCATACGCATTTGAGCAATGATATGGGCTTGAGTTCCCTGAGCTTCCATGATCCTGTTAGTCAAAAAAGCTGCCCTGAAACTGTTAGTAAGCCACACTCATTGCCGAGGATTTTACTCTAGCTGGGGCCCCACGGTGGGCGCCATACTGTTAATGCCAAAAATCATCCAAAGGAAGATCTAAGGTCGGTGTGGAGCTTTAACAACTAAAGTAAGCAATCGATCGACAAATCGTACGACTGAGAATAAAAGTAAATAAAAGACAGAGAATTTGGTGACGCGGAAAACCCCGTCGAGTGTAAAAACCGCGGACGATAGCAGAGATCGTCAACTGCACTATGGACGTCAAACTGGGACGTCGTCCTTTAGAAGGAGTGATCGAAAGTACAAATGAAAATATTACAATGAAAAGAAAATAAATCGTGCGTTTATGTTGTTCTTCGTGCGATGGAACACTTCGTCGAGAGTTCTTGCTTGATAGAAGCTTAGTTGAGTGTTCTTGAGCGTTGTATAGGTATGATGAGTTCAGATGTCTCGAATGGTTCTTCAAGCCTTGTATATATAACTTGTGGTCTTCATATTTGTGCATTAAATTCCCAACAGTCTTGATAATGATTGACATTGATGGAGCTCGTCCTTATATCCGTTGGCCATTATGTGCTTTAAACCTGTAATAAAGGATTCATAAAGAAAAAACAGTCGTATGTAATAAATGATAAGTAATCGTTAGTTACATTATAAAGGTCGTAAGATATAAGCTTATCGAGAGGTTCCTTCTGGTCGTGGACATGAGAAACTCTCGACTGTCGTCATGAGGGACGACCGTGACTCTCGATCTGTATGATCCTCATGACCATATCCTAATACAAGGATGGTCCTTAGTTTGGAGATGTTTGGTTTTTCTTGCGTCAGTCGTGACTTGTGAAATTTTACCCAAACATAAATAAATTAAAGAGTAAACTTCACTGTTGGTCCTTAAGGTTTCGTATTTTCTTTGAAAGAAGGACCTATACTTCAATATCTCAATTAGTGGTACCTGAGGTTTGGATTTTGCTCTGAAAATGGGACCTGACCACTAACTTCGTTAAAAAACTCAGTTAGAGTCAGGGGCAATTTTGTCCAATCAAGTTCTTATCTAATTTTGTAATTATTTTTCCGGCCATGATCATCGTCCTCTCCACACCTCCATAACTCATCTCCGACAACACCCTTCCCCCACCACCATCATAACCCACCATCGGAGAATCTCGTAACCATAATAACCCACCACCCTGAGTGTGGTTCTCCGGTGAAACAAGGATGTATCTCGAGTTGAAAGATTCCGGCGAAGTGTGGTTTTCCGGCGAACCTCTTTTGATGTTTTAAAAGCTTTAATGATCTGAAAATCGATTAAAAACAACAAAGGAACCATATACAGAAGCTAGAACATCGAAACAAATCATTAAAAACATGTTCCGGCCAAACCCGTTTTTCCGGCGAAACTTCAAACTTTGATATCTCACTCGATACTTGATGAAAATCGATTCTGTTAGTTGTTATCTTATCTAAATCAGCAGACAAAGATATTAGGCATGATTAAAATGAATGAAACAATCATTAAGATCAAGACCCACTTGATGAAGTCGTTACTGAAAAAAAAATCAGAAGAATGATGTCGATCATTAAGATCAAGACCCACTTGATGAAGTCGTTACTCGATTATTTTCCTGTAACGAGCTCCGATTACCTTCGAATGATGTCGATTATTAAAATCATATGATATATTCATCAATTACATATCTCCAACCAAAAAACTTAAAAATTCAGCACCAAAATTATAAGACAAGGATGAATCGACGACATCGATTCGCACTAGAGCTACGATTGGCTAGTAAATTACAAGAATGGATGAATATATATATATATAACAAAAAAAAGGAAAAACAAAAAGAATTGCAAAATTAGACAGAAAAGGTGATATGATGAAAATACCCCTTCCATTAATTAAGTTTTTTAACGGGGTTAGTGACGATGTCCTCCTTTCAGAGCAAATACCAAACCTCAGGGACCACTATTTAAGATACGGAAGTATAGGTCCTCCTTTCAAAGAAAATACGAAACTTTAAGGACCAACAGTGAAGTTCACTCTAAATTAAATAAGAATAATTTTTATTTATTTATTTAAAAAAAACGTTATACAAAAACAATCTATAAAAACTAAACTTGATGAATTTTGAGATAAAAAAAATAATTACTTGGGCTCTCTATTCACTAGGAGAGTTTGGGCTATATAAAGAAAAATAACAACCTATTCTCATGCTTTAAATTTCAGTCCATCAAACAATTAATAAAGCCAACAGGTAAAGAAAGCCTCCAACCCATGTTTTAAATGGATTTGGGTATGCCCAAACCCGAGACCCGACCCGACGACGGGGTTGCACCCCTTAGCTACGTTTTTTTTTTGTTGCCAAAATCAACTCAATTCTTGATCGTTTTTACTCATTCTTTTTGCGTTAAATCCCTAGCAACAATTTATACTAACCATAGAAATAAAAGTCGTAACTTTTAATGAACTGAGGGGCTCTAATTTTGAGTTTAAAGACTCGATTTTTACCGAAAACGACCAATAATGACGTTTTTGGTAAAATCGAACGTCTTCCCAACTCTGTTACGACCCAATACTTTTACCATATATTAGAAACACTAATTCGAATACTATGGAACAAAAGTCTAGCACTAAGGTCGATGGTTTACCCCGAATTTGTTGAAAAACGACGAGAAAACCCTATTCGCTTTGACGGCCGAATTCTCCTTCACCTCTCGACTTTTGCTACTGATTTCTTAGGGTTTTTGAGCGACTCTTTATATATAATCAATAGCAATTCGAAATTTGGGTTATCATCTACCCAATTGAAAGAATTGTGGGGATTAACCCCCTATCCCAACTAAAACGAGATTCAATCCCAATTCCACCCAAATTCCTTTTTTTTTCTTCTTTTATTTAATAATCATATTTCTACATATAACCCCCTACTTTGCCCATCTTACACCTTAACCCCCTTCAAAAATTTCTAATATAATTTTTCATAATACCTTTATATTTATCCAAAACATTTTTTTAACCTCCTAAAATGTTTATATTTTTTTCCTACTAAAATAAAACCAATTTATTAAAATGCCAGAATCCAAACCTTGGGGTGTTACATAATGTTTGAATTTATAATTTAAAATCCATGGATAAAGTTTGTATTGGACACAACGATGGTCCAAGTTGCTCGAGTTCAGTTAGATGACTTTGGGTCTGTGTAGTAATTGAAACGTCAAAGACCTCGATCCCTGATAATACTTGATCAACCTAAGAACTACACTATAAAATAAAGAAGATTCACCAAGGGAAAAATTGACAGTAATTCACTGAAAAAGCCAACACCGGAGAAAATATGGTCGGTGATCGTGATTACCGGAGGATTTTCAATCATTGACGGAAAATATTCATCAATAATCCGCCGGTGATCCTCCAGAAATTGCCGACAGAAAAATGCGTATGTCCAAATCCGTCGGTAAAGTCTCTTTGTTTTGTAGTGCTAAAAGCAAGTCTTGTGAGCCTAGAGCATATGTGTAATTATTATATTTATTATATGTCTATGATTCGTGTAGGTTAGGCCATGAGCAGCACTAGAATGCCTACACATCAAGGTGAGTTCCACAAACTCTTGCACGAAGCAAATATGGTTATATGATGATGTAATGAGAGATTTTCATATGCGTGAATTCTTTAATTAGCAAGCATGTTAATGTTGTAATTGTTAGTGTAAAAAATTATTGCATTGGTGGTGTGTGTCAGGGTTGAAAGTGCCCTAAAAGGGGAGTTAACCCTTTTAGCGAGGATCAACTTTCTCAAGTCAACAACGAGCAGTGAGAGCCATTGTTGCATCGTGTGAGTCATGTTACGAGTCGTTATGAGTACATGAATTTAATAATTATGAGACTTAGTTATCGAATGAGTGATGCTTTATTGTGAAAAGTTTGTTATTGCTAGTTTTTTTTAATAAAATGTTATTGCTATGTTATGTAATGATGAATATTATTATTTATTTTGTGGACTCATAGAACTGTTTAGGTGAAGAGAGTTGTGCATCACATGAATTGAAAGAGACTCTCAAGATCTGGTATAAGCAAGGGACATTGTTAGTGAAGTCTAGACACTAGTATTAACTCTTCCACGAGCCAATAAGTAAATATATTAAATTGTTAGTAGAATCTAGACACTAGTATAAACTCTTTCACGAGCTAATAACAAAATATATTAATGAATTGTAATCAATGTAATGCCTTTGAGCATGTTGTGTATATTCCTTTCAATTGTAAGCGAGACCAATTATGATTATGTACCCTATGTTAAGCCTATTTTCTATTGCGAGTTAAGGAGAATGTAATAGTCTTCTAACACTACAAGAAAAATGGTAATTAGTGATAAAAAAAGATTGGTCACTAAGGTCGTTTAGTTACCAAAATTTTGGTCGTCACTTTTTGTCACTAAAGGTCCGTCACTAATTTACAATAGTGACCAAATACAAAAATGGTCACTAATTAGTGACAAAATTTACTATTTTGTGACGACTAAATTGGAGACTAAATTTCGTCACTAAGTTGTTAAAAGTCATCACTAATTGTCAAGATAACGGCTCGGTTAATGTCCGTTAACCTTCATTAGTGACCAAAAAATGTGGTCACTAATTATAAAAAAATGAATAAAAAAAATTGTCATAAATTTATACTGTAATTGTTATTACAATATAACTAAAACCTGCTAATTTTAAAGATAGAAATCTAAAATTAATTTTATTTGCAAAAAATATAATTCTTGATCCAAAAAAATATAATTCTTAACAAGCATGTCAAAGTCATATCAACTTATTATCGCGAAATAACTAAATGACTAATTAAAATAGAACATAGAATTCTTAGTTTTAAGATCCCAATGCAGATAACTTTGACAATTATGTCATCATGAGGTTCATTTTGTCCTTCACTTGGTTCTGCTCCTTTTGAAATTTCAGTTGCTCCTCTTTAAATTTCGTTTGCTCCTCTTGAAATTCACTTGCTCCTCTTGAACTTTCAATTGTTCTTCTTTAATTCTCTTAACTTCTTCCTCTAAAGCCTTTGATTTGTTTTTTTTTTTCTAATTCCAACTCTATTCGCATATTTACTGTGGCTAAAACATGTTTTGTCTAAGCGACACGTCCCTTTATATATCCCGGAATACGATGCAACTTTTTCAAACAAATTTATGCAGGTGAACAATGAGAAGCAGCTTCCTCACTTAGGAGTTGGTTGTTTCTTTCTTGCTTACAAATTTCTTTATTCACTCTCAATCTCTTGGCTTATTCTATTTATAATTATTTTCATTATTCACTCAATGTACTAGCTTCGAAGCCCCTTTCCTCCATTCTTCCAGATAAAGGTAGCAGGATTAGTCAACACCCAAGATATAGAAGCCTTTATCAAACAAATCTTTTTTATGTACCAAGCAAGTTGCTTCTAAAAATAGAGACCACACATGTTAAACTAGTTAAAGTAAGCAGCCACACAGAGAAAATGTGATCATGAGAAAACTCCTAGCATATTGATCTTAGGTTACTTTATCATCAAAATCTAACAACATAATAATAGTTCTATCATTCTATGCATAAGCAACTACTCGAGGCTATATCATTTGGGGGATGTCTTGTTGATGCCCTATGGTAACATATATACTTATATGTGTAACACCCAAATGAGCTTCTATAAAATAGCATATGTATAGTTTAAAATGCAAAGTAAATAGTAGTGAAAAATACCCAAATTTCATCGGCTTTCATTTGTGAATTTATGATTTAAGTAAGCAGTCTTCCAGTTTTACCGTTTTATGATTATGATGAAAACTACTTGAAATCACTAGAGTTAAGCCTAATTAAATATTTTTATTTGTCGGCATGTGCATCAGGTTCTTGTTGGGGGTACTAGCAACACTGTGATGAATTGAGCGCTAGTTAGAGACTCGAGAAGGATCTAGCTATTCGGTGACGTCTTCCGCATTTGGAGATTGCAATTGTTATTGGGTTTTAGTAACACCCGACCTTGACCTAATCTTTATGTAATGCTTGATTTATTTATTGTTGATGTTAAATCTTGGATTGACATTATAGGTAATGAAGTGTTGACCCTTTAGAAAGGAATTATTCCTTATTTGTTGTATTATCAAAAAATTTAAATTAGTTGTTCTTTCTAGAATTGAGGGTGTTACACACACACACACACAAACACAAACACACTTAATAACTAATAAAAATTTCTCACACTCTCTTAGAACCACAAAACCATAAAATAAAATCGAAAGGGACAAAAAATAGAACAAAGAATGAATAAGGATTTTAGGTTCAAGTTCTAGGCTTCATAATAGAAATATATCTTGCCGTATTGCGTGAGTAGACTTCTAGTATAATAAAAAGGACAAACCCAAAGAGTATATATAACACATAAATATATTAAAATAATCATCGTTCGATGATGAGAAAAATGCCAAAGAGATTATGGTATTAGTTTGATTGCTCGTGAATAAACTTTTGGTGATATCACAACAAGCATGAGTACAAAAAAAAAAATTCAATTATTTAGTATGGTAACTAATATATTTTGGAGTAAACTTCAATTTTGGTCGTTGAGGTTTACTGAAAAGTTTGAAAGTGGGACCTCAACTTTGATAAGTTTATAAGTCGTCCTTATTTTTTTCATTTTGCTCTGAAATGGTCCTTGGTCACTAACCCTGTTAAAAAACTTTGTTACATGAAAGGTACTTTTGTATTTTCATCTATTTCCCTAATTCACGTTTAAAATATTAAATGAAACATTATATTATATTATTTAGAGTAAAGTTCAATTTTGGTCCCTCATATTTGCAAATTTCAACAGATTTCGTCCCTGAACTTCAAAACTTGGGTTTGGTTCCTCACGTTTGTCCATTTTCAAAGGATTTTGTCCCTATGTCTAACGATCGTTAACTTTTTCCCTTAAATCTAATTTTATGAGGGGTATTCTGATCATTTTATATTTTCTTGAATCTTATATGAAAATTAATTAAAAATGAATTATTATTATATTATATATTTGTTATATATTTGGTGTTTCCCCCGTCCCAAACATACACCCAACCCCCTTCAATCTTCGGTGAGATAAATACCACCATCGCTATGAACTAGAAGTATATGCCAACTTGAACCAAAAGCGGATGCGAACTAGAAGTAGAAGAAACTTGAACAAAAAGCAAATGAGAATCATCTACAATGGTTGTGAAACTGATTGAAGGAATTCGAATTGAACCCCCTCGTGAAACCCATTCGGTGAAGGCAAATGAAAGTCCAAGATCTCTAAATCTTTAGGGAGAGAAAGTATGAGCGCCAACAGTAAACAGATCTATTCAAAGTAAGTGCCAAAGTTACAAGAACAAAGGTCTAAGGGGACTTAAATACCCCTAGCCTTAACAAAACAGATTATGTAACACCCCGATTTCCGAAGGGTATCATTTCAAGTTAATACCGAAACCGTTATGTTAAGGAAAAATAAGATATTTAATTTTGGGTTTGAATCCTTGATTTTATAGTCTTGATAGATAAATGATTCAATTACGAGTCCAACGGTTCTTTCTGGAGCGAAAATGGAGCTATAACGAAGAAGTTATGACCGAAGCGGGATTTGGCCAAATAAGAAGAAAAATCAGTGGCTGACGTACCTTGTTACGTGGGTTGCTGAAGCTGAACCCACGGAGCAACCCACGATAATGGTGGCCAAAATCAGTGACTGACGTACCTTGTTACGTGGGTTGCTGAAGCTGAACCCACGGAGCAACCCACGAGAATGAAAATTAGGGTACCTTGTTATGTGGGTTGCTGAAGTTGAACTCACGGATCAACCCACGTGAAGGGCTGAACGTTTTTTATGCATTTTTTTCCCCAAATATTTCTCATTTCTCATCTACTTCATTTCTCACATTCTCTCTCAAACCCTCCCTCTTAACCTACTTCTTCTAAACTTCTACCAAACACCAAATCATCACCATTTATTGCTAGAGTGAAGATCTTCATCCAAGGTTTCGGTTTGGAAGCTTCATCACCATCCTCATCTTCATCTTCTCCAACCATCTTTCACCATTGTTGACCATATTTTGAGGTTTTCCAATAAACCTACTTGTAAGTCATTCTAACCATTTCTAAACCATGGAATAAGTTATAAAAGCTCCATTGATGGTTTTATAGTGTTTGATTTCTCTAAATTGCGGTTTGGATGGTTTTGGGAGTTTTGGGTCAAAATTAGGATTTTGTCCAAAATAGAGATTTTGATGATTAAGTGTTTGGGGATCAATTATTTATGATGGAAAATGTATATTTATGGTTGGAACCTTGTGAATCTAGGTTTTGGAAGATTTGGTTTGAAGAATCAAGTTCCTCAAGTTCTAAGTGGGTAAAATCTAGATTTAGTCTAAATCTAGCAAGGTGAGTTTAGTAAACTTTTGTTAAAACTGGATACACATCATATTTACTTAATTGTTGATATTATTGCATAATTGCTCAAAATGGTCATCTTTACGGGTTTATGTATTTGATGGTATTTTCATGAGATTATGTGAAATATGGGTATATGGGGTAATATTCCATGATTTACTCAATGTTGGGTAATTATTTGGGGATCGTAATTATGTGTGCCCACAATGGGTATTTGACATGAATATGGGATATATGTTGGTATATCATGGTGATTTTCATTTGGAATATAATTGTAGTGAAATTTTATCTACAATGTGGCTATGTGGATATGTAAGTCTTATGTTAGACTTTTAATATTAGGAGGTTGATGTTGTGTCCATGGTGGGTATTGAATTATCTTTGGTTGGAAATATACCTGAGGACCTCCGAATTTCATAATGTGGACGAACCGAGTCTGTGATTCATTATAGGAATGTAGGTGGGTGACAAATGGGCAATTCCCTGGTGCGGTAGTCTCCATATGTACCTAGACCTCCGCTGTCGTGGAATTTCTTGAGTGGTAGTCCTCAATGCGTGTCGGGCCTTTGGGTTTCCACAGTGTTCGGCTTCAAGGCGCATTTCCTCTTAGAGTGAACCGGATCGGAGATATGGGTCGCTCCCGTTGACTCCACATCTACGTGATTAATTGATTAACTGCAGATAAGAGTCAAATATGTTATACCATGATATTTTATTGTTCACCTAACTAGGCTTTTTGGCCTAACACTTGTTTGGTGTCGATGTGTATCTCAGGTTAGAGCGACACCGGTTCTAAGCGGGCATGGTACTTGGGTGAGAGATTTGGGAATATTGCTTTTGGTAGAAGAATCCTTTGGGTTTATAAATCACACCCTTAATTGTAATCTATTTTCTGATTATAGAAATTAGATTAGTTGGTTGTTATTTATTGTCCGTTTATTTACGATTGTATTTAAACAGGTTTGTGTATTTTTCCCCATTTTTGGGAGGCTCTTGCTTTGGCAATTTTAAATACCGCATGTCCGTTTTTCGGATTTTTTGTTATCCCTATTTTTAGGCTGTTACAGATTACACCATTAAGAACAATCTAGGCTAGAAAATAAATACAATGATTACTATAAAATCAGATCTAACAATCTCCCCCTTAGTAATCATTGGCGTCGTGGTCTTCAAAAACAATCTTCTAAAACAGCATAGACCAACCAGGCGACTTTGGAGAATCACTGACGCTCTTCTCCTTGACGAAGTCTATTCAGCCCGATTAATACTTCCAAACGTCGCAGAGTGGAGTGGAAATTCAATCTCTCTTAAATTGTATCTAAAGTCTTCTGGAGAAGTCGGATTTTATCATTATCAACCAGAAATGCATTACCTCTTGTTTCCAAAAATCTTCTTTTAGCCTTCTTCAGACGTTGCTCCAACTGAAGCTTAATCACCTTTAAAGTTCCATCAGAGTAATGAGCAATTTCTTCAAATCTGAGAAAGCATTTTTCATTTGAGCCATTCTTGTACACAACTCCACATGGATCTTCAACTATGGTGAGAAGAGGATAAGACTCTAAGTTTGGCAAGCTTCGGTTGGGCCTTTGAAGATTAACAACCGGCTGAAAACTTTCGATGGCCATCTGGAAATCAAAAACTCGGAAGAATCGGATTTGCCGTCGAATAAATCTTTTGATGACGAACAAAACTTGTGAAACATCCTGTGATCTATGATAGAGATTCCTGAAATGGTCATATAAGAACTCAATGTCAACTATAGAAAGGTCAGCGAAGTCTGTCTCTGAGAATTTATACCGCCTGCAGTCTCTTCTTTCAACTTCAAAGTCAGGATACCAGATATTCACAAATTTGTTGATTGTGACACTGATGACTCGAACAATCAAGTGTGGAGAAGAAACGGTATTATTCCTTTTGCGCTGGCACTTAATGAACATTAAGTATTCATATTGATAGGCATCTGACTCTTTCTCTACTCCAAGAATTGAATAGATGTTAATTGGCCTTCTTCTAGAAACAAAGATGTTACTCTGAGTGTCTTCTAGAAAAGTTGTTCTTAGTCTTGAAGCCATGTACCTCTGTTGCAAACTTCTCTGTCTCTGTTGTCTAGATAAAGTTGGTCCTTCTTCTAGAATAGACGGTGGAATCACAGGATCAGAAGATGGAACATCAGCTTGTGCTCTTGACGACTGACCAACTTCAAATAAACTTGAAGGAATAGTGGTAGTCGGAGTTGAACTAGTAGCAGGAGTAGATGTAGCTTTAGCAGATTCAGGAACCTCACCATGAGCAGGAAGATCACTGTATAACATTTCTGCCTCTTCTTCATCTTTTGCATCCATGAACACTGAATCATCTTCTGTATCAGAAATGATAATGATGTCATCACAATCTTCTATCCTCACTTTACAGACTTTTTCATACTTAGAATCATCATCATCATCTGAATTAATTTCAATAATGTTCGAAAAGAAAGACTTCATATCAGATACAATTTCAGCATTAGCAACAACAACTGCATTAGAAACTAAGTCTGGATCTTCATAGACCACAATCTGCCAGTTTTTCTCTTTGTTCTGCTCAGAAACTTTGATAAAATCAGACATTGAAGAAGAATCAACCCTATCAATCAACAAATTCACGAAGTCATTAACGTTGCAATCTTCAACATTTTCAGCATTCTGTTCAGATCCACCAACCGCTTCTTCTAGAGTTTGATTAGCTCTCTCTGAAGAAGTTCCTTCCATTCTTGGTCTCTTAGCCATCTCCCCCTCATGGCCTTGATGATCGGGATCATCTTGGTCATGTCGGCGCTTAAGAGACGGACCGGCCTCTGTTCTGCAGCTTTGTTGAAGATTATCAAACCGGTTAGCAAGATCAGAAAAAGATTGAGTCGTGAAAGACCTTAAATCTGCAAAACTAGTTCGAACTTCTGATCTGAAAGAATGGAATTCATCAGATAACGATGTAATCCTGTCAGAATCAGATGAAGGCGCTTGAGGTGGTGAAGGTTGGAAATTTCTCAGAAGAGAAAGCAGATCCTGATCTTGATGTTCCGGCGGAGACATGGAAAGAAGACGTGCATACAACAAATCAGTTAATTCAGAAATAGGCAGATCTTGCAAAGAATACCTAGAAGCTGTAGCAGAAGGAATTGATGTGAATAGTCCAGCAGACACAGTGAATACGGGAGGAATCGGTAGAGAAACTATTGGAGAAGCTATAGAAACTGGGGTAGATGAAGAATCTCTGATAATAACACTAGTAGGTTTTCTGAAGGGAATCTCTGGAGGAATGACATACGTATCAATCTCAGGCATCTTGCCTTTGAAGAAAGTCTTCAACTTCTGAATTTGTTCTTCCTTTTCTGCATCTATTCTCTCTGATAACTGACGAATGACATCATTCAAAGTAGAGAATTTGTCGGAAGAAACCCGAGCTTGATTAGAAGAAAGCTCTACAGCTGAAACTGTTGTAGACTGAATAGCCGTAAGCGAAGTTGCTGGAGCTTAACTTTGTACCGAAGCTGAGGATTGATCAAATGATGTATCCAATTCATCTACTTGAAGACGAGCAACAGAAGGATTAACAGGAACAGAATCATCTTCAGAAACAACTTCTGTTGAAACAACCACTTCCGGTGTCCTGATCTTTCCTTCATAAATCCGAAGACTCGGTTTATCAGCATCATCACCATCATCACCATCACTAGCAGAAGCATCAATAGCAGCATCAAAAGTATCAGAAAGATCATGGTCAGATACATCAGGTTCAGAATGAATAGAAGCAAGTACATCATCAATATGTTGAGTAGCAACAGCTGCTTGAACCTCTTGATCGGCAAAATTTACTTGAACTTCTTGTTTAACATCGGCTTCAACTTCAACTTCTTTGTCAGAACCAACTATTTCAACTTCAATCTATTGAGTAGCAGCAGCTTGAGTGTCATGAGAAGGCTCATCTTGTGCATCCTCCAGAAATTCATTCTCCATGCAATACTCTATGACATTCTCATCAGTCATGTCGCCGTAGTTGGCGATTAGAGCATACAGAATGGTCATAGAAAAGTTGAAATACCTCTTCAGCTTTTGAGTATAAGTCATTTCGGTGTCTGGAACCTGAGGCCAAGATAATCTTCGTGGAATAGATGGATTGCTTCTAAGCATACTACGAACGATCAACTTCAAAAATCTGATGAATGGAATAAACTTGCGCTTCTTGTTGGTAAGCTTGTCATGCACCACCTCCGAGAGTTCGGTCCAGAAAATAAATGTGAAGTCGACATGCAAGTCATAGACGACGGCATGGAACAATCGGAGATAAAGTAGACTTGCACTGTCTGTGCCAGAATGTTTCGATGAAAGACACCTGATAAGAACAGAGAAGAGAGCATACCAAACCGAAGGAAGATTAGACTTATCAAAATCACGAACTCTGTTCAATGTACTAACATAGCCAAGATTACGAATTCCTTCAAACACTTCCTCTTCAGACGGAAAGCTATGATAAGATGTTCGGCCCGGTCTGGAATTGGGCTCAGGTAGCTCCAGTATTAGTCGAAGACGCTTGTATGAAAGAAAGGAATCATACTGATCAATTTGAAGATCACAGCGCTGAGGACGAGCCAGTTCATTCTTGGTAATAGTGTGCCATGCCTGCTGAATGTATACCTCTGGGACATCAGCGCATGATGTAAGAGCCTGTGCTAATGGATGACCTCTGAGAATAGCACGAATGACTGGATGAATTTTGATTCTGTCAAAATCCACATAATAGTTGTTCGGCTTGTAAGGTAGGATGTACATCAATGATGGAAAGACGTCATTCGGAGTGCGACGTGAAACAGACAGATTCGCCCCGACAGATGGAACAGATGGCATCGGCGTATCATGTGATGCTTGATCAGACGGATCCTCAAGAATGACATTCTCGTCTTGGATCATGGGATCAATATGGGTATGAGAAGACATTTGAAGACCTGTAAAACAAAAACGAAGAAAAATTAAACAAAGTAAGAAAATTGAAAAAATGAAAAATTTTCTAAGTCTGGTTTGTGCATCTAGTTAGATACGCAAAGGACAGTTTGCGCATTCAACGTGATACGCAAAGGACAGTTTGCGCATCATGCATGATACGCAAACTGAAGTTTGCGTATGTAGTTCAGTACGCAAACTAAGGTTTGCGTGTTGAACAAGATATGAAAACTAAACTTGAAAATTTTTCCAACATAAAAACAAGGTTTGCGGATCACTAAGGTTACGCAAAGTACACTTTGCGTATCCAACAGGTTACGTAAAGTGGACTTTGCGTATCCTAAGTGTTACGCAAACTAAAACAAACACACTAAAACACTTAAACAACACAAGGTTTGTGTATCACTAAGGTTACGCAAAGTACACTTTGCGTATCCAAACTGTTACGCAAACTAAGGTTGAACAAACTTACAAAAACACTGAGGTTTGCGGATCAAGTTAGATACATCCAACGGGATACACAAACTGGACTTTGCGTATCCTGTTGGATGCGCAAATTAGACTTTGCATACACTGACTTGATACGAAAACCTAGGTTTTCGGGAGTTCGAATTGAAAAACAAAAAAACTCAAAAATAAAGCTAAAAAACAACAAATTAGAGGGTAAGAAACATACCTGAGGTTCGAAATACAAGTCTAAGCAAAACCCAAGTCTCTATTTAGCAAAAAATGAAACTGATTTTCGAAGAAGATGAACAGTGAAAAAAAATCGCACAGTAAGAAATACGAAATGAAACCAAAATCAAATATGAAAAATGTTATACTAAAACATAAACACTAATCATAACTACAAATCAAAATAAAGATAGAACACATACCTGAATCGAAGAACAAAACTGAAATCAAAGAAGATGATCGACGCAGAGAAAAGAGTCGAGAGGGAAGATGAACAGTGAGCGTATTCAAAAATGTAATGGTGCAAAAAAGAAAATTAAAACACAAATAAACCTATTATACTAACAACACTTAAAAAAAATATTTCACTAAAAAAAATCACATTCTAAAAAAATAAAAATACAAAAAATTTACCTGACAACCTTGTTTTACCCCCCTACACAAATGCACAAAATTTATCAAATCAGATCAGCATTTGCATAGAAATATCAGAAAATACTTACCTGATTAATTTCTGATCAGTTCATGAAGTATTTTTATCAGCTTGATTTACTCCCCCTCAAAAACAGACTGGTTCATATATCTTTTCAGATTGGCTCTCCCCCTCGAAATATGCACAGACCATTTAACAAAAATATGGATACACAACCATATAAACATCAGTGTAAAAAGAAAATGATACTGAATATAAATTTTGAAACAACTGAACATATAAAATTTTAAACACTAAACAAATTAAAGTCTACTCATAAAATTTCACAGATTTATCAATCAGTTGAAATCAAACATATGTTGTTGGATGCAAGAACAAGTATAATTGCATATCAAGTTAAGACATGTTTAGTTTCAAAAACTTCCATCTGTCTATTCATGTGCTCGCATGTGAACTTCGATTAGCTTCAAGAAAAATGCAGTTCTAAAAATATTATAGAAAACTTTGCATGTACTAACACTAAGCCATCAAAAATTAAGACTTTCATAAATTTACAGGTTTATCGCAACTCAAACATATCACCAAGTATCATGAGATGTGTGCTCATTGGCATATTTTTAGCAGTGTGCACATTGGCATCTTCACATGAGTGTGCTCTTTGGCATCTTTTAAGCGATGTGCACTTTGGCATCTTTTAATCAAAGAGTTCATTAAGTAAAGAACATGTTGTAAACGTAACTTTCTATCTGACCCTATTGCAGGATTTGGGTCAGTCACTCCTAGACCAGTTGGCCTTAGGGGACTAGGTGTCAAGCACCCCTTGGAACTTACTTTCCCGGATCAGAAAGGCTACATCGACATATCCTAAACCCATTCATACCAGTAGAACATGACTTTCGATCTGGTTCTATAGAAGGATTTGGGTTCGATCACTCCCAGATCAATTGACCTTAGGGGACCAGATGACGAGCATCCCTCAGAACTTACTTTCCCAAACCATAAAGGTCACAGGTACAAACTTTTAAACTCAGAGATTTCTAAATTTTAAAAATTTATTATTCATCTCAATCACTCAGATCAACGTCTAAATGCTTAGCCCATATTTTCATTCCGATCTATAATTCTGATCATTTAGGTAGTCTAAGCAAAGTAAACTATAAAAATTCCGACTCACATATCTTTAAAGCAGTATCAAAAGCTACAAACATGTTGCTGACTTTTCGACTTTTGTAAGGCTTGAAAGTTGAATATATAAAACTTTAATATAAACAAAGAACTTGTAAAAGATCCTAGACATACATTTTATTCAAAAAGAAAGAAAATCTATAAAATTTTACTTTATAGAATAAAATTTGTAAAGATTTAAACTTTTAAATTCAACATGCCTAATTTTGAAAGCAAAAAATTGAAACGTTTTTCATCTAAGGTTTTTGTAAAGATATCAGCAAGTTGATATTCAGTTGGGACAAAATATAATTCAATAGTACCTTCTTCCACATGATGCTTTATGAAATGATACCGCATATCTATGTGCTTGGTCTTGGTGTGCTGGACCGGATTGACTGATATGGCAATTGCGGACTTGCTGTCACAATATATTGGCACTGTTTTGTACAGCATCCTGTAATCCCGTAGTTGTGTCTTCATCCATAGGACTTGAGCACAACAACTAGCTACGGCGATGTACTCTGCCTCTGCAATCGAGATAGAAACACAGTTCTGCTTCTTCGACGCCCAGCTTATCAGTCTGTCACCCAAGAATTGAAGATGTCCTGAGGTACTCTTCCGATCCAACTGATTACCGCCAAAATCTACATCAGAATAAGCAATCAATTTATAGTCAGAACTTTTAGGATACCATAAACCTAAGTAAGGAGTTCCTTTAATATATCTAAAAATGCGTTTGACTGCTAATAGATGAGATTCTTTCGGTTTGGCTTGGAATCTGGCACATAGGCACGTATAGAACATTATATCCGGGCGACTTGTTGTAAGATACATCAGTGATCCGATCATTCCACGATATGTCTTTTGATCCACAACTTTTCCATCTGGATCAAGTCCGATTTTGGCACCATGAGCCATCGGCGTACCGATTGAAGTAGATTTGTCCATCTTGAATTTCTTCAAGATGTCAAATACATATTTTGACTGGTTGATGAAGATTCCATCTGGAAGCTGCTTCACTTGTAAGCCGAGGAAGAAATTGATTTCTCCCATCATGCTCATCTGAAACCTAGAAGTCATTAGATCAGAAAACCAAGTACATAAAGATTTGTTAGTCGCACCAAAGATAATATCATCTACGTATATTTGAACTAAGCAAATATCCAAGTTTGATCTATAAATGAAAAGAGTGGTATCTATGGATCCTTTGGTGAAGCCGGATTTGATTAAGAAGGCTGACAACTCATCATACCACGCCAGTGGAGCTTGTTTCAAACCATACAAAGCTTTATCGAGAAAATATACGTAATCAGGACGATCTTTGTCAACAAATCCCTCTGGCTGAGATACATAGACTTCTTATTTCAATTTTCCATTGAGAAATGTTGTCTTAACATCCATTTGATATACGGTGAAGTGGCGATAAGCAGCGAAGGCAAGAAACATACGGATAGCTTCAAGTCGAGCGACTGGCGTGAATGTTTCATCGTAGTCAATTCCTTCTTTATCACTTGTCGGTATCCCTTGGCTACCAATCTTGCTTTGTTCCGGATAACGATACCAACTTTGTCTTTCTTGTTCTTGAATATCCACTTTGTTCCAATTATGCTCTTTCCTTTCGGCCGTGGTACAAGTCTCCAAACTTTGAGTGCATCAAATTGATTGAGCTCCTCTTGCATTGCTATAATCCAATCTGGATCCTCCAACGCTTCAGAAACTTTTGTTGGTTCAATTTTGCTTAAGAAGCAAGTGAATAGACATTCGTTGGAAGTAGCCGTCCTGGAGCGTGTAGACACACTGGCTTAAGGATCTCCAATAATTTGATGAATTGGATGAGATCTTGTCCATTTTGTGGTGTGAGGGAGAGGATCAATAATGTCTTGAACCACTTCTAATTGTTGAGAGGGAGGTTCAGAAGCTTCTATGTCAGTTGAAGAAATGGAAACAATTTCAACTGGAGGAGGAGGTAGCTCAACAACTTCTGTATCAGATTCTAGAAGATTTTGTTGAATAACATCATTCTGTACTTCATCCTGAACTGATTCATCTTGAACATATTGTTCATGTACAGATTCTTCTTGAATAGGTTCTTCATGAATAGGCTCAGTTTCTGATTGTGTCGGATCAACAGGAGGAACTGGAATAGCATCAGGTTCAGAGATAGATGCAGCGGAATTGGGAGTAGATGTGCTCTCAGTTTCCTGATTCAAAGCATTTGAGACATTTTCAGAGTTAGATCTAGGCACATCATCATAAAAAATTTCAAACAGATAATCAAGATCAGAAAAAATAAGTGAGGGAGTAGAAGAATCCTGATTAATCGGTGAAAGAATAGGTTCTGAAATGATTTGTTCAGAAACTGAATTGCCAGTAAAAGCGGGTTCTGAGCCTGAGTGACTAGAAACCAAATCAGCAGCTTCGTCAAATTTTACATTTACACTCTCTATCACCTTTCTTGTTGAGATCAGAAAGACTTTGTAAGCTGCAGAATTAGAAGAATAGCCCAGAAATACACCCTCATCTGCCTTTGGACTAAACTTGTTGAGATTATCTCTGTGATTCAGAACATAGCATTTACACCCGAATGACTTGAAATACTTGACGTTCGGTTTGATACCGTTCATAAGTTCATACGGTGTTTTGTTGAATCGACGATGCAGAATTGATCGGTTCTGAGTATGACAGGCAGTTGATACGGCTTCAGCCCAATGAGACAAAGGAAGCCCTGAATAAGCAAGCATTGATCTGGCGGCCTCAACAAGCGTTCTGTTTCTTCTTTCAAAAACCCCATTCTGTTACGGAGTACGGGCAGCAAAAAATTGTTGTTGTATACCTTGAGAATCATAGAAAGCCGGGAGAGTACTGTTCTTGAATTCAGTGCCATTATCTGATCTTACCACTTTGACTTGCTTTTGCTTATTTGTCTGGATTGTCTTGATGAGATTGATAAGAACTTCAGGAGTCTCGTCTTTTGACTTGAGAAATTTGACCCATGTATACCTTGAGTAGTCATCAACAATCACCAAAACATATCTCTTCTTACCTATACTCTTTGTCTTCATCGGACCGCATAAATCAACATGCAGTATGTCAAGAATAGCCGAAGTGCAGGGTTCAGGCTTTGGTTTATGAGATGCTTTCTTCAACTTTCCTTTCTCACAATCCTGGCAGAGATGGTCTTTTTGGAAACGAAGAACTGGAAGACCTCTCACTGAATCATGCGTGACAAGGCGACCCATTTACTTAAAGTTGAGGTGAGCTAAACGTCTGTGCCAAATCCAACTTTCTTGAATAGAAGCTTTAGAAAGCAAGCATATATCTGAAGGTATTTTGATCTTAGAAAGATCAATGGTATACAAATTTGAGCGTCTTTTTCCCACCAAAAGATCCTTGCCACTATCGTTCTTCACTGCAACTCTTTTGGATTTGAAGATGACTTCAAGCTCTTTATCACAGAATTGTCCGATGCTAAATAATTTGTGACTTAGGCCTTCGACGTAGCTTACTCTTTTGACAGTTATATTACCTTGAACAAGATCACCATAACCAAGTATTGGAGCAGTCTCACAGTTTTCAAACTTAACACGACCGCAACATTTTTCTTTAAAATTGGACAATGATTTGTTGCCAGTCATGTGTTTGGAGCACCCCGAATCCAGATACCATAAATGACTAGGCTGCACATACAGAAACTACACAGATTTAGGTACCCATATACTTATGGGTCCCTTCTTGTTAGATTTGTGTCTTTTATTTTTCACAGATTTATCATTCATATAAACATGAAAGTAATCATCAATAGAGGAAAACACACAATCATCAGAATCAGACTTAGAAGAAGAATATGAGACACTCTTTGCAATATGAATCATTTGCTGAAATGAATATTTTGTATTTTTATTACAAATGGCAAATGAACAGTCGTAAATGATGGTGGAGGAACGTTTATAGAAGAGGTGGAGGACGGTGGAAGGTGGTGGTGGATTGTGTATTTGTTATATATATATATATATATATATATATATATATATATATATAGTCTTATTCTTTTATTAACCAAGAGACCAAGAGATTAGTGTTAACTTTGTTAACCAATCACAACCTTATCTGTTAAATCCACAGCTGAAAATAAATCAGATTTATTTAATTTTATTAAATATGTGGACACGCGCTTAAAACATATTTCATTTTCGAATAAGGTAAAAATGAAAACTATGTATAGAGTGAATTAGGAGAGGATATACACGACCATATTTCACGGAACCAAGAAACGAAAGGTTTATCATTTTCGTGTTTCATGCGTTCGCCGATTCTTTGAATCAAAATCTTAATGATCCATATCGCTATCTTCATAAGGGAACAACAGAAATCAATAAGAAAATGGCGGACATTGGAGGCAAGAATGGTTTGAATAGAGGTAAATTCTGAAAATTTTAGGGTTTATAAACGGGGATATGAATGGTTTTTTTGATGAACGATACTTGTTACAGTTAGGAAAAAGAGTGAGCGGATTTTGAAGAAGACCGTTGTTTGTCCCACTGATCACAATTATTTCAATGTAAGAAGATTAACAAGAGTGAATTTGGGATGAATTGTTTGTTTATTCACAACTCTAGAGAGAGTCAAATGTTTCTCTCTCTAGAAACACTGAGAGTACGTATAGGTTACATTTTGAATGAAAGTTACAAACACAATACAAACAAATCCCTATTTATACCCTCACACTCTTGTTAACAATTAAGCCCAAACCCAATGTACAAGGCCCAAATACAAAAACATGATTATTTTACAAAACTTCTAATACATAGAACATTTTATGTTCTAACCCCCCTAAGTTTTGTAAATGAATCATCCTCTTCAAGCTTCAGCTCTTCTCCCCCTTGATTTCTTTAGAAAACTTAGCGTTGCTTAAACTTGAAAACAGCTCCGACTCCCCCTTGAAAATAGCTCTTATCTTTGAAGTTTCAATTTTAATACCAGATCTGATGTAGACAATACCCTCGACTAAGTACACAAAAAGACAACTTTTATCTCTTGTAAATTCAACACATTCGTTATGCCCACAAGAAAGAAATATGTGAATTATGACATGACAACCAAAGTTCATCTTCAGTTTATAACACCGGATCTGTCTTTGAACCCCGAGTTGAATAGGAATTCAGCTTAAGAACTTAATCTGATCAGCTTGCAGGTGGAAGCAACTGGTAGCAAACACTACTAGGCAAGGGTTAGAAGATTATTTTGAAATCTATTCAACAACTGATGAAAGACGCTCATTTTCTAACTGCTTTCCAGAACACTAAACGAACGAACTCAGAACTCCTTTCTTAACGAATCAGCTGGATGATTATAAGAACTCAAAACTCTAGATTACAACCAAAGCATCAGAACAATGATTGCAGTCACTCACACTTCTAATTGATCAGGTCAGAAGAATGATTAAGAGCACTCAAAGGTCTAACATCGTAGAGAAGGATTCCAGACTGATGATTGCAGATACACAAGCTGCTAGTCCAATCCAATTAGAGACCAAATTCAAACATCCAATATCTGAAAATATTGACTGGCATGAGCTCTGTGAAAATCTAGATCAGTTCCTAAAAATATGTGACCAACAGAAGATAGAAATGATGTCACATATGCATTACGTGGAAAATCTCGAGAGCAGGGCAAACATGTAGCAAAATGGGTTTAGAACAACAACTTTTCGCATAACAAACAAAAACTTTTCGCATAACAAACAATTCGCAGACCATATAACGTTTAAAGGCACAATTCACATGAGGAATGAGCCGAAATCCCAACTCTTCGCATAGGCTTGTATGCGAATTCTAGCTTTTCGTATCAGCCTATATGCGAATTCCTCACTTTTCACATATAACTTCATGCGAATTACTCACTTTTCGCATAAGGAAGGATGCAAATTCTTGACTTTTCGCACAACACCTCTTCAATGTGATGCAAATCCTTTCCTTAGAAAATAATTCAGCCTCAAAGAATCCGTATCGATGCGAATTCTATACTTAGAAAATATTTTATCCTGGAAGACACTTTTCGCATACAACGTCATGCGAATTTCTCACTTTTCGCACAGTGTGGCTTGCGAATTCTATCTTTTCACACACAACTTAAGCACAGTAGCATGTGAATTCTCCACTTTTGGCACATAGCTACTTGCGAATTCCATACTTAAAAAAAAATGTTGTGTCCAAGGATGATGTATCATGCGAATTCCTCGATACTTCACCACGCGAGTTCTTAATGCGAGTTCTTCAATATCATGCGAATTTTGTAGATCTTACGAATGTTTTCGACTTAAACTCCAAAATTCTTCAAATTCTCCTTCAATTTTTCGAATTTTGAGATGAAATTTTGCAAGCAGGTTCGAAAATCACTTCTGAGCATAATTGTAATTGATGATCTTCAACAATAATAACTCTATGATTGAAATAGATCTCAACACAGTGTACAATTGATTTTCGAACTTAAATCCTCAAATTCGATCCATTCATCCAAATCTGTTTAAATTAACTCATATAATTGACTCCATATGATTCGAATTTGATCTCTAAATCAATTTAACTTCATAGCTCGATCAATTAAGCACCAAATCGAATTTTTTGAAATTCACAGAACACTGTTCATACGACAAAGTCACTATTCCATTGAAAAAATTGCAATCTCGATCGATTCGATGAATAATTTCTTCGATTAGGCTCTGATACTACTTGTTTGTCCCACTGATCACAATTATTTCAATGTAAGAAGATTAACAAGAGTGAATTCGGGAGGAATTGTTTGTTTATTCACAACTCTAGAGAGAGTCAAATGTTTCTCTCTCTAGAAACACTGAGAGTACGTACAGGTTACATTTTGAATGAAAGTTACAAACACAATACAAACAAATCCCTATTTATACCCACACACTCTTGTTAACAATTAAGCCCTGTTAGATCACAAATTTATTGGATTCAAGATCATCAAGACTGAAGTCTGAAATCTGAAGTCAAAGCAGTAAAGTCAATTCTCAATAAAAGTCTAGGTCATTTTGTAATAAAAAGTCAAAGTTAATTTTGTGTATTTTGTTTTCCCTAAATAAGTATATGGGTTATTTAGGGTGCTAGGGTTGTGAGAAAAAAGAGTGTGCAAAATAGAATAGGCAGTCGTACTGCATA
The DNA here is from genome assembly GCA_954870635.1 of Arctium minus. Taxonomy (NCBI): domain Eukaryota; kingdom Viridiplantae; phylum Streptophyta; class Magnoliopsida; order Asterales; family Asteraceae; genus Arctium; species Arctium minus. The sequence continues at coordinate 74,117,508 of OX941083.1, read as the reverse complement.
ATTCTAGAAAAAGAGAGAGAGAGAGAGAGAGAGAGAGAGCTTGGAGAGAGAAAGTTCCTCAAGAGAGATTTGTAATCGTTTGATTGTGAATCAAATCAGGTTTGATTAATCTCTTGTTGTGATTATTTGTTTTTAATTGATAAGAACTTGATTTGCGGGGAATATCAATTGGTATCAGAGTCTATCCAGATTGAAATAAAAAAGAAATGTTGTTCGGCACTGTTTCATCGAAGTCCAAACCTGTTCTTGAGTTTTTGTGTGAAATTTGATTTGTAATCATTTGGTTTGAGGTCGAAATGAGTATTAGATTGATATTGTATTGATTTAATCGATTATTGCACTGTAATCGATAGTCATTGTGATGATTTTGGTGTTTTTGGTTTTCACGAGTACACGAGCACTGTTTCATTGATCGATTCATACTTAGAGTGTTTGTTTTTGAAATTAGTTGGTTGTAATATGTTCTAGATGTATTTGTGGTCTTATTGTCAAAGTTTGGGATTGCAAATGGAAGTCTAGATAGGTTTTTGGGTGATTCAGAGTCGACTTTCGAAGTAAAAGTGAAGAACTCGCAAGTGTGTTCAAGAACTCGCAGAGGACGAAGAATTCGCAGAAAGCTTCAAAGGATTCGCAGATCCTTTTATTTAGAATTCGCATTGTGTTTATTCTCTATTTTTTGCTTTAGTGTAAAATTCGCAGGCTTGACGTTTGCGAATTCTTTAAGATTCACAGGCCTCTGTGTTGAGAATCCTTAGGATTCGCAGAAGTCCTTGGGTTTAGAAATCGCAGGATTCGTAGGTTTAAGAAATTTGCAGGTATCTAAAGCTTTCGAAAAAAAAATTCCAAGTACAGGATTCGTAGGTCTCTCTCTTGCGAATTCTGTGTCTTTGTGTGATTTACGAATTCTGAGTGATCTTCAGTGTAGCTTGCGAATTCTTTATGTGTTTTGGTATCTTGCGAATTCCTTACCATTTTAGTGTTGATTGCGAATTTCTTGGTCTTATCCTGTACCTTGCGAATTCTATACTTGGTGTGTTTAGAAATTTCATTTCTGAAGCTTATTTTTCAGTGTTATTCTGTATTCTTTTGATTCTATCTGGACTAATGATCAATTTCAAATCAGTTTCTTATTGCATATTTTTTCAAATCAGGATGACATCAAGAGAAGCTCTCGCTATTGGAACAAATGTAAAGCCACCAGTACTCTTCAAGGGAGAGTATGAGCAATGGAAAGACAGATTCATGGAATTCATTGAAAGACACGAACTGGGTGGTCTTATTAAGAAATCTTTGGAGAAAGGAATCATGCCAATTCCAATGAAGACCCATACTATTGGAAATGAAGAAAGAGAGTATCAAGTGCCACCTGAAGAGTTCACATAAGAGCAAACGAAAAGAGCCAAAGCTGATAGACTAGCAAAATCATTCATTCTTCAAGGCATCCTAAATGAGATTTATGTGAAAATTGATAGCTACAAAGCTACAGGCAAATAAATGTGGGATCAGTTAGAGAAGATGATGCTAGGATCAAAGGTTGGCAACCAACTTAAAATATCCAACTGCCTCAATAACTATGAGGAATTTAAAGCCAAAGATGGAGAATCTCTGGAGGCGACCTATTATAGATTCGTGACTTTACTTAATGAACTCAGCAAAAACAAAGTAAAGAAGTCACAAATTGAGCTCAATATGAAGTTCCTTAGTATCCTTCAACCAGAATGCAAAAGGTTCACTAGAAAGATGAAGCAGATGAAAGACCTAAACGAAGTTCCACTCCATGAAGTCTATGAAACCTTAAGGCAGAATGAGGAGGAGGTGGATGAGATCAAGGATGAAAAGAAAAAGGCCAAGAAGACAGTTGCTGATCCAGTTGCTCTTGTTGTGAAGAAGAAAAGTGTGAGTCTCAAGAAAAAAGAAAAAGATGAAAGTTTCTGAATCAGAAGAGGCTGGAAGTGAGGATAACTCTGACTCTGACAACTATGAGACCTTGAAGCAGGCTATGCTTATGTTAACCAAGGCTTTTCAAAAGAAGTTCTACAAAAAGCCTAGCTCGAACAGTCAGAGGTATTCATCTGGTTCAAGTAACTACGATCACAAGGAAAGAGTTGAAGGAAAAAGGATAGAAGAAATGAGGCCAGAAGATAAAAAGTATAGAACTGAAGAGACTAAACAACCAGAACCTACAAAGTGCTACAACTATGGCAAACTCAGACACTTTGCTAAGGATTTCCGAAAACCCAAAGTCCGAAACTCCGAGTACTATAAGAACAAGATGCTCTTAGCCAAGCAACAGGAGATTGGCAAGGCATTAATGGTTGAAGATGAATTCTGGCTCGACCATTCAGACCAGGAAAATGAGAAAGAAGAGAAGGAAGAGACAGCACACTTGTGCTTGATGGGTCAGATGGAGATGGAAACCGAAGCTGATTCTGATGAAGAGGATAACAAAGAGGTATGTGATATGACTGAATCGGATTTTTTGAATCAAATGCATGCTATGATGACTAAACCCCAAGAATTAGAGTCTAAACTTAAGCGTGAAAAATGTGTCATTAATGATAAAAATCAATCTATACATAAACTTAGCAATGATATTGCTGAGAAAAATGTATTGATTGAAGCGTTGCATAAAAACAATGACACTAGCGCGAAAGAGAAGCTTATAATTCATAAAGAGTTATCTGAAACTGTTTCAAAATATAGATTGTGTGAGTTTGAATCTAAAGAGCTTACTAAAATGTATTCTTCGCTTTCAGAAGAAAACAAATCTTTAATTGAAAAGGTGAATGCTTTGGAAGGGAAATTACATACTTTGGGTCAAACTGAACAAACCATTCATCTAAACAAACCCAAAGAGAACAAAGAGGGTTAGGGACTCGGATACGAGAATCCACAATGTCTCAAAAAGGGTATATCTGAAGTGCCTGCTCTTTATGATTTTGGATTTTTAAAACTGGCACCTCAACACCCTGAACTTCAAGTTTGGTGGACTAGACTGTCTGAAGAGGATGAAGCCAAGGAAACCGAGAAAAGAAAAAACACATCTAAAATTCAACTTCCATTTCGTTATGAGAGGTTGAATAATAGTTATCGTTCTGATAAATCAAAATCTCTTTCAAATGACTATTTTGAGAGTTATTCTGTAAAAGAAATGGAGGATAAGCCCATCGAAGGTAAGCTTTACGTTCCTCCTCTCGTGTTGGAAAGTAAAATTTCTTATAATATCCGAAAATGATGTTAGATCTGAAACGGGGATGAAGAGATTTTTTTGATGACAAATTGTAACCATGTGCAAGAAAACAACTTCATGCATGTTTAAACTCACGGCCTAAAACCCGGCGCATGGCAAATATTTTTCAAATATTCCATAATATAACTCACTTTATGTTTCAGGAAATATGAGAAATAATTGATGCAATTTATTTTTAGAAATGAATTTCGTGCATAAAATTGGTCGGCACTGGCATCGTGAAATCACGCTCCTCAGTTTTATACTATTGTCATCCGGATGCTCAACATCTTAAAGCAATACCCGAATGTTTCATCGGTTCACCTTAAAATTTCTCCTCGAATAACATCAATTCCATAAGTCTAAGGTTCTACTCCAACCAATTTTCCTGACCCACAATGGTCAACTTCCAGCCTTCATCATGTCTTAACTGTCACTCCAAAGCGACATAACTATAAACATCAACCCTTCCTTAGATCACTCGCTTAGAAATTTTCTCACTACCCCAACAGTAATCATACCAAGGTAGTTCAAGTATACACATGTAGAATGTAGGTTCACCATAACACTGGCCAGGTGCCATTATGAACGTACCGTACATGCTCATCCTTGCGACCCTCGACAAGTCTCCCGTTTCTAGCGACTCGATCAACTCCAAAATATCTTGTCTTAAGGTTCCTAATGTGCAACTTCACTTACAATCACTTATAACAACGCTAGTTTGAGTCTAGGTATCCTACAATCAATACCTAATTCTCTCAAAGTTAAGCTCTGATACCAACTTGCAACACCCTCAATTATGGAAATAGCAACTAATTTAAAATTTTCTAAATACATCAATAAATGATTCATATACAATCACAATTTAAGATTTAACCTCCATACACTCATTCATTCTATACATACAATCTATAATAAGGGTATGTGTTACTAAAACCCAATAAATGCCGCTATCTACAAACTGCGAAAGAATTCACCAAGCACTTACACTTGCGGACACTAAGGCACATCTTTTCAATACTGCTAGAACCATCCCCCCAACTGGAACCTGATGCACATGCCGAAAAATAAAAAGGTTAGGTTAACGCCTAGTGAGCTCAAGAGTTTTAACATGAGTAAATACTTTTAAAAGATAAACTTCTCTTAAAACATGATCTTTCAATTGATGCACTTTAAAACATAGAAACGACTCTTTTTAATGTCATGCGCTTTCAAAGATAGACACCTTATTTCAAACATGTTTTATAATTTGATTGCAACTTAAATTAACTCGAAACATGCATGTGAACCGACTCCCATTTAAGAAATGTGGATAAAACGTTATATGTCAACACACCCAAAACTCAACTTCAAAACCATATATACCGTACGTCCGAAAACACCAACACTAGGCCCAAAACTCACGCGACAATATTAAAAGGAATCTAAATACCAAAACACGGCGATGACATATTTCATTCAAACCTTAATATACGAGGAGGAAGGTCCAATATTAAGGTCCTCATTCATTGTCGACCATCTAGAACAAATGACACTAAAGTAAAACATCTTTATATTTAAAACACTGATAGCCGACGACGGGGGAAACCCGTATCCGTTGAGGGTGGAGGAACACATCAGTATGCCACCCAAGCAACGTTAATCGCATGACTCCTCTCGACATTCCAGCCAGGTGTCCCTACGACTTCTTTACAAGCGTCACCCCAAGTCAGTTGATGCTTGATGGACATTCCGAAGAACTCCACCTCAAAGGCCCGGCACACTTAAAGACTACCTGTCCCAGGCATTACTTCAAGCGGCGGAGGTCCTAGTGCCTACCGTCCCGGCAGCACTAACAGACTCAACCCTCCTAGCTATCGCTTGTAAAGTTTCCGGTCATAAAACATGAGTACTGAAGGTCATCACCCTACAATACCCAATCGACCATCCAAAACAGACTAACTTACGTGCCTATGGATCCAATGTGACACAGTCTAACATTACATGCTTATCCCGAAATGCTTAACGCACTCCGACATGTAACCAACGTCAAGATGCAACAAAGTACACTAGTACGTACGTCATAACTAGGCTCTACAACGAGCCATATAAAACCGGACAAGTGTCCTCAAGGCTCCTTTAAAACGACATTGAGCCGAAATACTCAAAACCTCTTTTTTTTACCAATGATTAGCGCTTTTCAAATCATAAACGTACTCGACCCATACCATGGAATTACACCCTCCAAAACACTTGAATGGACTCCAAAACAGTTTAAGTTGCGACAAAAAGGTTTCCCAAATAGATTTATACTCTTTATCCTTTCGAAACGTTCCACAACACAAAATTAGACCTTTTACCCAAACAACTCTCAAAATGCCCTTTTTAACCAAATAATGTCATTTATGCAATAAGTTACCAAACACACCCATTTATGACTCATTTATCAAAATGCCCAAAAATCCCCAAAGTGGGTGTTTGTCAATACTTATAAAACCATATACGTCGAATAATCAGAATTGACCAAATAACTCAACAGTTAATAATTTCATGTAAAACATGTAAACACTTTAAAATAAACATTTTGGCATGTACACCGTTTTCATAAATCATCTTGAACTCACCTTGCTAAATTTAGGCTAAATCTAGATTTTACGCCCAAAACTTGAACCACCATTGATGAAGGCTTGAATCTTCAAGAAACTTCTCTAGATCTTAGATCTAACACATCTACAAGGTTTCCTTCAACATACAAGTCACCAAAATTACACCCAAGTTGAAGGATGAAAGGAAAAAGGGTGTAACCATCAAACCTTAGCTTAACATTGAGAGAGATAAGGAACTTACCACCACAAAATACCCTTGGATATTCCAATAGACTTCCAAGTGTGCCTGTTCCCCCCTTCTTCCTTACCATGGCAAGTCTTTGTGAAATAACTCCGATGAGAAGAAAAAAGAGCCGGCGATTACTAGCGATTCCGGCTTCATGCAGGCGAGTTGCAGCCTGCAATCCGAACTGAGGACGGGTTTTTGGAGTTAGCTCACCCTCGCGGGATCGCGACCCTTTGTCCCGGCCATTGTAGCACGTGTGTCGCCCAGGGCATAAGGGGCAAATATCTTGATAAATCCTTGTAGAGCTCTCAAAAATGAAACTATGGCAACTTGAATCACCCAAATCGGAGTTGTGAGGAGAAAGTTATGAGGAAATGAAGTTCTAGGGCTGAAAATCGGGTTTTATGCTCGAACAGGTCTCCGCACGGGTTACCGGGCGGGTTAGGTCGCTTCACAAGTCACCCGAATGGGTTAACAGGGCTCCGGGCGAGTTACAGAGCGGCCTAAGTCACGCCACAAGTCGCCCCGTGCATTGTTCATCTGGTTTCTCCTCGTTCACTATTTTGGCCATAACTTCTTCGTTATAGCTCCGATTTTTTTCCGGAAAGAACCGTTGGACTCATAATTGAATCTTTCATCCATATAGACAATAAAATCTAGAATTTAAGTCCAAAATCCTTTATCTTATTTTTCCCTAATATATCGGTTTCGGTATTAACTTGAAATGGTGCCTCTCGAAATCGGAGTGTTACAATCCTCCCAACCTTGAAAGAGATTTCGTCCTCGAAATCTGACACCGATCAAACGCCCAACGTCGCCCTTAACGAGGTCAATCGGTTCTATACCCAAAAAAAAAAGAATGCCTGCACGATACCTTGCCCCATGTACGAAACCGATCACAACTCAATATCAAGGTTCGATGTATATTACCGCTGACGGAATGAACATCGAGTCCTCGTCAACCACTTTCCTATCCTTAAAATCTTAACAGTCTCCCAACCTTAGGTTGCGCATAACACCTCAAGAATACTCCAAAGCAAACTTATCCCTTAGATACTTCTGATTCCGACACATCAAGGTCTCCTCAATAAACGATTCCCACTTAAGGTCCACCTCGAGATTCTCACTAATTGTCTCCAATAAAAAAATACCATAAAAGATTTCATCGTCCTTTCCTTTACGAAATTCTTAACACTAGTTTGGTTTGATCTAAATCAACGATAAATTCGTTTTCCCAAGGCGCAACATTTGTAAGGGTTCTCAAACTTCTCTTAATCAAAACATCAGTCTAACGTTTCACTCAGAAACGTACCATCCCGCACCACAGATAGTCGCTTATCCCAGACTCCAAAGTTATACGGCTCCCATTATGCCCTCAAGCATCGATTGCCAAACAACAAGTACCTCGTTGGTTACAGGATTACCAATGATCGATTCCTAGTTTCCATCATCTAATATTCTTAAGGTTACCACTTAAATTGCTAACGCACCGGTTTCATCGGAAGTACGATGAGGCATCCCAACGGTTATTATCCTCAAATCGAATGTCGACACCTATGTTCAAAACTTTTACACCTCAACCGTGCATATACCCCATACATTTCCTTCCATATTTTACACCGATGACTCAAAGTTGACACCTATCATGGTACTAAATTCCGACAAACAAATCACCATCATTTCCTTATTCCTGAAGACTCACCCGGATGGTACACATCTGACCCATCGGCTTATATCCGACTGAAGTCAAGCAACCACCCAATGATTTATCCCGAAGGTTTACCGAAACAAAAACATCATGTAACACCCCGACTTTCGAAAGGTATCGTTTCAAGTTTATGTAGAAACCGATATATTAAGGAAAAGTAAGGTATTTTATTTTGGACTTGAATCCTTGATTTTATAGTCTTGATAGATGAAGGATTCAATTATGAGTCCAACGGTTCTTTCAGAAGCGAAAACGGAGCTATAACGAAGAAGTTACGGCCAAAACAGTGAACGAGAAGAAAACTGGAAAAAGTTGCGACTATGACCAGCGACATTGCCCTGGGCAATGTCACCCAAACTGACCAGGCCACTGTCAAGTCACGAAAATCACCTATTTTTCTCATTTCTTCTCATCCAAACTTCTTCTACTTTCTCCCAAACCAATTTCCTTCTTTTTCCTTCGAACCCTAACTTATTTTGGATCGAATCCTTGGATTTTGTGGAGGTAAAACACCATCAAGTGGTAGGGTTGAAAGCTATGGTCAAGGATTCACCATCTCCATCTTCATCTTCAACCTCAAGCTTATTTTGGGTTCTCTAGGTTTTCATCAAAACCTAAGTGGTAAGTGTATCCCTTTCATTTCTAAACCATGAAATAAGTTATAAATGATCCATTGATGATTTCCTAGTGTTTGATTTCTATAAATTTCGGTTTGGTATTTTGGGAGTTTTGGGTCAAAATTTGGGTTTTGCCGAAAATAGAGATATTGATGTTAAGTGTTTGGGGAACAATTATTTATGGTGGAATATGTATATTTATGGTTGGAACCTTGTGGAACTAGGTTTTGGAAGATTTGGTTTGAAGAACCAAGTTTCTTCAAGGAAAGCTCTAAGTGGGTAAAATCTAGATTTAGTCTAAATCTAGCAAGGTGAGTCATACTCCTTTTATAAAACTTTATACACATCAAAATATATAATTTGACTTCTAATTATCTTCTTGTTTGCATATTCATTATCTATGAGATTTTGACCTAACTTGGTATTTTGGGAGATTTTTAGAGTTTCTTACCATTTTGTGAAATGATGATATAATCCATGTTTGGATCTACAAAAATATGTTGTTGTCATATTTTGATGAGTAAATATTCAATCTATGGCTTTTAGCCAAATTTCATATTTAACATACCATGGATTCTTGGTTAAAAGGAGTTATCTTGTGAAATGGAAGGGTTTCATTTGTTATGAAATAAAATGAAGTATTTCTTGCACCTATTTGGTGAATTACTTGGAAGAATGTATAAAATCTCATTTTTATGATTTTTCATTCTTATCAGAAGTTAACTTGGAAACTTACATATTTGGGAATAAATGTTTTGGAAGCTATATGTTTAGCTTTGGTAGTCACAAATATAATTGTGACAAGTCTTGACTATTACTAGTGGATCCCTAGGTTTTGAGTCGGCTTATATTATTTGGAGGTTATCAAGTAAAGTAAATGAAGAACTACATGTGCATTAAATTGTGAGGTTCTGGCCGTTAACAAATATAGAACTACATGTGCATTAAATTGTGAGGTTTTGGCCGTTAACAAATATAGAACTACATGTGCATTAAATTGTGAGGTTCTGGCCGTTAACAAATATAGAACTACATGTGCATTAAATTGTGAGGTTCTGGCCGTTAACATATATAGAACTACATGTACATTAAATTGTGAGCAGTGGCGGACTTAGAGTGTAAAAGGTGGGGGGACGGGACCCCACTCAAAAAGTCAAAAATACAATTTTTTAAGGTTGAAAACAAGATTTTTTAAAATTTCTACCATAGTTCCCCCCACTGATTTTTCGTATGGGACCCCATCAACCAAAAAAAGTACCTCAAAATCAATTAACAAACCAAAAAAGTCCCTCGAAATCGCCAAAAAGTCTTTGAAATTACTTGAAATCAACCAATAAAACTTTAAAAAAATCCCTCGAAACAGTGGAATTAAGATAAAAATATATCGGACGACTTTGCGGTCCTTTAGTCTATCTTAAAGGTGCCCCCACTAGGAAAAAATCCTGGATCCGCCACTGATTGTGAGGTTCTATAAGGTAATCAAAACGAAGAACTACATGTGCATTTAATTGTGAGGTTCTGGAAAGAAGGTTTATAACCTTATTTTAATGGATTTTATTCCTATCAACAGTTAACTTGGAAGTGCTTATTTGAAAGGTTTCCGTTTGGATGCAAATGTTTATATCTCTTGAAATTTATAAATTGTATGTTCTCACTAGGCTTTTCAAACCTAACACTTTTTCGAAAATGATGTGTATAACAGGTTCCCTTGGCGGCGGGTCGTCAAGGGTTGAGTGAAGAGTTTGGTCTCTTGAGGAAATTTATGGATGTTAGTTGATTTGGAGAAGTGGTGTTTAAACCATTTTATGTATCATGGTATTGGGTTGACAACCTATGTAATCTAGATAGACTTAGTCTGGTTTTGACTTGGATTGGTTTGTTGTCATTTTCCGCACTTATTGGCAGGTTTTGTGAATGTTCATGCCTTGCCCATTATTTGGGTGGTTTGTCCTATTTATAGACGTTATATTGCCGAAATTTCAATTTTTACATTACCCCAATTTTTAGGGTGTTACACATCACCACTTAAATATCTAGGAGAATACACAATTCTATTACTTCAATTATTCGCGCGTATACCGATTCATAAATTGAAATCCAAAATTCGGACTGATCACGGATCGGATAATCCGATGCTTAATTTCCCAAGGACCCCTTAGTTCCTTAGTTACAACTCCTTTCACGACAGGGGTTTAAATCTATAGGCCTAATGAGTTCAAGGTTTTCAACAAATATGCCAATTTAAACCTTTATGAAACTTTCAAATACATAAGCTTTATAACAATTAACCGAGCGGTAAAATACACTACCGATCACTCGATAGATTGAAAATTGATCACCGACGGTACACATATAAAACCATTTCCAAAATTCGTTTGACCAATTCCAAAAAAAAATTACGTAAATAAAACGGTAACAAAAGCCGTGTAGCAAAATTTACACTTTAAACATGAAAATAAATTCTTGTACCACAACACGTGTAGTGAATGTTTGTACAACTCTAAAAGAGAAACCCACAAATTTTAACTTTAAACTCTTCCTTCTTTAACCAAACGTTGCGACATAAAACTCTCACCAAACTCCAAAGCTTGATAGAACAATGAGAGAGCAAATAAATTTCAAATGGAGTTTAAATCTTTGAGCCGTACGGATGAACACATTTGACCAAAATAGTAATTACAACGGCATGAATACCGCTAACTCGTTTAATGCATTGCGGAAAATTCCTAACACTAAAATCGATAACTGAAATAACATAAATCCTTTATATGCTTACTCACATCAACAGTATAATTTAATCTAGACTCAACAAGTAGACAATGACTGACATTTGTACATAGCCCAAAGATAAATCTCACAATAATGAACTTTCCCAAAATAACATGTGAGATGACATCTATTTACAAAATTCATAGATTAACGCATGCAAATGCATATGTACACGTTCCCAGAATTTATTTACGCGACGCACAATGTCGTAAGATAAAATGACCATTTTCAACAAAATTTTAACGAGACACGACGCCCAACAAGTTCGTAAATTACATGCAATAAAATTTAAAACCCACGCATTTCGAAGTACACTCACGCACTCAAAAGGTTGCAAAACTATACTCCATAAAATTAAACACGACTCATACAGACCAAAATTCACTAGAAAGTTCTGACTCAAGAACAGGGGGACATCTCTTCCTTTAAAACCCGAACATAGATGGACGAGATCCAATGTCAAGGCTAAAAATTCCACAGTTAATTGCCCACTGTCCCAATTGACATTAAAACACGGATCTTATAATATCCGGAAATGATGTTAGATCTGAAACGGGGATGAAGAGATTTTTTTGATGACAAATTGTAACCATGTGCAAGAAAACAACTTCATGCATGTTTAAACTCACGGCCTAAAACCCGGCGCGTGGCAAATATTTTTCAAATATTCCATAATATAACTCACTTTATGTTTCAGGAAATATGAGAAATAATTGATGCAATTTATTTTTAGAAATGAATTTCGTGCATAAAATTGGTCGGCACTGGCATCTCGAAATCACGCTCCTCAGTTTTATAATATTGTCATCCGGATGCTCAACATCTTAAAGCAATACCCGAATGTTTCATCGGTTCACCTTAAAATTTTTCCTCGAATAACATCAATTCCATAAGTCTAAGGTTCTACTCCAACCAATTTTCCTGACCCACAATGGTGAACTTCTAGCATTCATCATGTCTTAACTATCACTCCAAAGCGACATAGCTATAAACATCAACCCTTCCTTAGATCACTCGCTTAGAAATTTTCTCACTACCCCAACGGTAATCATACCAAGGTAGTTCAAGTATACACATGTAGCATGTAGGCTCACCATAACACTGGCCAGGTGCCATTATGAACGTACCATACATGCTCATCCTTGCGACCCTCGACAAGTCTCCTGTTTCTAGCGACTCGATCAACTCCAAAATATCTTGTCTTAAGGTTCCTAATGTGCAACTTCACTTACAATCACTTATAACAACGCTAGTTTGAGTCTAGGTATCCTACAATCAATACCTAATTCTCTCAAACTTAAGCTCTGATACCAACTTGTAACACACTCAATTATGGAAATAGCAACTAATTTAAAATTTTCTAAATACATCAATAAATGATTCATCTACAATCACAATTTAAGATTTAACCTCCATACATTCATTCATTATATACATACAATCTATAATAAGGTTATGTGTTACTAAAACCCAATAAATGCCGCTATCTCCAAACTGCGGAAGAATTCACCAAGCACTTACACTTGCGGACACTAAGGCACATCTTTTCAATACTGCTAGAACCATCCCCCCAACTGGAACCTGATGCACATGCCGACAAATAAAAATGTTAGGCTAACTCCTAGTGAGCTCAAGAGTTTTAACATGAGTAAATACTTTTAAAAGATAGACTTATCTTAAAACATGATCTTTCAATTGATGCACTTTAAAACATAGAAACGACTCTTTTTAATGTCATGCGCTTTCAAAGATAGACACCTTATTTCAAACATGTTTTATAATTTGATTGCAACTTAAATTAACTTGAAACAAGCATGTGAACCGACTCCCATTTAAGAAATGTGGATAAAACGTTATATTTCAACTCACCTAAAACTCAACTTCAAAACCATATATACCGTACGTCCGAAAACACCAAAACTAGGCTCAAAACTCACGCGACCATATTAAAAGGAATCTAAATACCAAAACACAGCGATGACATATTTCTGTTGGGAAATTCAGAAATGCACAAGTACAGTTAATGCTGTTAGAAGAATCTTGATTACTACTTCTGAGATTAATGCTGCTGAGTGAAGTTAATACTGCTGAACAAGATTACTACTGCTAAGCAATTTTAGTACTGCTAGTAGTTAGTACTGCTGAACATTAATACTGCTCAAAGTATTAATACTACTGAAGACTTAGTACTGCTTAAGAGATTAGCAAGATTTGTGCTGATCAAGTTTGAACATTATGGAAAGCTTGGAGATAAAGATGGAAGATTAATTTAAAGATCTTTTATTATTTGTAATTATCTTTTATCTTCAGTATATATAGAATAGTTTAGAATTGATAATATATAATTCTGAGTTTTTGTTTTCATAGAGATAATCAACCTCAAGGTTTGTAATCCTAATTCTAGAGAAGTAGAATTCGTATTGGTGAGCCTGTTCATCAAAATTGAGGTTGAGTGTTGAATCTTGTAGCTTTACAATCATTAAATAAAGTTTACAAGTTGTTCTTCTGATTCACTGTTTCATTGATTATTGAATATTAAAGTGTTATTCCGCAAACTTCTTTAATATTGTTTCTGAGTGTTTATTCTTGTTTAGAATTAAGATCCTGACCAGTGGTATCAGAGCTAGTATTCTCAGAAATCTTATTCATCATGGAAAACACAGCTGAATCAAACAGTACTCTGGTCTCAAAGGTTCCAATTCTCAGACCCAATGAATTTGACATGTGGAAGATTAGAATCAAGCAATACATTCTCCTCACAGATTACTCTATGTGGGACATCATTGAGAATGGCCCATCTGATGCAGGAAAGATTGGTGAAGATGGCAAAAGAACCCCTCCAAAGACGGATGCAAACAGAAAGATAAGGCAGACAGAGATGAAAGCCTTGAGCACACTGCTCTTGGCCATTCCCAATGAGTATCAACACCAATTCTGTAATTGCACTGATGCACAGATGCTCTGGAATGCTCTACAGAAGAGATTCTCTGGTACCAAAAGTACCAAGAGAAGTCAAAAGGCAATCTTGAAACAACAGTATGAAAACTTTATGTCAACTAAGAATGAGTCCATGACTCAAACTTTTGACAGGTTTAACAAACTGATTGGTGAACTAGCTACTATGGGAGTACAGATTGATCAAGATGATGTAAACAGAAAGTTCTTAAGGTCCCTTGGAGATGAATGGACCATGTACACTGTTTCATTCAGACAGAATGATCAGTTGGAAGAGAAAGAACTTGATGATCTGTACAATGATCTTAGAGTATTTGAAGCTGAGGTGGAGGCAAAGAAGAAGCCTTTTGGATATATTCATAATGCTGCACTCCTATCAGCATCAATTGATTCTACTGCTAACCCTGAATCAGTTAATGCTGCTAATGGAGCCAATCAAGAAAAAGGCACTGAGTCTGTGTTTGAAGCCTTTCTTTCCAGTCATGGAAATTCCTCTTTGATTAATGATGACTTGGAACAACTTCATCCTGATGATCTTGAAGAGATGGATATCAAATGGTAGATGGTCATGCTTTCCATGAGGGTGAAGAAGTTCATAAAGAGGACTGGGAGGAACAACTTATCCCAAAGAAGAGAAGATGGAGCAGGGTTTGATAAATCAAAGGTGGAGTGATACAAATGCCATCTGAAGGGACACTTTGCCAGGGAATGCAGAAGTGGAGTGTCTCACAACAACAACCACCAACAAGCACAGTCTGGAAACCTCAACCATAACAGAAACTCTGCTCAAGCCCTTGTTTCTCAACAAGGAATGGGCTTTGACTGGAGTGATCAAGCAGAAGAGGCTATCCAAAATCAAGCACTTATGGCTGAAGTATCTGATCTCCCAACTGAGGTAAGTTCTAATCTCTGTTCTAAAACTTGCATAGACACTGTTAAAAGGTACAGGGATCACAACCAGAAGATGAGTGATGACCTTAAGAGATTAGAAAAGGATATCAAAGATTATGTGAGAATTGTTGAGAGGTTTGAGGAACAGATTAAAGGTTTTCAAGCCAATGAACTCCAACACTCATATGACACCAATTACTGGAAGTGGGAGAAAAAGGATCTAGAACTTAAACTGACCAAATCTAAAGAGGAGAGTGAGAAGTTGAGAGAGGAGCTAACCAAGGTTAAGCTTGATGTAGAAAAGTTTTCCAATGCCTCTAAAGCAATGGACTCTTTACTACAAACCCAGATTCATGACAAATTGAGAAGAGGAATTAGGTACAATGCCACACCTCCACCATATAACAACAATTACATTCCTTCTACTTCAGACCTGTTAGAAACCAAAGATAGGAAGGACTTGCCTGAGGGAGCCACTGAGATAGATCCCTTAGATGAGGTAGTTGTTGAGGATAAGACTGAGA
The DNA here is from genome assembly GCA_954870635.1 of Arctium minus. Classification (NCBI taxonomy): domain Eukaryota; kingdom Viridiplantae; phylum Streptophyta; class Magnoliopsida; order Asterales; family Asteraceae; genus Arctium; species Arctium minus. The sequence goes on along the minus strand of OX941083.1, from coordinate 74,102,004 downwards.
AAGAGGTTGGTAAGAGTAAGAAGAACAATGTGAGTGGTGAGATTTCTCTAGAGAATAACATTATCACCAATGAGGACTGTGGAAGGGCTTGGATCAAATCCAAGGACATAGAGAAGACAGAGGGAAAGTCTGGTAAGGTCCATTACAAACAGACCACAGTTGTGAATCCAGGTCCTTGCAAACAGTGTGCATGTAAGAAGAATGAGCCCCTAAAACATGATAAAAAGAGGAGAAATCAAAGAAACTGGAATAATCAGTGGGCACAAAAACAAGGGGTTGATCTGAGTAAAATCAATAGACCAAAACCTTGTTTTATCTGTGGCAAATTGAATCATCTTGCCAAATACTGTTATTTCAATCCTATAAACCAAAGGATGAATTTTCAAAGATCCATGCAAAAACCCTTTGGTTATAGGAAGGTTGAAAGGAACCATGTGGCTAAGAAATCTGTTAAATCTAAAAGCCACATGAAGAAAAAGTCTGTTAAAGAAAGTGTCAATATGTGGGTTCCTAAAAGCACTAAAACTGTTAGTACTGCTACCACAAATAGTGTTGCTAACAATGATAGTGCTGCTAGAAGTAATACTACTGCTAGCAATGTTAGTACTGCTGACATTGTTAGTACTTCTTCAACAGTTAATACTGCTAACTCTGTTAGTGCTGCTAACAAGGTTAGTACTGCTAAACCTGTTAATACTGCTAACTCTGTTAGTGCTTCTAACAAGGTTAGTACTGTTAAACCTGATAGTACTGCTAACTCTGTTAGTACTTCTAAGGTTAGTACTGCTTCTAGTGTTTGTGCTGCTAAGCCAATCATATTGACAAAGTACTCTAATAAAGAGTGCTCTTAGTTTAAAAACCTCATCAAAAAGGAATGTAAATACTTTGATGAGAAAGGGAGACCCAAGACCACTTTGGATTGGGTCCCCAATCAATACTAATTGCTTAATCTAATGTGCAGGGCAACCAGCAGCTCAAGAGGAAGAGCATCTGGCATGTTGATAGTGGTTACTCTAGGCACATGACAAGGAACATGTCATGCCTCAAGAATTTTAAGAAAATTGATGGTGGACATGTTGCCTTTGGTAATACTCCAGATGGAGGTAAGATAAGTGGTAAGGGGGATGTAACCAAAGGTAAAATGACCTTTGAAGATGTATTCTATGTTGAGCAATTAAGGTACAACCTGTTAAGTGTATCACAGGTTTGTGACAAACAGCATAGTATATTATTTACAGATTCTGAATGTATTATCCTTGCTCCTGGATTCAAGGTAGTTGATGAAAAGATGATACTACTAAGAACTACCAGAAAGGATAATGTTTATTGCTTAGATATGGAAAGTGTTTCAATTGATTCATCCCTAAACTGTCTTGTTTCAAAAGCTTCTTTGGATGAATCATCACTTTGGCACAGAAGGATGTGTCACATGAACTTTAAAACAATGAATAAACTTGTTAAAAACAACCTTGTAAGAGGTTTACCTTCCAAAGTCTTTTCATGTAATGATCATTGTGTTGCCTGTCTCAAAGGCAAACAACACAAAACTTCTCATAAGTCCAAAGAGTTGAACACAATCTCTAATTCTCTTCAGTTGTTGCATATGGATCTATTTGGTCCTACAAATGTTATGAGTATTGGTAAGAATTCATACTGTCTAGTTATTGTTGATGATTACTCTAGATTTACTTGGGTATATTTTCTAAGGACTAAGGATGAGACAAGTGGACTGATCAAATCCTTTATTCTAAGAATTGAAAACCAAACAAATCAAAAGGTAAAAGTCATTAGGTCAGACAATGGCACTGAATTTAAAAATCATGACCTAAACACCTTTTGTGAGGAAAAAGGAATTGAGAGGCAATACAGTGCTCCTAGGACTCCACAACAAAATGGTGTTGCTGAGAGAAGGAATAGGACACTGATTGAGGCTGCTAGATCTCTATTGGCAGATTCAAAACTTCCAATTACTTTCTGGGCTGAAGCAGTTAATACTGCTTGCTATGTCCAAAACAGAGTTCTAGTAGTCAAGCCTAAAAACAAGACACCTTATGAGCTTTTAAATAACAGAAAACCTTTTATAGGATTTTTCAAACCTTTTAGGTGTCCTTGTACCATTCTCAATACCAAAACTCACTTAGGAAAGTTTGATAGCAAGGCTGATGATGGTTTTCTTGTTGGTTACTCATCTCAGAGTAAGGCTTACAGAGTTTTTAATACTTCTTCTAGAATAATTGAGGAAAGTGACAATGTCAAGTGCAATGAGAACACACCAAATCCTATTGGGTCTGGTCCTCAGTGGTTATTTGACATTGATTCACCAACTAACTCTTTGGGTTTCAGTAGTGATTATCATGCAGGTTCAGAAAGTGGAGGATCAGGGGATGAACAAGTACAAGTACAAGACATTATTCCTCAATCAGTGATCTTTCTCATACCTACAATAGAGCCTGTTGATGTCTGTGCAAAGGAGACAATGACTGAACCAATTCAGAGTGAAGAAGAAGAAAGAGATGAGGAGAATCAAGTGCATGAAGAGCCAGAAGCAGCTGATGAGATCCCCTCAGCTGACTTAAATGATTCCAATCTGGATGTGGGAATCAATGAAGAACCTAGTCATCAGACTAGAACTCAAAAGAATCATCCTCCAGAGCTGGTCATAGAAGACATCTCTTCTCCTATGATAACAAGGAATCAAAGCAGACTTCAAGAGATGCAAGATCAGCAACACACAGTACTCTCCTGCTTTCTATCTCAGATTGAGCCTAAGAAGGTTTTTGAGGCAATGAAAGATTCCAGTTGGATAGAAGCTATGCAAGAAGAGTTACTGCAGTTCAAATTGCAAGAAGTTTGGGACTTGGTGGACCTTCCAAAAGGTCATAGAGCTATAGGCACTAAGTGGATTTTCAGGAACAAAAAGGATGAGAGAGGCATTGTGATAAGAAACAAAGCAAGGCTGGTGGCACAAGGGTACACTCAAGAAGAAGGCATTGACTATGAAGAAGTGTTTGCTCCAGTGGCAAGGGTAGAGGCAATTAGGCTATTTCTAGCCTATGCCTCATACATGAAGTTCAAGGTATACCAAATGGATGTGAAAAGTGACTTTCTTTATGGTACAATTGATGAAGAAGTATATGTCTGTCAGCCTCCTGGATTTGAAAATCATCTTATCCAGACAGAGTATACAAACTGAAGAAAGCACTTTATGGTCTTCATCAAGCCCCAAGAGCATGGTATGATACTCTGTCTACCTATCTCTTGGAGAATGGGTTTGAAAGAGGAATAATTGACAAGACCCTCTTCATTAAAAGAAGTAAGAAGGACATCCTACTGGTTCAGATTTATGTGGATGATATCATCTTTGGATCCACAAAAGATCAAATGTGTAGAGACTTTGAAAAGTTGATGCACAAGAGCTTTAAAATGAGTTCAATGGGTGAACTTACCTTCTTCCTTGGGCTTCAAGTGAAACAAAAGAAAGATGGGATCTTCAAAAGCCAATCAAAATATGTGAAAGACATCCTGGACAAATATGGTCTAACAGACTCAAAGCAAGCAAGCACACCTATGGAGACTCATAAACAGATCACTGTTGATCTTGAGGGGGAGGATATTGATGTCCATCTATATAGATCAATGATTGGATCTCTCATGTATCTCACAGCCTCAAGATCAGACATCATGTTTCCAGTGTGTTTGTGTGCCAGATTCCAAGTCAAACCAAAGCAATCACATCTTCAAACTGTTAAAAGGATTTTCAGATACTTAAGAGGGCAACCTAGATTAGGTCTTTGGTATCCTTATGAATCCAACTTTGACTTGATTGCCTATTCAGATAGTGACTTGGGAGGTGCTAACATGGACAGAAAGTCTACTTCAGGTGGATGTCAACTTTTGGGTGCAAGACTAGTATCTTGGCAATGTAAGAAACAAACCACAGTGTCCTTATCAACAACAGAAGCTGAGTATATTGCTGCTGCAAGTTGCTGCTCTCAGGTTCTATGGATTCACAATCAGATGCTGGACTATGGGGTAACCTTTCTTCACACTCCAATCTTCATTGACAATAGCAGTGCTATAAGCATTGTTAACAATCCAGTCAAGCACTCCAAAACCAAGCACATTGAGATCAGGTATCACTTTATCAGATACTGTGATGAAAAGAAACTAATTCAAGTTGCTAAAGTACATACTGACAACCAGTTTGCTGATCTATTCACTAAAGCTTTTGATGTGGGTCGATTCACTTTCTTGGCCACAAGTGTGGGCATGATCAACTCTGAATAAGCTCATTTGTTTTAAAAAGTGTTTTCATACCTGTTATTGGTTTATTCTTTGGTGTTACTAACATCTTTTTCAGGAAGTTATTACCTTGCTCAGAGTACCTCAAGCTTCAAAAAGTGTAAGTATGGTTAATGTTGCCAGTGCAGTTTTAATACTGCCAGTGCACAGTTAATACTGCTAGTTAGTTAATACTGCTAGTGGTTAATACTGCTCTCAGTTAATACTGCTAGTGGTTAATAATGCTCTCAGTTAATACTGCTAGTTAGTTAATACTGCTCTCAGTTAATACTGCTAGTTAGTTAATACTGCTAGTGGTTAATACTGCTCTCAGTTAATACTGCAAGTTAGTTAATACTGCTAGTGGTTAATATTGCTCTCAGTTAATACTGCTAGGTAGTTAATACTGCTAGTGGTTAATACTGCTTATGTCCCGAATCGTATAAATACCCTATTTGCCCGCCCAAAAGTTCATAACGACTCTTTGATTCCTATTCATCTGCTCTCTAACCCTTTTCTCTCAAGCACCAAGTGTTTCAGTACAGATTACTCAAGCTCAATGGCATCCATGGCATTCATTGATGAGCACAACGAGATTGCGATGCTACAGAAGCCGAAACAAGCTGCTGGATTCCACCAGATTGTGGATTTTCTCAAGTCCAGCCACATTGCCCATGCTCTCACTGTATCGCCAACAATATACATAGAGCATCAAAGACAATTCTGGGCGAATGCCACCATAGTCACAGAGAATGGTGTGCAGATAATGAAGACAAGGGTGTGTGACAAACCCTTGTCAGTTTCTGAAGAGGTGATACGCATCTGTCTACATCTAGACGATGCTGCAGGTATTACTTCTATTCCTAATGAGGACTTGTTCTCAAATTTGTCAAGAATGGGGTATGGAGGCCAATTGGGTGATTTTAAATTTTCAAAAGCTAAATTTTATACTCAATGGCGTTTTCTTGTTCATACCCTGATGCACTGCATTTCCAAAAAGACTACTGGATGGAGTGAGTTTAGCAGTACCATTGCTTATGCTTTGGTCTGCTTAGCCACTGCCAGAAAGTACAATTTTTCTAGAATGATTTTCAATGATCTTGTATCAAACTTGGGAAACAAAAAGAGTTTTTTTATGTACCCAAGATTTGTACAGGAAGTTATAACCCATGAATTGACGGATATGTCTCACTTTGATGAGGTATATGTACCCAAAATTCCCAAAGGTAAGGTCTTTTCAAACATGAAGAGATCCCCATTGGACTCGGAAGGAGTTGACACCCCATTGTTCTCTACAATGATGGTGGTGTCCCACAATGAAGAAGGTATGGCTTCAGGGTCAAGGCCCTCATTAGACCAACCCACTGAAAGCCAATCACAACCTTCCATCACCATATCAATCCCTCAGTCTCTTGTTCAAAAGCCAACTTCTCCAATAACCCAAACTTACATAAGGAAAAAGGTAAAGAAGGTTCCTTCCCTTCTTGTACCTTCACCCACAGAGTCTTTAAGCCCTCTAATGGAGAATTCTCCATTAGAGAATATCTACAGGGAAACCACAGGGGTGTCTCCCAACCCCAAGGAAGTGCTCACTGAGGAGATGTTTGAGCATATGGGTGCTAAGGCTTCCACTACTCCTGCTAACACAGAGGAGGTCAGTGGTAACATAAATAAGACCTTCCCCATGGCAACTTTGGGTGAGAAATCATCCAAAGGTCCCAGGTGCCAAGAAACCACGGGGGTAGCAGGTGCTTCTGCTAGGTAGAAGACCTCTACTAAAAAAAGATCCCATGATCCTTCAAAAGAGGGTAACACTTCTGGAGAAGGTGACGACAGATATAACTACTATGAATTGATGGAAGCAATGGGAAACATAAACATGGATGTAATCAAATAGGGACAAGATATAGAAGAGCTGAAACTGATAGTTCTGTCTCAACAAGAACAGATTGTCAAACTGAAGAATATGGTGAAGAGACTGATCCAAAAAAGAAGAAGAAACAATTTGTACTAAATAGAAGGGAACCAGTGACTGATGCTCCCAAAAAGGGGGAGTCAGAAGCTGATGTCAACATGGAAGATGTCAAAGAAAAGGGGGAGCAAGAGAGAGTTGATCTTGAGGGGGAGCAACAAGCAGTGGAAACTGAGTTTGTACAAGAAGCAGAAAAAGAGAAAGCATCAGTAACAGAAACTGAACAAGCAGCAGTAACAGTTAATGTTGCTGAAACAAGCAAAGCAGCAGAAACTGTTAATACTGCTGAACTGAAAGAAGCAGCAGAAATAGTGCAAGAAGTTCTGACAGATCTTAAAATTGCTGAAACCTTAATAAAAGTCAAGCATGATACTCCCAAGGTCATCTCAAAGGCCAAATGAGTTGTCATCAAAGAACAAGGTGAAGTGATCAAGAAAGCAAATGTAGAGAAGAAGGTGAGCAAAGACAAAGGCAAAGCTAAAATGGTGGAATCTGGTCAACCAATCAAAAAGAAAAAGTTGGGTGAGTCAGATGAAGCTTTGGCCAGGAAGATGCAGGCTGATATTGAAACAGAAGAAAGGGTTCAAGTTGAAAAAGACAGGGAAATGGCTAAGGCTCTGACAGCTGAACTGAATGAAGCTTACCAATAAAGCCTGGCAACTGAAATTGCACAGAAGAAAGCTGAAAATTTGAAGAAATCTGTGATGGTCAAAACAGCTGCAAAGAAGAGACAACCCTCAAAGACATTCCTTGGTACTCAAGAGAGAAACAAGATGATTACATTTCTCAAGGGTGCTGTAGGAGTCAGAAAGGAGATGTTCTCAAAGATGAATTTTGAACAGATTAAAGAACTATACAATTCAGAAATGACCAAGCTTCAAGGGAATGAAACTGCCAGGGTGGAGATGGAGAAGAGAATGAAAGAAAGCAATGATTTTATGATGGAAAAACCTTTTCCAGATGAGCAAGAAACACCACCAAAGAAAGAAGCCACTCTTGGTGAAAGTCTAAGGACTTTAAAAAGAACAAAGATGATGATAAGAAGAAAGTCAACCAAGAAGCCTAGAGTAGCTGAAGGAGAAGCTGAGAAGGTTGCTGAAGAAGAAGGGGCATCTAAGTCATCTGACCAGAATGAACCAGCAAGAACTGATGATGTAAATCTATACATGGTAGTGATGGACAAAGTGCCTGAACCAATTTCAGCATAACCTGATGGAGTTAAGCCTCCTAAGGTCATTCTATGGGATACAATGAAGGTTGATGGCAAGGAATACATAAGGATCAAGAGGAAAGATGAGAAGTATGAGGTGTACAATACTTGGGCAAAGATTGTCAGAACATGCTCCAGGTCAGATATAGAAGAGATGTTTGACATAGGAATGAAGTTGTATGCAGATCAACTGAAAGCTCCAGAGATTTCAATTACAAAATTAGTGATGGAGTATCTGTGTATGATGTTCAAGCCTGAAGAAGTGGAGCATGTCATCAGAAATGTGTTCAAAACTGTCAACAATTGGACTCTATATGAAACTAGTGGAGTATATGCACTAACTATGGACATAAATCACATAGAGTATTTCCTAGTGGATAGAGTGTACAATCACAGCAGACTGAAGCTACATGCAATGTTGAAGAAGAAACTTGGATGTGTTCCAAATTCAGAGATGGCTAAGTATATTATCCAAAGAACAATCAATCAGAGTTTGGGGTTGGATGCAAATACAGGAGTATAAGTCATGAAGTTTTGGGAGCATCTAGAAGACCATCTGAAGAACTTGACTTCTCTTCCTAAAAGTCAATTTAGGGGGAGACTGTTGGGAAATTCAGAAATGCACAAGTACAGTTAATGCTGCTAGAAGAATCTTGATTACTACTTCTGAGATTAATGCTGCTGAGTGAAGTTAATACTGCTGAACAAGATTACTACTGCTAAGCAATTTTAGTACTGCTAGTAGTTAGTACTGCTGAACATTAATACTGCTCAAAGTATTAATACTGCTAAAGACTTAGTACTACTTAAGAGATTAGCAAGATTCGTGCAGATCAAGTTTGAAGATTATGGAAAGCTTGGAGATAAAGATGGAAGATTATTTTGAAGATCTTTTATTATTTGTAATTATATTTTATCTTCAGTATATATAGAATAGTTTAGAATTGATAATATAGAATTCTGAGTTTTTGTTTTCATAGAGAGAATCAACCTCAAGGTTTGTAATCCTAATTCTAGAGAAGTAGAATTCGTATTGGTGAGCATGTTCATCAATATTGAGGTTGAGTGTTGAATCTTGTAGCTTTACAATCATTAAATAAAGTTTACAAGTTGTTCTTCTGATCCACTGTTTCATTGATTATTGAATATTAAAGTGTAATTCCGCAAACTCCTTTAATATTGTTTCTGAGTGTTTATTTTTGTTTAGAATTAAGATCCTGACAATTTCATTCAAACCTTAATATACGAGGAGGAAGGTCCAATATTAAGGTCCTCATTCATTGTCGACCATCTAAAACAAATGACACTAAAGTAAAACTTCTTTATATTTAAAACACTGATAGCCGATGACGGGGGAAACTCGTATCCGTTGAGGGTTGAGGAACACATCAGTATGCCACCCAAGTAACGTTAATCGCATGACACCTCTCGACATTCCAGCCAGGTGTCCCTACGACTTTTTTACAAGCGTCACCCCAAGTCAGTTGACGCTTGATGGACATTCTGAAGAACTCCACCTCAAAGGCCCGACACACTTAAAGACTACCTGTCCCAGGCATTACTTCAAGCGGCGGAGGTCCTAGTGACTACCGTCCCGGCAGCACTAACAGACTCAACCCTCCTAGCGATCGCTTGTAAAGTTTCCGGTCATAAAACATGGGTACTGAAGGTCATCACCCCGCAATACCCAATCGACCATCCAAAACAGACTGACTTACGTGCCTATGGATCCAATGTGACACAGTCTAACATTACATGCTTATCCCGAAATGCTTAACGCACTCCGACATGTAACCAACGTCAAGATGCAACAAAGTACACTAGTACGTACGTCATAACTGGGCTCTACAACGATCCATATAAAACCGAACAAGTGTCCTCAAGGCTCCTTTAAAATGACATCGAGCCGAAATACTCAAAACCTCTTTTTTTTACCAATGATTACCGTTTTTCAAATCATAAACGTACTTGACCCATACCATGGAATTACACCCTCCAAAATACTTGAATGGACTCCAAAATAGTTTAAGCTGTGACAAAAAGGTTTCCCAAATAGATTGTAACACCCCGATTTTCGAAAGGTATCATTTCAAGTTTATACCGAAACCAATATAATAAGGAAAAATAAGATATTTTATTTTGGGCTTGAATCCTTGACCTTATAGTCTTGATGGATGAATGATTCAATTACGAATCCAACGGTTCTTTCCGGAGCGAAAACGGAGCTATAACGAAGAAGTTATGACCAAAACGGTATTTGACCAAATAAAAAGAAGAAGCAAATTGTTGGGCCCGTGCGCCCTCCTTCACTAAAATCGTACGGGTCGTGCGTAAGGGGCAAAAGCCCAAATTCGGGGTTAAATGAGTTTTTTCCCAAATCTCATTCATTTCTCATCTTCTTCATTTCAAGCATTCTCTCCCAAACCCTCCCTCTTCACCTACTTCTTCTAAGGTTCTTTCAACCATCAAATCATCACCATTTATTTCTAGAGTTAAGAGCATCATCCAAAGTTTCGGTTTGGAAGCTTCACCACCATCTTCATCTTCTTCAAGTATCAAAGGCTTGATGTTTGGGTTTTCTAGGTTTTCATCAAAACATAAGTGGTAAGTGTATCCCTTCCATTTCTAAACCGTGAAGTAAGTTATAAATGATCCATTAATGGTTTTCTAGTGTTTGATTTCCATAAATTTCGGTTTGGTTATTTTGGGAGTTTTGGGACAAAATTGGGGTTTTTGCCCAAAATAGAGTTATTGATGTTAAGTGTTTGGGGAACAATTATTTATGGTGGAATATGTATATTTATGGTTGGAACCTTGTGAAATTAGGTTTTGGAAGATTTGGTTTGAAGAACCAAGTTTCTTCAAGGAAAGTTCTAAGTGGGTAAAATCTAGATTTAGTCTAAATCTAGCAAGGTGAGTTTACTAAACTTTTGTTAAAACTGGATACACATCATATTTGATTAATTGTTGTTATTATCACATATTTGCTCAAAATGGTCATCTTTACGGGTTTATGTATTTGATGGTATTTCTATGAGATTATGTGAGATATGTGTATATGAAGTATCATCCCATGATTTACTCTATGTTGTGTAATTATTTGGGGATTTACATTATGTGTGCCCACAATGGGTATTTGACATGATTATGGAATATATGTTTGGTATAACATGATGATTTCCATTCGGAATACACTCTTTGTGTTATTGTATCTACAACGTGGTTATGTGGATATTTAAGTCTTATGTTAGACTCGAGCTATTAGTAGGGTGAAATATACTTGGTTGAAATATACCTAAGGACCTCCTAGGTACTATATGATGGACTCATGCTATTAGGAGGGTGATATTGTACCATGATTGGTATTGAATTATATTTGGTTGAAAGATACCTAAGGACCTCCTATATGCATTATGTTGGACGAACCAAGGCAAGTTCACTAGGAGGATGTAGTCTCGGGGCACCACTGTGATGGTATGTGCCCAGTAGACCTCCGCCACTCGGAAAGTTTCCTGTACGGTCTGATCTCCGGGTGGGTCGGGCCTTTGGGGTGTTCCTTGTTAAGGGCATCAAGGTGCATCGACTCTTTGGAGTGGAATTGATTGGTGCTATGGGTATCCCCGTTGACTCTAGACATGTGGAAAATTAGTTAACTACTGATAAGAATTGGAAAATTGGTTAACTGCTGATAAGAATTGTATATGCTCTATTATGCTATTTCTTGTTCGACTCACTAGGCTTTTTGGCCTAACACTTGTTTGGGTGTCGATGTGTATCCCAGGTTTTAGCGACATTGGTTCTAAGTTGGCGTAGTGCTTGGGTGAGAGATTCGGGAATATTGCTTTTGGACTTACAGTTGGTAGAGAATCCTTTGGGTCTATAAATGACACCCTTGATTGTAATCTCTTTTCTGGTTATAGAAATTAGATTAGTTGGTGGTTATTTATTGTTTGTTTAACTACGATTGTATTTAAATAGGTTTGTGTATTTTCCCCATCTTTTGGGAGGCTCTTGCTTTGGCAAATTTTAAATACCGCATGTCCGTTTTTCGGATTTTTGTTATCCCTATTTTTAGGGTGTTACAGATTTATACTCTTTATCCTTTCGAAACGTCCCACAACACAAAATTAGACCTTTTACCCAAACAACTCTCAAAATGCCCTTTTTAACCAAATAATGTCATTTATGCAATAAATTACCAAACACACCCATTTATGACTCATTTATCAAAATGCCCAAAAATCCCCAAAGTGGGTGTTTCTCAATACTTATAAAACCATATACGTCGAATAATCAGAATTGACCAAATAACTCAACAGTTAATAATTTCATGTAAACACTTTAAAATAAACATTTTGGCATGTACACCGTTTTCATAAATCATCTTGAACTCACCTTGCTAGATTTAGGCTAAATCTAGATTTTACCCCCAAAACTTGAACCACCATTGATGAAGGCTTGAATCTTCATGAAACTTCTCTAGATCTTAGATCCAACACATCTACAAGGTTTCCTTCAACATACAAGTCACCAAAATCACACCCAAGTTGAAGGATGAAAGGAAAAAGGGTGAAACCATCAAACCCTAGCTTAACATTGAGAGAGATAAGGAACTTACCACCACAAAATACCCTTGGATCTTCCAATAGACTTCCAATCTCTTGATAAATCCTTGTAGAGCTCTCAAAAACGAAACCATGGCAACTTGAATCACCCAAATCGGAGTTGTGAGGAGAAAGTTATGAGGAAATGAAGTTCTAGGGCTGAAAATCGGATTTTAATCTATCTTGTTTATGGATTAAACAATCTACTCTGATACCACTTGTTGGTCCCGAAGGTGATATACAAGTTCGTAAAAGGGAAGGGGTTGAATACAAACACAAATTTTATGGTTTAATAAATTGTTTATTGATAAATCAAATTACAATCTACAGTTTGTTGCGGAATAATATTAAGTAAACCTAATCTAAAAAAACTTGAGAAACACTAAGTGGTTACACTAGAATAAGAGAAAAAGGTTGAGGAAACTATAGAAAGCAAGGGTTTCTATAGAGTACACACAAAGATAAGGGATAGAAGGAAACACTTCAAATGAAGTAAACCTTTCTATTTATACCCTATGTATTAAATGCATGGCAGGGATACTTTACACATGTCACCATTTGGTTGGATGCATGATTCTAACTTTTTGAGACATCCTCCTAGCCGTATGGTGAACAGTGCAGTCTTCAGAGTTGTTGTACAATCTGAGGCAAAAGCATATCTCATTTGACACATCGTACTTTTTATGCAAGGATAAGACAAAAGAACCTTGTAGTGTAAGCTTCATGATTAGTGATCCTGATGAAGTCTTTTATCAGAGAGTCTGAATAAAAGTCAGTTATCGCTGAAGCTTCTCTTCTTGATTCTTCGTGTGTGTGTGTGTGGAATTGTCTTGGTTTCACTGATATCCACATCAGATCATGAGTAGACTTGTCACATGTTCATCATATTTGTCTTCGATGTCAGCGATGAATGTCTTTGTTCACGAGTCTTGTCTTCAGGGATTACATTTAACATAATACATCAAAGATCATCAGCGATACTGAATAGACTCAGTATATAATCGCTGATGGTGGAACACTGAGAGAGTTTGGATCAACAGGTTTGGATTAGAACGGGTAGGAAGGAACCTGTGTAAAATTATTTGAACATAATGGTTTTACCAGTGAATCACCCCAAATCCGGATAGGAGGAAAGCGAAAGGGAGCAAAACCCAGAAAAGGGGGTTCAAAACCCGGTAGTGACAGCGTGCGAGGACCTGGCAAGGAGAACTCGGTAGTTCCGGGTATGGCACCATCCGGTCGAGTTGGAGAAATCTGGGGAGATTGAAACCCGGGTCTACCCGGCATTTAAAGTGAAAACTTGGATCGACCGTGGTTAGGAGGTAAACCCGGATTTGTCGGGTATGGAATTGGAAACCCGGGGTGATGCCACCGGGGATTTAAGTAGAACCCGGCAAAGCCGAACCCGGGTATGTAGACCGGGGGAGGCCGAAACCGGACCGGGGGGTTCGGTTTAGCTAGGAACCGGTAGTAGAAGGACCAGTCAGTCGATCTGCGGGTTCTGCTGACTGCCCTTTCGTGTGATACGTCGGTGCCATCGAGTGTGACCCGTAGTGTCATATTAGAGAGTCTCAAGTTATTGGGAGTTGACCTATGCGAGATAACCGAGTGACTCATCCCTTTCATGCGTGGATTTCATTATAGATGTGGGTTGAAGGATAATTAGTTCCAAGCTTAGTGTGGACGGCATGTGAGTTTCCTTTAATCTCCGTTAATGTATTAGCATATGTACAGATGTTTATGTTTCATGTCTATATGTTATTTATAAGGTGCGTAATATCGGATGTTGTTCTTAAAGGAAAGTCTCATGGAGTGTGTGTATACAATAACGTTATCTTTTGCTTATGGTGAGTGTGACCCATACTGAATATATGAATTTGTTTCATACATTTAAGAGTAAATTACATTCTTAGTCCCTGTGGTTTGTTAAAAATTTCGGATTTCGTCCCTGTGGTTTTGAAATTTCGATGTTGGTCCCTATGGTTTGTAATTCATTTCTATTTTCGTCCTTGAGGCCAAAACACTACTTTTAAATATGAAGGACTAAAATATAAATGAATTGTAAACCATAGGGATGAAAAAAACAATAAAATTTAAATCATAAGGACGAAAAAGGTAATGAATTACAAACCATAAGGATGAAAATTTTAATTTCAAAACCACAAGGACAAAAACAGAAATTTTCAACAAACCACAAGGACTAAAAACATAATTTACTCTTCATTTAACTTAAGGGAGGGTGTGTGCCCTAACACGTTGTCACAAGTGTGTGCACGACCAAAGCGTGAGCCAACCCTATATGTTGTGTGTGTAAGGATCTTGATTTAAGTATATTTGTTTATAAATGCTTATAAACCCCTTTTTCTGTTGTTATTTGTGGTGTGGCGTGTTTTTAAAGGGATCGCACTAGACCTTATGGTCTAACCCTCACTTTTCAAACTAAAACCTTTTTAGGTAAGCAGGTAGTTGAAGGCTCGAGTTGAAGCCTCTTCTTGATGGAGTTAATGATAACTTTATTGTTGAATTCTGCTAATCCATTTGACTGTGGATAACGGGGTGTCGAAGTCATAAGTTTTATATTACGATCTATACAGAATGGACGAGTCCTGTCACTTATGAATTGCGATCCGTTATCACATACGATTTCGGATGGAATGCCAAATCTGTAGATAATGTTACCTTATTTGGTTAATTGATTCATTTAACCCGCAAACTGAATAACTTGCAAACGTATTCGTTTTGGATGAGTTAATTCGGTTTCAGATTTTTTTATACTCTTAAGGCTCACAGTCACCTAATTTTCTAGATCCGTCATTGCCTCCAACTAAGATTCATTGTTTTTTGGAAGCAACAAATATTCATTTTGGGAGGGTAAGGTAGGGGTGGGATGATGATGGATTGTTTCTATTTGGGGATGGTTATTTTCCGATGGGGTTCTGGTGGAAGAACTCACAGAAAATACATCAAATATTTTTATATTTATAATATAAATCAAATTAATATAATATAATAATTTTTTATATTTTTAAAAGAAAATTAAGGAAATGGGAGCAGAGTTGATGATGAACTTCATTTGAGTACATTTTATAATTTTTTTGAAGATATTATTGGAATTCATGTGTGAAACCTTGAAATATTGGTGTCAAATCATCTACCTCTTCACTGATATATAGGCTAGAAAATAGAAATGATATGTTACAATTACTAATTTATGATTTGTAAATTAATATATATATATATATATATATATATATATATAGGGGGTCATTCAAGGGAGAACTCGTTTTTTTTGTGATAACCGTGAGATCCAATCTCAACCACAAATCAAAGGATAATTTAGAAAATTAATAATTTTGGTAATTTTATTTAAATATTTAATGAAAGGGCGTTTTAGGTATTTTTAAAATTTTCTTCTCTCCTCTTCTCTCCTCTCTACGACTTCCTTTCTCCGGCCTCCGGTAAACCTTATTCCGACGATTGTGATACCCACTGTAATACCCAAAATAAATGCAATAACCATTGTGATATTGTGATACACAATATGATACAGCTTTGTAATACCCAATGTGATACCAGTGCGATACAAAATTGTGATACCATTGTCATTTAAACTGTGATATCATTGTGATACCAACTGTACCGTGATACCACCGTGATACCACCAGTGATACCACAGTGATACCACCGAGAGATGGATACGAGAGAGGTTCAAATCATAACCTCTCATGGGTATCGCCTGAATATACCATCTATCTTCCTCTCGCCGGCAATGACCAAATCCTTGGAGAAGATGGAAGCCACCAAATCGCCGGAGAAGATGGACCAAATCGCCGGCAAGGACCAAACACATCCTCCCTCTTTCTCTTCTCTTCTTGCGTGCACTGCATACATCCAACTGGAAAAAAGAGTAAAAAAATCCTTCTACGGCCATGGACGTCGACGCGGCAGGCGGCCGCCATTGTTGCACCTCAAGTTACAGCGATGGACAAGTCAGATACTGTAGCTTCAAGAGTTCAAGTCGATCTAAAATTAGCAGAAAATTGAAGCAGGAGTACAGATCGGCAAGAAAACTCTACGATATCCTCTTGTGTGCAGCGGCTGGAACATTAGGGAGAGAGGAAGATATTAGGGTTTTTAAGTATGAGTTGTCATTTTTTTTTACGAATTTACCCTTTATTTTATTTTAGTAAATAACATTAATTATTTAAAATGATTGGTTCATATTGGATCTTACAGTTATCACAAATCACATAGTTCTCATTTGATTAAGCCCATATATATAAGTATATAAGTATTTGAAGAGTCAGGCTTAAGGGAAAACCTCAAAAAAATGAAAAATTGAGGAACACACTAGTAGCCCTTTAATTTGTAACATGCACAAGTGCATAATGCACATGTGCATCAAAACCAAAAAAACAACTTAATTTACTTGTATGCACAACTGCATATCATCTATATCAAAGGCTATCATGGTGTTCTTCAGTTTTCCCTTTTTTGTTTTTAGATTTTCCTTTGAACCTTCATCAGTATTTGAAAAATAATCTAAACATAATATAAGAAGATAATTAAAAATTAAACTTATTAAACAAAATACATATATTTGTTACAAAATATACAAGAAACAAAAAATAAACAAAATTAATAAATATATTTTATAATAATTAGTTTATAGTTTTTTGTATTAAGTTTAACTTATATGTTTTATAGATCTATTAAAATAAATAAAAAATAGTTAAGAATTAATTAAAAAAGAATATATTCAAGCATTGAGGTCTTATAAGAAGTTTTGATTGGACAAACCTTTATCCTATATTAAAGGTTCTTATAAAAACTCAATAACCCTCAACAAGGTAAAGTGACATATGTTTTCTAAAAATTGTTGAAGTCTA
Source organism: Arctium minus (assembly GCA_954870635.1). Lineage (NCBI taxonomy): Eukaryota > Viridiplantae > Streptophyta > Magnoliopsida > Asterales > Asteraceae > Arctium > Arctium minus. Next base: position 74,085,048 of record OX941083.1, on the reverse strand, counting down.
AAGTCTGATTTCACTTCTGATTTTTAAAAGGCGGTGCTGAAGTCTGAAATCTGAATCAATAAGACTTTTGTTTTTGTAAACTGACAAACGTCTGAATATGTACATGTATAATTGTCTATTCCATCCCTCAAAAAATTCCACTTAAATACATCAATTAAAGTGAGCATCGATGATCGAAGGACGGAACAAACAAAAAGAAACAAAAGAAGGATGCTGACAGATATGTGAGGCCGTGAAGTTTTAATCATCTCACACATCAAAATCCCAATTTAAGCGATTCAAAATGTTCTCCAAATACAAGTTTTTTTTTTTTTAAAAAACAACCACCACCTATCCTAACCCGATTGCCATCTGCAAACGAAAGAGACGAAAGGTGAATAAAATCCAAAAGGCATTTATTATAGTAATTGATATAGTGGGTAGTAGAATGTTATAATCATAATTGTAAGGAGAAGATGAACTAAGGCTGAGAATCGACCATGTAGCCAACTAATTCATTAGAGCACGCATTTTCTTTTTTCTTTTTCTGAGGTAAGAACACGCATTTTTGTAAAGGTGTAACTAGTGTCGAGGGAAAATATTTAATATTGCTTCTTTAATTTGTTTTCTTTCTTAGTTAATTTACTTTAAATAGTATTTGTATCGTATATTTATTCATTGGTAAAGATACATATATAGGGTTGGTTTCTTTTACAACCCTAGTATTTTGTACAAACTATACAACCTAATCAAGACCATACAATCAATTCATCAACGGATAGGATTAATTGAGTCCTAAATATAGTAATTAGTATTTGATATTTATTTTTAATTTACATTATTGACAGGCTAAAGGGTAAAATGGGAAAAAAATCATGCTCCATCGTTTCAAATTAGGAATTGATTCAAAAGCATTCATGGCTTCCAAAAATACCACCATCGTGAAATATACAACATTCATGGCTTTAGAATTCATAATCAAAAAATATACAAGCTTCATGAACACCTAAACATGAATCCACATTCATGAATACCTCCAAAAATACATCCGTCGTGAAATATACAACATTCAACAACATTCATGGCTTTCGAATTCATAATCACAAAATATACAAGCTTCATGAACAACTTATTCATGAACACCTAAACATGAATGCACATTCGTTATCTTAATCTTCATCTCCGTTGTCGGCGACCTCTTCCCGTCGGAAGTAGAAAACCAGTCGACGGAATCTTTTTCTCCGACCACCGCCCTCTCTTGAGTCTTGCTGCAAGCTTTGGAGTAAAGCAAGGAATTTTCCGTCGATGGCGATGGAGATCCCCAGTCGTCGACGCCCCATTGCTCGTCGGAATCTTTTCTTATGCAGTTCCCCATTTGATTTATTGGGTTTTTTTGTGATGAATTTTTATAAATTAATGAAGAAAAAATAGATTTTTCCAAGAAAGTTGTATAAAAAGCATGGTCATCATGCATCTACCTAAAAATAATGATTATTACATACATTTTGATTTTTAAATCACATCAAATAATCAATTCAATTCTCTGATACTACGCATTGCTATAATTAAAAAAATTAGAAATAATAATTGTTTATTAAATTAATATGGAGAATTACATGACTACCCTTATCGGATATTACTAAATTAATTAAGAATATTACTAAACTGGCTAATTTGATTGGTTAGAAAGAGTTCACATAGTTTGCACAAAATAAGTGGGTTGCAAAAGATACTCCCCCTACATATATATATATATATATATATATAGTTGCAAAAGATACTCCCCCTACATATATATATATATATATATATATATATATATATAATTTAATACATTAATAACTGATGGGTGTCAACATGAAATTAAAACGGAAAACAAATAATTAAAAACTAGCAATGAGTGTAAATTGATGATCGGACCGAGTATCATAGACTTATTCCTAAAAAGATTTTTTTCATTTTATTCCAAAAAGGCTATGAGCATCGATATGCATCGAAACTCTGTTTGTCCGTAAAACTAAACTAGCATGAGACGCCCAATAAACTAGTTTCTAATCAGCTAATTAAGCCTAGTTACGAACATAGACTCAACTGTTAATTGCATTAGGCTTAGACAAACATCATTCCTAACCAATGAACGAACGCCGACCATTTAGACTAGATTAAGCAAACCCACGACACTAAAAATTAATCAGACGCCCAATCAATTGAATTATTGTTTGCTACTAAAATAGAATTGAGAACAATTACGGATTCACAACTCTATCTAGCAATTCACAATTAGGCTAAACGATTCAAGGGTACCGACTTAAATTGATTAACCCAACTATGATAAACAAGTAAATCAAGTTTTGCATAAATGGAAAGCAAATGATATTGAAAAGGTTCAACAAGTCTCAACACAATCCAAATCAAATGTTTACAAACTCATTGCTAAAGTGTAAAAGACTAACTATGAAATCAAAGATTAAACCTACAAAATAAAATTACCTAAAAGGTTGAAGAAATCGTGATAAAAACTTTATAAATCGTCTCCTTGCTACTTCAAACTCTGGTCGAGATCTCCCCCAAAGTCGAATGTTCCATCTTGATTTTTCTCCCCACGTCCAAAAACTGATTAAAACGTGAAAAATCTAGGTGCAAGGCAGTGTCTCCCGCGATTTCTGAAGTGGGTAGAGTCGCCCGACCTCTTTCTTTCTTTTTTCCTTTTCATTTCACATGGTCGTGGTTTTTTTTTTTTTTTTTGCAGTATTTAATCTAGTATGCTCAGTGCCGATCCAATTTCATAAGTATGCCCAAATCACATTATATAATTATGCAGTGCTTGAAAAATATGCTCAGTTTTATCATTCTTGAAAACAAATGTTCCTTTTATACTTAAATCCATGCTTTTAGCACCTATTAATGACCAACCATTAACCACGATTAAAAGGAGTCTATTAGCTATTAAATCATGATGGAATATGAGATTCAATATAAAAATGAGTTAAAATATGCACTTATCAATAACATTCGTATAATATATATTTATTAATGAATATACGTATTTACAAAATACTATAGATTAATGAATTTATAATAGGAAATTTAATTAAAATACCCGTATTTCAATCGCATCTTACTAAAATGCCCAAAATCTCCCACATTTTTGCCGAAATACCCATTTTCCCGGCGATTTGACCCCGTGATTTTTACCCATCGCGGGGTTGGCCTTGATTTTGGTTTTCACGGGTTAACCCCGTGAATTTTTGTATTTCATGGCATTGAATTCTTGATTTTAATATATATTTACATTTTATACCCCTATAATTATTTAGTTAGTTTACTTTGTAATTTTTCATTTTACATTTTCATTATATTAACACATATAATCGTATATTAACTAAAATACATTAAAAATACGTTTTAATTTTAACAAGTTACACCATTATAATCATCTCTTCGATACCTTCAAAATGAGCCAAATATTGAATATTTTTGGATTTAATTATTTAATTATATATCATATATATTAAAATTTTTGAAATCTTGATTTTAATATATATTTATATTTTATACCCCTATAATTATTTAGTTAGTTTACTTTATACCTATTACTTTTCTATTTTCCATTTTACACTTTCACCATATTAACACATATAATCGTATATTAACTAAAATACGTTAAAAAATACTTTGTAATTTTAACAAGTTACACAATTATAATCGTCTCGTCGATAACTTCGAAATGAGCCCAATATTGAATATTTTTTTATTTAATTATATTATTATATGTCATATATACTACATAAAAATGTACTAATTAAGTATTAATAAACCTAAATGTTAGTTATCATAATATTAAGACTTTTTTTCAATGGACAAGTTTAAGGACCATATTTTCGAATTTTATTTTGTCACGTGTCGAACTCTCATTGATCAATGGACGTATGAATATGTTTGTTCATTTTTATATACCCAAATTGCTACAACAGAAATGATTGACCCGATTTAAGACATGTTTGTTAGCAGGTTAATATGCTTAATGTGAGTCACACCTTATTCGTTAGTTTTACATGATTTTCGGTAGTGGTTTAATGATATTCAAAAATATTACTTGTGTAGTATATATATGCTATATTGATATATAATAAAATAATAAAATCTAAAAATATTCAATATTTGGCTTATTTCGAAGGTATTGAAGAGACGTTATAATGGTGTAACTTGTTAAAATTAAAAAGTATTTTTTAACGTATTTTAGTTAATATACGATTATATGTGTTAATAAGATAAAAGTGTAAAATGAAAAATAGAAAAGTAAAAGGTATAAAGTAACTAACTAAATAATTATAGGGGTATAAAATGTAAATATATATTAAAATCAAGAATTTAATGCCGTGAAATACAAAAAATCACAGAGTTAACCCCGTGAAAACCAAAATCAGGCCCAACCCCGCAATGGGTAAAAATCACGGGTAAATTGGGTATTTCGACAAAATGTGGAAGATGTAATAACCGGTCCCAAGTCAATAAACTTTAAGTTGGGTGGAATTAGAGAAAATCTTAACTCTTGAAGGGGGTTAAGTGTAAATTTTGTAGTTGGATATTATAATAGGGTTTTGGGCTTGATTTGGGGTCGGCCGAAGGAAACAGAAAGGAAGGAGGTTAGAGGCGATTTGGAGAGGAGAAGGGAATCAAAGAGCTTGAAGGTGTGCAATCGATTCTAAGGTAAGATTTAAAACTAAAACTCTCTTCTAGATTATCCTTTGATTCAAATTCAAGAATGGGTTGTTTGTAAGTTTGGGGATTTGGGAGGTTTATGAATCTGAGAATTCCTTGAATCTTTATCTCTTTTGGTCTTATGGTATTGATTCTGTTTGAGATTAAAGTATTGATTATTATGTTGGGATTAGAAGTTGTGGTTGTATGTGGTGGGATTGAAATCGATGAAAGGGGGTGGGTTCGAGAACCCAGAATCGCCCCCGGTCGATGTGAGTATCGGTCGACCAAAAGTCCCGGTCGATGTGAGTATCGGTCGACCAAATTGTCCCGGTCGAAGTGTCAGTCCGGTCGAGGAGTGAGTGACCGGTATGTGTGACGTCCGGTCGAGCCGGTACCGGTCGCTGTCTTGACCCCGGTCTTGGGCGCCGCTCGAGACGCGGCTTGGGCGCCGCGTGGGGCGCGGCTCGTGCGCCGCTCGGGTCAGCTTGGGGCGAGGTGAGGTCGTAGTCGAGCATCGGTCGGGCAGGTCTCGGTCAGGTCGGGTAGTGCAGTTCAGTCCATACCAGTTTAGAGCTGTGAGTGTTAACTTTTAAGTATGTTTTATCCTATCGTGATTATAGGGCCAGTATTAAGAAGATAGAAGGGAAGCTTCGCAAGGATCAGGTGAGTTTTTTTCGAACTGAACCTTTTGATAGCAAAAGCAAGTAAAGTTAAATTATCTTAAACTTTGATTTTATATGATGGCACGAGTTTTATGGAAGTTATATGCAAGCTTTGATATTATGTTGCTTTAGCACTTACATGCAAGATTTATTTAAATGCTAAAGATGATATTTTTGTTATTATTTTTGTCCAAGTGGAAATGTATGCATACATGGACCTAAGTGAGAAGGCTCAAAGTCGGGGGGTGTGGCCCGCCTGTGCTCATACCGGGGGGGGGGGGGGTGTCCCGTTTATGCTATATGGGGGTGTGTCCCATCTAAGGCAGTGTGAGTCACAGACACGCCGTCACCTTACGGTGGCGGTAGTGTGAGCGGAGAAGTTTACTGAAAGATAAGGGTTTTTCCTTGAAGCTGAAAATGGTTATTTTGTGATAAATTATTGATTGTTTGTTTGATGAGTTAAATATTGTATAAGAGGGGACTCACTAGACCTTACGGTCTAACCCTCACTCTTTTCAAATCTAAAACCTTTTTCAGGTAAAGAGTGGCATAAAAGGAGCTGTTGAGTTTTAAGAGTTGTTGCGAGCTGAAGCTGGTTTAGAGGACCTTCATTGTAGATTCTTTAGAGGCGGTGTATTCTCAGTTGTGTACTAGGTTGTCTTTCTGCAAACTTTGTATTTCAAATGTATTATTGGGTTGTTTAACTTTATTATTTAATTTTAAGTTGCTTTCTTGTTGCAGCTAAGGTTGGGTTGTTTCAGTTGGTATCAGAGCCATAGTTTAAGGGATTTAGGTGACCGGATAGTCCTAAACTTAAACTGTGGAATAGATGGACACAACTGAGAAATAGGAAGCCTTTAAGAATGACCTTGTTCATTGTGAGGCGTGATAACAATAGTGAGTACTCTCATGTACGGTAAATTCAGAATCGCATCTGGCCAATGCCATTATGAATTTACAGGTACAGGGGCATACTCAATTGCTATTGTTGAAGGGGGGGTCAGGGTAGAGAGTTCTATCCATAGATTGATAGTGTTAGCCTAGCGTGTGGTGGAAGTTCGTGTTGGTGGTAAGATTATATACCGTTTAGGATGAGTATCGTGCGGGATGTAGATATTTCGGTGAGAAAAGACCTCCTGCGTCCATAAGGAATAGAATGAGGATAAGAGGTGAGCTTTTCGCTCCAAGAGAGCTTTCGGTTTGGCAAGGTAGTATGTTGATTAGTAAGAAGCATGTTAATGTTAATCCAAGAATCAAAGGATAGAGATGAGATTTCTAAAGTTGTAGTTAATTGAATGGTGGTTGAGAGATGATATCAGTGTTGACTGATGATAGGTAGTTAGTAAGGGTCAATAAAATCAAGGCATGGTTGGTAAGTTGTTGAGGGTAAAGGTGAGGATGCGCTTTTTGTGAAATTTTAGCTACGATTGTAACTGGCTCTTGGTCATTCAAGGATGTTGGGAAGCATTGGTGCGGGTAGTAGTGGTATTGTGAGGATCATGATGGGTTGGTCGGAAGTAGAAAGTCTGAGATGAGCGGTGGTGAGCGCAAGCAGTTGACCTTGTTAGAGTAAATAGCCTTCAATGTCATTGAGTCACATGCATTGTGTGTCAAGCAAATTGCCGGAGTTCTTCATGTCATTTGTATCAGATGTGTTAGCGAGTGTGTGTCTTATGAAGTATTTTCTTTGAAAACGTGTCAACGCGTACAAATGTGTGTTTGGGTTGAAAAGACAAGTTTGTGGCGTTGAGTGATAAATTTCGATTTTGTGTAGGTGAATTATTATATGTCTTTTGTAAATGAGTTAACTTTTGTTATAAAAATCAAAACAACATTTGATCGCGTGATTTATAAACGAGATTGGTATAGACTTGGGTCGTCATATTAATAATGAAGAGAGTCGTATGACACACTTAGTGTAAGCAATTCTGTAGTAGTCTGTACACTGTGTGGGTAAAGTTCATCGAAAATGATTTCAATTGTGTCAACACCGATGTGGGGTGTGATGAAGAGGAACTGTCGTAGAGTTGAGGTTGAACGATTCTTGAAATCGTTGTGCATAGTTAGGTCAGAGTTGTGTTGTGTACATTCACGTTTGTTTTAAAATGTAGATATCTTTTAAATTTCCAAATGCGTTAATAGTTTAAATACTTTTATATATTGTGTGTCATGCTTAAAGGCTATGAACTCTCTAGGTCATAGAGAAGGTTGCAATTAGGAATGATGAAAGTTTTGAGAATGGAAGTGTGTAGCTCGATCAGAGGGTAAAAGGTACTTGATGTTGGTATCCTTCTAAGTAAGGGTGGTGAGTAGCAGATGTGTTTAATGATGCACTGGCATACGAGATTAAGGATGATGGTATTATAGTGCTATACGCTGGTTCCGAGAGTGGAGATGTGAATGTCGGCAACTGGTTGTGTCGGGAGCAGAGTCTGAAGTAGTAAAGAAAATTTAGCAGTTAACTGCCGCTGTGGAAGAGGTAGAGTTCAGTGGGGGATCCTTGGTAGTCGGAGACATAGCGATAATATTTCATCATCGACTGTTTGTGTGAAAGTTAGAAATCATTTCGTGGTGAATGACGGAATGCTAGAAATGAGGAAGTAGTTATGGATAGTTTTGAGGAGTTTTGTGAGGAAGTGAATAGTTACTCAGAAAAGGTGTGTATCTAATGCGAAGTTGGATAACATTGTTTGGATCTTACTAAAACGGAAGATCTTTAGTTCGGTCAGGTGGTTCCTTACCGATGAACTTTGAGGGTCATGTGGGAGCGAAGTTCAAGTATAGCACAATTGGGAGGGATTGTGCTTTGAGCATTTAAGTCTTAAAGGTAGTATGCTTAATCTTTCAGGTTACGAGAGTTGATTTCAGTAGGTCAAGATGAGCAGATAAGGAGCAATATCCTGTCGGGGTTTGAGGATCATAGTTTTGCAATTTATTCAGGGTTCGGGAAAAGACAAGGTCATGAACTAACTCGAAATCGAATTTTAATATTATGGCCAGTGAGAAAATGGCGGTATTGGTGTGTGTGTCAAGTGGTCGTAGAGATTTGCAGTTGTTCCGAGATGAAGTAGTAGAGTGATGGTTGTAACCATGGGTTAGTGATGTCTTTATGACATATTTGGGGGTGCAAATCATTAAAGAAGTAAGGAGTTTTCTTGAGAATATGTTTAAGGTTGTAGTGATTGTTATAGGAGAAGCGTCCTCTCTGAAGATCGATGGAGAGTGATTTGTAAGTGGTAAGTATGTGATTGGGGATGTGTGAATATCTGGTTATTGAGTTTTGCTAAGTTTAGAATAATTTACAAATGTTGGTTAGCGGTTATCAAAGAGAGGAACTGTATGTTCTGAGTTCCGACAAGTTTTGGGTGAAGTATCTTATATCCCTAGAATAATTGTTGAAAGTGCCTAACTGCTTAATTCAAGGGGTTATGTGGTAAATAGAAAATCTGTGGGCATGTTGAAGTATTCTTTAGGAGTGAAGGGATTCTAGCAGATTGAGTAATCATGTTTGACGAGCGAGAATTATGCGGTGCTTTCGAGTAGTGGGTAATGCTTTGGAAGATTTGGGTTGATTATCTCGCGTGAGATTTGTGGATAGTCTGGTGGTCAAGCAATTAATGTAAAGGTGAGTCAATACGTTTGGGAATCATCAAGGAATAGAGTAAGCAATTATGGGTGAGCAGTGTATCTTGCGGCTCGGAGAGAGTGAAGAAATCATGTCAAAAAGGTAGGAAATCTGAGAGTAAGAAGATCGGAAAGAGGCACAAAATGTGGAGGAACGTTTTCAGATTCTGCTGTTAGCAAGTTTATAAATCCCTAGCGCGGGTATGAGAGAGAGAAGATGGCGTTTCGGTGCGGTGTGTGTGTTGATGAATAAAAATCGTGCGGCTGGCCCAAAAGTTCACGCCTCTAATCAGTATGTCGGCCGTTAGAAGTGGGTTGAAGTCTTTAAGGAGGAATTTAGAGGTGGTGGATGATAGTGCTCGGAACGAAGGACCATAATGTTAGTCTTGGTAATGCATAAAAAGGAGATCCCATGTGAGACAGTTGTCCAGTGTTAAACTATTTGGAATAGTTGTATGAGTTTATCTACTCTAAAATGAGCGGGTGAGGTTGGGTTTTATTGCGCTTCTGGTTAAGTGATTGTGGATGCTTTGAGAAAGGGAGGCATGCGCCAAATTATTTTGGTCAGTTGGAACCGGTAGATTGCGAAGGTTTTGATTTATGGAAGTTTCTACCTAAATGTGAAAAGTTGAAAATACGACGTTGGGGTCATATATATATATATATATATATATATATATATATATATATATATATATATATATATATATATATTCGGCGTGTGAGAATTTGATATTGCCAAGGGGTTAAGATCAATGTGGTTCGAAAAAGGGAGTGTTGCTACGTTCAAGTTATGACCTGCTAAGAGGGGTTGCTTGCGAGAGCAAGTTACATGATGAAGAAACTCGTGATTGTGAGTTGTAGGTGAGGTCTGCTGTTGCATCTAAGGTATCGTTGTTGTTGGGTTAAGTCGGAGAGTTGAGTGAGAATTTAGTCAGTAAGGCTTGTAGTCGTGTTGTGACTTCGGCAAAATTCTATCAATTAAGGAAGGGTTGTAATCGAGGGGTAAGTTGAAGTTTGAGTACGGCAATGTATCGTTCAGAATGGCTTGGAGAATTGAGCGGTACCATTTTCGGTTAGACTGGGAATTATGAGACGTTAGGCAAATGGGGACATTTGTAAAGTTACCAGACTCGCATGGGAAAGGGTGCGATCTTATTCAGAAAGAAATGGAAATTAAGACCTAGATTTGTTGGGCCATTTGTTTCATTAAACGCATGGGAGAGGTAGTTTACAAGCTTGCTTTGCCTGAGGAGTTGCGAAGAGTTCACCCCCACATTTCACGTGTCCAATCTGCAGAAATGTCTGGTGGAGACCGATGTAGTAGTACCGTTAGAGGATATTCGAGTGGATGAAAAGCTAGCTTACATCGAAGAGCCGGTGGGAATTCTAGATTCTAAGGTAAAGAAGTAAGACATAAAGAGATTAGGTTAGTTAGAGTGCAGTGGAAGTTCCACAAAGGACAAGAGTCAACGTGGGAAGTAGAGGCGGTCATGAAGTCTCAATATCCCCATCTTTTCGAAAAGGGAATTCCGGGGACGGTATTCTTTTAAGGGGAGGATATTGTAATAACCGGTCCCAAGTCAATAAACTTTAAGTTGGGTGGAATTAGAGAAAATCTTAACTCTTGAAGGGGGTTAAGTGTAAATTTTGTAGTTGGATATTATAATAGGGTTTTGGGCTTGATTTGGGGTCGGCCGAAGGAAACAGAAAGAAAGGAGGCTAGAGGCGATTTGGAGAGGAGAAGGGAATCAAAGAGCTTGAAGGTGTGCAATCGATTCTAAGGTAAGATTTAAAACTAAAACTCTCTTCTAGATTATCCTTTGATTCAAATTCTAGAATGGGTTGTTTGTAAGTTTGGGGATTTGGGAGGTTTATGAGTCTGAGAATTCCTTGAATCTTTATCTCTTTTGGTCTTATGGTATTGATTCTGTTTGAGATTAAAGTATTGATTATTATGTTGGGATTAGAAGTTGTGATTGTATGTGGTGGGATTGAAATCGATGAAAGGGGGTGGGTTCGAGAACCCAGAATCGCCCCCGGTCGATGTGAGTATCGGTCGACCAAAAGTCCCGGTCGATGTGAGTATCGTTCGACCAAAATTCCCGGTCGATTTGAGTATCGGTCGACCAAATTGTCCCGGTCGAAGTGTCAGTCCGGTCGATGAGTGAGTGACCGGTATGTGTAAGGTCCGGTCGAGGCGGTACCGGTCGCTGCCTAGACCCCGGTCTTGGGCGCCGCTCGGGACGCGGCTTGGGCGCCGCGTGGGGCGCGGCTCGTGCGCCGCTCGGGTCAGCTTGGGGCGAGGTGAGGTCGTAGTCGAGCATCGGTCGGGCAGGTCTCGGTCAGGTCGGGTAGTGCAGTTCAGTCCATACCAGTTTAGAGCTGTGAGTGTTAACTTTTAAGTATGTTTTATCCTATCGTGATTATAGGGCCAGTATTAAGAAGATAGAAGGGAAGCTTCACAAGGATCAGGTGAGTTTTTTTCGAACTGAACCTTTTGATAGCAAAAGCAAGTAAAGTTAAATTATCTTAAACTTTGATTTTATATGATGGCACGAGTTTTATGGAAGTTATATGCAAGCTTTGATATTATGTTGCTTTAGCACTTACATGCAAGATTTATTTAAATGCTAAAGATGATATTTTTGTTATTATTTTTGTCCAAGTGGAAATGTATGCATACATGGACCTAAGTGAGAAGGCTCAAAGTCGGGGGGTGTGGCCCGCCTGTGCTCATACCGGGGGGGGGGGGGGGGTGTCCCGTTTATGCTATATGGGGGTGTGTCCCATCTAAGGCAGTGTGAGTCACAGACACGCCGTCACCTTAGGGTGGCGGTAGTGTGAGCGGAGAAGTTTACTGAAAGATAAGGGTTTTTCCTTGAAGCTGAAAATGGTTATTTTGTGATAAATTATTGATTGTTTGTTTGATGAGTTAAATATTGTATAAGAGGGGACTCACTAGACCTTACGGTCTAACTCTCGCTCTTTTCAAATCTAAAACCTTTTTCAGGTAAAGAGTGGCATAATTGGAGCGGTTGAGTTTTAAGAGTTGTTGCGAGCTGAAGCTGATTTAGAGGACCTTCATTGTAGATTCTTTAGAGGCGGTGTATTCTCAGTTGTGTACTAGGTTGTCTTTCCGCAAACTTTGTATTTCAAATGTATTATTGGGCTGTTTGGCTTTATTATTTAAATTTAAGTTGCTTTCTTGTTGCAGCTAAGGTTGGGTTGTTTCAGAAGATTTTGGGTATTTTAGTAAGGTACGATTGAAATACGGACATTTCAATTAAATTCCCTTTATAATATATACTCATTTTTAAATATACACATAATATATTATACTAATGAGTACTGTTTTTTGTTTAATTTTAAACTTATTCGTATATATTTAGTTAGCCAATACTCCTACTAGATTCAATCTTATATTATTTACCAAAATGTCATAAAAGATATTGTCCTCGAATTAAATCATTAGACGACCAATAATTTTTTTTTTTAAGACAAGACGACCAATATTGATTCACCAGTTATATACATTGAGTAGTGTTTCAATAAGCTAGCTTATGGTCATCCAAACATGTACACTAGCTTATAAGCTAGCTTATTTTTGCCAAACATAACCATAGTCTCGATTCTCATGTGAATTCCCCCCTAGCTTTTTACTTCATCATGGTATATTTATTTTCAACTTTATATTTTGGCTAAGACCATCCACACAAGGTTTGCAAAGCCCTTTCAAAATGAATTGCAAATAGCCACCAAAGCAAATTGTTGTCTGACACTTGCAAAAATTGTAATTCATATTGCAATGCCACCTAGACCCAATAAAACCTTTTTATAATATAAAATAATTATCAATTAATTAAATTATATTATGTTATTTATTGTTTTAATATAGGGAATTTAATTAAAATGCCCTAAGTTGAAAAATCAGTACCCAATATGCCCCAAATCTTGTTATTTTTGCCAAAATACCCCATATGTCCGCGTTTTTTGTTCTCGTTTTTGAAAAAACGCGGACATATAATATTTGGGTCCGCGTATGGCTTGAAACGCGGACATACCCCTCGTCCAACCCAAAAAACGCGGACACAAGCCGCGTTCCACACAAAAACGTGGACACAACCCGCGTTCCACACAAAAACGTGCACCCATTATTGAATTGTTGATTTTATTATAAATTTACAGTTTATACCCCTATAATTATTTAGTTAGTTTACTTTATACCTTCTACTTTTCTATTTTTCATTTTATATTTTTATTATATTAACACATATAATCGTATATTAACTAAAATGCATTAAAAAAATACGTTTTAATTTTAACAAGTTATACCATTATAATCGTCTCTTCGATACCTTCGAAATGAGTCCAATATTGAATATTTTTGGATTTAATTATTTTATTATATCATATATATTAAACCATACGCGTTTTTTATAATTATTATAATTATAATATTGAATATTATAATTATTTTTGGATATATATTATTTTTGGGTTGTGTCCGCGTTTTTTGGGTTGGACGAGGGGTATGTCCGCGTTTCAAGCCATACGCGGACCCAAATAGTATATGTCCGCGTTTTTTCAAAAACGAGGACAAAAAACGCGGACATATGGGGTATTTTGGCAAAAATAACAAGATTTGGGGCATATTGGGTACTGATTTTTCAACTTAGGGCATTTTAATTAAATTCCCTTTAATATATTATTTCATCAGTTAAACTCCCACTATATATATTCAATTTTTTTTTTTTAATTTAGATAAACTCCCACTATATATATTCTATAAATTATTAATATTAATTTATTTTTTAATTAAATTAATCATTCTTGTTTTAACAAAAAAATTATATGTATGTATATATGTTATTTTTTAAATAAAATATAAATACAATATAATTAAAATAATTTTAAAAAATAAAGAATTATATATCATGTTATTAACTAAAAAATATAAATGTATATAATAATTTATAAAGTAATTAATAAATGTTGTAGTGAGGACCACTTTTGAAAGTGTAGATGGATTGCATGTGTGTAGAGAGTAATTCCAAAAGCTGATGTGGTATAATTGAAAGTGTAAATGAATTGTAGGGATGTGGATGGTCTAACTCGTTTTTTCAACAATTTATTTTTCTAATAATTATTTGAATATATAATATACATTTAATATTTTTTTATTAAGTTATATGTGAAATAAAATAAAAATGTTTAGATGTATGTGTTTAAGAAAAAAAGAAGATTATTTGTGGAATTCAAAATTCAGAATGGTAAGAACAAAAAGCGTTTTAGTGGACGAAATCCATTAATATCCAATACCACATAGTCAAATGCATATATAAACACTTTCAAATTGTTGATAGAGTTCACTTGATGTTCTTCCCACCCACAAATCATGATTCAATTTCTAACGCCAATTCTCCTCCTCTTCCTCCTTATTGTTTCATATATTTTCTCGGTCGTTTACAGGAATCGAAGATCTGGAACAACCACCAAAATCAATCTTCCACCGGGAAGCTTTGGTTGGCCGTTCGTCGGAGAATCTTTGTCGTTGCTCCGAGCCGGATGGGATGGAGTTCCGGAGAGATTCGTCCGGGAACGGGTGGAAAAACATGGCAATCCTTTAGTTTTCAAGACGTCGTTGCTCGGTGATCGTATGGCGGTGTTGTGTGGTCCTGCCGGCAACAAATTCCTGTTTGGGAACGAGAACAAGCTGGTGGCGGCATGGTGGCCGTTGCCGGTGAGGAAGCTTTTCGGGAGGTGTCTGATTACGATCCGTGGCGATGAAGCTAAGTGGATGAGGAAAATGTTGTTATCGTATCTCGGTCCTGATGCTTTCGCCAGTCATTATGCGGCCACCATGGACACCGTCACCCGTCGCCATATCCAGATTCACTGGCAAGGTATCATACTTTATTAACCTAGCGAGCGAATCGAGTTCGGTAACACCGATGGTTAACTTGAGACGTTCAAAAGTTTGATTAAATTTAAGGGGTTGTTTGTTTTATTAAAAAAACCTCTTAATAACTCTTAAGTCTGAATCGTTCAGAGCTTTTTACACACCAACTCTTATTAATTATAACTAAAATAAGACTTCAGACTTTAGATCTCTTAGAAGACAAACCACACCTTAAAGATGAGTGTAATGGATAATGAATCATCCTCATGTAGAGACTGGGAGGAATAAACCCAGTCCCTTACAAATTGTGTTTAGTAATTTTTTGGTGTTTTTAAGGGATGATTAATATAATTAAATAAGGACTATAAATATTATGGTAATCGGGAATACTAATTTAGGGGTGTTTGGGATTGCTTATTTAAAACAACTTATATTTTGATATAAATGTGTTTATTAGTTTATGTGGTATTAAATTGGAGTTTTATAAGAAGTGTTTGGATTAGTTTATGGTTGTACCAAAACGTAATAATCTAATAAGTTGTTTTTTAGGAAGTGTTTGAGATTGTTTAGGGCAAATTCAACCCAACCACTAAAAAACATCACTAAAAATGGTGGAACCCTTTAACACTAAACAAAAACATGCATTCAAATGCAAATTAAATTATACTAGATGCAAATTAAATTACAATAGTTGAATAACACTAAATCCAAATGCAAATTAAATTATATTAGTTGAATAAAATATTAATATAATTTCTAGAGACCTACTTTATTTGCCTTCAAATATGGAGGCTTACATTATTGACCTCTATTTTTTTGTGTTTTAGTGTTGGGTTGAAGATGAAAAACATCTCCATTTTAGTGTTTTTGGTGTTTTTAGTGGTAGGTTGGAGATGGTCTTTTACATGTATAATAACCAAAAAACTTAAAAGTTATTTCAAATAAGTTAATAAGTTAAATTTGAATGACTTATTAAAAACTTCTTATCAGCGGTAACAAAAAGGTATAAGTATTTTTTTTCCTCCCATCCAAACACTGAAAACTACTTATCAACAGTGATAAATCGTAATAAGTTAATAAACCCTTTAAATAAGCAATCCCAAACACTCCCTTATTCTAGTTATTTCATTTAATAAATAATTAAATAAAAGGATATAAAATATTAAATTGGTTATTTTAATTACTTATCATAACTTCCTTTAAGGGGTGCGTTTGGTACGCAGACAGAACAGGACAAGACAAGATGGAACAGTGTTAAACCCAGATAACTAGTTGATAACAATCACACAACACAATAAAGATCAAGAGATGAATAAATCAGAATAACATACCACGATCCCTTGATTAATCAATGAAAACAGGTGTGTGTTCTTGATACCTTGATGCGTACGATTACAGAATACGGCTACCTCTACTAGAATAATTATCAGGATTATTGAGGATTACCCTAAAACCTAATAATTAAAACCTATTTATACTTAGGCCGTATAAGCCTAATGGGCTTGAGGCCCAATCACAATTAACTATCAACTTATTACAATTTAAACCCTGAACTTTAATCTTGAATACAATTTATGATCCAACAATCTCCCCCTTTGGATTCAAGATTAAAATTTTTTTGGCAATAATCTTCGGGTCTTCACTTCTCTTGAAAAACTTCAGATACAGTCTTCATCTTTCTCTTTCTTTAAATGAAGTGTCCTTCTGACGATCATCTTCAATCAGACTTTTGATAGATCAAATAAGCTCAGACACTTTGAATTCTTTGAAATCTTCAGCAGTCTTCAGATTATATTCTCCCCCTTTGTATATTCTCCCCCTTTTTGATGAGTGGTGAGAATCATCATCATCAAAACATAGCAAAACAATCTTCTCCTTGTTGTATAGTCATCAATTAAGCGTTGTCTTCATGTATAGATCCCTGTGTGGAAATAAGAGCAGTCTCCCCAAATGGAGAAAGTGATTATTTCAATCTTTTCAGATTCAAATAATAAAAATTGGTAACCCTTAATCAACAAATGACTCAGTTAAAATGTCTGTCAGTAACACAAAGTTACTGAGTAACACAAAGTTACTATATAAGGAGTTGGTTTTGATGTTGGCTCCCCAGGACTTCCATTCAACCATCGAATAACACATGGTTATCTATGAACGTTCTGACAGAAAACAAATTTCTGTGTGCTTGTGCATGTGTATGAAAGAATTAAGCATAGATGATTGATTTTCAATGTAGGCTCAAAGTATGTAAACTTGTTGAGACAACAACAAATTATACAAAGACTCAGTGTGCATGAGAAAGGGTTCGAAGGTGGAGCAACTTTCCTTCTTTTTCAATATTAGTATCTTCCAAATGAAGAACCAATAGCATATGTGCTGCTTCCCCAGAAAATGTGAAACATTCTCTTTTTGAGAAAAGAATGAGTAGCTGGTGGGGTTGTATGCAAGAGATGGCATGGGCTAGGTGTCGTTTTCAATGATGGTCACCAAAGAATGTGAACCAATCAGATTTTGTGGTTGCCCGGCTCAGAAAGAAGTTTGGTGCAGAGTTTGATATTATTTTACTCTGTCCTCTCACCCTCTTTCTTTTAAACTGTTAAATCTCACTGCTAACCAATCTCTCTTTTCCATTTTACCTCTTCACACACCAACACTCAATCTTTTGACCCCTCTCCCCTCAGTCACTCAAGGAATACTTCCTAGGTAGGAAACACTGGTTATCGTGAATCCATGGAAGTTCTGTTAAGCTCATACACTGAATCACATGTATTTTTCTAAAAGAACATGTTGTTCAACAGCCTTCCGTACATGTAAGCACAAAGGAATAAACATGAAGAATAAAATGTTGCAGAAATCAAAAACATAAGTTGTTTTGACAATGCTATTCTCCCCCTCAAACTAAAGGTGGTTGGCAATTAAGCTCTTTGTCTATTAAGCTCCCCCTCAACTTAATAAAAAAAAATTGATTTTTTTTTTGATTAAACATAAATAGAAAACAAACGAAAAATAAAGCACTGAAGTGCGGGTTCTAATCAGATGCGATTAGAAGCCATTGTTACTTTATTCTTGAAGAACGGGTCTTGAACTGAATTATTCAAGAGCCATTATACATATTCTCCGGTGAGAATAGTATATAATCTTTTCCTGAAACATCAGAAAACACATCAGTAAAAAAATAAAGCATATAAGTTCCCCCTTAATATGTGCATAATCCTTAATCATGAAACCAAGTTCTGAATTACTAGGATTAGAGTAAATTCAGAAATCAAACTCTTTGACATTGAAGTCCGAGTCCTAAGTTTTTGTACTTAGAAGTCATCTTTTTGGCAGTGAGGCAAGAGTTCTGATCTGTAGTAATCAGAAGTCATTATTCTTTCTCCCCCCTTAAACTTTGGGTGCCTGCAACACAGATTTAGCTTTTGGTACCCACTGGTAGTTGGGTCCTAATGGGTTAGTTGCAGTTCTAGTGGGAGATATAAAATAAGAACCATACCAGTTATTCACATAATCTTTTCTTACAAAATCATTTGAGCTACAGTAGGAACAACTAATTTTCTTTTGTGCTAACCTGGTCAATTGATTGATTGTGTAAACCAGATCAGGTTTGCCAAAAGTTTTACCTTTTGGGGCATAGTTACATTTAGCATTTGATGTATGCACAAATGATTTATGTTCCTTCTTTTCCTCCGAGGAACCTTTCACTTTCCAGATCCAATTTCCTCTATCTTTCTCATCATCCCTTCTCCAGAAGCTTTTCTTTTGAGACTTGTTCTTCTTGAAATTACCTGAACCATCAACATTTTTGTCAAAGAAAATGTTAGAAGGACGAATCTGATCAGTAGATTTAGAAGTAAGACCATCATCTAAGTCAAATAGAGGATTATAAGAAACATTTGAAAAATGTGAACTTGAAGCCTTTTTGAGTGAACAATCTGAATTAGGTTGATCATCTCTCGGTGATTGAGCTATTGACTCTGGCGTCTTGTGCTCAGTCAGCTTCACCTTGAATACGATCTCTTCAAGTTCCTTTATCTTTGACGACAAACTGTTTCTTTTCTTTTCAATCAGATCAAACTTCTTTTGCAAATCAGATTTCGTCTTCTTTTCCTCCAGAATGTTAGTTGACAACTCAGATAACTTTCTTGTCAGCTTAGCTATCTCAGTCTCTAGAACTTTCTTTTCTTCAGAAAAGTCTTTATTTACATTCTTCTAATCAGTTGTCTTCTTCTCTTTCTCAACCTTTTCTCTATCTAGAATGATAACTTTCTCAAAGTCTGAAACTTGTTGAGAAAGCTTAACACATTTAAGCTCTAAAGATTTCTTCTCTTCAAAGGCTTTTCTTGAGAAATCAGAGAATTTCTTAGCAAATTATTTTCTTTCTTTCTCAATCTTCAACATTTCATCTTGGACTTTTGTATTGTCTTTGTCTTGGGTTGCCTTTTCTTTCAGCATATCAATCTTAACCTCAAGACTGAAAACTTTATCTTTCAGTTTATCTCTTTCCGCAAAAATTCGAGAGTTTGTCTTTGAAAGCTCTGCAGATGTCTTGCTAGCAATATTTGGTCTTCTTCTAAGCTCATTAAGCTCTTTTTGCATTAACTCCTTCTTTGACCATGTAGAGCTTGAATTATAACTTTCAGATTTCTTCAGCTTTGCTTGAAGATTTAAGATCTCTTTTTCTTTAGTCTCAATTATTCCTGCAAAATTAATTTTAGAATTATTAGTGCATTCTGAGCAAACAAAATCTTTCTCTAATTCCTTATCATTTTTCAATCTGTCAATCTGTTCTAGAAGAGATAAGTTCTGAATCTTCAAATCTTTATTCTCAGCTTTAAGAGGTAATATCTCGGATTTGAGCTTTTTATTCTCTTTTTCACAATCAAAATCCATGCTTGTATATCTTGACAACTGTCCAGCAAGACGTTTAATATTTTCTTTTGCTTCAGAAAAAGTCATCTTGTCAAAATCATAGCTATAACCTTCAGACATCTTTAGTTGTATGGTTAGAAGGCAAACTTATATGTACCAAGAGAATCAACTAGATGAGATCTTTAGAATCAAGTATTGGATAAAAACGACACTAAAAAATTTTCAGAAAAATAAATCTCCAAAAATGATCAAATGCAGAATTCGCAAACAGTATAAAACTCAAATAAATTAGCAAACAGATAGTCTGGCGCAAATCACGAACAGTAACGCAAATGACAGTTTGCGCTAATCAAGGCTGGCGCAAATTACAGATATGCGCTAAAAGATAGTGACGCGAAAGGAAACTTTGCGCTAAGTGAACCTGGCGCAAAAGAAGGTTTGCGCTAAAGGAGTCTGGCGCAAAAGGTACTTTGCGCGAGAAGAGGGTGGTGCAAGATATTGATTCGCGCGAAGAGTGGGTGGCGCAAAAGGAGTTTTACGCGAATAACTGTTGGCGCAAATTCCTGATTCGCTCTGGAAGCAGTCGCTGGTTTTGCATGAGAAGAATGTCGCGAGAAGTAGGTTTTGCGCGAATAACAAGTGGCGCGAAGTAAAACTTTGCGCGAAGAGAAGGTAGCGCAAAAATAGGTTTGCGCGAAACACTGATGGCGCAAATTAGAGATTTTCGCGAAGAGCTTATGGCGCAAATCAGTGTTGTGTGGCGCAAAAGAAAACTTTTCGCGAAGAGACGGTGGCGCAAAACTGAGGTTTGCGCGAAGAGGGACTGGCGCAAAGTTCACGATGAACTGGCGCAAAACTGGGAACTCTTTAACTAACTCGCTAGTTCATCACCTGCAAAAAAAAACAACGACACAAAAAATCCCAACAACCTATCTGGACGTCGATTAACAGTCCCAAACTTTGATAATAAGGCAATAAACACTTCCAGAACAGATTGCAACCAATTAATTTCAGTATCAACCACTCTAAGAAGAATCGATTAATTGAACAGTGACTTGACTCATGAAAACCAAAACTTCAAAATCACAAAAAATACCAATCGATTTCAGTGTAATATTGAAATTAATCAATACAGAACCAATTTAACACTGATTTCGAACACAACCCAATTAGTTTCTTATTAGATTTCACTCAAAAAATCAAGAACAGATCTGGATATCTATGAACAGTATTCGACTATTTCAAGAGCATAATTCTCAAAAGTCAACAAAAGTCAATCGATTTATGAATTTAAATGCAATTAGGCAATCAGATGATACTCAATAACATAAAACGCACCTAATCAGATTGATTTTAAGCATAAAAACACACTAAATCGAGAAATCGATTATCACACAGTAATGTGTCGATAACCACACTGTTAATCCAAAAAAAACTTAATTCTTAGTCTCTGATACCACTTGTTAAACCCAGATAACTAGTTGATAACAATCACACAACACAATAAAGATCAAGAGATGAATAAATCAGAATAGCATACCACGATCCCTTGATTAATCAATGAAAACAGGTGTGTGTTCTTGATACCTTGATGCGTACGATTACAGAATACGGCTACCTCTACTAGAATAATTATCAGGATTATTGAGGATTACCCTAAAACCTAATAATTAAAACATATTTATACCTAGGTCGTATAAGCCTAATGGGCTTGAGGCCCAATCACAATTAACTATCAACTTATTACAATTTGAACCCTGAACTTTAAACTTAAATACAATTTATGATCCAACAAACAGGACAGGACGGAACAGAATATGACAGTTGTCCAGCGTTTGGCAAGACATGACAAAACGGACAAAACAGGACTAGACTGGTTAAATGAAGAATTTACCCCTGATGAAAAATCATAGATCACATCACGTAAAACTAATTTACATCACTAATACTTAGTGTAATTGATTATCAAAAACTAATTTATCACAATTGGATTTTGGATATGGAAATCAAAACCCAAACTTTAAGTTTCGGATATTGTAACACCCTAAAAATAGGGATAACAAAAATTCCGGAAAATGGAACATGGTATATAGAATTGCTAAAGCAATCGAGCCTCCCAAAGATGGGGAAATATAAAAACCTGTTAATTACAGTTGTAATATAAAGGAAATA
Organism: Arctium minus; assembly: GCA_954870635.1. Taxonomy (NCBI): domain Eukaryota; kingdom Viridiplantae; phylum Streptophyta; class Magnoliopsida; order Asterales; family Asteraceae; genus Arctium; species Arctium minus. The sequence continues at coordinate 74,063,139 of OX941083.1, read as the reverse complement.
AACAACAACCAACTAATCTAATTTCTATACTAGAAAGAAGATTACAAAAGGGGTGTCATCTATAACCCAAAACGACTTCACAAAAAGTGCTCTCGAATTGCACCCTCCCCAAGCTCTCACCCAAGCGTAATCTAAGCTTGTTTAGAAGCAACACCACCAGAACCTGAGATACACATCGACACCAAACAAGTATTAGGCCAAAAAGCCTAGTGATCGTGTACAAGAAATAGCATATAAATCCACATGTAATTCTTATCGGCAGTTAACCAATTGTTCATTAAATGTGGAGTCAATAGGGGAGACCCATAGCACCAATCAAGTTCCACCCAAAGAGTCGATATACCTTGATGCCAACTACTAAGAGTGACATCCGAAAGGTCCGGCATACCCGAAGACTACAACCATGGCATTACCCCGAATGGCGGAGGTCTAGGCACATACCATCACGGTGGCACCCAAGACTACATCCTCCTAGTGTCTACTGACTTGGTTCGTCCAACATAATTTATAGGATGTCTTGAGGCATATTACAACCAAGAATATTTAGATACCAACCATGGGTACAATATTACCATCATTTTCAATATAAAGTCCAACATAAGACTCGTATAACAACCATTTTCATCATGTAGATATTATATCACCATAAGGTGTCCCAAGTAGAAATCATCATAAAAACCAAGATAGGCATACATTAAATCATGGCAAGTCACATATAACATATTTACATGAGGAAACCCCAAATACTTAGACATTTAGATATGAACATTTCAAGTAAAGGTACAATAACGGTAAGTAGAAGATTATGATGTGTATCTAGTTTTAACAAATGTTTAGTAAACTCACAATCTAGGTTTTGGTTAAAACCTAGAAAATAGAAACCCTAGAAGTTGCCCAAAGATGGATTTGATGGAGATGAGTGAGAATACTTGATGAATACTTCAATAAATGCACTTGATGGAGTGTGGATGATCAATAAATGATCTACCAACCCAAAACCCTAGAAATTAATGATAAAAGGGTTTGGGAGCTCCAAAAATCGCCTCTAAGAAATCCTCCCGTTTTTTTCTAAAATGAAAAGTGAGAAATGAGGGTTGATTCAAGGATAAAGCAGCCAGTGGTCAAAAACGGGCGACATTGCCCGACGACTTTGCCCCTGGCATTGTCGTCGGGACATTGTCGCGGACTCCTCCTGCCCTACGGTACCAGGCTGGCGACTTTTCCCGTGGCATTGTCGTTGAGGCATTGTCGTCGGGGTTGTACCGAGAGTACTCCCCTCCCCGTGAATTTTCCAGGGCAACTATGACTTGTGTCATAGTCGCTGGCATTGTCACCGGTCATCCATGACCTGCTGTTTGGTTTTGAAACAAGCATGACAATTACTTCAAAAATACATAATTAAGGCCTCAAATAGATAAGACGGCGTATAAGATGCCATAAGCTTCATTTAACAGGTAAAATGAACGATTTAACTAAATCCCGATACTTACCCAAAAATCCGGGTGTTACAATCCTCCCCACCTAAATAGGATTTCGTCCCTGAAATCTCACCCTAAGCGAACAAATGAGGATAGCGTTTCCTCATGTCATCTTCAGACTCCCAAGTGACATTAGCACCACGATAATGCTTCCACTGGACTTTGACCATGACCACGTCCTTATGCCGCAGCCTTTTCACCTTTGACTCCAAAATCGCTTCTAGTTCTTCCACGCAACGGTTTCCGTTATCTACTTGGATTTCCGTTAAGGGTATCACACTTTCCTCCTCAGCTAGACACTTCTGAAGGTAACACACGTGGAAGGTAGGGTGTATTCCATCCATTTCCGGTGGCAAATCCAACCGGTAGGCTTGTAATCCAACTCTTTCCAAAATAACAAAGGGTCCAAGGAAACGGGGACTAAGCTTCCCGCGCTTTCCAAACCAAATAATCCCCTTCCATGGAGATACTTTCAACATGACATGATCGCCCACTTGGAATTCGACCGGTCTTCTCTTTTTATCCGCATAACTTTTCTGTCGGTCTTGAGCTTCCTTTAATCTTTCTCGAATTTCTTTCACCTTGTCCGCCGTCTCTTAAACTATTTCCGGTCCAGCGAATTGCTTCTCGCCCGCTTCGAGCCAACAAACCGGAGTTCTACACTTCTGTCCATACAACGCCTAGAATGGTAATTGTTATTATAAGCGAACTCCACCAAAGGTAAGTGCGAGTCCCAACTTCCCCCGAAATCTATGACACAGGATCTCAACATATCCTCGAGCGTCTGAATCGTCCTCTCGCTTTGACCATCCATTTGAGGATGGTATGCAGTGCTCAGATTTAATCTGGTTCCCAACTCTTTCTGTAGGCTAGCCCAAAAATTCGATGTGAACTGATTGTCCTGATCCGATACAATAGACTGCGGAACTTCGTGTCTCAACACCACCTCGTCGATATAAAGCTTTGCCAATTTCTCCATTGGCAAGGTCTCTCGCATAGCAAGGAAATGTGCGCTCTTGGTTAATCGGTCCACAATCACCCAAATGGTGTCATGACCTCGTAGGGTCTTCGGTAGTTTTGTCACAAAATCCATGGTGATGTTGTCCCATTTCCACTCGGGAATAGACAACGGTTGTAAGCTTTCGTACGGTCTTTGATGCTTTGCCTTGACTTGAAGACATGTGACACACCTTTCCATATAATTGGCCACATCTAGCTTCATCACCGACCACCAATAGTTCAACTTTAAGTCTCTATACATCTTGGTGCTACCAGGATGTATAGAGTATTTCGACTTATGCGCCTCTTCTAGAAGTAACTCTCGATTTCCACCAAGTCTTGGCACCCAAATTCGCCCTTGGAAAAGTTTAAGTCCTCGACCATATTCTGTCAAAAGTTCACTTTGCTTCACCATGACTTCGGATTTGAGATTCTCTTCCTTGAGTGCTTCCATTTGACTCGTCTTGATGTTTTCCAAGAGGCTCGATACTACATCGATTCTTGTGAGGGTTAACTTGACACCACAATCATAGCTCCTTCGACTCAACACATCCGTCACCACGTTGGCCTTGCCGGGATGGTAGAGCAAATTACAATCGTAGTCCTTTAGAAGTTCAAGTCACCTTCTTTGCCGCATGTTGAGCTCTTTTTGATCGAAGATGTACTTAAGACTCTTATGATCAGTAAAGAGAGTACACTTCGTCCCATATAAATAGTGCCGCCATAATTTCAAAGCAAAGACCACCGCCGCCAACTCCAAGTCGTGAGTCGGGTAGTCCTTCTCGTGATCCTTTAGTTGTCATGACGCATAAGAGATCACTTTCCCCCGTTGCATTAGCACATAACCTAGACCCATCTTGGAAGCATCGCTATACACTACAAAGTCATCCGATCCCTCGGGCAGGGATAGGATAGGGGCCTCACACAACTTCTTCTTGAGCGTCTGAAAGGCTTGATCTTGCGCGTCGGTCCAAAGAAACTTGACATTCTTCCTCGTGAGGGAAGTGAGTGGCGAAACTATCTTGGAGAAATCTTGTATGAAACGTCTGTAGTAACCCGCCAACCCCAAGAAACTTTGGATTTCTGTTGGACTCGTTGGCGGTTCCCAATTCATCATCGTCTCTATCTTTGTCGGGTCTACTTTCACCCCGTCCTTAGACACCACGTGGCCCAAGAATTGCACTTCTTTGAGCCAAAACTCGCACTTTGAGAACTTGGCATATAACTTCTCTTTTCGTAGAACCTCAAGCACCTCCCGTAGATGCTTCCCATGCTCGGCCTCATCCTTTGAGTATATCAGTATGTCGTCGATGAAGACGATCACGGACTTGTCCAAGAAAGGATGACATACGCGGTTCATCAAATCCATAAATACAGTCGGAGCATTGGTCAAGCCAAATGGCATCACCAACAACTCGTAGTGACCGTATCTCATCCGAAAAGCAGTCTTCGATATATCCTCCTTCTTTACTCTAACTTGGTGGTAACCAGATCGAAGATCGATCTTTGAAAAGCATCCCGCGCCTTGTAGTTTATCAAAAAGATCGTTGATACGTGGTAAGGGATACTTTTTCTTCACCGTGACCTTATTGAGCTTTTGATAATCTATACACATTCGCATAGACCCATCCTTGTTCTTTACAAACAAAACCGGTGCCCCCCAAGGCGACGAGCTCGGTCGGATGAATCCTTTCTCTAGGAGTTCTTGGAGTTGTGTCATCATCTCTCGCATCTCAGTAGGAGCCAAACGGTAGGGTGCACGAGCTATCGGAGTTGCTCCTGGAGTCAAATCGATTTGAAACTCCACTTGACGCTCCGGTGGTAGACCGGGTAGGTCTTCCGGAAAAACATCGGGATAATCTTGCACAATGTTCACTTCTTCCACCGACTTCTTCTCTTTCTTCGCGTCCACCACATAATCCAGATACGAGGGGTAACATTTCGCTAGGAATTTTCAAGCTTTAAGAGAGGAGATGATAGGATTACTCCTCTTCCCTTTCTCCCCATAGATGGTGACTACACCACTTCCCTCCAAAGGCACTTGGATCATCTTTTTAGAACAAAAGATGTCGGCCTTATGCCTTGACAGCCAATCCATACCTATGACTACGTCAAACCCTCCTATAGCCATAGGTAGTAAGTCTAATTCAAAGGGATGACCATCTATTTCAAGGGTACAGTCGCAAAAACGATCTCGGACGATCACTTGATCCCCATTAGCTACTTCTACTACTAATGCATCGGGGAGAACACTAATAGGAGTGACGAATAGCTTACAGAAAATATCTGACACGAAAGAACATGTAGCACCCGAATCAAATAATACGCGAGTAACCAATCGAGCCTCCCAAAAATGGGGAAATATAAAAACCTGTTTATTACAGTTGTAATATAAAGGAAATAAACAACAACCAACTAATCTAATTTCTATGCTATAAAGAAGATTACAAAATGGGTGTCATCTATAACCCAAAACGTCTTCACAAAAAGTGCTCTCGAATTGCACCCTCCCCAAGCTCTCACCCCAAGCGCAATCTAAGCTTGTTTAGAAGCAACACCACTAGAAACTGAGATACACATCGACACCAAACAAGTATTAGGCCAAAAATCCTAGTGAGCGTGTACAAGAAATAGCATATAAATCCACATGCAATTCTTATCAGCGGTTAACCAATTGTTCATTAAATGTGGAGTCAATAGGGGAGACCCATAGCACCAATCAAGTTCCACCCAAAGAGTCGATATACCTTGATGCCAACTACTAAGAGTGACATCCAAAAGGCCCGGCATACCCGAGGACTACAACCATGGCATTACCCCGAATGACAGAGGTCTAGGCACATACCATCACGGTGGCACCCAAGACTACATCCTCCTAGTGTCTACTGACTTGGTTCGTCCAACATAATTTATAGGAGGTCTTGAGGCATATTAAAACCAAGAATATTTCGATACCAACCATGGGTACAATATTACCATCCTTTTCAATATAAAGTCCAACATAAGACTCGTATAACAACCATTTTCATCATGTAGATATTATATCACCATAAGGTGTCCCAAGTAGAAATCATCATAAAAAACAAGATAGGCATACATTAAATCATGGAAAGTCACATATATAATATTTCCATGTGGAAACCCCAAATACTTAGACATTTAGAGATGAACATTTCAAGTAAAGGTACAATAACGATAAGTAGAAGATTATGATGTGTATCTAGTTTTAACAAAGGTTTAGTAAACTCACAATCTAGGTTTTGGTTAAAACCTAGAAAATAGAAACCCTAGAAGTTGCCCAAAGATGGATTTGATGGAGAAGAGTGAGAATCCTTGATGAATACTTCAATAAATGCACTTGATGGAGTGTGGATGATCAATAAATGATCTACCAACCCAAAACCCTAGAAATTAATGATAAAAGGGTTTGGGAGCTCCAAAAATCGCCTCTAAGAAATCCTCCCGTTTTTTTCTAAAATGAAAAGTGAGAAATGAGGGTTGATTCAAGGATAAAGCAGCCAGTGGTCAAAAACGGGCGACATTGCCCTTGGCATTGTCGTCGGGGCATTGTCGCGGACTCCTCCTACCCCGCGGTACCAGGCTGGCGACTATGCCTGGCGACTTTGCCCGTGGCATTGTCGCCGAGACATTGTCGTCGGGGTTGTACCGAGAGTACTCCCCTCCCCGCGACTTTGCCAGGGCGACTATGACCTGTGTCATAGTCGCCGGCATTGTCGTCGGTCAGCCATAACCTGCTGTTTGGTTTTTGAAACAAGCAGGACATCTACTTCAAAAATACATAATTAAGGCCTCAAATAGATAAGATGACGTATAAGATACCATAAGCTTCATTTAACAGGTAAAATGAAATATTTAACTAAATCCCGATACTTACCCAAAAATCCGGGTGTTACATATATTAGGTTATTTCGGGTTTGGATTGGTTGGGTTTCGGATTGATGTCGGTCGGGTTCAGGTATTATATAATGCAAAAGTTATATATAAATTCAATCGTATTTTAGGATGAATACAATCGATTGAAAGATTGATGAAATCGGTAGCAAGTTTAAAATTTAGAAAATATTTCAACAGACTATAATTTACAATTTTGAAAAAATAATTAGATAAATATATATATATATATATATATAGTATTTAAAATATAGATTTATATTATTTCGGGTTTTCGGACGGGTTGGGTGGCCAACGATCAAACCCAATACGAACCCAGATATCCTCCCAAATTTCGGGTTTCGGATTATCGGATTTTGGGGTGTTCGGGTTTTGCAAAAACGCCTTATTTTCGGTTCGGATGCGGATTCGGATTTCGGACTATTCGGGTTTTGCACACCCTTAGATTGGAGGCGTGGATGATGAGAAGACATGTTTTTGTTTTTAACAAAGGTTATATTAGTCAAAATATTGTTGTTCTACTTAGTTCTAGGGGGTTGGAGTGGGACAAGTATGTCTCATGCTTGTTCCACTTAGTTCTAGCGTGTCCCACATATGGTCACGCCAAACATGGGACAAGTCTGTTCTGTTCTGTCATGTTCCACTCTGTTCTGCATACCAAACACACCCTTAAGAAAATTCCTATTTAATGGGATAAATAATTAGAAATCAGTTATTCTTATTAATAATCATTACTTCCTTAACATTTCGTTCATTGTTGATTATTCAAGGTTGAATGAAAATCAAGTTTGCAACAAAGATTGAACGAAAATCGCTATAGAGGTTATTCACAACATGAAAGACCATTTTGAATTATATATACAGGTTGTTCATAGCATAAATAACGAAATCTAATCAAATATTAAGGTTGTTCACAAATAACCAAATCAAATCGAATATACAAGTTGTTTACAACATGAATAACCAAATCTAATACAATATACATGTTCACAATATGAATAATCAAATCTAATTCAATATATTGATTGTTAATAACCAAATCTAATTAAATATATAAATTGTTCACAACATGAATAACCAAATATAATACAATATACAAATTATTCACAACATGAATAATCAAATCAAATCCAATATACATATTGATCATAATCTTCAACGGTGTACATGATTTATTTGTTTAAATATATATATATATATATATATATATAGGGTTCGGTTCAGGGGAAAACCTCAAAAAAACGAAAAACTGAGGAACACCCTGGTAGCCCTTCATCTGGACGGTATGCACTTGTGCATACAGGTAATTTGTAACATGCATTTGTGCATATGCACAAGTGCATAATGCACTTGTGCATAAAAACAAAAAAACAACATAATTTACCTGTATGCACATGTGCATACCATCCATATGAAAGGCTACCAGAGTGTTCTTCAGTTTTCCGTTTTTTTAGGTTTTCCCCTGAACCTCCGTCTATATATATATATATATATATATATATATATATATATATATATTAAAGTAAAACTCACCAACAATGAGGTGACATCCTCTAAGCATCCAAATCCTATTTATCTTTTTTCTCAATTTTTTAATTTTTTTATTGATGTAATTATTAACAACATTTAATTACTTAGACTTTACATATTCTTTGGTTACACCTATTTGTTTCTTCTTCATATTACTCTAGATTTTAATTTACATAACAACTAGTGGCAACCCCGTGCGTTGCACGGTAACGATAATTTTTTTAAATAAGTACTTGACCGAGTTAAGATAGAACATAATTTCTTGCTTAATAATTAATGAGATACAATTTAAAATGAAGAATGTATTTACATAAGTGGTTTATTTTCACGTATTAATAACCTTTTATTGTTACGAAGAGTTTGATACGTATTGACATTAACTTTTTTGTTATGTTATTTAGAATGAAACAACATGTTATACACCCATATCATTATTGTTGTTACGAAAGTTTTGAGGAATAACCGTCTGACTCAAATTTGAGTTTGATAATTTTGAAGTTTGAACTTAAAAAATGTTGCTTATTATTTTAATGACTCAAACTTGTAATGCGCTAATATGATATCCAACTTGATTCGTTCCAAAAGTTCGTTTAATGCTCTTGAGTTTATATATAAGGTGACATATAATAAAAACACCCTAACAAACATGTTGACATTAAGTTTTAAACTTAAGGCCTAAAGTAGATGTATAGATTTTTTGAAAAATTATTGTTGGCCAATATATTTAGTCAAACCTATTTTTAAAATTTTCAAGCCAACTTCTACTCATATATAACCATCTATTTTTAAATTTTATCATCTTCATAATAATGTGGGATAATTTAACCAAACCATAATTTAACGTTTAATAATACTCAAACTTGGTTAGGCCACATCATCAGTTGTGGCGATAATTATTTCAGGAAATATATGTACCGAGATAAGATATATAAAACATAATTCCTCAGTCAGTTAATTGAATACAATATAAAATAATTAATGTGTGTCAATGAGTGGTTAATTTGTATATATATATATATATATATATATAATTTTTTTTTTGGAAAATGAAAGTTGGCAGCCAATATCAACCCTCTCTTCCAAATCCTACCTTCTTGCTAATTTATTATGGGATTCCAATCGTGAGCTAAAACATATTTATCCAACTAAAATTTTGATTATCAAAATCAACCCTTGTTTCGTACAGTCATCTTCATTCTCCAATCTTGCACCTCGCATCAAGGTGGGATAATTGAACTACAACACAATGCAATATTTTAGAATACTGAAATCTCACAATGTCATCTCATTATTTATGGTTGTTCTTTTTATATAAATAAAGTCACATAAAGATTAATATTTTATAAAATTTGATTTTTAGCGAAAGAGGTCGACTAAAATGAGACAAACACATAGGTTGTCACAAACTTTTAAACTTGTAAGTCATCTTATCCGCTTTTTCTTTTGTTTACCTCATCTTCCAAATTTATTATCTTTACGTTGATGTGGATTAACCAAATAAGACAGCTCATGCACCTTTTATATACTAACCCCTTCTTTCAAATCTATATTTTTTTAACCGATGTGGGATAAATAAATAAGACATTTCATCCAGCTTTTATATACTAACATCTTCTTCCAAATCTATTGTCTTTATGTCGATGTGGGACAATCAAATAAGACATCTCATTCAACTTTTACATACTCATCCATTCTTCCAAATTTATTTTCTTTCTATCAATGTGGGATAACCAAATAACATCACAATTCAAGATTTGAGAATACTTAAATCTTCTTGTGACTTGTGAGATAATAAAAAGACATCAAGGTTCAACATTGATAATATTGTATAAATTGATGAAATATGATGATTTGTATACATTTGTCTATCGATTTATTTGCTTATATAAATGGGTTTTTTTTTAACAAAAATAGGGGTCGACCAAAAAGAATATTTAGCCAAATAATCATTTAATTTATCAAAATCTAAATCTTCTGCAGGTATATCTTCATTCTCCAATCTTATATTCACTCATCAATGTGAGATGTGTAAAACACCACCAGAATATAGTAGTATTTGAGAATACTCGTATCTCATATCAAATCCAAATGTCCTCGTTTTTTATAGGTACCTACATTACTCAAATCTCACGATGTCATATCATTCTCTATGGTTCTTTCTTTTATATAAATATATATATATATATATATATATATATATATATTGATGATTCTTATTTGAGGCGTGTCATTTCTCTTGGGTAATTTTACTTTTATATATATATTAGATTTCTTAATCCACATCATGACATGTCATTTTGTCTTGTTTTTCATTTTATGTATACAAAAACAAAAAGATATAAAAATAAACAAATTAAATGAAACAAGTGTATCTTATTAGTTGTAATACAATATATATCAACACCAGCAAATTTGTAACTAAAAATTAACTCTTTAATCCAAAATGGATTAAAACAAATCATAAATCATGTAAAAAAAAGTTGGCATCCTTTTCCTTTTATAATCATCTTCATGTTCCAACATTTCATCTTTCTATCAATGTAGGATAGTCAAAGTTAACCACAATCCAATATTTTAGAATTCCCAATCCACATTGTACCGTGTCATTTATCTTGGTTTTTGCTTTTATATATATAAAGATTAGTGAAATATAATCAATATATTAAAAAACTCATTATATAAATGAAATTACAATCAATATTTTTATTTTTATTTATATGACACTTGAATGTAATATATGTATTTTTTTAATAATAAATTGATTATAATGAATATAAATAAATAAAATGAGATGACGATGACGATGAATCACGTCAATCTAATACATTTTAGTTTACATGTAAAAAACCTTATTGCAATCAATATATAAAATAACATATTTACTATATAATATATATATATATATATATATATATATAAAACATATTTAAAACTAGAACCAATATAAAATAAATTAACTAGAATAACCAAATATATATTTATATATATATATATATATTATATCTATCCATCATTATTTCATATATTTAAAGAAAATTTGAAAGATATTAAGGTGTCATCATAAGAATTAAGTATTAAGGTATTGATGAATTGTAGTTGAGATTTAGATATCTCACATTGGTGAGAGGTTGAAAGATTATGGTAGAGTGGTATGTATAAAAAAGAAGGATATGATGTCATTTTGTCTACTCATAGGTTTTGAGTCATAAGGTTATCTTATTTGTATGACCTTATTTTTACAAAACAAATCTTATTATATAAAAAATAAAAACAAATTTTGATTTTGGTTGAAGAGGTATGAATAAGAAAAAGGATAAGATGTTATTGTCAACTCATTGGGTTTGAGTCGTAATGTTATCTTATTTGAATGACCATGTTTTTGCAAAACAAATCTTATCATATAAAAATAAACTAAAAGTTAATTATTTGGATGACCCTATTTTTATAAAACAAATCTTATTATATGAAAATAAAAATTAAATGAATTATGGTTGAGTTTTAGATATTCCAGATTGGTGAGAGTATCATGAGGTGGCATTACAACATTTGAGAATACTTAAATCTTGAAATGTGATGTGTTTGGTTACCTCACATTGGTGAGAAGATGGTGGATGGGAAAATAAATATGAATATATACACAGTTGAAAATTGTCCTTGAAATCATAACCATTATCGGAATCAAAACCAATTCCAACCCAACGATAAAAAATATATTTATGAAAAAACATGGTTGAAATTAATCAAAACCAACCAAATGGTAATATCTGTTATATTTATTGTATATATATCATAGTAAAGCCTAGACAATGGTTCAATGGGAAGTTTTCAGCCACATTTATATTTTTTCTTCTTATTTTGATTTATTTTTAAAATCCACACAATGATTACTAAACCTTTTATTTTCTTGCATTTCCAATTTTATTTTAGTTTCTTATAAATGGTTTAATAAGAACTTTTTAATCACATTTATCTTTTTTATTCTTCTTTTTTATTTATTTCTTTAAATCAACACAATAATTACTAAACCTTTATTTTTCTTACCTTTCCAATTTCATTTTAGTTTTCTTATAAATGAAATAAAATTCACAAATACACAAAACTATATATTATTATTTATTATGATAAAACACATTTTGAATTATTTTTGTCATTAATTGGAAACATATCGTTTAATCTATAAAACATTAATATTTTTTTTATAACTACTTTCATTAATTGTAATGTTATAATAAATATAATTAAATCGGCAGATCACCGTCCTCTTTTTATTTCAAAAAGAAAAAAACTTCATATAATGTTATCATGTTATTCCCAATATTCAAGTTCTAATTGTACAAACAAACAAGATGAATCATTTTGTAATCACAAGCCTTTGATTCAATCACAAAGATTACAAACTTTCACTTTCTCTCACTACTTTCTCTCACTAGAATAATATTCTATTAGCTCTTCTCTAATCTGCTCACATACGTTCATACAATCTGAATTCTGATTCTTACACAAAGATTACAAGGCAAGGACTATTTATACCCACAATTAAAACAAGGAAACAAATACAAAACACAAACTTTGACTTTGACTTTGACTTTTATTAACAAAGACTTTGATCTTCATGCTTGAGAGATGACTTTCAGCTTTGACTTTAATCTTCAATCTTTATGATCTTGAATCCAACAAATATGTGCTCTAACATTCTCCCCCTTTGGATCAAGATCATCTCTAAAAAGATATTGTAATTCAATCTTCTCTCTTTAAGCTCAATTTGAATTTTCTCCCCCTTTGTAGTAAAAAGATCTTCCCAAGCAATCAATATGCTCCCCCTATTAACATGAAAAATTTACATTCTCCCCTTATTTGATAAACTCTGTATCTTCAAAACATTCAGCAATCTTTCTCAAAATCTGATCTTCAAGAATAACATCATTCTCTCCCACGGTTATAAACAAACCTCTTTCAGACACAAATCTGATTGCTTCAGCAAATTATCGCCAAATAAAATTTCAGTAAGATCCTCAACAATTCTGAAATCTTTAACCTCTTTCGGCTTTGAACAACACTCTTTCTTTAACAATCAACTCTTGAACATTTTCTCCCAACTTTAACATTTCTGACTCAAACATTTCTTGAATTCTTCTCCCCCTTTTTGATGATTGGAGCATGGAAATCATCAAAACTTTCTCCAAGAAATGTCATTATCAATTCTAACCATTGATCTTTTAAACTAAGCCACTGATTCTTCATCGATCCAAAAGATATCCATCTGAATATTTGCAAATTCAGACAAATTAGGAAGTAACACTTGAATCAACAAATGAATCGGTTAAAAATGTCTGTCAGTAACACTAAGTCACTGTGTGTAACGAATACACATTGGAAAGGAGCTTTTGTTATGTTCACTCCCCCAGGACTTCCATTCAATCATCGAAACACCACGAAGAAAATTTCTATGAACGTTATGACAAGAAAACAAATTCCTTGTGTGCTCGTGCAAGTGATAGAAAGAATTAAGCACTTGATGATTGCTTATAAAGGCTCAAAATTGTGTAAACCACTGAGACAACAGTAGATAAACACAGACTCAATGTGCATGATTGAAGTGCGAAGGTGGGGCAGACTTCCTTCTTTTTCAATATCCAGATTTTCCAAATGAAAACCAGATAGATTATGTGTTGCGTCCCCAGAAAAATATGAAACATTTTCTTTTTAAGAAGAAAATGAGTGGTTGGTGGGGTTATAATCAAGAGTTGGCATGGGCTAGTTGCCTATTTCAATAATGTTCACGAAGAAATGTGAAACATTAGTAATGTGGCTGCCCGGCTCAGAAAGTAGTTGGTGCAGAGTTTGATATTCTTTTAATCTGATCTCACTCTCTCTTTCTTTTTATCATTAAGCTCACATCTAACCAAACTCTCTTTTCCATTTTACCTCAACGCACAATCCACACTCATTTCTTTTTGACTCCTCACGCTCAATCACTATGGATTAACTTCTTGGGTAGGAAACACTGGTTATCGTGAATCCATAGAAGTTTCATTTAAGTCCTAGCATAAAGAACCCATATTTTCCTAATAAATCGTAATGTTGCTCAATATGGTTTAACTAGAACAATTAAAGCACAGATACAAATGTCAGATGCCTATATGCTCATAGATGTAATCATGAAGATTTGAGCATTTTAAAACATTGAGGATATTTCAAACAAGTATTTTGAAAGAATGAAAATGAATGCAATGAACTTGTTTGAAAAAATATGACATTGTATGAAATGATCAAAATCAAATGATTTATCAATTAAGGCTTCGGTCAAGAATAATTGAATGTTATCTATACGAACCAATATATAGACATTCTTGAGATGACGTTCAGAAATGAAATCACGCTCAAATTCTGAATAATAAGCGGGGTGTCTTACCATCGAAAAAAATTGGTTACAATTTAGAGACATGGTAAGAACAAAATTAACAAAGATTAAACCGGTGTGTGTGAATACTTGAAAGTATATGGAAAAGACAATACACAAGTATTTATCTTTGGAAACACACGGTTTGTTAATCGTTTAAGCACAAGTAAAAATGAAAATATTTAAAAATCACACTTCCAATTCATGAAATCTATTTAAGAATCGGGAAGTGGTTTGAACATTTTAAGAACATGTTTTCTATGATTGAAAGTAGTCCTTCTTTCAACCATATATGAGATTAAGATAAGAAATTTAACATTTGTTGTTCAGTCTTAAATCTCATGAAGTCAAGCTGAAAATCATAATGATATGATATTGATAGCTTCTCTCAATCTGCAAAAGTCTCAAAGTCATGTCAAAGCAACTTTATTCACAAATTTATTGAAAAGTAAACAACAGAAAGCAGTAAAACATTGAGTGAACGAGTTCTGATCTGAATTAATCAGAAGTCATAATTCTTACTCCCCTTGAAAATATGCATATGAAATTTATCAGTAAAAAGGCACATGATAGAGATCTACAACTCATCCTGAAGTATAGTTCGTCATATTTTCCGAATACATATTTCCAGAAAAAATTTATGTACTCCCCCTTGAAGGTTGATTTCCTCTTTTAAGTATCGGAGTACAATCTCTTTTCAGCTCGGGAGTAGCATTTCTTTTTCATCATTGAAATACGAGTCCTAAACTGTTGTGTTTAGAAGTCAAACTCCGTTGAAGTACGGGTCCTGAACTGATTTGTTCAGAAGCCTTAGTTCTCTTACTCCCCCTTGACATTAGGTGCCTACAACACAGATTCATTTTTCGGCTTTGGTACCCACTGGTTTTTGGGTCTATATGTGTTAGTTGCAGTTCGAATAGGAGTAACTGAATAAGAACCATACTAGTAATGATCACTAGTTTTGTGAACATGATCATGTGTACGACAAT